>NW_024121155.1:14995001-15067137 GCF_016745375.1 Pimephales promelas
CTGTGTTTATGTGTGTGTGTGTGTGGCTGGCTGTGATTTTTCCTACAAGTCCTTGTCTCTAAGTCCTTGTCTTTTTTGCATAACAATTTGCATAACAATATTTTAAATGACAAAATAGGCATATAACCCCATCTTTTAAATGCATAGTTTGCTTTAAATAAAGTAAGATTGTATTTGTAATTGAAGTTAAATGAATTTAAAATTCATGTGCTATATTTCAATATATTTGTTTTCCTTAAGATTTTAAAACACTAACTTCATTCTTATCTGAATTACAAATATTTGTTTCTGTTATAAAATAATACTCTGACTAAAAACACATTTGATGTTTTTTTTTTTGGTATTTTTATTTACATGTATTTATTGTGTGTGTGTGTGTTGTGTGTGTATAAAGTGCAGGGTTTTTTTAGATAAAGTAGAATTTCTATAAACTATGTGTTGAACTAATAAATCACTCTTGTGTGTTAAAACACAATCTACTTAATACAGACAACTTCATTATAAAGATAAATAACAAATCCAAAAAAATATATGATTATAATCTATGACAAAAAAAGCCATTACAAACTATATTAATGGAAAATACACATTGCTCTTTGTATTGTTGTAAAATATTCATGAAAACAAGATGACAAAAATCAAAAAGATAAATTATTTTAGATATAGCCATGTTTTAAATGTATAGCAGAGATGTTAATTGAGGCAGCAACATACAAACTTTCTAGAACAACATGGACCTGGATAGCTGGTTTTTATGGAGGACAGTGAAGAGGAAGAGGGTGCAAATCAAACAGCTCATTCTCAGACTACACAGCAAACAGCTTAAGTTTTTAGTGCTTTGTTTGAGGTTTTTAGTGCTCTGTCCTATCTATTATCAACATATAATAGATGGAACAGAACAAGAAAGGCAATTAATAATCTGTCATTGCGTCACTGCATTATGATATGAAAGGCTCAGTACAGTGTGGCACCAACGCTTATGCGCATCCCGAGTGGAGAAATGATGCGCTTAAAGCCACATGGAGTTACAGCGCACAGCGCATCGAGTCCGCATGATGCAAGCTCTACAATACACTTCTTTTTGATAGTCAAAGCGGGGTACGTTTTTACACGTCGTACAGAATAAACCTAAAGGCACCAAGGTGGCGGTGCCACCGGCTTTATATTAAATATAAATATAGCTGTGAGCAGCGATAAAGGGCCAAAGCCGGCGGTACCACCATCCCGGTGCCTTTGGGTAACTAAAGGCATCAGGGTTGCGGTGCCACCGGCTTGGGCCCGCAATCGCTGCTCGCAGCTATATTTTAATTTTCATTTTATATTAAATAACGGGTTTTGTGTGTGTGTGTGTGTGTGGAAAAAGCATTTTCTGTCTTTAATCCGATTTTAGCTTGTGCTTAGAATTGAGCCATTGAGAAAATAAAACAAATCAGCAAAATTAAACAAATTTGATATTTACAGATACTTCAAATATACAATAAAAAAGATAACTGATGGATCCTTATGGTATTAATTATACTATTATGACATGGACGGTACAATTAGGCTACACTGTGCAATGCATATAATAAATATAAGAAATTGAAAAGTAATAGTGAATAGTTTAGTGTACAGTCAATAAAACAAATATACAGTAACAACAGTATACAGTAAATAAAATAATAATGAATAGTATAATTATATAATATCACAAGTACAATAATACATAGATAATAGCATATACAATAATAATAATACAATTAAATAATATATACAATTAAAAAAATAAGTTAAATAGTGACTAGTATAATAATTTAACACCATAACTATAATAGATTGATAATCGCAAGTGGTATAATAAAAATAATTAATAGAAAATGCATTGTAATTTTAATTGCAGAATAATAGAATAATAAAAATAGAAAATGATTCATTTCTGTTACCCATCAATCATCTATAATCACTCACCCTTTGTAAGGTCACAGGGGAGCTAAAAAACCCTTTGAAAAGAACTGCTTTGCAGAGCAGTAGTGTCAGAGTGTTAAGTTTGGCAATGTGGTGCATCCTTACTTTGTGAAAGACAGACAAAACTAATGAAAAGAGAGAAAAATGATGGTTGTCAATTCCAAACTGTGTTTCCGGTATGTGCTCCTTGAGAGAAAACCCATCATCAGAACCAATCCCAGCTCTGACAAACTGTTTGATCAAAGAAACTCTGACCGGCGAATAAACCGCTCTGCTGATCTAACCACCTTCACTGTACCCTCAGAAGGAATCATCAGCCCTCCATTGTTTTTCAGTAAAAGCAAGTGGTAGTTCTGATCAAAAGATGCAGGTACAGCATCTGCCACCAAGCTAGCACGGCACACATCACAGGCAAGCTTTCTCAAAATCTGACGCACTACAAAACCTGAAATGTACACAAGGCTACCAAAGCGGGTTGGCAGGTAGCTGTGGTCACACTCAAGTGCAAAAACGTTTAGAAAAGGGAATGGAAGCTCCTCAGATTCATATCTACTGCTAGAGATGATATTTCGACAGCTGATAGCCACACGGTCTCATTCTGTGGTGCCACATTCCCTGATGTGCTTGGAGAGACCCCGCACCAGACCATGAGACGCCGGACAATGCCCTGGAACTGACCTGCAGTAGGATTGTTATCCATGTTATCCATCCCCCTAAAAACCAAACATAAACACACACACACATGAAAATCTAGGCCATCTAAGATGTATATGAAAAAAATCTTCATTAAATAAAGACAATCAGAACATCTTGGCCTGATGGTGACTACCAGCAAAGTTGAATTTGGGTAAACTGGAGCTGTACAATTCTGGAAAAAATGTGTGATTCTGGATGAGTCACGATTTTTTTTTTTTGCAGTAATCCTACTTGTCAAAGGTTTAATAGACAAAGCGAGTAATTGTCATTTAGGAATAAGATGGTGTAGTAGGTGTTTGAATCAATATTGTTTGTTATGATTAATCATGCAGCTCTTCCTTTAATACATACATGTTGCCTCTTTTTAGATTATATATATTTTTTTAATTTATACATTTCTGAAATGCCTACCTGATTGAATTGAAGAAGAGCTCCAGGTGATCCTGGCTAAATCGGTAAGTGCAGATGTACCGCCGAAATTGTAATTGTTCAGGAATCATCAACATTAGGGTGTCGATATTGATGCTGAACCCCATGACAGACAGGTACCTTAAAAATGAAATGTTTTGTCAGTATGATCATGGCAAAATCAAGATACACTTAAGAGAGCACAATGTAATTTTGTTCACTGAAAGTTGTAAATTATATTGATGTGGTGGAACAACACAGTGACATGCCATCATGGTGACCAATAGATAGCTCTAATTCGGGCTGAACGATTATGACAAAAATCATAATTGTCGATTATTGCCTTGACATTATAATTGCGATTATTAATTACGATTATCACAATTTACATTGAATGATGTTTTGAACAGCTTTATGCCATTGTTCGAAGTGACAACATGCAAATTGTTATATCAAAATAAAACGGCTAAAAACTTTTGAAAAATGTTCAATGCTTTTCTATGGTTTAAAGCAACACCAAGTAACTTTTCCTCTTCGGTCGCCCTACTGGTTGGAAACGAAATTTCCCATTGCCGCTGTCGTAAATAATTTAGCCTACCGTCGCACGCACGCTCGCTGTTTATCCAGCACCGGCTTTAGAATGAACAATGTCCACAGACAAAGTAGAGTATGTTACATGATTTCATGAAAGGATGATGTATTGCGACATCAGAAACGAAGAAAAACGAAATAATGACTATTGTAGTGCTTGATGTAAAGCAGTCGAATTTTGTAGTTCTTTTTGTGGTCGGGTTCCTACCCGAACCCTGAAGTTACATAGTGCCAGTAAAAGTGATACAGACCCCGTCAGGCGACGGCAGAAGTGCCTTTCACCCTGTTACGACTTGATGAACCACTAATAACATTTTGGAAACATTATTTTAAGTAAACAATGTTAGATAGTGTTTTTTTAATGTTAATTATAATTATAATGTTACACTAACTAAAATTAAAACAATGGGGAAAAAACCCTTAAGATAAGCTGTAAAAAAAAAAAACATTTTAAGTACACAGAATAATGTAAGTGGACTTTTTATAATTGTGCCTTTGAACGATTACATAATTGTGGCATCCATAATTGTAATCGTGATTACAAATTCGATTAATTGTGCAGCCCTAGCTCTAATGATAAAACATTCGCTCCTTTGACTTGTAGAACAGTTTAGAACAGAGACTGAGGGCAAACGAAAACATTCAGGGACAATTCCCAAGAAACCACACCATTGCAATGTCTCTGGTTGGTAATTATATTTTCCCTGTACATAAAAGACGGTGTGTAACTCAAAGTTACTGTATGCTTCTCAAGAGTATATTGTAAATTAGTGTCAGGGTTAGGAACCTTTAAGTAAATGATTTACCTCTAAGAAATTAAGCCAACTAGGAACAATTTCAGAACAGACCTGGAAAGGCTAAAAATACACACTTACCAATTTGCCACCTGAAAGAACTGAAAAATTACTGAACATACAGGTGAATCTCGAAAAATGTGAATGTCGTGCAAAAGTTAATTTATCTAGCTGCATTGAGGCAGTAATTCATGCAAAATGGGCCCAAACCAACCCCAAAGACTTTTCTTTATTTTAAATCCTTTTTTTAAATTGAGTGATTTCATGTAATATTCTATTTTTCTGACATTTTTAATTTCATATGCTGTAAGCCATAATAATCAACATTATAACATTTGCACAATATTCAAATTGTTTCACCTGTAGAAGAATTCTAACAGAAACAAAAAGAGACAGTGAAAAGATCAGAACAAGAGCATCATATGAACTTATGATGTCATTAACTTGAATAGAAGCTTGACAATTCTAAACAACCTCTTTGATTGATGAAAGGTTGTGCCATCTTTCATCACCAAACTGATCAAATTCCTTGGCTCTCAACAAGAACTCTACTCTATCAGTCCAATTCCAAGAACCCAGGGGAATTTTGAACCCTTTGGCATGTGGATTGCGGCTGTTCATTATGTCAAAAAGCCTGTCAATCATCTAAAAGCATATGTTTGCATTAAAAGAAAGCATTTGTTTCATCACCATTTTTGCATAGTATTACCTCAATGAATTCCGCTGTTGCTTCACAGTGTTTAAACTGTGAATAGCCAAGGTCTCTTAATGTCCGCAGAGCTACAGCGACTGAGCGACTTAAGTGTCTGTGCAGGCAAAGACCCCTTTATCTTCTGGGAATCAAAATGCACGTGCTTGCCTGTTACCTTGTGGGCTGCATGTAGTCCATCTTTGACTTGAACTTCATTTAGATGAGCAATGAATGTCCAGTTGATCTGACCAGTGCTGCTGGTTATTGGACTGTAAGCCTGCAACATATTTCGAGCCAGCTTCAACATGTGGCAGGCATCCATCATCACAAACACCCTCTCACCAGTCACTGGATGTGCGAAAAAGGTTTTTAAGGGCACAAGAGAGTTTGCCTTTAAAGGGATACTCCACTATTTTTGGAAATAGGCTCATTTTACAACTCCCCCAGAGTTAAACAGTTGAGTTTCACCGTTTTCAAATGCGTTCAGCCGATTTTCGGATATTTAGAAGAATATCAGTAACCAGACAGTTTCTGGTTTCTTTGACTTCCATTCCATAGTAGGAAAAAAATTTACTATGGATGTCAATGAGACCAGAAACTGTCTGGTTACTGATTTTCTTCTAAATATCAGAAAATCCCTTTAACTGGCACCCAAGTTGGGTGCACATGTTAATATTAGAAGCATGTCCATCCATTGTGACAGTTATAACAGACTAACTAATAAGTGTTCTTGCATAATATTGGAAATAATAATAATAATAACAATGGGAAAGTGTACACATAAGTTATGCATAATTGTTTTTTTACCAGAGTAGAAATTGAGCCTCTCTTTCAAGTCTTCATTTATGAGGTTCTTCCCCTTCAGATCCTCCAGAACATCACGTACAGTGCTCTTTGCCCTCCGTTCTCGGTCCTTCACATTCCTCTTCTCTCGCTCCAGACTCTCCACTCTAGCCAAGGCTTCACAGAGTCTGGCCTTTAAACTAGTGGGAGATGCAGGCAATGCATAGGTGTGGTCCTAGAAAGAAGGATGAAAATGTTTTGAGTAATATTTATATCACCTGCACAATCTCAGTTGGTTGGTGAATAGCTAGTACAATGTTATACTTGCATTTTTAACATGCTGTGTTGAATATGCTTACCTGACTGACACACACAAACACAGACATACATACACATACACGTATACACATACGTAACAGGTAAAGTTGTTCTTTTGTTTTATACCTGATGTGACTGATTGAAAATGTGAGTGCTTTCCTCTTTAATTGATGTGATGGCAGTAAATTATGACAAAAAATTGTTATTAGTTTATCAAAATGTCATTTTCTGTGAGAGACAGAGTGGTTTGAATATGAACAGGGTCATAATGCTCACAGCTCTTCTGGGTTTAAATAAAAAAAATACTCACAGGATTAGGCAGAGGAGGATCAGTCTCTTGGAAATGCTGAGAACTGTTTACTAACAGACTTTTCTCAGCTTTCTTTGAGGCTTGTGTAGTCCTGGTTGCAACGGGCTAAAAAGGAAATAAAAATATAAATAAATAACAATTTAACGGCAAGATATTAAATCATTATAATGTAGTGATGAAAAACCTACTTTTTGTAGATGAGGAGGGAAACTGAAGACTGATGGTTTAGCTCCATCCCTAATCCTGACAGTCTGACCTGTCCTGTCAAAGTGATCCGACTCGAAGTGCTCACTGCATAGCACAGAGAAATCGCTTGCGGAAAAACCTTGCCTTCGTGTGGCTACTTCCCACTGTCTCCTCACCTCTTTGTCTTTGGGAAACCTTTAAAGTGTGAGAAAAGTGAGCTAGCCAACTAACTAACTAACGTTACAGTAAGATTCACAACCGTAAGAAACGTAACCGTAAGTTACTTGTCATAAAAGTCGGTTTTAAGAAAATATTTAGATTTTCAGGAAATGTATTTCATAATATAAAATATAATATAAGCTAAAACTATACTATAAATCACGTCAACTCGTGTCTTCACAGCAAAGTTAACTAGAGACACCGCAAGCAAGCTAACGTTATTTTGGTCTGACTAAATCTGGTGGCCAATATATAATGACCAAATACAGCCAGAAAAAAGTCTTACTTGTGAAATGTAATTCCCCGTGACCTATTTTCAATAGTGCGGCGATTTGTACAGCCCCAAGCAGCACATGAAGAAGGCATTTTTTCTCAACTACTGTTGTGATGGAAATGGGAATGTTGTTGCCCTCCGCAATATGGCGGCGCCGTTGACATGCGCAACACGTCTCTGTCCATGCGGGGGCGCTCGCGGTCGAGTTCAGAATGAATGTCGCCGCAAGGCTGTCACGTGGTTCATGGAAGCCCCAATAGTTCCAAAACAGACGCGGGCTGTCATGTTCTTCAATGGACAGACAGCAGCGATTGCATTATTAAACGGTAAATATAAAATAAAACGCACACCAAAGTACTTTTTAAGCTTTTATTGCGTTTGATTAATGTCAGTGTTGCATTTGGAGAGGCAGGGTGACAACTTAGATGTTTTTTAGGCTATATTTTTGGAGGGAAAAGCTTGTGTTTATGTTCGCATTGGTAGTTGCACTGGCTTTAGAGCGGCTCTAACTTAACTTTTCCATGTCATTCATCTGATGATGGACGTCTCATGATATTTATTTTTGCACAACTGGGATATAGGTTATTGATTCCCGTGATCTTGCTTATAAATTCCGATTCCGATATATATATATATTATGTATGCCTATATACATTACACAAACACATGCATAACCCTAAACCATTTAAATAAATCAATTGTGTGTGTGTATATGTATATCTAATATATATATGAAGAGTTCAGATGCAAAAGCCTCTAAATGCCATTTGAAATGTTCTTCTTTAATGATGATTTTTATCAAACTTGTATATTTAAGTTCAGTAATTTCACTTAAATAACAATTAATAGGTAATTATCATTGCCATTTAAGTGAAATCACTGAACTTAAATATACAAGCTTGATAAAAATTACCATTCTAGAAGAAAATTTCAAATGGCACTTAGAGGCTTTTGCATCTGAACTCTTCATATATATATATATATATATATATATATATATATATATATATATACATACATATATATATATATATATATATATATTTATTTATATGATGTTAGAAAAAAATATATACATCAGGTAACCATAAGTTAGCTAACAACGTTAGTGAAGTGTTGGTCACGTAAGCTATCGCTGCAATTAACCTATTATCTTCCAATAAACATTTACTAGATCTGGCTACATAACATATAGACGAATCCGGCGAAACTACCGGAAGTAAGCGGGGCGCCATTACTGAGCTGTTGCTGGGTAGCGTTGCGCCAATGCCTCCTATTATTTTAGTTGCAACTTGCGTCCACTGGAATAAACAGCCCGCGATTTACGACTGTCACTAACGTTGCACCGTTACCCCTTGTATAATGTCGAGTGGGTAAACAGTTTCCGTTATAAATTGTTTCAATGGTGGCAGTAAAATTTCAATTTTAAAGAAAAAACACTGTGAATACCCCGGGTCGACTGCCCCTGTCTGGAGCCGTACGGTTTACACAGATTTCCTGGGCGAGTACAAGCTGACGCGGAAATTCGCGTATAATAACAATTATCTAATGACATAAAAAAATATAATAAATATGTGATAGTGATCAGCAAAATCTCCTCTCTTGCTATTTTTTCTATTCAATTAACATGCTAGGTTATTAAATGGCTTTCCTGTGCTAAATGTAAAGTTATGTGACATAATTGTTCTCCTGCTGTTATATTGACCTCTTTCCATGGTTTAAAAACACTAATTGGTCGATATCATGTATACTTTCTAGCTGTAACGTTACCTTACCCTTGCCTGTTGCAATGTGAAAATGAGATAAATAATGGACACAAAGGAAAAACACGAATTTATTTATTTGATTTCATTCATTTATTTATTTATTGTTGCCAAATGGACAGATCTTTTTTAGTTTCCTCAGCAAACGTCATGAGCAAACGTTAGCAGCTAGCTTGCCAACTTGCCAAGCTATTTTCATAAATAATCTTTAAGATCATTTGTACCTTCATCGGTGACTGGAGGCCACTGTCTAACATCATCAACCCAACAAGTCATTCTGCCTGTCTGTAGCTGTCATCGAGGGTGCTTTCGCGTTTTCACCGAGGTTTGTTTACATACCTATGCCGGTGTAACAGCTCAGTAATGGCGTCGCCACAAGATGGCAGCCTACACAGAACGCTCGTCGGATTCGTCTATAACTACAGACTATTCACGAGAGGTCGGCTAATGTGTGTAAAAGTAAAAATTACAGTAATTTCATTAATTTACCAGCGAGAGGACATCGGAAGCACTGAAAATGAATGGGGTTCAATGCTGGAACTATCAGTGGTTGGAACTAATGGGCGGGTCCATGACACGCGTTACTTCCGCATTCCTGAGTTACAATGGCGGTCTACGGGACTGTCATAACTCTCTCAATACATGGCTCTGGTCTGTGGGGTTTCACTCCCAGAAATCCACTTTTCTCAGGATGTAATTTTTTGTCAAGTAATTTGAAATTTACATTCAAAAGGGAGGTTCTAAGATAATGCATTTTTGAAATTGCATTTTTGAGTTAACTTACCTGTTCTAAAAATCCGTTCAAAAATGTGATGACACCACACAATACGACAATTCACCATGACGTCACAACAATAATAGACGTTCTTCCGGGTGGCAAAAGCCGAAGCGTCCCCATGGCAACACTAGTAAATTGCATGGAGGGAGACACACCGCCGGCAGAAGCCTAATCTACATTTCAACAGTTGATTCAAGAACAGACGTGGTGGAAATTCAGACATAGTTAAAATGATCATTAAAGCTTAGATTCTTTGATCTAGAGACGTGCACTCCTGAGTCCCAACGCACTAGACCGCGGCGCGGGACTAGATCTGATGGCCGAGTGCGGGCGGTAATGCACTCTGTGTGTGCGGATTGCATTGTTTCATGTTTTGGAAGTTTAAGTGGCGCCTTTCCTTCGTAAATAAGTTTATGTTTGAGCGAATCATTTTCTGACTGACTGTTTTGTGAACGAGGGTCAACTGAAAGCAGGTCTTGCTTCAAAGTTAATCCTCAAGTGTGGACCGTCGTCTACTGTTTGCGATCCAACGACACCTCCAGTAACAGTAAGGGCCGTTACATAGTCAACGCGAGCTACGCGAGAAAGCAACGCAAGTGATGCGAGTGATGCGTTTATTTATGAATAAACATAAATCTTTATTTCAAGTTCAAAGGTGAGTGTTCAAAGTATCAGTGTTTCAGAGGTGAATTCGAGGAGGATACGTTGAAGGAAGGATTCCAGGTGAGCAGATCCTCTTCATAGTAATCAACATCCAACTAACGCAGTCCAGTGATACTTGTCTTTCTCTTTCAGATCTGCCATCAGCAAACAAGATTCAGGAAGAAGAATGAACATGGATCAAGGAGCAAATTCTGGGAACATCAGAACATGGACAAAGAGGTTAGTATTTTTAGGTGAGTATACGTTACATTACTGGTGTCAGGAGAGTCAGGAGAGTGACTGCAGGTGTGTGTGGTGAAGAGGTGTCTGGGAAATGTAGTGCAGATCTATACAGTGACTGTTACAACGTCCTGGTCCATTCTCATTTGTGTTATTCTTTCGGAGTCTCTTCATCATCTGAGTCTGATCAGAGACTTTATATATTCCGATTCAAACATGTACAGCTGAATGACATTGAAAACAGCGGGTCTCTCTCTCTCTCAGCCCTTCTGCTTACCGACTGCCATAGGTATGCAAGTGACGCCCTCATCCAAAGGCAGGGCAGGGATATGCAGCTCATTTACATTTAAGGTCGTATACACCAAAACAGCTCATTTTTAAACAGGCCCCAAAAAATGACATTTTCAAATGGTTATAATGAATTAACTGTGGGGTATTTTGAGCTGAAACTTCACAAATACATTCTGGGGACACCCGAGACTAATGTAACCCCTCACACCCGGGTCCAACTCGACCCGCTCCGAGCGGGCCTCGAACCCGGGTCTCCGGCATGAGAGTCAGGCGCGCTAACAAGGAGGCTAAAGACTGCAGCCCCTAGCGTCTGTCGCTAGAGCGCCTATTGAGATCGGGGAGTGAGGTTTACACGCACAGCAACTACTAGCTGGCCTCCGTTACACTCACCCCCCTAAACCTCTCTCTCATCCGGGTCACGGCACCAATGTAACCCCTCACACCCGGGTCCTACTCGCCCCGCTCCGAGCGGGCCTCCGGCGTGAGAGTCGGGCGCTCTAGCAAGGAGGCTAAAGACTGCAGCCTCTAGCGTCTGTCGCTAGAGCGCCTATTGAGATCGGGGAGTGAGGTTTACTCGCGCAGCAACTACTAGCTGGCCTCCGTTACACTCACCCCCCTAAACCTCACTCTCATCCGGGTCACGGCACCAATGTAACCCCTTCACCCAGGTCCTACTCGCCCCGCTCCGAGCGGGCCTCGAACCCGGGTCTCCGGCGTGAGAGTCGGGCGCTCTAGCAAGGAGGCTAAAGACTGCAGCCTCCAGCATCTGTCGCTAGAGCGCCTATAGAGATCGGGAAGTGAGGTTTACTCGCACAGCAACTACTAGCTGGCCTCCGTTACACTCACCCCCCTAAACCTCACTCTCATCCCGGGTCACGGCACCAATGTAACCCCTCACACCCGGGTCCTACTTGCCCCGCTCCGAGCGGGCCTCGAACCCGAGTCTCCGGCATGAGAGTCAGGCGCGCTAACAAGGAGGCTAAAGACTGCAGCCCCTAGCGTCTGTCGCTAGAGCGCCTATTGAGATCGGGGAGTGAGGTTTACACGCACAGCAACTACTAGCTGGCCTCCGTTACACTCACCCCCCTAAACCTCTCTCTCATCCGGGTCACGGCACCAATGTAACCCCTCACACCCGGGTCCTACTCGCCCCGCTCCGAGCGGGCCTCGAACCCGGGTCTCCGGCGTGAGAGTCGGGCGCTCTAGCAAGGAGGCTAAAGACTGCAGCCTCTAGCGTCTGTCGCTAGAGCGCCTATTGAGATCGGGGAGTGAGGTTTACTCGCGCAGCAACTACTAGCTGGCCTCCGTTACACTAATATTACATCTTGTAAAAAGGGGCATAATAGGTGCCCTTTAAGGTATATTTGCACAAAATAAAACATGCACTGCAGTTTAGACACAGAAAGAAACAATGTACATTGTCCAACAAAAGTAACTTAAACAAAATAAACTATTAATGATTCTAAAATTGCCCAAAAAACATGCATGCGCCGATCAGTAACTTGAACAAATTCTTGACACAGATTCTTCTTGTCCAAATTATCCATTATCTCCCTGTGATCACGACAAACAGGCACTGCATTCTATGTGCTTTGCAAATCCCACATTGTTTTAATTGTATCTGTTGTGATGCAGATATGTTGCGTTGTATACTTATGGTGTGTGTTTTCTTTTAGGTAATGAATTTCAATGTAATCATTGACTTAACGCACTGCTGTTTTCTACAGCAGTCTTTCTTGGGATGATTCTTTAGTTCAGGTAATAAAAAAGTAGAATGACAATTTTGGATTCTGAATAGAACTCATTTTATTTTTAATTTTATCTGTTGTGATGCAGATATGTTGTGTTGTATGCTTATGGTGTGTGTTTTTCTTTTACATATGTAATGAATTTCAATGTAATCGTTGACTTAACTCACTGCTGTTTTCTACAGCAGTCTTTCTTGGGATGATTCTTTATTTCAGGTAATAAAAAAGTGGAATACTAATTTTAGATTGTGAGTCCGGATCTTCACTGAAGGGATTAAAAAAATCAGTTATATCAGCCCATACAGCTATATTTATAGGGCTAGGCCACACCCACTTTGGCGCGAAGGTGATGCACTGGGCGCGAAGTTCCCCCATTGGACCGTCACCAAAGGGCCTCTCTCGATAGGCTGTTGCCGTTTCCGCAGGACAGCCAATAGGCACGTGAGCCGCCTTGTCTGCATGCTGCCGCATTGCTTTTTACGTTAATTGAAAATTTTTGGCTTCAAGATCTCGTGGAAAAGAGGTTTTCCCCTAGCGTAAGATATTAAAACCTCTTGTAAGAGAACACAGAACCCCCTGCTAGTATAGAAACAAATCTTTGTGAAGGCTACAATCACAGAGGACAAAGATGTGGTGTGTGACCTATTTTCATAGCTGTGTTGTTATGCATTCAGGGGATTCAATATGTAGGCTATGTATAATTAAGTAAACCAAAAACTAAATATTAAGTGATTTCAGACTTCAAGTAAAACAGTATTTTATTGAATATAAAATTGGATGGGAGAATGCAGTGTAGGGGGTGCTCTGGTGGCAGCTTCGCTGTTTTTCTAAATGGAAGGGACTAATCAGGGCTCACGACTGGCTGCTGCAGGACAGTTCAGGTGCGCATCTCAGGGAACTTACTCGCTTCTTCACAGCGAGAAGCCTACAGAGGACTTACGGCTGGGGAGCTTCACTGCAAAGCAGTCAGGTGAGTACACAGGCACATTATCCTCTTCTTCGCATGTAATCCTCTTCTTCTACAGGTGACCAACAGAGAACTTACGGTTGGAGGTCTTCACTGTAAAGCAGTCAGGTGAGTATACAGGCACACAATCCTCTTCTTCGCATGTAATCCTCTTCTTCTACAGGTGACAGACAGAGAACTTATGGCTGGAGGTCTTCACTGAAAAGCAGTCAGGTGAGTATCAGGTGAGTATTCAGTTACATAACCCTCTTCTTTGCACGTAATCCTCTTATTTGCACGTAATCATCTTCTTCTGCAGGTGACAGACATATAACTTATGGCTGGAGGTTTTCACTGAAAAGCAGTCAGGTGAGTATACAGGCACATAACCCTCTTCTTTGCACGTAATCGTCTTCTCCTACAGGTGACAGACAGAGAACTTATGGCTGGAGGTCTTCACTGAAAAGCAGTCAGGTGAGTATACAGGCACATAACCCTGTTCTTTGCACGTAATCCTCTTCTACAGGTGACAGACAGAGAACTTATGGCTGGAGGTCTTATTCTATAAAGCATATTATAAGAAAAATAAAATCATATTATTTTATGCAAGGCAAAAGACATTTCCATCATGCGAAATAACCAATGCAGACTGATGCATTTAGCTGACTGACTTGTTGGGTCAATATCGGTTCATCAACATGAATAACGATAAAAATCTGCTAATCAATCTTGTGAATCTATCTCTAGTACAAAGCCTCTTATGCTTCATAGTTGATTTCTTTTTTATTTTCACTGGATATGGGTGGTCAGTTATAATGTATTCAAACAATATTCCCATAATTCTTGTGTAGATTTGTTTTCACTGGAATAGCCAAGCCAGTTACAGTTACATTATTTAATTACAAGGGCGTCAACATACTTTTGGCCATATTTAGTAAATACTTTATATTCCTTACATCAAAAATTAAGGTAGGCAGATGAATGTTTTACCTAGATTTCTGTATTTATTTCAATGTGTCCCTATTTGTATGCAACATTTTTTTTTTAAGACTCAAGAATCAACACATCTCATCTTTTATTTGGAAAAAAGGACCAGCCAGAATTCATAGAGAAATATTGTACCGCACTTTAGATTCCATTTCCGAACCAATTATGGTCTTCAGCGCTTGCCTGTAGATTCACCTATAAATCGTAACCCTTTTTCCCCCTTCACTTAATGACAATAAAGCATTACATATTTGGCAGAGAGGTAATTTCAGTTGTCAATGCTATTTACATTGTTAATGTTTTTCCTAGCTTTTTTCAATTGAAACAAACAATCTCTCATGACTGGTGCACAATTTATTTATTTTTTTTTTTGATATTTGTACCTCAGATTTTCCAAATCAGATTTTTAATGTAGCCTTAGAAAAAAGGGGTGCAAAAAAGGATGCAACTAATCAGCATGTAATAGAATTTTATGATTGTGTTAAGTTAGTTTTGTATGTCTGTTAGTTGCTTATAGTTATTTTTCTTGAACCATAATTAATAGTAGTTCTTCAGGAGGTATGACAGAATTCAGAATTCCATTACATACTGATTAGTTAACACATCTTACCTAGTAGTTAACAGCAGTGAAGAAGTAGTTAATGAAGAATTACCACTAGTTCTTCAGTAATTCCTTATTAGTTTTGCAGTAAGTACAGTATTCTACAGTATTCCTGCCCCCGGGAACGCCCCGTCACGTGATGTGAATTTAGCCCGTCGGGGAAAACATTGCCTTGGCGCTCATTGAAATATACGACAATCATGCCGAAGAGTTGCTGTGTCGTTTTTTGTACCACCAATAAACTAACAAATTACAATAAACACACAGAACCGGATAGGAGGAAAAATGGCAAAATTAATCATAACTTATTAGATTACCGTGTTAGGAGATCCCTCTGCGATATAGTAGTCGGTGTTAAACTCGTATTAGGCAGTGGGCCAGATTTGTCTGACGTTACATCCCTTACGAAAAAGAATTATAGATATCCAATGGTTATAAGTATTCTATAGTAGTGTATAATACTTCTGTGATGTTCTGTAATACTAGCCTAGCAGTAATACTATACTGCTAGGCTATGTCCCAAAATACTACAGTATTCCATAGGATTAACGTTACTATAATATTTTGTCCTAAAATACAACAAGATTCCTATAGTTGTTTTTTATAAGGGATGTCTCATTCACATTAGTGTTTTCAGCTGAAGGTTATCAACTCAATACAGAATGCAGTCTGTGAGAATTCGTATAAATGTCAGCAAAGTCCCATGGCAACTTCGTAGCTACTACTACTGATCACCGTTTTACAAAAGGATTAATAGTTAATAGTTTGGAGTGAAGCATATGTACAGTTGGTAAGTGACAAGGTTTTATGGACTTATAGTAACTTATACACAAGTTGATTGAGTTATAGACTAATGTTACCACTACAGCTACCGCAATGTCTTAACTGGAGATTCAACCAGATAACAATAGTCTGGAAACGACATTTCCGGCCATTTGGTTGGGTCATTGACCCAGCTTTTAATTAAATAAGGGCAATACTAAACTTATGGCAGTTCATTTTGCAATGTGCCGTTGCTGGTCGGCAGGCGTCAATGACTCGCAATGTGACATTTTTGTCATTCAAATACATACTATGGTCGCAGTGCTTTCCCCCACGCCAAACACGCCCCCCAACTATGACGCGTTGCCGACTGTATGTTTGCCTGACACAAATTGCAGTGACATCTCATCTCTTCTCAGATACTGGCTGGGCCCTATCTTGCACCCGCCGCAAATGACTTTATACACAAACGCATTTATCATTCCTATTTTGCACCAGCGCAAATCGGCTTTCCCTCCACAGACACACGTCGGTAAACTAGGGAATGAGCTTGCGCTCCCTGGGCGGGTTGTCGCAAAAAAGGAGCCGTGTTTCGGCGCAAACATTCCCCGGTGCTATTTTGCAGTTCCAGAAAACAATTGCGCCACTGACCAGAAAAAACCTAGTCTAAAGTCAGTGGCGCGTTGCGCGTACTTTTAGATGCTATTTTAAGCATGCATGCTTGGCCATAATACAGAGTGAACAACACGCATACACTGTAGATGATTCTCTCATCTACACAGATCTATTTTACTTTTTGCAAATGATACATTATTATAACGAAAACTATTAAAACCCGAGGGAAATTATTGTTGTGTTCATGACAATGGGAAAAATAGAAGATTACACGTTTACCCAAATTATTATAGGCTATGCATGTTTAACCAAAGCTAATTTGGGTTTGTTTGTCCTATCCCCAATGTCACTTCTCTTTCTTTTACAGCCCTGACGAGAACATCGATCTTCTCGGCTGTGAACCTATTGTGAAGCGCGTCTGGTAAATGCGCCGTTATAATAGTATTGCGCCATAGAACAAGCGCATCTCGTTCATCGCGCTCTTAAAGGGAATGTGATATGACGCTCTGATTGGTTTATTTCCGTTACGCCCAAACCACACCAATGAATAATGAAGCTATTTCAAACCAACCCCTTTTAGATTTGCGCCAGGCGCAAGAGACATTTATGCTGCCGGGAAAATAGCAACAGCGCCGGGATCCGCCCACAAAGTTACTTGCGCTTTGCGTTTTGACACTTGCGTTTCAGATCGTTAAAATAGGGCCCAAAAACTCTTCCCCCTTTAAACATTTTTAAAAATCTTTTATTGACCAATTTAAAGGAAACGTGTGCATATTTTGTAAAGTAACTTTTGTTTATTTTATGAGCACTGGGTAAAATTGTATGTAAGATTGAGTTTTTTGTCTGTATGGTAATATAAGTGAAACTTTTTTGTGCTGCCATTTTGGCCAGGACTCCCTGGAAGAAGAGATAGTCCCTCTCAATGGGACTATCCTGGTAAAATAAAGGATAAATAAATAAATCCTGGGAAAATAGCAACAGCGCCGGTATCCGCCCACAAAGTTACTTGTGCTTTGCGCTTTAACACTGGCGTTTCAGATCGTTAAAATAGCGACCTGTCACTGACATTAGATCCAATCAATCCAATCAATTCTGCATGGACAAAATCAAGCCCTGCCCTACATTTTTTATTGTTCCAGATGCCATGCCACTCGGAAATATGTCACAATAGGGAAGAAAATGCAATCCCAACTTCCGTTTCATGCTAACTTTAATATTGCAGTTTGTCAAACTTCCTTTTAAATAAAATTATAGGACAATCATTTTTTTTATTGAAAGGGTTACATAGAGTAGCTTTAAAAACAATCACACTAAACAATCACACTATAGATATTGATACAGAGACGACTGGTAGAGATTGAGAGCAAGCAATTTGGAGTAAAAAATAAAATAAAACCTACACCACTGTTTAAACAATATGCCCTCTAAATTGTATGAATACACTTCTAAATACAGCATATTTTTATACTTTTTAGTAATTTATATATTACCTATATGTAAAATTTTTTAACAAACATTTTTTTTTTTTTACATTTAACATTTAAAAGTAACATCTTGATTCACGTGTAACCGTTCTATTTCATCCCTTTTTTAAAACCGAAATGTTTCTGGTTCTCGTGCTGGTGTTTTGCTGAAATCTGATGTGCTGAATGGTGTACGGTGGGGAACTGTGAACCTCAGGCTGCTGCCCCAAGTTTCTCATAGCCGAAAGTTGTGACGTCCTTATAACCTGCTCATAAACAAACAGAAAACATTTTAACATCCAAAGTAATTATATAAAACATTATATATATAACATTTTATAACAAGTAAAATAAAGTTATTTTATTTTATGCAAGGCAAAAGGCATTTCCATCATGCAAAATAAACAATGTAGACTGACTTGTTGGGATATAAGAATCGATATCGGTTCATCAACATGAATAACGTTTAAAATCTGCAAATCAATCTTGTGAACCTAGCTCTAGTACAAAGCTGTTATGGTTTATAGTTTATTTTTGTTTTTATTTCCACTGTATATGGGTGGCAAAGCCATATATGTGTGAATATAAAGTATGTGTGGATACTTATGTAAAGTTTTGTTTGTTGATGATGTGCATACACTATATATAGTCAAAATGTCTAAACTTTAACATATATTCTATACTTAAGACTTTGTATTACAAAATGTATCAAGATAATTTATTTTCCCTCTTGGGTGGTGGGGAGGGGGGGTATCCTAGTATATGCCCATACAGGACATTAAAGGTGATGAAAGCATTGATATAATACAAAATTCAATTACACTCACCACAGCTTGGAACGCAGACATTAGATTTATGTCGCAAAAGTGTGGTACCACTTGGGCAGTAACATCCCTCCCGTTGCATGGATTTAAAATTACTTAATGCATTATCTTTTATTGCATTATTGTTTAGATTAAATCTAAAATCATACAAAAAAAAATGTTTAATCATTTGCATCCAACTTCCCTTTTCTATCTTGCAAATTATATATATATATATATATATATATATATATATATTAATTTCATATACCTTCCATCACAGGTTGGTTCCACTTGAGGACCACATGCTAGATATATCTGTGGCATTTTACATTTAAAATCTGAATGAAAAAAAAATGGTAATGTGTGTTGATAAATACAATAAAAGTTATTCTGCTGCACTTCTGTTAAGATAATAAATATACCGACCACACATTCCATTGGTAGCATCTCTCCAGTCAACACATACTCCTGCCATAGCACATTTCTTAGCATAGGCCTCCAGTCTGGCACAGCCAACTGTTTCGTTGTTCATGTTACACACATCAATGTTACAAGCTGACACATAGGGCTCATAAGGGACAAATTTATGGCATTTCTCAAAAAGCCTGTTGAGTTTTTTTAAAATAAATTGTTAATAGAGGAAAGCACAACTTTTTGGAAATGTTCATTAACTACATAATATGAGTAGTTGAAAATATATTCACAAACCAGTATTACTTTAGTCATATATGCTGTTATTCTTGTTTTTAAAGAATAGTTTAATGACATGCTTACTTGCGTTCGAAGATTTTGCATATTGCAGAAGAAGGGCATGGCACTGATATGGACCGATGTCTTGGTGACAGAAGGGTTTTGTTGTTGTTGTTTTTGTTGTTGTTGTTGTTGTTATGAACATTCCAATATGGAGCCATTTCTTGGCAAGATGATATAATGGTGCCATTTGGCAAGCGACAATCATTTTTGTGGTTATTATCACAAATACCTAAAAAGACCAAATCAGAGGTTAAAAAGTCCCTGAATACAAGACTTACTGTAGACAACATATTAAATAATCCCAATATTTCATTACACATTCACACAATATCACTTTAAAAAAGAAGAATGATTTACTGTGCAACCAGACAACCTAGCAATGTAATTTATTCTGTACATAATCTTTTCAGCAAGACTGTAAACCTACCACAATGGCCTTCTGTGTTACCGTGGAACTTTTGCCATGGGAGGTTGATGGAAAACATTGTGCCATTAAAAGAGATCTGTGCACCAATCTCAGATATGACCACAAGAGACTCTTTGCCGTTCTCTGTGGCACTGATATCTTTAATTTGAAATGGCAACTTCACTTCCTTGTGGTTAACATAAATCTAAAAAAAAAGGAAAAAAACAATCAAAGCATAAACTTATATGTCCCGAACATTCCATTTTATGGTACTTATCTTTATGTAAGCCAGCTGTGAAAATAAAGTGCAGCAAAAAAAAAAAAATATCCCAACCCATCTTCTGCTCTGCCAATATTAATTTTTGTGTGTATTATTAATAATGCAAATTTTGTCATTTAGATTAACAGCTATTTAACAACTTGGTTGGAGATGGTGGTAGATAAGTCAGCATGCATGTATATTATACTGTACATGTGTGTGCCAGATCATTTGAATGGACTACATAGCAAATGTTAAAAGGAATTTGTCACAGAAGGAATCTGAAATATAGATTTAAAAAAAAAGCTTATTTACCAAATTCATTACACTTCCACCAGAAAACCTCTGAGTCATGATGATCTCAGAAGATTTGTAATGAACCTTCAGGGCTTTGGGACAGGAAATACTTTCTTCAAAATCACAGATATTAACAACTATAGCACTAAAATTATATGTTGTATAAATTTCTTGCACAAGCACATAAGTGGAGTTTCCTTGAAAAGGGTAATATTTTCCATCAAATGTGACATAATGTAGGTTGAGAAAGCCACTGCAGACACCTGAAACATATACCGTTTACAAATTAACATATACAGTTAATTTGTGTAGTGAAAAAAAAGCTTTGAGGTAGTAACTCAATACTTCAATTGAACTTAGAAAGCCATTAACTTACATTGGCACTCATATTTAAAACAGCATCCAGACTCATCAGGAACTTTAATGGGGGGAAATTTGTTATCACACACAGGATGCTCTACAGGATCACACTGTACTGGTTTATGCTCTATTGTGCCATTTATGCATGTGTCTATATAGCAATTTCCCACAAGAATAGATACACCATTCTAAAAAAAGAAAAAAGAATAGTTATTAAGTGGTGTTGTGTTAAAGCAAAATCTGGATTATATAAAATGTTTTGCATGAACCTTAATTATACAGTAATAATTGTTATACAGTAATTATACAAGTACTTACTGTAAGGGGAGGCATATATCCATCACAGTTGTGACCTGAAGGCAATATTGTTGTTAAACAGGGTTGTGATAATTTTATCACATCACACTTCTTCTCTTCTGTTTTTACACATTTAGCAATGTAACACCATCCATCACCATCAGTTTTATTGTAAATTTCTGATTCTGTGGAGAAAGAGGTTACGATAAAACGTTCATTATTGAATATGCATTTTATTTATTAGGACAACAAAATAATTATAAATAAATGTATATACAGTATATTAAAAAGGTTTTTAGAAAAGTAGAGAAGAAAAAATAGATTACCTGGCTTAAACGTACTGCCATAAATCTCACAGACACAATCTTGATGTGCAGTTTTGTGACCTCTTAATGAACCTGTGATAATTGGCAGACTTGGTGTGGTAATAATTGTGCTGTGGGAAAAATACTGATCTGTTTGTGAAATTTTTGATGATACTCCACATAATCCATGACAACATAATACTTTAATCTCGTAATCAAAACATTGCTGAGTAACACCTTGGTTCTTGTTTAAGCAAACTAGTCCATCTTTAGTATTGCATGTTACTACCTGGCCCAGTTGTGAAAGTAGTAGTCCAGGGAAAAGTTTTGCATGGCATTCAACCTCAGTTGGAGCAGAGCAGGTGTTAACAAATGTGTTCGTTATTGTTTTTATTGGTACAATTTCACCACCTTCAGGCCCTGTTGTTGGGCTGCCAAAGTCCATCCAGTCGGACCACTGGCAAATACATTTAGAAGGGATAATTTTTGAAAGGGTTTTAGTCATATCTCTTGTTGTGGGTACAGTGGTTGTGCTTACTCTTGTGGAGGAATTGTGTAAAGCTCGATTCAGTGCTGCTGGTAGAGATGCACCAACACAATCACGATGACAGCACAACAATCTCATCTCGTAGTCAAAGCACTGCTGGGTAATATTTTGGTTTTTATTTAGGCAAACAAGTCCATCTTTAAGATTACACTTTACCACCTGGCCAAGCTTTGAAACAGGAAGTCCAGGATAATGTTTTGCACGGCATTCAATTCCATGTGGTATTGAGCAGGTGGTTGGAAAGGAATCAGTGATGATTTTGACTGGTATTAGTTTACCTCCTTCAGGCCCTTCTGTTGGGCTGCCAAAGTCCACCCATTTTGACCACTGGCAAATACATTTAGAAGGTTTTTTGTTTAAAATGGTTGTAGTCATAGCTCTTGTTGTGGGTACAGTGGTTGTGCTTACTCTTGTGGAGGAATTGTGTAAAGCTAGATTCAATGCTGCTGGTAGAGATGCGCTGACACAGTCTCGGTGACAGCACAACAATCTCATCTCGTAGTCAAAGCACTGCTGTGTAATATTTTGGTTTTTATTTAGGCAAACAAGTCCATCTTTAAGATTACACTTTACTGGCTGGCCAAGTTTTGAAACATGAAGTCCAGGATAATGTTTTGCACGGCATTCAATTCCCTGTGGTTTTGAGCAGGTGGTTGGATAGGTGTCAGTGATGAGTTTGACTGGTATTAGTTTACCGCCTTCATGCCCTTTTGTTGGGCTGCCAAAGTCCACCCATTTTGACCAATGGCAAAAACATTTAGAAGGAAATGTTTTTGAAATGGTTGTAGTCATAGCTCTTGTTGTGGGCACAGTGGTTGTGCTTACTCTTGTGGAGGAATTGTGTAAAGCTAGAGTCAATGCTGCTGGTAGAGATGTGCTAACACAGTCTCGGTGACAACACAACAATCTCATCTCGTAGTCAAAGCACTGCTGTGTAATATTTTGTTTTTTATTTAGGCAAACAAGTCCACCTTTAAGATTACACTTTACCTCCTGGCCAAGCTTTGAAACAGGAAGTCCAGGATAATTTTTTGCACGACATTCAATTCCTTGTGGTATTGAGCAAGTGGTTGGATAGGTGTTAGTGATGATTTTTACTGGTATTAGTTTACCGCCTTCCTGTCCTATTGTTGGGCCACCAAAATCCATCCATTTTGACCAATGACAAATGCATGGAGAGGTAGGTCGAGTTGGTTTTGATGTATTTGAAGGTCTAGAAGTTTCTGAAGGTGTACTTGATGTCGTTGTTGAAGCTGACAACTTAGGAATGGTTGTTGGTGCCTCTGTGGAGTTGTCACATTTTCCATGACAGCATAATACTCTGATATCATAGTCAAAGCATTGCTGGGTAATATCTTGATTTTTGTTAAGACACATGAGCCCATCTTTTGCATTACATATCACAACCTGGCCTAGCTGTGAAAGAGAAAGTTCAGGGTAAAGTTTTGACCGGCATTCTAATTCTTTTGGTGCTGAGCAGATAGAAGGATAAGAGTCAGTTATTCTTTTGATCGAAATTATTTCTCCACCTTCAGGACCGGTTGTTAAGCTACCAAAATCCATCCAGTCTGACCAATGGCATTTACATCCAAGGGCAGGAGTAGGCAATGGTATTTTTGGTGTCAGCGCTGTTGTACTGCCACAGATTCCATCACAGCAGAATACTCTAATCTCATAATCAAAGCATTGCTGTGTTATATCTTGATTTTTGTTAAGACACACAAGCCCATCTTTTGCGTTACATATCACAACCTGGCCAAGCTGTGAAAGAGAAAGTTTAGGGTAAAGTTTTGCACGGCATTCTAATTCTTTTGGTGCTGAGCAGATGGAAGAAAAGGTGTCAGTTATTCTTTTGATGGAAATTATTTCTCCACCTTCAGGACCGGTTGTTACGCTACTGAAGTCCTGCCAGTCTGACCAATGGCATTTACATCCAAGGGTAGGAGTTAGCAAAGGAATTTTTGGTGTCAGAGCTAAGGTACTGCCACAGTTTTCATCACAGCAGAATAATCTAATCTCATAGTCAAAGCATTGATGTGTGATGTCTTGGTTTTTGTTCAGGCACACAAGACCATCTTTGGCATTACATTTTACAACCTGGTTTAGCTGGGAAAGAGACAATCTGGGGTAATTTTTTGCACGACATTCAACTTCTTTTGGCACAGAGCAAATGGTAGGATAACTGTCCAAAACTGTTTTGATTGACACTGTTTCACCACCTTCAGGACCTGTTGTTGGGCCCCCAAGATCCAACCACTCTGACCAACGACACATGCAGCCAGGTTTAGTAGTAAGTGTGGCTGTTTTGGATAAGGGAGATGTTGTTGAAGCAGTTGATAGAGATTTTGAAATCATTGGAGTTGTGTATATGCTAATACCACTGGGGAAATTTGGGGCTGTTTGTGTTGTAGACGGCAGGGTAGGCATGATAGTTGACAAAGTTGGTATTGAAATTATGGATGTGATTGTACTTGCAGAAAAACGCTCGCTTGTTTTTATTGTATTTGGGATACAGATGTTGTACCTGATGAAACCATAGTGGCGGTTGGACATTGTGTTGTGATGCTGCTATGGTTTCCAACACAACAAAGCACTCTAATCTCATAGTCCAAGCATTGCTGTTCAAGGCCTTGGTTTTTGTTGAAGCAAACCAGTCCATCTTTCACATTACATTTCACAACCTGTCCAAGCTGTGAAAACGGAACTCCAGGGTAAAGTTTTGCACGGCATTCTACATCCTTTAGTGATGTGCAGATGGGAGAATAGGTGTCAGTTATTTGTTTAATATGTACTATTTCACCACCATCAGGTCCTGTTGTTGGGCCACCAAAATTACTCCATTCTGACCAACTGCAGATACACCCAGGGGTAGGAGTAAGGGTAATGGAATCTGGTGTTATGGAAGTTGGAGAAATTGTTAAAGAACTTGCGGTAGATGTTACTGAAATTGTAGTTATGCTTGTATAAGTTGAGGAGCTTTGGACAGTTGTCGTTTTAGTTGATGGTATAGGTAAGCTTGTTAATGGTATAGGCAAGCTTGTTGATGAGATCCAAAAAGCAGTTGGAGTTGTGTATTTTGTTGAGAAGTTGCCACATTTGCTGTCACAACAGAATACTCTAATTTCATAGTCAAAGCATTGCTGTATGAGGCCTTGGTCTTTGTTCAAGCAGACCAGTCCGTCTTTCACATTACATTTTACAACCTGACCAAGCTGTGAAAGAGGAACTCCAGGGTAAAGTTTAGCACGACACTTCACTTCTTTTGGGGCTGAGCAGATGGTAGATAAGGTGGACATAGGCATTACTTTACCACCATTAACACCTGTTGTTGATTGACCAAAGTCATTCCAGTCTGACCAATAGCAAATACATAGCGGGGTAGGAGTATAGGTAGTTGTTTTTAATGTTGTGAAAGTTGGGGACGTTTTTGAAGGAGAAGTAGAAAATGTTGTTGTCATTGGAGTTAGAGATATACTTGTTACATTGTTTGAGATGCCAGTTGAAAATCTTGCTGAAGGTGTACCAGTAGAAATTGCTGGTAGAGTTGTGGATATACTTTTCCTAGTGGTTGGTCTCTGGACTGTTTTTGTAACCTCTTGTGTATAAGTACTTGTGGGAAAAAAATTTAAAGTTGTAGATGGAGTTGTGTATGTTCTTGTATTTTGGACGATAACTGTTGGAGTTGGTAGTATACTGCTGCTTGATGACATAATTGTAGCTGCTGTAGTTAATGTATCAGAGGAATTATGTACTGTTGATGTTTTAGTCTGCGGTGTAGTTATGCTAGGTGAAAATGATGGTGAAGGTATATGATTAGAGATTGTTGGTAAAGTTGTGGATATGTTTTTACCAGTGGAGGAACTCTGGTCTGTTGCTGTCATAATCTGTTGTGTAAAATTGCTGGTGGACGTTTTTGCTGTAATTGTTGGTTGGCTCATGCTAGAGAGGGAAACAAGGCCTGCTGAATGTATAGTTGGTGCTGTAGGCATGCTGGTTGAAAAAGTTGTTGAATGTGTACTAATATAAGTTATTTTAGATATATTTGTGTACATGCTTGTAACATTGGAGGAATTTTGGACCCTTAATGTAATATTTGGAAGTATAGTGCTGTGTGTTGATGACATCATTGTAGCTGTTGTAGTTAAGGATTGTGTTGCCATGCTTGTAGTATTGGAGAAATTGTGGACTGATAATGTTTTAGTGTGTTGTGTAGTCCTTCCAGTTGAAAACAATTGTGAAGGTGTACCAGAACCAGAGGAGGAACTCTGGACTGTTGGTGTTGTAACTTGTGTCAACCTGTTTGTTGAAGAAATTGGAGGTGTAGCAGAAAACTTTCTTGAAGTTGTTGCAGTACTTGTTGACATGCTTGTACTTGTGGAGGAAGTAAAGCTTGTTGATGTTGTGGTCAGTGGTGTTGTAGTTACACCAGGTAAAAAAGACGATGAAGGTGTACCTGTAGAGATTGTTGTTGGAGTTATGGAAACACTTTTACCAGTGGGGGAACTCTGGACTGTTGGTGTTGTAACTTGTGCAAACCTAGTTGTTGAAGATATTAAAGGTCTAGCAGAATATATTGTTGAAGTTGTGGCTGTACTTGTTGACATGATTTTACTTGTGGAGGAAATTAGGCTTAATAGTGTCATTGTAGGTTGTGCAGGCATATTGGTTGAAAAGGTTTGTGAAGGTGTACCAACAGAAATTGTTGTTGACGTATTTGTGGATAAGCTTGTAACGGCGGGGAAACTGTGCGCTGTTGATATTGTAGTTGGTGTTGTATGCATGCTTGTTGATGACATCCTTGTAGCTGTTGTAGATAAGGATTGTGTTGTCATGCTTGTAGTATTGGAGGAATTCTGAATTGTTGGTCTTTTAGTCAGTGGTGCAGTCGTGCCAGTTGAAAACAATTGGAAAGGCACACCCGTAGAAATTACTGTTGGAGTTGTGAAAATGCTTTTACCAGTGGGGGAACTCTGGACTGTTGGTGATGTAACTTGTGTAAACCTGTTTGTTACAGAAATGGATGGTGTAGCAGAAAACTTTGTTGAAGTAGTTGATATGCTTTTACCGGTGTAAGAAATAAAGCTTGTTGATGTTGTTGTCGGTGGTGTAGTAGTCATGCCAGGGGAAAACAATGTTGAAGGTGGACCTGTTGAGATTTTTATTGGAGTTGTGGATATGGTTTTACCAGTAGGGGAACTCTGGACTTTTGGTGTGGTAAATTGTTGTGTTAACCTGCTTGTGGAATACACTGAAGGTATTGAAGAAAACATTGTTGACGTTGTTACAGAAGTTGTTGGTTTGCTTGAACTTTTTGAGGAAATCAGATTTGTTGGTGTCTTAGTTGGTGGAGTAGGCATGCTAGTTGAAAAGGTTGGTGAAGGTGTAGCAGTAGAAATTGTTGTTGATGGATCTGTAAATATGCCTGTAATGGTGGAGGAGCTTAGACCCGTTGATGTCGTACTTAGTGGTATATTTATGCTCGTTGGTGATATTTTTGTAGTAGATGTAGTTAAGGAATTTGTTGTGATGTTGCCACAGTTTTCATCACAACACAGTGCTCTAATCTCATAGTCATAACATTGCTGTAAAAGGCCTTGGTGTTTGTTCAAGCAAACTAGTCCATCGTTCGTATTGCATTTCACAACCTGTCCAAGCTGTGAAAGAGGAACTCCAGGATAACGTTTTGCACGGCATTGTACTTCCTTCAGTGCTGAGCAGATGGTAGCAGAGGTGTCATATATTCTTTCAATAGATACTATTTCACCACCATCAAGACCTGTTGTTGGGCTACCAAAATCGTTCCAATCTGACCAATGACAATTACATACAGTGTTAAGTGTAAGGGTGCTTTTTTTCATTGTTGTGGATGTTGGAGCAGTCGTTGATGGAGTTGCAGATGTTTGTAATGTTGGAGTTGAAGACATGTTTGTAATATTAGAGGAATTCTGGACTGAAGATTGTTCAGTCAGTGGTGTAGTCCTGCCAGTTGAAAATGTTGGAGAAGGTGTAGATATTTTTGTTGGAGTTGTGGTTATACCTTTACCAGTGGGGGAACTCTTGACTGTTGTTGTTGTAAATTCTTTTGTAAACCTGCTTGTTGAAGTTATTAAAGGTGTAGCAGAATATATTGCTGAAGTTGTGGCTGTACTTGTTGAAATGATTTTACTTGTGGAGGAAATGAGGCTCAATGGTACAGTTGGTTGTGCAGGCATATTGGTTGAAAAAGTTGGTGAAGGTGTAGCAGCAGAAATTGTTGTTGACGTATTTGTGGATATGCTTGTAACGGTGGGGGAACCGTGCACTGTTGATTTTGTAGTTGGTGTTGTACGCATGCTTGTTGATGACACCATTGTAGCTTTTGTAGATAAGGATTGTGTTGTCATGCTTGTAGTATTGGAGGAATTCTGCATTGTTGGTGTTTTAGTCAGTGGTGCAGTCGTGCCAGTTGAAAACAATTGGAAAGGTGCACCCGTAGAAATTACTGTTGGAGTTGTGAAAATGCTTTTAACAGTGGGGGAACTCTGGACTGTTGGTGATGTAACCTGTGTAAACCTGTTTGTTACAGAAATGGATGGTGTAGCAGAAAACTTTGTTGAAGTAGTTGATATGCTTTTACTGGTGTAAGAAATAAAGCTTGTTGATGTTATTGTCGGTGGTGTAGTAGTCACGCCAGGGGGAAACAATGTTGAAGGTGGACCTGTTGAGATTTTTATTGGAGTTGTGGATATGGTTTTACCAGTAGGGGAACTCTGGACTTTTGGTGTGGTAAATTGTTGTGTCAACCTGCTTGTGGAATACACTGAAGGTATTGAAGAAAACATTGTTGACGTTGTTACAGAAGTTGTTGGTTTGCTTGAACTTTTTGAGGAAATCAGATTTGTTAGTGTCTTAGTTGGTGGAGTAGGCATGCTAGTTGAAAAGGTTGGTGAAGGTGTAGCAGTAGAAATTGTTGTTGATGGATCTGTAAATATGCCTGTAACGGTGGAGGAGCTTAGACCCGTTGATGTCGTACTTGGTGGTATATTTATGCTTATTGGTGATATTTTTGTAGTAGATGTAGTTAAGGAATTTGTTGTGATGTTGCCACAGTTTTCATCACAACACAGTGCTCTAATCTCATAGTCATAACATTGATGGAAAAGGCCTTGGTGTTTGTTCAAGCAAACTAGTCCAGTGTTCGTATTGCATTTCACAACCTGTCCAAGCTGTGAAAGAGGAACTCCAGGATAACGTTTTGCACGGCATTGTACTTCCTTCAGTGCTGAGCAGATGGTAGCAAAGGTGTCATATATTCTTTCAATAGATACTATTTCACCACCATCAAGACCTGTTGTTGGGCTACCAAAATCGTTCCAATCTGACCAATGACAGTTACATACAGTGTTAAGTGTAAGGGTGCTTTTTTTCATTGTTGTGGATGTTGGAGCAGTCGTTGATGGAGTTGCAGATGTTTGTAATGTTGGAGTTGAAGACATGTTTGTAATATTAGAGGAATTCTGGACTGAAAATTTTTCAGTCAGTGGTGTTGTCCTGCCAGTTGAAAATGTTGGAGAAGGTGTAGATATTGTTTTTGGAGTTGTGGGTATACCTTTACCAGTGGGGGAACTCTGGACTGTTGTTGTTGTAAATTCTTTTGTAAACCTGCTTGTTGAAGTTATTGAAGGTGTAGCAGAATATATTGCTGAAGTTGTGGCTGTACTTGTTGAAATGATTTTACTTGTGGAGGAAATGAGGCTCAATGGTACAGTTGGTTGTGCAGGCATATTGGTTGAAAAAGTTGGTGAAGGTGTAGCAGCAGAAATTGTTGTTGACGTATTTGTGGATATGCTTGTAACGGTGGGGGAACCGTGCACTGTTGATTTTGTAGTTGGTGTTGTACGCATGCTTGTTGATGACACCATTGTAGCTTTTGTAGATAAGGATTGTGTTGTCATGCTTGTAGTATTGGAGGAATTCTGCATTGTTGGTGTTTTAGTCAGTGGTGCAGTCGTGCCAGTTGAAAACAATTGGAAAGGTGCACCCGTAGAAATTACTGTTGGAGTTGTGAAAATGCTTTTACCAGTGGGGGAACTCTGGACTGTTGGTGATGTAACTTGTGTAAACCTGTTTGTTACAGAAATGGATGGTGTAGCAGAAAACTTTGTTGAAGTAGTTGATATGCTTTTACTGGTGTAAGAAATAAAGCTTGTTGATGTTATTGTCGGTGGTGTAGTAGTCACGCCAGGGGGAAACAATGTTGAAGGTGGACCTGTTGAGATTTTTATTGGAGTTGTGGATATGGTTTTACCAGTAGGGGAACTCTGGACTTTTGGTGTGGTAAATTGTTGTGTCAACCTGCTTGTGGAATACACTGAAGGTATTGAAGAAAACATTGTTGACGTTGTTACAGAAGTTGTTGGTTTGCTTGAACTTTTTGAGGAAATCAGATTTGTTGGTGTCTTAGTTGGTGGAGTAGGCATGCTAGTTGAAAAGGTTGGTGAAGGTGTAGCAGTAGAAATTGTTGTTGATGGATCTGTAATTATGCCTGTAACGGTAGAGAAGCTTAGACCCGTTGATGTCGTACTTGGTTGTATATATATGCTCGTTGGTGATATTTTTGTAGTAGATGTAGTTAAGGAATTTGTTGTGATTTTGCCACAGTTTTCATCACAACACAGTGCTCTAATCTCATAGTCATAACATTGCTGTAAAAGGCCTTGGTGTTTGTTCAAGCAAACTAGTCCATCGTTCGTATTGCATTTCACAACCTGTCCAAGCTGTGAAAGAGGAACTCCAGGATAACGTTTTGCACGGCATTGTACTTCCTTCAGTGCTGAGCAGATGGTAGCAGAGGTGTCATATATTCTTTCAATAGATACTATTTCACCACCATCAAGACCTGTTGTTGGGCTACCAAAATCATTCCAATCTGACCAATGACAGTTACATACAGTGTTAAGTGTAAGGGTGCTTTTTTTCATTGTTGTGGATGTTGGAGCAGTCGTTGATGGAGTTGCAGATGTTTGTAATGTTGGAGTTGAAGACATGTTTGTAATATTAGAGGAATTCTGGACTGAAGATTGTTCAGTCAGTGGTGTAGTCCTGCCAGTTGAAAATGTTGGAGAAGGTGTAGATATTGTTGTTGGAGTTGTGGGTATACCTTTACCAGTGGGGGAACTCTGGACTGTTGTTGTTGTAAATTCTTTTGTAAACCTGCTTGTTGAAGTTATTGAAGGTGTAGCAGAATATATTGCTGAAGTTGTGGCTGTACTTGTTAAAATGATTTTACTTGTGGAGGAAATGAGGCTCAATGGTACAGTTGGTTGTGCAGGCATATTGGTTGAAAAAGTTGGTGAAGGTGTAGCAGCAGAAATTGTTGTTGACGTATTTGTGGATATGCTTGTAACGGTGGGGGAACCGTGCACTGTTGATTTTGTAGTTGGTGTTGTACGCATGCTTGTTGATGACACCATTGTAGCTTTTGTAGATAAGGATTGTGTTGTCATGCTTGTAGTATTGGAGGAATTCTGCATTGTTGGTGTTTTAGTCAGTGGTGCAGTCGTGCCAGTTGAAAACAATTGGAAAGGTGCACCCGTAGAAATTACTGTTGGAGTTGTGAAAATGCTTTTACCAGTGGGGGAACTCTGGACTGTTGGTGATGTAACTTGTGTAAACCTGTTTGTTACAGAAATGGATGGTGTAGCAGAAAACTTTGTTGAAGCAGTTGATATGCTTTTACTGGTGTAAGAAATAAAGCTTGTTGATGTTGTTGTCGGTGGTGTAGTGGTCACACCAGGTGAAAACAATGTTGAAGGTGGACCTGTTGAGATTTTTATTGGAGTTGTGGATATGGTTTTACCAGTAGGGGAACTCTGGACTTTTGGTGTGGTAAATTGTTGTGTTAACCTGCTTGTGGAATACACTGAAGGTATTGAAGAAAACATTGTTGACGTTGTTACAGAAGTTGTTGGTTTGCTTGAACTTTTTGAGGAAATCAGATTTGTTGGTGTCTTAGTTGGTGGAGTAGGCATGCTAGTTGAAAAGGTTGGTGAAGGTGTAGCAGTAGAAATTGTTGTTGATGGATCTGTAAATATGCCTGTAACGGTGGAGGAGCTTAGACCCGTTGATGTCGTACTTGGTGGTATATTTATGCTTGTTGGTGATATTTTTGTAGTAGATGTAGTTAAGGAATTTGTTGTGATGTTGCCACAGTTTTCATCACAACACAGTGCTCTAATCTCATAGTCATAACATTGCTGTAAAAGGCCTTGGTGTTTGTTCAAGCAAACTAGTCCATCGTTCGTATTGCATTTCACAACCTGTCCAAGCTGTGAAAGAGGAACTCCAGGATAACGTTTTGCACGGCATTGTACTTCCTTCAGTGCTGAGCAGATGGTAGCAGAGGTGTCATATATTCTTTCAATAGATACTATTTCACCACCATCAAGACCTGTTGTTGGGCTACCAAAATCGTTCCAATCTGACCAATGACAGTTACATACAGTGTTAAGTGTAAGGGTGCTTTTTTTCATTGTTGTGGATGTTGGAGCAGTCGTTGATGGAGTTGCAGATGTTTGTAATGTTGGAGTTGAAGACATGTTTGTAATATTAGAGGAATTCTGGACTGAAGATTTTTCAGTCAGTGGTGTAGTCCTGCCAGTTGAAAATGTTGGAGAAGGTGTAGATATTGTTGTTGGAGTTGTGGGTATACCTTTACCAGTGGGGGAACTCTGGACTGTTGTTGTTGTAAATTCTTTTGTAAACCTGCTTGTTGAAGTTATTGAAGGTGTAGCAGAATATATTGCTGAAGTTGTGGCTGTACTTGTTGAAATGATTTTACTTGTGGAGGAAATGAGGCTCAATGGTACAGTTGGTTGTGCAGGCATATTGGTTGAAAAAGTTGGTGAAGGTGTAGCAGCAGAAATTGTTGTTGACGTATTTGTGGATATGCTTGTAACGGTGGGGGAACCGTGCACTGTTGATTTTGTAGTTGGTGTTGTACGCATGCTTGTTGATGACACCATTGTAGCTTTTGTAGATAAGGATTGTGTTGTCATGCTTGTAGTATTGGAGGAATTCTGCATTGTTGGTGTTTTAGTCAGTGGTGCAGTCGTGCCAGTTGAAAACAATTGGAAAGGCGCACCCGTAGAAATTACTGTTGGAGTTGTGAAAATGCTTTTACCAGTGGGGGAACTCTGGACTGTTGGTGATGTAACTTGTGTAAACCTGTTTGTTACAGAAATGGATGGTGTAGCAGAAAACTTTGTTGAAGTAGTTGATATGCTTTTACTGGTGTAAGAAATAAAGCTTGTTGATGTTATTGTCGGTGGTGTAGTAGTCACGCCAGGGGGAAACAATGTTGAAGGTGGACCTGTTGAGATTTTTATTGGAGTTGTGGATATGGTTTTACCAGTAGGGGAACTCTGGACTTTTGGTGTGGTAAATTGTTGTGTTAACCTGCTTGTGGAATACACTGAAGGTATTGAAGAAAACATTGTTGATGTTGTTACAGAAGTTGTTGGTTTGCTTGAACTTTTTGAGGAAATCAGATTTGTTGGTGTCTTAGTTGGTGGAGTAGGCATGCTAGTTGAAAAGGTTGGTGAAGGTGTAGCAGTAGAAATTGTTGTTGATGGATCTGTAAATATGCCTGTAACGGTGGAGGAGCTTAGACCCGTTGATGTCGTACTTGGTGGTATATTTATGCTTGTTGGTGATATTTTTGTAGTAGATGTAGTTAAGGAATTTGTTGTGATGTTGCCACAGTTTTCATCACAACACAGTGCTCTAATCTCATAGTCATAACATTGATGGAAAAGGCCTTGGTGTTTGTTCAAGCAAACTAGTCCAGTGTTCGTATTGCATTTCACAACCTGTCCAAGCTGTGAAAGAGGAACTCCAGGATAACGTTTTGCACGGCATTGTACTTCCTTCAGTGCTGAGCAGATGGTAGCAAAGGTGTCATATATTCTTTCAATAGATACTATTTCACCACCATCAAGACCTGTTGTTGGGCTACCAAAGTCGTTCCAATCTGACCAATGACAGTTACATCCAGTGTTAAGTGTAAGGGTGCTTGTTTTCATTGTTGTGGATGTTGGAGCAGACGTTGATGGAGTTGTGGATGTTTGTAATGTTGGAGTTGAAGACATATTAGTAATATTAGAGGAATTCTGGACTGAAGATTGTTTAGTCAGTGGTGTAGTCTTGCCAGTTGAAAATGTTGGAGAAGGTGTAGACATTGTTGTTATTGGAGTTGTGGATATGGTTTTACCAGTAGGGGAACTCTGGACTTTTGGTGTGGTAAATTGTTGTGTCAACCTGCCTGTTGAATACACTGAAGGTATTGAAGAAAACATTGTTGACGTTGTTACAGAAGTTGTTGGTTTGCTTGAACTTTTTGAGGAAATCAGATTTGTTGGTGTCTTAGTTGGTGGAGTAGGCATGCTAGTTGAAAAGGTTGGTGAAGGTGTAGCAGTAGAAATTGTTGTTGATGGATCTGTAAATATGCCTGTAACGGTGGAGGAGCTTAGACCTGTTGATGTTGTACTTGGTGGTATATTTATGCTTGTTGGTGATATTTTTGTAGTAGATGTAGTTAAGGTATTTGTTGTGATGTTGCCACAGTTTTCATCACAACACAGTGCTCTAATCTCATAGTCATAACATTGCTGTAAAAGGCCTTGGTGTTTGTTCAAGCAAACTAGTCCATCATTCGTATTGCATTTCACAACCTGTCCAAGCTGTGAAAGAGGAACTCCAGGATAACGTTTTGCACGGCATTGTACTTCCTTCAGTGCTGAGCAGATGGTAGCAAAGGTGTCATATATTCTTTCAATAGATACTATTTCACCACCATCAAGACCTGTTGTTGGTCTACCAAAGTCGTTCCAATCTGACCAAAGACAGTTACATCCAGTGTTAAGTGTAAGGGTGCTTGTTTTTATTGTTGAGGATGTTGGATCAGTTGTTGATGGAGTTGTAGATGTTTGTAATGTTGGATTTGAAGACATGTTTGTAATGTTAGAAGAATTCTGGACTGAAGATTTTTCAGTCAGTGGTGTAGTCCTGCCAGTTGAAAATGTTGGAGAAGCTGCAGACATCATTGGAGTTGTGGGTATGCTTTTATCACTTGGGGAACTATGAACGGTTGGTGTTGTAACATTTAGTGTTAATCTACTTGTTGAAGTAATTGAAGGTTTGGTAGAAAGTATTGTGGAAGTTGCTGCTGGAGTTGTTGATGTGCTTATGCTTGTGGTGGAAATATGGCGTGTTGATGTCATAGTTATTGGTGTAGGCATGCTGTTTGAAAAAGTTGATGGTGTACTAGAAGAAATTGTTGTTAATGAATCTGTTGATATTCCTTTAATGGTGGAGAGACTTTGGACTGCGGATGTATTTTGTGATACATGCTTGCTTGTTGATGATGTCATTGTAGCAGCTGTACTTAAAGACTGTGTTGTGAGGTTCCCACAATTTTTGTCACAACACAATGCTCTAATCTCATAGTCATAGCATTGCTGTGCAAGTCCTTGGTGTTTGTTTAAGCAAACTAGTCCATCTTTCGTATTGCATTTCACTACCTGGCCAAGCTGTGTAAGAGGGACTCCAGGATAATGTTTTGCACGACATTGTATATCCCTTAGTGCTGGGCAGATGCTAAGAGAGTTGTCAGTTATTCGTTCAATAGATACTATTTCACCACCGTCAATACCTATTGATGGGCCACCAAAGTCATTCCAAACTGACCAATTGCAATTACATCCAGGGCTAAGAGTAGGGTTGCTTGTTTTCAATGTTGTGGATGTTGGAGAAGTCATTGATGGAGTTGTAGATGTTTGTAATGATGGAGTTGAAGACATATTTGTAATATTAGAAGAATTCTGGACTGAAGATTTTTCAGTCAGTAGTGTAGTCCTGCCAGTTGAAAATGTTGGAGAAGGTGTAGATATTGTTGTTGGAGTTGTGGGTATACCTTTACCAGTGGGGGAACTCTGGACTGTTGTTGTTGTAAATTCTTTTGTAAACCTGCTTGTTGAAGTTATTGAAGGTGTAGCAGAATATATTGCTGAAGTTGTGGCTGTACTTGTTGAAATGATTTTACTTGTGGAGGAAATGAGGCTCAATGGTACAGTTGGTTGTGCAGGCATATTGGTTGAAAAAGTTGGTGAAGGTGTAGCAGCAGAAATTGTTGTTGACGTATTTGTGGATATGCTTGTAACAGTGGGGGAACTGTGCAGTGTTGAGTTTGTAGTTGGTGTTGTACGCATGCTTGTTGATGACACCATTGTAGCTTTTGTAGATAAGGATTGTGTTGTCATGCTTGTAGTATTGGAGGAATTCTGCATTGTTGGTGTTTTAGTCAGTGGTGCAGTCGTGCCAGTTGAAAACAATTGGAAAGGCGCACCCGTAGAAATTACTGTTGGAGTTGTGAAAATGCTTTTACCAGTGGGGGAACTCTGGACTGTTGGTGATGTAACTTTTGTAAACCTGTTTGTTACAGAAATGGATGGTGTAGCAGAAAACTTTGTTGAAGTAGTTGATATGCTTTTACTGGTGTAAGAAATAAAGCTTGTTGATGTTGTTGTCGGTGGTGTAGTAGTCATGCCAGGGGAAAACAATGTTGAACGTGGACCTGTTGAGATTTTTATTGGAGTTGTGGATATGGTTTTACCAGTAGGGGAACTCTGGACTTTTGGTGTGGTAAATTGTTGTGTCAACCTGCTTGTGGAATACACTGAAGGTATTGAAGAAAACATTGTTGACGTTGTTACAGAAGTTGTTGGTTTGCTTGAACTTTTTGAGGAAATCAGATTTGTTGGTGTCTTAGTTGGTGGAGTAGGCATGCTAGTTGAAAAGGTTGGTGAAGGTGTAGCAGTAGAAATTGTTGTTGATGGATCTGTAAATATGCCTGTAACGGTGGAGGAGCTTAGACCCGTTGATGTCGTACTTGGTGTTATATTTATGCTTGTTGGTGATATTTTTGTAGTAGATGTAGTTAAGGAATTTGTTGTGATGTTGCCACAGTTTTCATCACAACACAGTGCTCTAATCTCATAGTCATAACATTGATGGAAAAGGCCTTGGTGTTTGTTCAAGCAAACTAGTCCAGTGTTCGTATTGCATTTCACAACCTGTCCAAGCTGTGAAAGAGGAACTTCAGGATAACGTTTTGCACGGCATTGTACTTCCTTCAGTGCTGAGCAGATGGTAGCAAAGGTTTCATATATTCTTTCAATAGATACTATTTCACCACCATCAAGACCTGTTGTTGGGCTACCAAAGTCATTCCAATCTGACCAATGACAGTTACATCCAGTGTTAGGTGTAAGGGTGCTTGTTTTCATTGTTGAGGATGTTGGAGCAGTCGTTGATGGAGTTGTAGATGTTTGTAATGTTGGATTTGAAGACATGTTTGTAATGTTAGAAGAATTCTGGACTGAAGATTTTTCAGTCAGTGGTGTAGTCCTGCCAGTTGAAAATGTTGGAGAAGCTGCAGACATCATTGGAGTTGTGGGTTTGCTTTTACCAGTAGGGGAACTATGAACTGTTGGTTTTGTAACATTTAGTGTTAATCTACTTGTTGAAGTAATTGAAGGTTTGGTAGAAAGTATTGTGGAAGTTGCTGCTGGAGTTGTTGATGTGCTTATGCTTGTGGTGGAAATATGGCGTGTTGATGTCATAGTTATTGATGTAGGCATGCTGTTTAAAAAGTTGAAGGTGTACTAGAAGAAATTGTTGTTAATGAATCTGTTGATATTCCTTTAATGGTGGAGAGACTTTGGACCGCTGATGTATTTGGTGATACACTCATGCTTGTTGATGACATTGTTGTAGCAGCTGTACTTAAAGACTGTGTTGTGAGGTTCCCACAGTTTTCATCACAGCACAATGCTCTAATCTCATAGTCATAGCATTGCTGTGCAAGTCCTTGGTGTTTGTTTAAGCAAACTAGTCCATCTTTCGTATTGCATTTCACAACCTGGCCAAGCTGTGTAAGAGGAACTCCAGGATAACGTTTTGCACGACATTGTATGTCCCTTAGTGCTGGGCAGATGCTTAGAGAGTTGTCAGTTATTCTGTCAATAGATACTATTTCACCACCGTCAATACCTATTGTTGGGCCACCAAAGTCGTTCCAAACTGACCAATTGCAATTACATCCAGGGCTAAGAGTAGGGTTGCTCGTTGTCAGTGTTGTGGATGTTAACAAAGTCATTGATGGAGTTGTAGTTGTTTGTAATGTTGGAGTTGTGGACATATTTGTAATATTAGAAAAATTCTGGACTGAAGATTTTTCAGGCTGCAGTGTAGTCATGCCTGTTGAAAATGTTGGAGAAGCTGCAGACATCATTGGAGTTGTGGGTATGCTTTTATCACTTGGGGAACTATTAACGGTTGGTGTTGTAACATTTAGTGTTAATCTACTTGTTGAAGTAATTGAAGGTTTGGTAGAAAGTATTGTGGAAGTTGCTGCTGTAGTTGTTGATGTGCTTATGCTTGTGGTGGAAATATGGCGTGTTGATGTCGTAGTTAGTGGTGTAGGCATGCTGTTTAAAAAAGTTGAAGGTGTAGTAGGAGAAATTGTTGTTAATGAATCTGTTGATATTCCTTTAATGGTGGAGAGACTTTGGACCGCTGATGTATTTGGTGATACACGCATGCTTGTTGATGACGTTGTTGTAGCAGCTGTACTTAAAGACTGTGTTGTGAGGTTCCCACAGTTTTCATCACAACACAATGCTCTAATCTCATAGTCATAGCATTGCTGTGCAAGTCCTTGGTGTTTGTTTAAGCAAATTAGTCCATCTTTTGTATTGCATTTTACAACCTGGCCAAGCTGTGTAAGAGGAACTCCAGGATAACGTTTTGCACGACATTGTATGTCCCGTAGTGCTGGGCAGATGCTTAGAGTGTTGTCAGTTATTCTTTCAATAGATACTATTTCACCACCGTCAATACCTATTGTTGGGCCACCAAAGTCATTCCAAACTGACCAATTGCAATTACATCCAGGGCTAAGAGTAGGTTTGCTCGTTTTCAATGTTGTGGATGTTAACGAAGTCATTGATGGAGTTGTAGATGTTTGTAATGTTGGAGTTGTAGACATATTTGTAATATTAGAAAAATTCTGGACTGAAGATTCTTCAGGCTGCAGTGTAGTCATGCCAGTTGAAAATGTTGGAGAAGCTGCTGACATTGTTGTTGGAGTTGTGGGTATGCTTTTACCGGTAGGGGAACTATGAACTGTTGGTGTTGTAACACTTAATGTTATTCTGCTTGTTGAAGAAATTGAAGGTTTGGTAGAAATTATTGTGGAAGTTGCTGCTGGAGTTGTTGATGTGCTTATGCTTGTGGTGGAAATATGGTGTGTTGATGTCGTAGTTATCGGTGTAGGCATGCTGTTTAAAAAAGTTAAAGGTGTACTAGAAGAAATTGTTGTTAATGAATCTGTTGATATTCCTTTAATGGTGGAGAGACTTTGGACCGCTGACGTATTTGGTGATAAACGCATGCTTGTTGATGAAGTTGGTGTAGCAGCCGTACTTAAAGACTGTGTTGTGAGGTTCCCACAGTTTTCATCACAACACAATGCTCTAATCTCATAGTCATAGCATTGCTGTGCAAGTCCTTGGTGTTTGTTTAAGCAAACTAGTCCATCTTTTGTATTGCATTTTACAACCTGGCCAAGCTGTGTAAGAGGAACTCCAGGATAACGTTTTGCACGACATTGTATGTCCCTTAGTGCTGGGCAGATACTAAGAGAGTTGTCAGTTATTGTTTCAATAGATACTATTTCACCACCGTCAATACCTATTGTTGGGCCACCAAAGTCATTCCAAACTGACCAATTGCAATTACATCCAGGGCTAAGAGTAGGGTTGATTGTTTTCAATGTTGTGGTTGTTAAAGAAGTCATTGATGGAGTTGTAGATGTTTGTAATGTTGGAGTTGTAGACATATTTGTAATATTAGAAAAGTTCTGGACTGAAGATCTTTCAGTCTGCAGTGTAGTCATGCCAGTGGAAAATGTTGGAGAAGCTGTTGACATTGTTGTTGGAGTTGTGGGTATGCTTTTACCAGTAGGGGAACTATGAACTGTTGGTGTTGTAACACTTAATGTTAATCTGCTTGTTGAAGAAATTGAAGGTTTGGTAGAAAGTAGTGTGGAAGTTGCTGCTGTAGTTGTTGATGTGCTTATGCTTGTGGTGGAAATATGGCGTGTTGATGTCGTAGTTAGTGGTGTAGGCATGCTGTTTAAAAAAGTTGAAGGTGTACTAGAAGAAATTGTTGTTAATGAATCTGTTGATATTCCTTTAATGGTGGAGAGACTTTGGACCGCTGATGTATTTGGTGATACACGCATGCTTGTTGATGACGTTGTTATAGCAGCTGTACTTAAAGACTGTGTTGTGAGGTTCCCACAGTTTTCATCACAACACAATGCTCTAATCTCATAGTCATAGCATTGCTGTGCAAGTCCTTGGTGTTTGTTTAAGCAAACTAGTCCATCTTTCGTATTGCATTTTACAACCTGGCCAAGCTGTGTAAGAGGAACTCCAGGATAACGTTTTGCACGACATTGTATGTCCCTTAGTGCTGGGCAGATGCTAAGAGAGTTATCAGTTATTCTTTCAATAGATACTATTTCACCACCGTCAATACCTATTGTTGGGCCACCAAAGTCATTCCAAACTGACCAATTGCAATTACATCCAGGGCTAAGAGTAGGGTTGCTTGTTTTCAATGTTGTGGTTGTTAAAGAAGTCATTGATGGAGTTGTAGATGTTTGTAATGTTGGAGTTGTGTACATATTTGTAATATTAGAAAAGTTCTGGACTGAAGATTTTTCAGTCTGCAGTGTAGTCATGCCAGTTGAAAATGTTGGAGAAGCTGTTGACATTGTTGTTGGATTTGTGGGTATGCTTTTACCAGTAGGGTAACTATGAACTGTTGGTGTTGTAACACTTAATGTTAATCTGCTTGTTGAAGAAATTGAAGGTTTGGTAGAAAGTAGTGTGGAAGTTGCTGCTGTAGTTGTTGATGTGCTTATGTTTGTGGTGGAAATATGGCGTGTTGATGTCGTAGTTAGTGGTGTAGGCATGCTGTTTAAAAAAGTTGAAGGTGTACTAGAAGAAATTGTTGTTAATGAATCTGTTGATATTCCTTTAATGGTGGAGAGACTTTGGACCGCTGATGTATTTGGTGATACACGCATGCTTGTTGATGACGTTGTTGTAGCAGCTGTACTTAAAGACTGTGTTGTGAGGTTCCCACAGTTTTCATCACAACACAATGCTCTAATCTCATAGTCATAGCATTGCTGTGCAAGTCCTTGGTGTTTGTTTAAGCAAACTAGTCCATCTTTCGTATTGCATTTTACAACCTGGCCAAGCTGTGTAAGAGGAACTCCAGGATAACGTTTTGCACGACATTGTATGTCCCTTAGTGCTGGGCAGATGCTAAGAGAGTTGTCAGTTATTCTTTCAATAGATACTATTTCACCACCGTCAATACCTATTGTTGGGCCACCAAAGTCATTCCAAACTGACCAATTGCAATTACATCCAGGGCTAAGAGTAGGGTTGCTTGTTTTCAATGTTGTGGTTGTTAAAGAAGTCATTGATGGAGTTGTAGATGTTTGTAATGTTGGAGTTGTGTACGTTTTTGTAATATTAGAAAAGTTCTGGACTGAAGATTTTTCAGTCTGCAGTGTAGTCATGCCAGTTGAAAATGTTGGAGAAGCTGTTGACATTGTTGTTGGATTTGTGGGTATGCTTTTACCAGTAGGGTAACTATGAACTGTTGGTGTTGTAACACTTAATGTTAATCTGCTTGTTGAAGAAATTGAAGGTTTGGTAGAAAGTAGTGTGGAAGTTGCTGCTGTAGTTGTTGATGTGCTTATGCTTGTGGTGGAAATATGGCGTGTTGATGTCGTAGTTAGTGGTGTAGGCATGCTGTTTAAAAAAGTTGAAGGTGTACTAGAAGAAATTGTTGTTAATGAATCTGTTGATATTCCTTTAATGGTGGAGAGACTTTGGACCGCTGATGTATTTGGTGATACACGCATGCTTGTTGATGACGTTGTTGTAGCAGCTGTACTTAAAGACTGTGTTGTGAGGTTCCCACAGTTTTCATCACAACACAATGCTCTAATCTCATAGTCATAGCATTGCTGTGCAAGTCCTTGGTGTTTGTTTAAGCAAACTAGTCCATCTTTCGTATTGCATTTTACAACCTGGCCAAGCTGTGTAAGAGGAACTCCAGGATAACGTTTTGCACGACATTGTATATCCCTTAGTGCTGGGCAGATGCTTGGAGAGTTGTCAGTTATTCTTTCAATAGATACTATCTCACCACCGTCAATACCTATTGTTGGGCCACCAAAGTCATTCCAAACTGACCAATTGCAATTACATCCAGGGCTAAGAGTAGGGTTGCTTGTTTTCAATGTTGTGGTTGTTAAAGAAGTCATTGATGGAGTTGTAGATGTTTGTAATGTTGGAGTTGTGTACATATTTGTAATATTAGAAAAGTTCTGGACTGAAGATTTTTCAGTCTGCAGTGTAGTCATGCCAGTTGAAAATGTTGGAGAAGCTGTTGACATTGTTGTTGGATTTGTGGGTATGCTTTTACCAGTAGGGTAACTATGAACTGTTGGTGTTGTAACACTTAATGTTAATCTGCTTGTTGAAGAAATTGAAGGTTTGGTAGAAAGTAGTGTGGAAGTTGCTGCTGTAGTTGTTGATGTGCTTATTCTTGTGGTGGAAATATGGCGTGTTGATGTCGTAGTTAGTGGTGTAGGTATGCTGTTTAAAAAAGTTGAAGGTGTACTAGAAGAAATTGTTGTTAATGAATCTGTTGATATTCCTTTAATAGTGGAGAGACTTTGGACCGCTGATGTATTTGGTGATACACGCATGCTTGTTGATGACGTTGTTGTAGCAGCTGTACTTGAAGTCTGTGTTGTAAGGTTCCTACAGTTTTCATCACAACACAATGCTCTAATCTCATAGTCATAGCATTGCTGTGCAAGTCCTTGGTGTTTGTTTAAGCAAACTAGTCCATCTTTTGTATTGCATTTTACAACCTGGCCAAGCTGTGTAAGAGGAACTCCAGGATAACGTTTTGCACGACATTGTATGTCCCTTAGTGCCGGGCAGATGCTAAGAGAGTTGTCAGTTATTCTTTCAATAGATACTATTTCACCACCGTCAATACCTATTGTTGGGCCACCAAAGTCATTCCAAACTGACCAATTGCAATTACATCCAGGGCTAAGAGTAGGGTTGCTTGTTTTCAATGTTGTGGTTGTTAAAGAAGTCATTGATGGAGTTGTAGATGTTTGTAATGTTGGAGTTGTAGACATATTTGTAATATTAGAAAAGTTCTGGACTGAAGATTTTTCAGTCTGCAGTGTAGTCATGCCAGTTGAAAATGTTGGAGAAGCTGTTGACATTGTTGTTGGAGTTGTGGGTATGCTTTTACCAGTAGGGTAACTATGAACTGTTGGTGTTGTAACACTTAATGTTAATCTGCTTGTTGAAGAAATTGAAGGTTTGGTAGAAAGTAGTGTGGAAGTTGCTGCTGTAGTTGTTGATGTGCTTATGCTTGTGGTGGAAATATGGCGTGTTGATGTCGTAGTTAGTGGTGTAGGCATGCTGTTTAAAAAAGTTGAAGGTGTACTAGAAGAAATTGTTGTTAATGAATCTGTTGATATTCCTTTAATGGTGGAGAGACTTTGGACCGCTGACGTATTTGGTGATACACGCATGCTTGTTGATGACGTTGGTGTAGCAGCTGTACTTAAAGACTGTGTTGTGAGGTTCCCACAGTTTTCATCACAGCACAATGCTCTAATCTCATAGTCATAGCATTGCTGTGCAAGTCCTTGGTGTTTGTTTAAGCAAACTAGTCCATCTTTTGTATTGCATTTTACAACCTGGCCAAGCTGTGTAAGAGGAACTCCAGGATAACGTTTTGCACGACATTGTATTTCCCTTAGTGCTGGACAGATGCTAAGAGAGTTGTCAGTTATTCTTTCAATAGATACTATTTCACCACCGTCAATACCTATTGTTGGGCCACCAAAGTCATTCCAAACTGACCAATTGCAATTACATCCAGGGCTAAGAGTAGGGTTGCTTGTTTTCAATGTTGTGGTTGTTAAAGAAGTCATTGATGGAGTTGTAGATGTTTGTAATGTTGGAGTTGTGGACATATTTGTAATATTAGAAAAGTTCTGGACTGAAGATTTTTCAGTCTGCAGTGTAGTCATGCCAGTTGAAAATGTTGGAGAAGCTGTTGACATTGTTGTTGGAGTTGTGGGTATGCTTTTACCAGTAGGGGAACTATGAACTGTTGGTGTTGTAACACTTAATGTTAATCTGCTTGTTGAAGAAATTGAAGGTTTGGTAGAAAGTAATGTGGAAGTTGCTGCTGGAGTTGTTGATGTGCTTATGCTTGTGGTGGAAATATGGCGTGTTGATGTCGTAGTTAGTGGTGTAGGCATGCTGTTTAAAAAAGTTGAAGGTGTACTAGAAGAAATTGTTGTTAATGAATCTGTTGATATTCCTTTAATGGTGGAGAGACTTTGGACCGCTGATGTATTTGGTGATACACGCATGCTTGTTGATGACGTTGTTATAGCAGCTGTACTTAAAGACTGTGTTGTGAGGTTCCCACAGTTTTCATCACAACACAATGCTCTAATCTCATAGTCATAGCATTGCTGTGCAAGTCCTTGGTGTTTGTTTAAGCAAACTAGTCCATCTTTTGTATTGCATTTTACAACCTGGCCAAGCTGTGTAAGAGGAACTCCAGGATAACGTTTTGCACGACATTGTATGTCCCTTAGTGCCGGGCAGATGCTAAGAGAGTTGTCAGTTATTCTTTCAATAGATACTATTTCACCACCGTCAATACCTATTGTTGGGCCACCAAAGTCATTCCAAACTGACCAATTGCAATTACATCCAGGGCTAAGAGTAGGGTTGATTGTTTTCAATGTTGTGGTTGTTAAAGAAGTCATTGATGGAGCTGTAGATGTTTGTAATGTTGGAGTTGTAGACATATTTGTAATATTAGAAAAGTTCTGGACTGAAGATCTTTCAGTCTGCAGTGTAGTCATGCCAGTTGAAAATGTTGGAGAAGCTGTTGACATTGTTGTTGGAGTTGTGGGTATGCTTTTACCAGTAGGGGAACTATGAACTGTTGGTTTTGTAACACTTAATGTTAATCTGCTTGTTGAAGAAATTGAAGGTTTGGTAGAAAGTAATGTGGAAGTTGCTGCTGGAGTTGTTGATGTGCTTATGCTTGTGGTGGAAATATGGCGTGTTGATGTCGTAGTTAGTGGTGTAGGCATGCTGTTTAAAAAAGTTGAAGGTGTACTAGAAGAAATTGTTGTTAATGAATCTGTTGATATTCCTTTAATGGTGGAGAGACTTTGGACCGCTGACGTATTTGGTGATACACGCATGCTTGTTGATGACGTTGTTGTAGCAGCTGTACTTAAAGACTGTGTTGTGAGGTTCCCACAGTTTTCATCACAGCACAATGCTCTAATCTCATAGTCATAGCATTGCTGTGCAAGTCCTTGGTGTTTGTTTAAGCAAACTAGTCCATCTTTTGTATTGCATTTTACAACCTGGCCAAGCTGTGTAAGAGGAACTCCAGGATAACGTTTTGCACGACATTGTATTTCCCTTAGTGCTGGACAGATGCTAAGAGAGTTGTCAGTTATTCTTTCAATAGATACTATTTCACCACCGTCAATACCTATTGTTGGGCCACCAAAGTCATTCCAAACTGACCAATTGCAATTACATCCAGGGCTAAGAGTAGGGTTGCTTGTTTTCAATGTTGTGGTTGTTAAAGAAGTCATTGATGGAGTTGTAGATGTTTGTAATGTTGGAGTTGTGGACATATTTGTAATATTAGAAAAGTTCTGGACTGAAGATTTTTCAGTCTGCAGTGTAGTCATGCCAGTTGAAAATGTTGGAGAAGCTGTTGACATTGTTGTTGGAGTTGTGGGTATGCTTTTACCAGTAGGGTAACTATGAACTGTTGGTGTTGTAACACTTAATGTTAATCTGCTTGTTGAAGAAATTGAAGGTTTGGTAGAAAGTAATGTGGAAGTTGCTGCTGGAGTTGTTGATGTGCTTATGCTTGTGGTGGAAATATGGCGTGTTGATGTCGTAGTTAGTGGTGTAGGCATGCTGTTTAAAAAAGTTGAAGGTGTACTAGAAGAAATTGTTGTTAATGAATCTGTTGATATTCCTTTAATGGTGGAGAGACTTTGGACCGCTGATGTATTTGGTGATACACGCATGCTTGTTGATGACGTTGTTGTAGCAGCTGTACTTAAAGACTGTGTTGTGAGGTTCCCACAGTTTTCATCACAACACAATGCTCTAATCTCATAGTCATAGCATTGCTGTGCAAGTCCTTGGTGTTTGTTTAAGCAAACTAGTCCATCTTTCGTATTGCATTTTACAACCTGGCCAAGCTGTGTAAGAGGAACTCCAGGATAATGTTTTGCACGACATTGTATGTCCCTTAGTGCTGGGCAGATACTAAGAGAGTTGTCAGTTATTCTTTCAATAGATACTATTTCACCACCGTCAATACCTATTGTTGGGCCACCAAAGTCATTCCAAACTGACCAATTGCAATTACATCCAGGGCTAAGAGTAGGGTTGATTGTTTTCAATGTTGTGGTTGTTAAAGAAGTCATTGATGGAGTTGTAGATGTTTGTAATGTTGGAGTTGTAGACATATTTGTAATATTAGAAAAGTTCTGGACTGAAGATTTTTCAGTCTGCAGTGTAGTCATGCCAGTTGAAAATGTTGGAGAAGCTGTTGACATTGTTGTTGGAGTTGTGGGTATGCTTTTACCAGTAGGGGAACTATGAACTGTTGGTGTTGTAACACTTAATGTTAATCTGCTTGTTGAAGAAATTGAAGGTTTGGTAGAAAGTATTGTGGAAGTTGCTGCTGCAGTTGTTGATGTGCTTATGCTTGTGGTGGAAATATGGCGTGTTGATGTCGTAGTTAGTGGTGTAGGCATGCTGTTTAAAAAAGTTGAAGGTGTACTAGAAGAAATTGTTGTTAATGAATCTGTTGATATTCCTTTAATGGTGGAGAGACTTTGGACCGCTGATGTATTTGGTGATACACGCATGCTTGTTGATGAAGTTGTTGTAGCAGCTGTACTTAAAGACTGTGTTGTAAGGTTCCCACAGTTTTCATCACAACACAGTGCTCTAATCTCATAGTCATAGCATTGCTGTGCGAGGCCTTGTTGTTTGTTTAAGCAAATTAGTCCATCTTTTGTATTGCATTTCACAACCTGGCCAAGCTGTGTAAGAGGAACTCCAGGATAACGTTTTGCACGGCATTGTACATCCCTTAGTATTGGGCAGATGCTATTAGAGGTGTCAGTTATTCTTTCAATTGGTACTATTTCACCACCTTCAAGGCCTGTTGTTGGGCCATCATAGTCATTCCAATCTGACCAATGACAAAAACAATCAGGTCTAGGAGTAGGGTTACTTATTTTCAAAGTTGTGGATGTTGGAGAAGTTGTTGATGGAGTTGTAGATGTTTGTGTTGTAGACAAACTTGTAATACTGGAGAAATTCTGGACTGAAGATTTTTCAGTCTGTGGTGTAGTCATGCCAGTTGAAAATGTTGGTGAAGGTGTAGACATTGAGGGTATGCTTTTACCAGTAGGGTAACTATGAACTGTTGGTGTAGTAACATTTAATGTGAATCTGCTTGTTGAAGAAATTGAAGTTTTAGCAGAAAGTATTGTGGAAGTTGCTGCTGTAGTTGTTGGTATGCTTATGCTTGTGGTGGAAACATGTTTTTTTGATGTCGTAGTTAGCGGTGTAGGCATGCTGTTTGAATAAGTTGGTGAAGGTGAACCAGCAGATATTATTGTTGATGAATCTGTTGATATGCATTTAATGGTGGAAGAACTGTTGACCACGGATGTACTTGGTGATACATGCATGCTTGTTGATGACATCGTTGTAGCAGCTGTACTTAAAGACTGTGTTGTAAGATTCCCACAGTTTTCATCACAACACAATGCTCTAATCTCATAGTCAAAGCATTGCTTTGCAAGGCCTTGGTGTTTGTTCAAGCAAACTAATCCATCTTTTGTATTGCATATCACAACCTGGCCAAGCTGTGTAAGAGGAACTCCAGGATAACGTTTTGCACGGCATTGTACATCTTTTAGTGCTGAGCAGATGCTTGGAGATGTGTCAGTTATCCTTTCAATAGGTACAATTTCACCACCATCAAGACCTAGTGTCGGGCCACCAAAGTCAATCCAATCTGACCAATGACAGTTACATCCAGGGCTAGGAGGAAGGATGCTTGTTTTTAATGTTGTGAATATTGGAGAAGTTGTTGATGCAGTTGTAAATGGTTGTGTTGCTGGTTTTGTGGACATGCTTGTAATGCTTGAGGAATTCTGGACTGAAGATTTTTCATTCAGTGAAGTAGTCAAGCCATTTGACATAAATGGTGAATGTGTAGATATGTTTGAATTAGTGGTCATGCTTTTACTCGTAGGGGAACTCTGGACTGTTTGTGTTGTAACTTTTGGTGTAAATATGCTTGTTGAAGAAACCGAAGGCATGGCAGAAATTATTGTGGAAGTTGCTGCTGTGGTTGTTGATATGCTTATTCTTGTGAATGAAATATTGCTTGTTGATGTTATAGTTGGTGGTGTAGGCATGCTGTTTGAAAATGTTGGTGAAGGTGTACCAGCAGAATGTGTTGAATAATCTTTTGTGATACTTGTAACAGAAGTCAAACCTGCTGGTGTCATATTTGGTGGTAGATGTATGCTTGTTGTTGACATTGTTGTAGCAGCTGTACTTAAGGACTGTGTTGTGCTGTTTCCACAGTTTTCATCACAACAGAATGCTCTAATCTCATAATCATAGCATTGCTGTGCAAGGCCTTGGTGTTTGTTCAAGCAAACTAGTCCATCTTTCATATTGCATTTCACAACCTGGCCAAGCTGTGAAAGAGGAACTTCAGGATAACGTTTTGCACGGCATTCTACTTCCTTTATTGCTGAACATATCCTAGGAGACGTTTCAGTTATTTTTTCAATAGGTACGACTTCACCACCTCCAGGACCTTTTGTTGGGGTACCAAAGTCCTTCCAATCTGACCAATGGCAAATACATCCAGGGTTAGGAGTAAGAGTGGTTGTTTTCAATGTTGTGGATGTTGGAGAAGCTGTTGAAGCACTTGTAGTAAATGCTTTTGTTGACAGAGGTGTTGATTTGCTAGTAACAGTGTAGGATTTTTGAACTGTTTGTGGTATAGGCGTGCTAATTGACAAACTTGGTGAAGGTGTAGAAGTAGAAGTTGTTGTTTTTGGAGTTGTAGATATGCTTGTAGTAGTGGTGGATGTACTGAATGAAAATGCGGTCTTTGTTGGAACAGTTTCCACAGTGTATTTGGCTGCAACAGTTGTCTCTGGAATAATGTATTCAAAATTAAAATATTTAATGTAATCAGAACACTTGATTATACAAAGATAATTACAATTACACTTTATGACACTTTAAAAATCATTTAGCTGTTTGCTGCAATGAATTGCAAACAGTGATGCAGCATCTGCTTTCTCAATCCTCAGGATTGGTGAATGACTCACAAACACTGTACGGTACATTTTAAGGAACCATTTGTCCATTTTACTGTCAAAATGTAGGCTCACTTTTGGCCAGCATTACACGCATCACACGCATGACCAGCGTCGGCCAATAGTGAGCCTACGTTCTGACGTACAACCCAGAAGCGCTGTGCTGTTACACTACGTTCCTCCACCAATCACTCAGAGGCCCACACAGAAGAAAATGAATAGTTATGAATATGAATATTAATATGAATAGTTCTGAAAAGTTGCCAACCTTTTAACTCACGGAGACATATAACTATATAAAGACTAAAAACTTTTGGTACTTGAGAAGACAGTAGTATAATAGTTACCTGTTGTTTTACTGGAGAAGTCAAATGTAGGAATTGAACTATAGGTTGTTGATGGATGAGATGTTTGACAAGTGTATGAATCTTTTTTAATTATTCCTTGTTCTTCACAGACAGCTGTCATGCAGCTGCCAAGTCCATCTGTAGTATTGTATATTGTAACACCATATGGATATTTTTTCCCTTTGAATATGCAGGTGCATGCTGCAAATTTAGGAATAAAGACATTTACTCAACCAGTAAAGTGCCTAATTAAAGATAGAAGAAAACAGAAGTGTAAATATTTTTTTTTTCTTACCTGTTGCATTGTATTTGCAGTTGATATCCATGGAATCGCAATAGCTATAGAATAAACCATTTTAAAATTAAAACTATATTTTATGACAGTGGGCTGAAATTCATGCAATGAAATTCATGACATAAAATGAAAGCATACCATTCTTGACAGTTTTCTGTTGAAGGAACTCTCTCATGATTCCTGTAATGTTCCCCCTTGTTATCATAGCACCCACATTGCTCACTTTTAACACATTTCATTGTATCTTCATCAAAGTAAGGATTTCCAGAGGGACATTTGGGGTAACAACCTTATAAAATAAGGAAAAATGTGCAAAAAAAATACAAAACAGAGAATTAATTATGTTACCTCTATGTGACATAGATTGCTAGGCAGGGGCACTGTAAGGCTGATCGGGCCCCAAATTATTTTTATATATTATAAAATGTATGCTTTAAATTTAAATTTGCTGTTTGTTTAAATTTAAATTTATTGTATTAAAGTCGCCCAAAGGAGCAATTTTCTCAAATAAGACAATCTAGGCTAATATGCTTTATTTATTTTTTTACCACATTCTGTATGTGAAAAAAGAAAGAGTATTTCTTGCTAGCACAGGACAATACTGAAAATGAAAATATCTCAACAGGAAAATACTGACAATGAAAATTTCTCAAGCATCTTTGGCCAAAAAATATTTAAGGGCAAGGGGGTAACATTTCTTGCAGAATGCACACAGTGTACACATAGACTGTTTGGTTGAACAAAATAATTAAGAGGACATTTACATTTTTATGTGCCCTTTCTGAAATCCATGTTTATGGTAAGCACACATGCTGTGGGCTTCGTACCCTTTCTATGTGGCTCAGACCCTGATGGGCTGAGGTGCGGTCGTAGATGGCCATCCAGCCCAAGGGATCAGGAGAGGTCATCTCGATTGGCACATCAATTGCCACAAATTGATGGCTGTTTGTCTGACCCTTAAAGGGTTAGTTCACCCAAAAATGAAAATTCTGTCAGTATTTACTCACCCTCATGTTGTTCCAACCCCGTAAGACCTTCGTTCATCTTCGGAACACAAATTAAGATATTTAAGATATTAAGATCGCTCCTGCATACAGTCCATAGGCTTCTTGAGGGACTGGCTCTTGCTGTCCTCGAAAAGTCATTAAAGACATCGTTAAAATAGTCCAAGTGACTACAGGGGCTCAATCTTAAGTTTATCAAACGACGAGAACACTTTTGTGCGCAAAAAAACAACAAACATAACGACTTTATTTCAACTATTCGTTTATTTCTCCCTCTGCGCGAGTCAGGTTACTAGTTTAATAGCGTAAGCTTCTGTTATTGTACGTCACACGCATCACACGCATCACACACACATGACCAGCGTCGGCCAATAGTGAGCCTACGTGTGACGTAGCTCTACGCAATCACACTACGTTAACTGACTTACAGGCTCATGGAGAAGGAAGTGAATAGTTAAAATAAAGTCGTTATTTTTGTTGTTTTTTTGCGCACAAAAGTGTTCTCGTCGTTTGATAAACTTAAGATTGAGCCCCTGTAGTCACTTGGACTATTTTAACGATGTCTTTAATGACTTTTCGGGGACAGCAAGAGCCAGTCCCTTAAGAAGCCTTTGGACTGTATGCAGGAGCGATCTTATTATGTTTAATATCTTAATTTGTGTTCCGAAGATGAACGAAGGTCTTACGGGGTTGGAACAACATGAGGGTGAGTAAATACAGACAGAATTTTCATTTTTGGGTGAACTAACCCTTTAACTTCCTCCAAAAGTTAAGGGGCTACTATATCCTAGTGCAGGTGAGCAACACTATGGTAGTTGCCTACATAAATCTGAACAGGATAGCACAGCAGGTTCTGCTTTGGACTCAGGACAAGTTCCTGGCCCTCAGGCTGATTTACACCCCTGGGAAATTCAATGTGGGACAGACTTTCTTTCAGGCTGTGACACACAGGGAATGTAAACATCCCCCTGAGGACCATGGAGAGATCCCAAATAGGAACCGAAGGTGGGCATGGTGGATTCATCCTTCTGGCTCCTCTCAGGAAGCGGATGACCAGCTCGTTCCGTCCTAGCGACCGGCCTTGTTTCGACTCAGTGAACGCTGCAACGGCCGCCACGTAAACTTTAAGCGTGGAATGGGACCTGCCTTTATCCAACAGCTCTTGAAGTAAACCGAGCACCTGCGAGACCTCACCCGTACAGTCCAAATTTCTGTCGGTGCACCATTTGGAGAACACAGACCATTTAGATGCATAGAGCTGTCTCATAGAGGGAGCTCTGGACATCGTGATGGTGTTCATCTGATCAACACCTTCTGGCAGGACAACAGGTATCCGTTGATTAACCATACGTTCAGAGATCAGCGCTCTGATCGGGATGCCAGATTGAGCTGCAAGGCTCGCGGGGCTATGAGGAGCACCGGTTGGTGCGATTCCATGATTCTCTTCATTACCTGTGGTAACACTGAGATTGTAGGGAAAGCGTACAGAGGGCGGCTCGGCCAGAATTGGGCCAGCATGTCCTTGTTCTTCGAGAAGAACACTGGGCAATGAACGTTCCATTTCCAGACAGTTTATGTGAAGGCGTTTCTCTCGGTCTGACCACAGGCCAAAGACCGGTCTGCCCTCGAAAAAGCCGCCCCAACCTGAGTTAGAGGCGTCTGTGGAGATGACTTTTCGGTGAGAAATCACTCCCATAGTCACCCCCTGATGGTACCAATTAGCTGCTAACCAGGGCTGCAGAGCTGAAATGCAGCACTGAGACACTCTGATCCACTTGTAGCCACGCGTCCATCCTTGGTGAGGTATGTGGGTGTTCAACCAGTGTTGTAAGGGGCGCATGTGCAGTAAGCTCAGCTGAAGCACTGCTGCAGCTGAGGCCATACAGCCCAGCATCCTCTGAAATGTTTTCAGGATGGCCGTGAGACCCAAGCTTTCTAAATGACTGAGGAGCATAGTTCTGTGACATACTGTGCTAAACTGTGCTCCGACTGTGCTAAAATCAGCGAATCGTCCAAATAGTTCAGAATTCGCACACCCTGATTTTTCAAGGGGGCAAGTGCCATGTCCATGCACTTTGTGAATGTACGGGGTGCCAGGGACAGGCCGAACAGGAGGACGGTATACTGATATAGCTGGCCGTCAAAGGCGAATCTCAAGAATGGCCTGTGACGGCGTATAATCTGAATCTGAAAATAAGCGTCTTTCAGATCGAGAGATATAAACCAGTCTCTGTCAGAATCTGTCTGGTTGTGATCATTTTGAACGGTCTTCTCATGAGAACTTTGTTCAAAAATCTCAGATCTAAGATAGGTCTCAGACCAGGTTCTCAGTCCTTCTTGGGTACGAGAAAATAATGACTGTAAAAGCCTGACTTGCTCAGAGAAGGCGGTACCGGTTCTATGGCCCCTTTGCACAGCAGTTTGGCTATTTCTGCGTGGAGTAGATGTGCTACTTCTCCATTCATTGTTGACTCGGTCCGTGCAACGAAACGCGGGGGACGGTGAGTGATCTGATGTGCATTGCCTTATTGTGCTTAGCACTCACTCTGAAACCCCCGAAATTGCTTCCCATGCTTTTGCATGTGTAGCCAAGGGGAGAATGGTCTCCAGGTCCTGATCGCCACACACTGTAGGCTTGGGGAACTGAACCGGAGATGTGGGTGCAGCGTGCGCGCCCTCTGTGCTTGAACAAAGCAACTTTCTGACAGCCGCTTTCGGCTGATTCATCTGTAATGATCTGATTACACCGAATGGGGAGCATTTGAAGTGCAAGCTGCATTTGAGGCGGAGCGATTGGCAGTAAGCGCAAGCACTCATGAGGTATGAGTAGGGATGGGTACCGAAACCCGGTATTAAACGGGCCCTGGTGCTGAATTTTGAAAGACCGCTGTATCGATAAGCTCGGACGTTATCGGTTCTGCTGTCGGTACTGTAGAAATTATTTATCATTTATTTAAAGACGTTATCTTGAACATGTTTATATCGCCAGTGTGACGCTGTGCGGAGAAACAGAGCTGAGGCTGGGTCCAAACGCAGTGTAGCTTTATTAAACAAACTTGAAACAAGATAACAAAACTAGAAGCAGGACTTGAGAAACTTGAGAGCACCAACGTAACACACATAAATTCAACAACCAACAAAGACAGGGCAGAAACACAGGGCTTAAATAATCAAGGACAAACGAGCTAGACAAGATAACAAGGGGGCGTGAGAAATGAGAAACACCTGGGATAAATAATAGACGGGCAATAACTAATAACGAAAACACACAAAATCACTTCGTGACATAGCCTCCCCCCTATGGGCGGCTCCCGACGCTCATACAAACATCAAAAAGTTCAGGAGGGCGGTGAAGCGGAGACAGTCTTGGGGGAGGGACGGAGGGCCAGGCCCGTGCAGGGGAACAGGACCAGGAGGTAGCCAAGGCGGGCCTGGGCCGCAGAGCATGGGCCTACCAGACTGGGCCGGAGACCAAGGCGGAGCAGGACGAGGCGGAGGCCAGGGCGGAGCAGGACGAGGCAGAGGCCAGGGCGGAGCAGGACGAGGCAGAGGCCAGGGCGGAGCAGGACGAGAAGGCGGCCAGGGCGGAGCAGGACGTGAAGGCGGCCAGGGCGGAGCAGGACGTGAAGGCGGCCAGGGCGGAGCAGGACTTGATGGCGGCCAGGGCGGAGCAGGACGTGATGGCGCCCAGGGCGGAGCAGGCTCAGGCAGAGACGAGGGCGGAGCAGACTCAGGTGCGGTCCATGTCAGTGCCGCCTCCATGGCCCCCACAGAGTACCTACTGCCCCCCCCAAAAAAAATACTTGGGGAAATTCACGGGAGGAACCTCTGGGTGGTGAACGGGTACAGGAAAGGCCTCCCGGAGCTTGAAGGGTGCAGGCAGAGCGAGGCGCAGAGGCGGGACTGGCAGAGCGAGGCGCAGAGGCGGGGCCGGCAGAGCGAGGCGCAGAGGCGGGGCCGGCAGAGCGAGGCGCAGAGGCGGGGCCGGCAGAGCGAGGCGCAGAGTGAGGCTGGGTCCAAACGCAGTGTAGCTTTATTAAACAAACTTGAAACAAGACACAAAACTAGAAGCAGGACTCGAGAAACTTGAGAGCACCAACGTAACACACATAAATTCAACAACCAACAAAGACAGGGCAGAAACACAGGGCTTAAATAATCAAGGACAAACGAGCTAGACAAGATAACAAGGGGGCGTGAGAAATGAGAAACACCTGGGATAAATAATAGACGGGCAATAACTAATAACGAAAACACACAAAATCACTTCGTGACAGCCAGCCTTTTCTATATATAAACTATATTTTAATTAAACCATTTGTCTGTGATGCAAATTTGAAATTCGCAGTTCAGCAGAGAGAGAGAGAAGAGAGAGAGCGATCTCTCACGCAAAGACAGCACGCGCAACACGACAGCCCTGCTTAATGAGTGACAATGAGGACAGAACTAAACATTCAACGTGGTTACACTTTAGATGTGGGATATTATTCTAATATATTTTGTATTTCGGCTTCCAAAGATTATAAAAAGAAGATATTTGAGATAAAACCGTTAAAAAACAAGACGCATGATCTGTCCAGCTTAACTTCCTTTACTTCACAGCACTGCTGAGCGCTGTCAGTTCTTCCTAAAACCCAAACGTACCGTCAGAATCAGCACGATCGGCGATTGTTGCAAAATGCTGTCTTCTACTGTTGCAAGATAAAAAAATGGCTATTAAAAACACAAAAGCCTGCGCAAGAGCCTGTTCACAAGGTGGTGCGCGCTCCGAAACGGACTGTAACAAGACAAGAAAAGTAGCCTATACTTTGGGCTTCGTGTGTCCTCCTTAACTATCAAATATACATACAAATGTCAAAATGACCAGCTCTGAGATTCGCTTAAACACAGTTTATTCACTTAAACACAATTATGTCTTAAATGGACGTAAATAATAGGGAGAAATTGATGGTGCTTCAGTTACCGGTTACCGATTAGATTTGCTCTCGGTCTTAAAGGGGCAGCAGTCTAATAGCCTAAACCTGCTGACGATTCAGCCATTAATGCAAATCAAACAACAAAAGGCAGAAAAAATCACTCACAGCTTTTGAATAAGTAACTTTAGATTTAATAAGCATTAATCTATCTATGATAAACTATACAGTGCTATTTTATATTTGATTACTAAATTAGGTTTCTTTTCGGACAGAAACAATTACCTGAAAAGATATGTTAGTACACCTTCCTGAAATTAATGCACTTTTGTAAATAATTTGTATCTTTGATTGATTTTATTCTTGTGTTTTTACTTGTTTTTTTTCTTATGTGTCCTTTTTGTATATAAAACAAAAAAGCCTGCACATTGCTGCATAACAAAAATATATTTTTCTTCGTTTTGCTTTTTCTATTTTACATTTCAAAATATAGAGTTTAATTATGTTCTTAATTCTTAAAAAAAAAAAAAAAAAAAAAAAAACACCAAAAAGAACCGATAAGAATACCGTTAAAGTACCGGATCAATAAGCGGTATCGGTAAGAGTAGTAATACCGATAAAACCTTAACGATACCCATCCCTAGGTATGAGTGTAGTGTGGACTGACAAAGTGTGACGTTTTGACGGCAGTCCGGGCGCAGCAGGACTCAACCGTCTTTTTTCCCCTAATATTAGGAGGGCATCGCTTGCTCAGACTTCAGTGCAATCCTCAGCTTGTGACGGCTGTCTGAGCGCAACCTAGGATGGCTGCCCTGTCGTCACTGCGAAGAGGCAGACTTGGCTGGACGCTGAGTAGAACTCCAAGCAGGTGGCTTGTCACATAAGCAGCCAGTGGCTGAACTCGAGTGTCATGGCAGAAACAGATTCATGGCCTGCGAGCGTGTTGAGGAAAGTGGCGTCAGCCAGAGGTGCCTTCTCTGTGACAGTGAGCACAGCCATGCATCTGCCAATGGCCTGTGCTGCAGTCTTACTGGTGCGAAGGGAGAGATCTGTCACGCTCCTCAGATTGACGACAGCAGCTGGATCTGAGACCTTCTCGTTCCATTCGTGGAGGACGTCGGCTTGGAGGATTTGGAGAATGGCCATTGAGCGCAGGTCAGAAGCAGCTTGTATGGTGGGAGAGAAGGTGCGGCTGACTACTGCTGACGTGGTCCTGCAGGCTTTTGACGGGAAGGCAGACTTTGAGGGCCATGCACTGGAGGGTGGGCAAAGGTGCGCTGCGACTGCCTCTTCTACTTGGGGAAGTGTACCCCTTCTCAGCAGCGCCATCCATGTGGGAGAACGTCACGGAGATACTGGTGTGGAGTCTCGCAGAGAACGGTGCATTCCATTATTTTGAAAGCTCTATGTGGAGCTCCGGCAAGAAGGGTGAAGGCCTTGATGCAGCTGGCTGATGACGGCGTTGGAGAAAACATCCACCAAGACGATTAGGCGCGGGCTCCTTGGGCGGTGACTGACGCTGTCGACGGCCTCAAAGGAGCATTTCACCCATTGCAACATTAATCTTTATTGAAAGTGGATCATATATGTAGTCTAAATGTAAAATAATTTTTTTATTTGGTGCCCTGTTGACCGAGAAAAGACAGAAAATAACCAAGGGGCGCTTATATATGAAAAAACTACATGTCCCACAATGCACAGCTCTGCAAGCCACACCCACTAATCCGGAACAGCCTGTCTATGGGAACAGCGCAAACAGAGAATTCACTCTTCCGTCTACAAGGCTAACATTAGCTGTCAACGGAGTTTGAAATTAATTTCACAGAAAATGTCTAGTTGGCTGTGGCAAGCAGGACGATCGAGGGCGAGGGATGTAACTTAAAGGGTTAGTTCACCCAAAAATGAAAATTAAGTCATTAATTACTCACCCCCATGCTGTTCCAACCCCGTAAGACCATCGTTCATCTTCGGAACACAAATAAAGATATTTTTGGAAAAGGTTTAAATATTCCATGTGCCTACAGCGGATCAATTATAAGTTTATCAAGCGACGATAATACTTTTTGTGCGAAAAAAACATAAATAACAGCTTTATTCGACTATTCTATTACTTCCTTATTGGCGCATGCGCGAGAACTGAGACGAGGACGTTCCTTATACATCTCAGGGGAAAATAAGGGAATAAACCATGACCATTCAAAAATATGACTGGGTTTCTAAAGATACAAAGCCTAATGCAAATGGGTGAAGTGACCCTTTAAAGGGTTAGTTCACCCAAAAATGAAAATTCTGTTAGTATTTACTCACCCTCATGTTGTTTCAAACCTCTATGTGTTTATTTGTTCTGCTGAACACAAAGGAAGATATTGGGAAGAATGTTTTAATCAAACAGATCTCATTCCCCATTCTTCACAATATCTTCCTTTGTGATCAGCAGAACAAATAAACACATAGAGGTTTGAAACAACATGAGGGTGAGTAAATACTGACAGAATTTTCATTTTTGGGTGAACTAACCCTTTAACAAGGAGGTGCATCAGTTCAACGTCCACACCAGAACGCGTACGTCCGGACTCCTGGATCTTAGAGGAGTAGGACTGTAGAGAACCAGGCCATTCTTCACAGTCCGAGGCCAGTATAGTGCAGCTGTTGCCAGCGGAGCCCCCGTTCGCCTCGTCCTCTGAAGCTGGAAGTTGACATCTGCGCGTCTTGAGGGAGTTGAACACACGTGTTCTTTTAGAGAGAAGTGTGTGTCACAACGGCGAGCACACACACAGTAAAATCCAATAGCAGAAAAAGGATATGTCGCTGGACATCGTTGCTTGCATGGAAGGCTTGAAGGGGGCGAGAAACCGACCGGCTTCCTCAGGCGCTTTCCTCTGCTTGCAGTTGCTGTTTCAACTGTGGCGGCTTCTCTCTAGATCCATCGGTACGAAGAGCTTTGCTGAAGAGATGAAAATTGGGGAAGCAGCCGACAAACCGTGCTTTTATAAGCTAAGCCACACCCACTTGAGTGGGCTGTGATAAGCAGTGGGTGCGAAGCGCCTCCATTGGGCATGACGTCATGCCAGGCTCAGTGGTTCGCTGCTGCAGTTGCCGCAGAGCAGCCAATGAGCATGCTAGACAGCCTGATCTAGGTCTGATAGCTGCTGCAATTCATTGACAAAGAATACAAAATTAAGGATAATTTTTGGCGTCAATATCTTGAGAAAAGATGACTTTACCCTGTAGCGTAAGCTAAACTTACGCAATACGAGAGAACCTCTTGTAAGTGAACCAGAGGAGCAAAGAAATTAATGAGACTAAATGCAGACAAATCAAATGAAAACCTAAACAATGTGAGCGAGGCTATATTAGTCAAATTAGAAAATGAAGTTGTAGGTTGTGTTTGAATAATTACGTATCTTATTTAGCTGAGGTAAATAAAACGCAATATTCACGTATCCTAGTTCAATTTAAATATAAAAAGGCTAATTTTCGCGCTTCAGGGCAGTGACGAGTATGTTACATGTCGTCCAGTGGTCATCCAGACACCCTACGCACAAACTTAAGCAATGGCCCTGAACAGTGGTTTAATGTCAACATAGTGTCAATAACAACCTTCACCACACAACATAGTTACAGCAACCTTTTGGCCTTATTGTTTAAAAGTTGTTAGAAGGTTGGTTACATCGTGCCAACATTCTGTGTTTGCTGGGTATCTCTCTTTATTGGATTTGATACATACAAACGTTATGAACAAAAATTTAATTTGACTAATAGTGTTCTTTCTGTTTTTCTTTAAAATATTTATAGCTAGATCAATACCTTTATTGTGATTTCTTTTGTGCTATATAATTATGTAGAGAACATCTGTTGTTCATGACAATCCTAGTCCTACACAACAATATCCCTCACTGTTGCTATCTGCCTGAACCCCAACACACCTTTTTGGATTAAAAAAAAGTGTTTCTGTTGTTGTTTTTCAGTTAAGTTATCATTTTGTTTACCTTCAAGTGCTAGTATCTGACTTGAGCACTGCCCAGTTGGATTTCTGCAGGTTTGCATACAGGGAGCTCCGCAAGGTTTGTAATGCCACTCGCATTCATCCAAAGGGTTGTAATAATCACAGAACAACGCTGTAAGAAAAAAAAGAAAGAAAGAAAAATAAAAATATTTTGTGCTGGTCTCTTTTATATAATTTGTTTTCAGTTAATCAAATTAAACTGAGAAAATGATCAGTGACTCACGGCATATTTTAGGGGTTCTCCAGGCAATACAGGTTCCAGCCTCATTACAGGCTTGTGCATAGGCTGTAATAGCAGCACACAAACAGTCACGATCCCCACCGCTATCACAAGCACATGAGTCTCTCACACAAGCATTATAAAAATGACTGGGATCCACCTTAATGAGACAAATATAATTAGATTATCTATACAAAAACAAATGGGTTTTGTACAAGCTCACTATGCTGTTAACTTACTTGAGAATGACATGTTGTGAAAACTTGACTTGTAATGATACTACATTGTTTCTGAGCCCATGATTCCCTGTAAGGGTTATTTGAGCAAGGATTTCTAATTTTCATAGCAACAGGACAGCTAGAGGACTCTTTCCAATCATTTCCAAAGTCCAAGGGTTCAATTACCACCTCCTGACTTCTCAACATGAATTCGTTGTTTGCATTCCCATCATAGTTCCCACAAAGACCACAAACAGTACCCTGTGATGGAACAAACTACATATTAACTAACACATATATCAAAAACATCCAATAACTTTTCAAGACAGCTAATTCTAACAATAAACTGTAAACTGTAATCTCTGAGGAATGTATATTTTTGTACAGTAGTCTCTGAGGGAGTCATTCAGTTATTCAGTCATTGACTCTAAATGTATTTAAAATTGTTATTTATTATTCTCACCTTAAAGTTCGGACTGAGTTTGATGAAGATATTTGTCCTTTGATCCCACATGACAATTAGACCATTGTTTGCCTCAATGACCATGTAAATTCCTCTTATCAAAATTTGATAAGGAATGTCCACCCCCTCATCTCTATGAATAATCTGATAGCCCGTCTCTGTCAATTTAATCTCCTTGTTCTAAAAGAGTAAAATATGTTTATTTATCAACCACATGTGATCTGTTCATAAATATATGTATTAACAAAAAAGAAATATAACTGCATAAATCCAAGGACTCTCACCCCAATGAAGACTCTGACAGCCTTAGAGCAAGTGGTGCCAGTAGTTCCACATGGTATGTTTTCAGTGAAAACACTGAAAGTAGCACTTGCATTGGTACGACCACAATAATCCTGTATAAATCACACAAATTTGTCTCTGTGTTTATATTAATACTGATTATCTTTTTTCTTACAGTTATTTTTATTAATAACATTAGGCAAATCCCTGGACTAAGCTTGGGGTCTGTCAGTTAGTTTCAATAGTTGCACCAACAGTTCAATTGCAAATATATTTAGTATGATGGTTATTATTAGTATTTTATGAATTTTATTGTAAACAAATGAAACCAAAGTGTATTGTGTTTTGTATAGATTTATTGTGTACTTACTCTGATTAATGTGTATCCGCAGTCTCCATCAAAAGTGTATCTTTTCCCATCAAATGTAATGTAATGACCATCTCCATAAACTGTGCAGGTTCCATGGCACAGGTTTTTGGTACATTGCCATTTCCTACCTTTACAGGTACTGCACATACAGATAATTCTTGATGTAAGTATTCCTTAGTATTATGCAAGTTCAATGTATTGATTAACTTTCAAAGTACAGCACACTTCTCTCAAACCCATCAACCAGACTGAGCCAACAAGTACTCGTTAAGTAAGATCTGGGGTTCGAGCCTTCTGACACCCAAAGAGAAACGCGCACGTGATTGGACAGAAAGTGAGGCTTCATTTGTCATCGATCACGTGACTCTGGGAAACCAATACACACCCCGAAACGGGGCTTCAATAGAAATTGCGTTGCATTTGCGATATGCATATCGAAGCTTCAGTGTCATATGTAACATAACTAGCATCTGGATCCCACTCTCCTTCCTTTACTTTTGTTACTTTTGTCATTACAAAAAACAGAGGTTTTACGGGCTTGGAACGACATGAGGGTGAGTAATTAATGACATAGTTATCATATTTGGGTGAACTAACCCTTTAAAGATGCATTTGCATAATATAAAAGAAACCAAGCTTTCCGTAGAACAAACAAAACAAATTTACACATTTTAAAGAGTATCTTACAAACAAATGGAGTTGTTAACTGTCATTCAATGACAGCTGTCAGTGTGAAAACTGTGAAAAGATGTTTTTGGTACATTTTGGACACAGAAGGACCACCTCTCGTCGAGGAGCAATCATGTGGGACTTAAATATGCCATAGAGGGATATATAAAAGATTCTAAAATAAATATGGTGGATAGCATGGAAGCGAGGGTTTACAGATCACAATGCAAGCAGGAGAAGCCTCATGTTATGGTCGTCACAGATGACAACATCCAAGATCAACACTGTTCATATGGGTAAGATTAAATTAATTTACATTTAATCAGTTTAATATCAAGAAGCACTGAATTGTAGCCCAGTCTGTATATGACGTGAGAACAGTTAGATATTTAGGTTTGTACCTTAGCATGGACTCACTAACTTTATTAAATTAATGAGATTATGACAACCAGAAAATAAACGTATTCGTCTTCATTTGGGATTGGGGTTGAATCCTTAGGGAACCAGGTTACTGCGCCCACATCGAAAGGAGACATTTTGTTCTGTCTTGAATGGGTTTAGGAAATGGAATAAAATAAATTCCATTGCCAATCATCCCGGGATACATGGAATCAGTGTTACAAGTGTAACAGAGGCCAGCTAGTTCTTTAGCCTCACTTCTTTAGCCTCCTACATTGATTATATTGGTGCCGTGACCCAGGTGGGAGTGAGCTTTAGGGGTGTGGGTGTAATGGAGGGTATAGTCTTTATCCTCCACGTTAGAGCGCTGGAGACCAGGGTTCAAGGCCCGTGCAGAGCGGGGCGAGTAGGACCTGGGTGAGGGGTTACACAAGTACCCCAGGCACATCATTTTACTATTTTTGACATCAAACCGATAAGAGCTTCGGATCTTCCAATGATTCTCTATGGCTCTGAAACCTAAAGGCTTCCAAGTTCCGGTCCCCGTGCAACTGATACTCAACTGCCATTGGCTCATCTGCGTTCGAGTGAAGGGGCTTACCGATAGGTCAATTTGTTTAATTTATTCAAAGTTTCAAAAAGCTTAGTTTCTCCCATTCCCAGTGAGCTTTTATGTTGGATGCTGAGGTTTTATAAGGTCGGATAGAATCTACGATCTCTGAACCAGTTTCTTTCCTGCCATCCATCGTTGTAATACAATGTCTTTTCCACCAACCGGCAACCCGGTTTGTCGGAATACTATTGGGTAAATTGGGTAAATTGGCAGTGGACGGTATCACACAGACCAAAACAAAAAGGAAACATTCTGATCCGGAACGGATTCAAAAGTAGGAGACAAAAAAATGAAGGTAGTGAACTGAAGGTTTACATAAAATATATATTCACCATTCTTTACAGTTACTTCTGTAAGTTTGTCCAGGTTTGTATATTATTCCATTTTGGATGCAGGGACACTGATTCTTGGCAATACAGCCTCTACCGGTGAGGTCATCAAACAGGTATCCTATAAAAAAAACATATAATGCTGCCATTTGCTTTATGTGGAAGTAATTTTGCATTTGAATGAAAAAAAGGTAAAATCTGACAACTGTACATTTAAAATCAGATTATACCTGCAGGACAGAAACACCCATCTATACAGTGGTCCTTACAAATATGACCTCTGTCAGGGTTTGAACAAGTGTTACTACAAGGGTTTCCACATTCTTGGTGCACCATATTGTGGTAAGGACATGATTTACCTGAAGAGATATACAATGTTAATACCATTCACACTTCAACTTAAAACAGAGTTGGAACAGACTGCTGAACAGTTTTAACTTACCACAGAACTGCTGAGTCCCCCACGAGTCAGGTGTTCCACCTGCCTGTTTACATTGGCGAGAGTATTCTGAGATGGTTCTGCAAAGACAAAAGGATCTGGTCCTGTTGGTGCAGTAGCACATGTCCAATTCACAGGCTTTGATGAAGAAGTCGAGGGGTACGAGGTCCTTACAGCTATTAAAAGGTGGGCCTGAGAGCAGCTGCTCACATACTGATGTCTAGAAAAAGCGTGACGATATGTTGAAATACACAATGAGCAACATAAACATCTGGGCTAAGCATTTGGTAAAGACAAGGTATCATAAATAGTGGTGCTCAACTTCATAGAGATTAATTGTGCTTATCTACAATGCAATTTCATGCTTCCAGTGAACATTTTTTAGATGTTATTACATACTTCTTCTTTCAGACCGTTTAGAGAACATTTAAGAACATTTAGAGAACAAATAAAACATTCTCTTATTGTCTCTAACGTTCGCATAACCAAGAAAATTACAGAATAAATAAGAGAATGGGAGGCTCTCATATTACACACTTTTAATCCTTTCATATGTTGTCAAAGGGTCGGCCAAACATGGAAATTTAGGCTTTTAACATTTCTCATTGGTAAACATGCAAAACCATCTCTTTATGTTTTAATATGTTTCTCAAACAAAACTCTTGAATATCTCTAATTGTTTATAACGCGCTTCACATTAGCAATGAATTTCAAGTTTGTGAGATATACAGCACTCGTTTTGGGTCACTGTCATTCCGTTTGCAATGTATGTGCTTGTGCCTGCCACAGAATGATAAATAAAAATGGTTATCACGACTTATCTCATAATTCCGACTTTTTTTTTTTTTTTGAAATTGCAAGTTTACATCTCAAAATTCTGACTTTTTTCTTAGAATTGCGTGATATAACCTTACAATTGTGAGTTTTAAAGTCATAATTGTGAGATATAAACTCGCAATTTTGAGTTTTAAAGTCAGAATTGAGGTATAAATGTAACAGATGTAAGCCAGCTGTGTGTATAAACCAATCGCCTGGCCTCAGAATGGGTCAAGGAGGACCGGTTACATTTAGTGCCCTGACCCAGATGGGAGTGAGGATTGGGGGGTGAGTGGAACAGACGTAGGCCAGTGAAGGAAGTGGTTGCATCATACACTGTCCTATCATTCGCCAGAGGAGAAGTGGCCCTCGGATATTATTGATCTGCTTGCATTGACACCATTATATGCGAAATAAAGTAAACTAGACGATGACATCACTGTTTTCTCCCGAGAGGCTATAAATGGACTAAATTAATAACTTTTTTACAACAAAAATTAATCATCACTGAACCTACTTAAACTGGACTGTGATGCTATTTTCTTTCAGATCTGCTGAAACAATCTATGTTGCATTTATTTTCTTGTTATCACTGTAAAGCTGCATTGACACAATCTGAATTGTAAAAAGCGCTATATAAATAAAGGTGACTTGACTAGATAATTGTTAGTTTATGTCACGCAATTCTGAGAAAGAAGTAAGAATTGTGAGATGTAAACTAGCAATTGTGAGAAAAAAAGTCAGATAAAAAGATAAACAGTCTCAATTACCTTTTTGATTTTTTTATTCAGTGGCGGAAACAAGCATCCATATGCCATAGCAAAGTTCTTAACAACAGCATAAATGTAAATTCTGTTCTGTGTGGTTTGGTCTGGAAATTATCTGACTAACCAGCCACTGACCAGATTTGTAGGAAAAACTTAAAGAAAAAACATTAATGTCACATTCAAAATGCTGTGGACAGTGTAACGGGTACATTTTAAATTTAATAAAATGAATCTAGATTTGCTTGAAATTGTTAACAATTAACCAGAATATTTTTTTTTCTTAACTGGTGCTATAGGGTCACGCTTCATTGTGCCATGTTTCATTACCTATAAGGCTAATAAAGCTGCCACAGGGGAAGAAAAATAGCAAGAACAAAGACAATAACAAAACAAAAGTAATGTAACAAAAAAAAAAAACGTTTTCTAATAGTGAAGACACGCACACAAAGAACTTACCATTTTTTTGCATGCCTTTGTTGAACTGATCTGTTCCATGCAACCCTCTGTTGAACTATCCATCTTTACAAAGTGTCCATAGCCATTTACAGATCTGTCTGAGTTTCATATAATTATGCATGTAAAACATATTTTAGACTTGTTGTTTTGTATAAAACTCATTGTTAAGTATCAGGTTATGCAACTATGTAATGAATATATATATATATATATATATACACACACACACACACACACACACACACACACACACACACACAGTTGTATTCAACCCCCATTGCAAATCAGGGTTATTGACACAAATTACAACTTAAAATTACATTTTTAATGACTTCTGCAGTTTCAAAATGATTAAACTCCCAAAAAGGAATCACTCACAAAAGCACAAATAAAAATCTGCAAAACAGGTGTTGTCTCAAGCACACATGATGCAACTAATCAAGGGCTTCATTAGTTGCACCAGATGTCCTTGAGCTAGAACACATGAAATATCTGAACTGGCTAGGATTGTTGAGTGTCACGTTTGACTGCATTGCTGCATCCCAATTCGCATACTATCCGTCCTAAATAGTATTCGAAAATAGAATTAGTGCGTCCCAAACCGTAGTATGTTGAAATGAGTGTTTCAAAGATACCCGGATGGTCTACTTTTTCCAGAATCCGAAGTGTAGATCGATGCACACGCTTACGGCTGATATTGCCCACAACCCATTGAGCATTGGATGAGGATTCGGTTAGAGAACGTCTCGGGTTATGACTATAACCCTTGTTCCCTGAGAAGGGAACGAGACACTGCGTCGATAAAATCGACTCTTTGGGGACGCTCCCTAAGCGTGCGCCTCTGAAGTATGAATGAAACTAATCCAATCCTGATTGGTGTTGCGTCGTGACGTAACATGTGACGGCATACCCGGAAGTATAAAAGTGACGCTGTCACAACACACACTGGCCTCGCGATGAAGCAAGACGCTCAAGGGTCTGAAAAGGGGGCGTGGCAACACGACGCAGTGTCTCGTTCCCTTCTCAGGGAACAAGGGTTATAGTCATAACCCGAGACGTTCCCTATCGAGGGAACTCAACACTGCGTCGATAAAATCGACTCTTTGGGGAACGAGTACCCACTAGGCCACGCACCGAACAGACCCGCCCCAGAGTGAAACTGATTAGGCACTCAGCAAGGGCCGAGTACGTGTGCACCGGGCGTACTGGGAAGGCTGAGACTGTAAAACCTGATGAAAGTATGCGGGGTAGCCCAGCCGGCTGCCTCACAAATCTCCTGCAGAGGTACTCCCGACAGAAGGGCCCTAGAGGAAGCCATGCCTCTAGTCGAGTGAGCCCTTAAGGCCAAAGGTGAAGGAACCCCACGCACCTTGTAAGCCTCAGTAATAGCCTGGACAATCCAGTTACTTATAGTTTGTTTGGTCGCCGGGAGCCCCCTCTTAGGTGACCCAAAGCATACTAACAACTGGTCAGATCTTCTCCAAGAAGCAGACTTTTCCAAGTATACACTCAAAGCTCTGACGGGGCAGAGCAAGTGAAGCCTCTCTTCTCCCGCCGACACATGAGGTGGAGGATGGAATGCCTGAAGGACTACAGAGCGAGCCGTACTCGAAGGAACTTTAGGCACGTAGCCCGGACTCGGGTGCAAAAAGGCCTTTACTTTGCCAGGGGCAAACTCCAAGCAAGCTGGCGTTACCGCCAGGGCCTGGAGATCTCCCACCCTCTTAAGAGAGGTAATCGCTAAGAGAAAGACCATTTTCAACGTTAAGTCCTTAGGCGAAGCCGACTCTAAAGGTTCGAAGGGAGCGAGGGACAACCCTTCCAGAACTATTGCCAGATCCCAGGCAGGCACCCTGGACCTGATCGCCGGCCTCATCCTCCAAGCACCACGGAGAAACCTAATGACCAACTGGTGCCTCCCCAGAGGTCCACCATCTACTGGCGCGTGGAAAGCCGAAACGGCAGCCACGTACACCTTAAGAGTGGACGGGGAGAGACCCGCAGAGAAACGATCCTGAAGGAATTCCAGAACTGAAGCCACTGGGCAGTTTACTGGATCCAACCTTCGTTCTCCACACCAAGTGTGAAACACCTTCCACTTGAGGCCATATAATCTCCTGGTAGATGGGGCCCTAGAGCTAAGTATGGTTTCAACCACCTCAGCTGATAAGCCAGCATTTAGGTACTGAACCCCCTCAGAGGCCAGACCCACAGCTTCCACAACTCTGGGCGAGGGTGGAAGATTGTGCCCTCCGCCTGAGACAATAGATCCCTCCTCAGAGGAATCGGCCATGGCGGAGCTATGAGGAGTGATATTATATCCGAGAACCATACTCGTGTCGGCCATCTCGGGGCAACCAGAAGTAGACTGATGCCCTCTTGACGGACCCTCTCCAGGACCCCTGGGAGCAGAGCGATCGGGGGGAAAGCATACAGGCGAAGCCTCGGCCAAGCCTGTACCATGGCATCCAACCCCAGTGGGGCTGGATGTGAGAGGGAGAACCAAAGTGGACAGTGGGACGTCTCTCGAGACGCAAACAGATCCACTTCCATCGGTCCGAACCTCTCCCATATCGACTTCACCACATCCGGATGAAGTCTCCATTCCCCGGGCCTCAGCCCCTGCCTCGACAGGATGTCTGCTCCCCGATTCTGAACCCCTGGGATATACATTGCCCTTATTGACAATATCTTTCCCTGGGACCAAAGGATAATCTGATGCGCCAGTTTGCACAGAGGGCGCGATCTGAGTCCCCCCTGTCGGTTCAGATAGGCCACCACTGACGTATTGTCTGTCCGTATAAGGACGTGGCGACCCTCGATGTGTGGGAGGAAGCTCCTCAAAGCCTTGAATACCGCCATCATCTCCAGGCAATTTATATGCCAAGTGCGATGATGGTCCTGCCACAGACCCCTGGTAAAGCGGCCGTCCATGACCGCGCCCCAGCCCGTAAGGGAGGCGTCTGTCGAAACGGTTTCCCGGCGACATGACACCCCCAACACTGGCCCTTGGGATAGGAACCAAGGCTTCTTCCATATTTGCAGAGACTGAAGGCACTTGCGCGTTACTCTGATCATACGGAACGGATTTCCTTTGGGTGAGAACCCCTTGGTCTTCAACCACCACTGGAGGGCCTCATGTGAAGGAGGCCCAGAGGAATAATGTTGGATGCCGCTGCCATGAGGCCCAGCATCCTTTGAAAGTGTTTCACAGTGACGGCCTGACCTAGCCTCACCCTGGACACCATCGCCAGAATTGACTCGATACGTGCGGGAGACATACGTGCCTGCATTGTAATCGAGTTCCACACGACTCCAAAAAGGTCGTGCCCTGGGACGGTTCTAGCACACTCTTCTTCAAATTGAGTCTTAACCCCAATTTTTGAATATGGCCAAGAACGACATCTCGATGCCGAACTGCCATCTCCGAGACTGGGCCAAAATAAGCCAGTCGTCGAGATAATTCAATACGCGAATCCCCTGAAGTCTCAGTGGAGCAAGGGCCACGTCCATACACTTGGTAAATGTGCGGGGAGAGAGTGCTAGGCCGAACGGAAGAACCCGATATTGGTATGCTTCGCCCCCGAAAGCGAACCTCAGGTACCTCCTGTGACAAGGAAGGATGGAGATGTGAAAATAGGCGTCTTTCAGATCTATCGTGACAAACCAGTCCTCGGATCTGATTTGACTCACGATTGTTGGAATGGTCAACATTCTGAATTTGAACCTTCTCAGAGACCGGTTCAACACCCTGAGATCCAAAATTGGCCTTAACCCCCCATCCTTCTTTGGAACTATAAAGTACCGGCTGTAAAACCCGGACTCCCTGTCTACCGGAAGAACACGTTCTATGGCTCCTTTCGACAGCAGAGTCTGTACTTCTTGTTCCAACACCTGAGCCTGCTCTGGGACCACCGCAGTGAGCACCACCCCAGAGAACTTGGGGGGCGCGGTGCGCGAACTGCAGTCTGTACCCAACTCGTATTATCTGCAGGACCCATGGAGATATGTTGGGAAGATGATACCATCCCTCTACAAAATCTGCTAAGGGTACCAGCCTCTCGAGGCTGGCCTCTGGTGTCTTTTCGCTGGAAATTGATGCGGCCCGAAGCGCTGTTAACGGCGGACCTGCATCTTTTCCTAGAGGGCCCCGTTGTGAGAACAACCTCGGTTGTCTCACTGCGGAGGGGGCAGCCCTCTGAAGTCCTGCCTTGGCTAGGACCTCTTTTCCGAAGTCCTCTTAGCCTGAATGACGTCCCTCAGGTCGCCCCTCTGGCTGGAGGACTTCGGTTTTTGGGAGCGTTTCCTCTGTTGCCAAGACCCCGGAGGGGGGGCTCTAGAGGAAACGCTCTCCTTCTGCTCTGCCCTGTGGGAGGAGCTGGCTGATGGCTGGGGCTGATTGCTTTGCCCCCCCCCCCTACTAGATTTGGCCTTCGCTTTCCGGGGGGAGGTACTGCTGGAACGCCGCAGATTGTTTTCTCGACTCCTGAAACCTGTCGACAACCGAATTAACGGCGTCGCCGAACAGGCCAGAAGCCGAAAGCGGCGCATCCAGCAGGAAGGACCTATCCTTTTCTTTAATACCGGATAAGTTCAGCCACAGATGCCTCTCCGTGGCCACCATGGCCGCCATAGAGCGCCAATAGCGCTGGCCGCTTCCCTAGTGGCCCGGAGAGACAAATCTGCGGCCTTCCTCAACTCCGCGACATCTTCAGGAGTAGGCCCCTCCCCCTCATCCAAATCTTTCAGGAGGTCGGCCTGGTATGCCTGCAAAATCGCCATTGAGTGCAGACACGAACCAGCCCGACCCGCCGCCATGTAAGCCCTGCCCACCAATGCAGATGTCTCTCTGCAGGGCTTACTAGGCAACACCGGGGTCTTTAGGGAAGACGCCGATTCGGGAGAGAGATAGCTCGCTAAAGCCTCCTCCACCTTCGGCATCTTCCCATATCCCATATCTCGAGCCCCCCTAACATTGCTGTAATCTATTACATTGGGACTCGAAATACGGGACGAATGCGGTCTTTCCCACGTTCTCGAGATCTCTTTATGGAGATCAGGGAAAAACGGCGACCCCGCGCGGTGAGGCTGTGACCTGCGCTGCAGGTAACGCTCGTCCATTTTACTGGTGACTTGCGTTTCCCGCTCATGTTGTGGCCAGCTGATGTTTAGTCTGGCCACAGCGCGTGTCACAACCTCCACCAGCTCCTCATAACCCAGGCCGCGTGATGGCGTGCTGAGATCACGGTCGTCCGCATCGATGCTGAGCACGTCCCCTTCCTCAGAAGTAGACAGCTCAAGCACCGGACCTGATCGCGGGTAGGAGAAACCGCAGCGCGGGCTCCCACACCACTCTCAGAGGCTGCGGGACCAGCCGATGGCGAGCGAGAAAATGCTCAGCATTCTCACTCTCCTCCGCCAGATCCCGCCTGCGAACCCCAGGATCCCAGTCGCCGCATCGCCTCGACATATGCGGGACCGGAACCCTGGGGAACGCGAGCCTGACCGTGCTCGTCAAAGCACGCCAGCCGGGAGCGCAGCACTCTAATAGGCAAAGCCTCACACATTTTCACAAGCAGCCCCCTCGAGACTGCCCGTGCGTGCTGCAACTCCCAAAACAATACACACAGAGAGAGTGTGCGTCCCACCCGTGATGAAACGAGGGCAGGGATGCACACACCTCTTGAATTGTTCACTGGCCATACTTTCTTTCAATAATAAGACAAACAACACCAAATAAGACAGACAGTTTCAACATAAAGCGCTTGCTGAAGAGCGAAAGCTAGTGTGTGTTGTGACAG
>NW_024121155.1:15067637-15501392 GCF_016745375.1 Pimephales promelas
TAAATGCTCTCCAGTATTTCAATGAATACAATTATAGGTTTGGTGTTTTATGAAGACGTATTTGAATCTTACTAATGGGATTGTAGGGTTAAATAAGGGGAAAAAAGAGTTTGGTGAATAATCATTACTGAATTATAAAATATTTAATATAGCCTAATATAATTTTACAATATGATTTTTACTTTTTATATTTATACAGTATAGTACTTAAGATATACAACTCAATTTTATTCTCTCTCTCTCTCTCTCTCTCTCTCTCTCTCTCTCTCTCTCTCTCTCTCTCTCTCTCTATTATGTGCTCCACCGTACTACTTTCCAAATAGGCTGTATTGACTGATTCTCCTAATGACGTTCCTAAGGGAGGACCTGCTATGCTAAAGGGTGGACATGTAACTATGAGCTTCTGGATTTTTTAGGGTCATTAAAATAACAGAGGGCTTTCCTTTTGTTGAAGGAAAAGAGGAAACTGCAATTTGTCAAAGTTTTAGCACCACTATGCCATTAATTTACATATAGTCCAACTGTCCCTAATGATTAATGCGCTCTTCAAAACGCAAACTAGAGCTTACAAATGATTTCACCCTTCAGGAAAGCTGAGTAAAAGTGTTTTCATAAAAGGCAGTATTATCACATGGATGATAAATGAAGAAGACCAGTGGACTAAAAAATGCAATACAGGGTTGAGATGGTCTATAAATGATATTGTGTTTACAAGCGTGGTTTATTAAGGTCATATACTAGTCCATGAAAAGTGCTCAGTACACAAATGCAACTGGCTTATCTTGAAATTCTAATTATTAGTGATAGTATGTTCACTTATGCAAAACATGAAAACTTTTGCATATGGTAATTCGATTAGTGAAACTATACGTAATATATAAATTTAGCTGGACTCAGAAAACTTGTGAGGATTATAAGCTTTTGCATATACGTTTAAAGTATATAGGATAAAATATATCCGTTGTGGCAAAATATCAAAAAGCATTGCTGAAGTTCTATTTCTTTTCAGTTTTGCACACTAGACACACATTCCTATTGAATTCTAACATGAATTTTTAACCACAGATTGAGAGAGTGCAGAGGCTTTTGTAAGAGTGATTGAAATTGAGCTGAACTCATAGAAAACTGAAGGCGTGTGAGGATTGTACTTTGTATGTGAATCTTGTCTCTCCTGAGTGGATGTCCACAGGTCCTTCTCGTCTGCTCAAGAGTGGAGTGTGAAATCACACACACCAGAGATCCCTGGAGACCTGATGTCTGATGTAGCAGCTCCTTTAAGACTTGACATTTACAACAATAGACAGTAGATGGACAGATCAGCTGTCATCAAAAGGAACTATGGACATTTCCCACATCCTTTTCTTATATTTTTATTTGGCCATCAGTGAATGCAGTCATTGGCCACATTCTACATTAAAGTCCCCGTGAAATCAAAATTGAACCTATTTACTTTGTTAGCGCATATTACTAGTCTTGTGGTGAACAATTAATCCGTGCAAGTGAATATATATTTAAAAAAAAAATTTACCTTAGTAATCTTTAATCAAAATCTGAAAAGTTACTTCCGGTCTGGAACGGTTTCTTTTTCTGATGACGTAGGTTTCACAGTTTGGGTGGGGAAACGCTTAACCACTCCCCTCAAACCGTTAGTTTGCTATGAGCGAGAGATGGAGAGGAGGAGCGCTAGAGTAAAACCCTGCCCTCTGTTCAATATTCCGTTTCACTTGGAAATACGTCACAGCACTGGAGAAAAATCGTTTGCAACTTCCGGTTCACGGGGACTTTAAATGGATTTTTAGAAAGCACATATACTATTTTAGAAGTGTTTTGATAGATTTATTAAAGTATAATGACAATGTTATTCATTAATGCACACTGATTATCTAATAGGGGATATTCTCTCATCTTAAAGGAGCATTTCACCCATTTCAACATTAATCTTTATTGAAAGTGAATCATATATGTAGTTGAAATGTAAAAGAATTTTTGAATTTGGTACCCTCTTGACAGAGAAAAGACAAAAAATAACAGAGGGGAGCATTTGTATGTAAGACAACAACTCCCACAATGCACCGCAGCGCACAGCTCTGCAAGCCACACCCACTAATCCGGAACTGTGCTCACATCAGAGAAATCACTCTTCCGTCTACAAGGCTAACGTTAGCTGTCACCAGAGTTTCCGTCTACAAGGCTAGCGTTAGCTAGACACAAAATGTCTAGTTAGTTGGCTGTAGCGAGTAGGATGATCGAGAGTGAGGGATGTAAGAGGATGACGTGCTGCGTGAGGCCGGTGGCATGAGTGATAATGAAAGACACCTGTGAGGCGTGCGCCGGTCTCACGTCTCTCACGGAGGAGCGAAAGCATACAATGAGGAGCGACGACGGCAGATGGAGAGAGAAACAGGCCTGATTTTATGTTGTTTTGTTTCTGTTGTGTGTAACTTTACAGCAGTCGTCAATGAGTGGCTGCTGGTTTATACTTTCATTTTGTATTTCTTCATTTTACTCTTAAAATGTTTAAATGTTTGCCGGTTCCTGCGTCCTTCTTCCCACAACAAACAATCCCTGTTAACATTACATTGGAAAACTCATTAGTGAAATATTCCTTGTTTGTATTTATTTCTATATGGTGAATTACTGCATGATACCTGGATGTTCATTCAGGCGAAACTATCACAACACAAACGTCCGTGTGCTCGTCTGATTCAGAGATTTCTTCCAGGAGAAATTGCCATCGTTGAAATTCTCTACTGCAGACGGACTCTATCTGTGTTTAGTTCACAGCTGGCTTGAGCCAGTCCGGACTCCTCGACCGAGAGCACATGCACAGCATTCCGCCTCAGCTCGAGCCAGTCAGGGCTCCTTGACCGCGACAGGCAGTGGCGCAAAAAGTGGGTATGCGCTATATGCGGCGCATAGGGGCGCAGCACAATGGGGGGCGCCAAGCGATGGTAAAAAAAAATAATTATATAGGCTATATTGTATTTCTATATGTAGCTGCCGTTGTGGGTTTCTAAATCATTTCTGCTTTCCTTCAATTGTTATATAAAATTTTAGAGGACTAACAGCTAGGCTAGAGTAGGCGCCCTCATGGTGAAGGGGGTCGGGTAGCCTAATATCGCGAGCGGGCGGGGCGCCGTGAGCACTGAGCGAGCAGGTACGAGTAGTGAGTTGTCGTCGAAAAAGATGGATTAAACAAAATGCTGTGGGGCTAAAATAGAAAAAGAAAGAGAGAAAAGGAGAAAAGGAGATGGCATGTCAATTGATACGACAGCAGCTAAATAACTGCATGCATTGCTGAAAGCCAACAGGTAGGATTTAAAATGTGACATCCCAACACAGGCTATCTATATCTCAGTGGCCATCGGGACTACCAGGAGATTCCCGCTGGGCCGACGTGCTTTTGAGCCAATACATTTCATCCTTTTTTAATTTATTTGTCCACAAAACTCATACATCGGCGGCGGCCCATTTGTGTTGTTGTTTGTTTTTGTTTTTTTTGCTTAATTGGCGGCGCTGTGCTGGTGTAATGCATTGGTCAAAAAAAGTCAGCTTTAGTTTTTTTTTTTTTTTTCTGACACACTGGCCCATGAAATCTTTCAAGTATAGAAATTAGTGCAAAACTAATTATGAAAGTTTCCTTTATTTTTCTGTGCATTTGTTTTACAATAGCCTTTATGGCTATTACTATCATGGGATTAATATTATAAATATTATGTAGTAGTGTAATGTAGACAGACACTAACTAAAAGAGGTTCAAAATTTTTCTTTGTTTAATTTGCACCCTGAATATGGGTTGGAGCTTTCAATTTTGAACTCTCAAAGTGCACCAGACTGCTGAATTTAACATTACAGAACACAAAATTTTCTTACGGGGGAGCATGCCCCCGAACCCCCCTACAGAAACAGAGGTCCAGAGTTTTTACCTAAAATCCTGTGAGAAACACTGGTATTGCTGTTCCAATGGAGTTTATAGTTTTCTTAGGGGGGGTTCATCAAGGTGGAGTAGCTATAGTTTAATTGTGTTAATAAACGACAATTTTGCACTTATTTTCTTCTGTTAGCTCTCATTTCTTCCTACTCACTTATTACACAGCACACTTACATTACATTTATTTTTCCTTTTTTTTTGTGGGGTGTGGGGGGGGGGGGGGGGGGGGCTAAAATTGTTGCTGCATACCCCTCTGAAACTGGGTAGTTGCGCCCCTGTTCCTCCATCAGCCTCAGCTGCTCTACACTATACTGCGACTCGTAAAGATAGCCACAAACATTGGATTCCAGCAGCAGAATTTCAAAATCCTCTTCTTCAATATCATGTTTAGTTTCTTCCATCATTAGCATACCTGCTATTTCCACAAGCGCTTGTTAGCTTAGCTTCCAAACAAGATGGCTGATATTGATTCAGTGTCTTCAAGTGAAGTCCCACCCACTGATCTGTAATAGGCCTGTAGGGTGAGTGGGTCCCACACCCTTGAATAATGAGGAGGTAAGTTTGTAGTTTCTACACTTTCTAATGAAATGTGACTTTCTGCTTATTATGACGCAAAATGACTTGCATAATGACATCATAATAAGCAGGAAGTAAAACACTTAAACCCTTCTTTCTCCCATCTCAGGGAAAATAAGGGAATAAACCATGACCATTCAAAAATATGACTGGGTTTCTAAAGATACAAAGCTTAATATGCAAATGGATGAAGTGTCCCTTTAATGCTTGAAAATAGTAGTTATAAACATAATTGTGTGCTTCTAGTTTTGATAGGTTGAGATTGTTTATTTGTCACCATACAATCCCCATACTTATATGCTATTAATATTATTTTCCACATTTCAGAATTAAAATGAATGAAGTGTGTCCAACATTTTGACTAAATACTGCATATTACTGCTATTACAAAATGCAGTAGTGAGGAAAAGGGAATTATTGTAAAGTGCTTTATGTAATAATGTCTGTCCACTTGGCAGGCATTTTGACTATAATCTGTAATAATTTGAAAAATGTACTATCATACAAGTAATCAGAAAAGGGCAAAAATCTTAAAATCATTGTTTTTGGAGCACAATTTAAATTGAGTTGTTCTTAAAGGGGTACTCCACCCAAAAATGAAAATTCTGTCATCATTTACTAACCCTAAAGTTGTTGCAAACCTGTATGAGTTTCTTTCTTACTAGTTATATAAAAGGAAGATATTTTGAAGAATGATTGGAACCAAACAGTTGTTTGGCACCAGTGACTTCCATAGAAAAAAAAATAAAAAAATACTATGGAAGTCCAGGCCCGGTTCTACGGGGATGCTTGCACCCTCAAACAAAAGTGAAAGCACCCTCAGATAAATTTTTTATTAGCACACATGTAAACGAGATTTTGCCGACAAAAGAAACACTGACGAATTTCACATAATAGGATACACAAACTAAATCCATTAATGTGATTTTTCACATCAGAATTTATTTCAGTATTTCATGTTTAATGCATTGGATTGGTTGTGTCCTTTCGTGATTGCAATACGCATAGGTGAAGCTGTCTCTTTAATTGCCCACTTTGTTTGCGTGTGCGTCCCGCTCAGGAAATTTGCTATAGAGATTGGGCTGCCTTTAGATAGCCAATAACTGTCTCTATATATATATATATATCGGAATGAGTAGAGAGTCTCTGCAACGGCGGTAGATTGAAGTGCGCGCAGTACGCGTCCGAGTGAAGATTGCGCGAGCCACAAGAGAACTGTATCCATGAAACTGACAGCAGTGGCAACAAGCGCTCAGCTTGATTTCAAAAACATCAAATTTAAAACATCAAATTTTAAGTGGTGGGTACAAATTTACTAATGACGAAATCTGGTGGGGACGCTACCCACCACCCCCACCGAAATCGACGCCTATATGCTTTCACCACATGACACCCATTCAAACACCGGCGATAAATCCCAGCAAGTGCCGACACCGTCGAGTGACCAGCATTTAATCTTTAAATCAGCTGTTTTGTTTAAAAGGACTGATTCATTGTCGTCAGAAACTAAATGTCTAACATGAACGTTACTTATATGAACTTATTTATTCAACTGCAGAATAAAATCAGTTTCAATACTTCACACATTTGCAATAGGCTACTGCTATTATTTGGGGAAAGAGCACTCTGTGTGTAACATTTCTTAACTGGGCCTATATGAAATGATATGTAAAAGGCAAAAACTCATACAGGGACATAGGCTACTCGATCATGGATATCGCACATTGTTTAACATTTGAGCACCCTCACTATTTTCAAAAGCACTCTCAGTGATTTGGCTCTAGAACCGGGCCTGTGGAAGTCAATGGTGCCAAAGTTCTAGTCAGTTTTCAAAATATCTTTCTTTGTGTTCAGCAGAAGAAATAAACTCATACAGGTTTGCAACAACTTGAGGGTGAGTATCCTTTTAATGACGGCATGTTGAACACTTCCATTTATTTTCATCAATGACTGGCTTCTCGTACTTGCGCTGTCTTTAGTAACAATAAGTGCAGGGGTTACAAATTATCTTATAAGTAAGATGAAAGAAGGTGCTATGCAGGACACTGTAAAGGTTGGTTGGTTTCAGAAGTTGGGGCTTTATATACATCAGTTGGGCTCAGAGTAAGGGAGAGAGTCCACTTCATCTCAGCCAATCTCTGATTTACCTGGAGGACAATGTTAAGTTTAACCAGAAGTCTGGGAAGACTGAGCAATTAAATTTCAAAGATGGAGAGCCGTGTGAGCCAGTGGCCCTGAAGGCGTGAGAGAATAATGGTTCAGGAAGTGTCCTCAGGAGCAGCAGAACATCCGTTTATCTTGTACAGAAGTGACATCTAGTCTCTAAACTGTGGTCTGGCAGTCTCCACATAGAAATCTTTGAGCATGGTGTTGGGCAGTGGATGTGTATTACAATGTTTAGATTGCCTGAATGGTGAGAGGAAACAAACAGATGCTGTACACAAGGCACAAACTAATCACTTCATCTCACAAATACACCTGCAGAGAGACACTCTGGTATTCTAACGGATGAGCCCACACACAACAAATCCGCTTGTTATTGCTTAAAAATCACTTGAGCTAATTATATAATTTGTCAGCAGACTTAACAACTGAAAAAACGAACATCAGGACAGATGACAAAATCACTTCAAAAAAATGCTATGGAAGTATGTGAATGCAAACACAACAAGCGTTATTTTTTAATTGGAGTCCAAGTCAAATTTTTCAAAGACAAGCATTTTAGCTTTCCTATAAGATGCAGTTTAGTTTTATAAACATTTGTTGTTCCTGGATTCAAATTGTGGAGTCCAATTGAAGTTTCAAGCCACTTCTTTACTTTGCAAGATTGAAATTGTTGTGACTTTATTTGTGTATTTAAATGCGACTACTTAAGTCTGAAACTCAGAATTGAGTCTTCATGTCAGACTGCAATTCAAAATGCAACCTTGCATTGTAAGAGTTACCATGACAGGCATTAAGCTGTTTTGCTCGACTTTCATAATGGAGCAATATTGTGAATAAATTCTTACAGAGCATGATTAGGTAAAGTTAGTTCAACCTTTACAGCTACCTGCATAACAACACATCTGGTGGGTCAAACACTTGAAAGTAACTCTGCCTTATTGAGCAGTGAAGTTTGATACAGCCATGTTAAGTATGTACAGTGGGACCTACAGCATTTGTGTCTAGTATGTTTCTGGCATTAAGATTGTGATCTGTTTCGCAGACGACACGGATGACACATGACGGGAGTTTCTAACCAGATGTTTCCTTCTTGCTTTACCAAAACTAAAGTTTGTTTCATCTTCAGCACAAAAAATAAGAACCAAAAAGATGAAAGGAAGCAGTTTTATAAACAGATTCAGCAAGCTCATCATTTTTCGGACCAATGAGGCTCCCAGCAGCAGACATCAGTTAATCTACTCAGAGCAAACCACAGCGTGACACATTCTCGCATTCTGCAGGAAGCCCTTAGAGTATGGCAACAACACAAGTAATGTAGTATTCTTTCCTGTGAACTGTGTTAAGTTTTGACCTTTCATCCCAGTTGGTGACATGTCATTAACTAGAACACATGCCTAGTCCTCCCCCACACTCCCTAGTCAGCATGGGCAATACATTCTCTTTGTCTTTTCCCGAGTGGAGTCTCCTACTCCCACCGCTACAGTCGTGGCTGCTTCAGACACCTAGAAGAAGCTAGCAAATCCTACACAGCCCTTGGCCGAATGGTAGCAGATCAAAGTTGAATTTCTCTTGCTATTTTCATGCAGGGATTATTTATTATACAACATGCAGGAAATTGGGAGAGTTTTGATGGACATTCTTTGTGTAAGGTACTTTTTATCATGTATGACTGGGATAAATCAATGTTGACATATTTACCAGGCATATATCTTGTTAGCTGATTTGAAGAGTGGTAGAAATTTGAACTGCTTTCAAATAAAGGGTATTGTTATATCTCTATGTATATATATATAATAGATTTTTTTTCTTTTTTTTTTTTCGCATGATTGTCATATGAGCTTAGACTCTGTGAAGTCAGAACTGTGAAGGACTTCAGCATATCGGGCGTTTCAAAAAATTGTGTGAAGGAAAAAGTGTTTGCCAGTCAAAATTTACTTCCATAGACGATGGTTTGATGATCAGAATCTCACTTTTCAGGCTCAATACCCTATTCCGCGTGAGCTGCTTTTAAAATTCTCACTTTCTCAATTCTATTGTTGGGCGTTCAACAAAATAAAAGGGGAAAAAAAACAAAGTTATCTTTTAATTGTTTGTGTCTCTGGAATTCAGCTGCTGAATAAAGACTTAGGAAAGAGATGCCAAGGTTAGACCACAAATTAATTAAACTTGGCAATCAAAGGTTTAAAAATCTTTGAAAAAGTAAATACATTAATAAATAAAGTTTGAAATCAAGTTTTAGGAAAACCTAAGAGAAGGATTTAAATTATAATAACAATAATAATAATATTAACATATATTGTGTTATTGGACTTTTTTTCACATTTGAGGTTAACTAAATGATTTGTGAATAATTTACTATTACAGCAATGAGCCATAAGAAGCTGGTGTGTCAGTGATTGTCAGTGAACTGGTTTACCTCAATGAAGCAGTAATGTCATGTGATATATATATATATATATATATATATATATATATGTATGTATGTATGTATGTGTGTGTGTGTGTGTGTGTGTGTGTGTGTGTGTGTGTGTGTGTGTGTGTGTGTGTGTGTGTGTAAATATATAAGAATAGTTAAATTTGGTAACACAGTTTATATAAGCTTATGTAGTTTTTGCCAAATAACAGCACACACATTGCAATGTTAGCAAGGCAACACATTATTGATATTATTTTTGTGGAATTAATTCAGCTCAAATTACATATTCAAACCTTATAATTCCAGTGTGCTTATCTATTGTAGTTAGTTAACCTTAAAGATTACAATTGTGCTGATAATGTACTAACAAAGTTGAGTAGCTACTTGCTGATGAATGGATGACACTGAACTATATTACATATTTAATGGATTTGTGTGTGATGTATTTATTGTTTTTTTTTTTTGTTTGTTTTTTTTTACATTACCTGTGCAAACCGTTTTATTCACTATAGACTCCTTGTAGAATAGTGAGCATATATAGAGTGTGGATTATGATGGCTGTCCTCGTTCATTTTCTTAGATTAGTATAATAATATAGCTTATTTACAGCTTAACTTTATCTAAACAGCATGCATTTAGAATGGTATGTTGAAGCACTTTTGATTTATAAATTATTTTGTTATTAAATAGGAGTATATATTTATTGTTTTTAAAAATGCCTTATGCTGTATCATAGATGTTTTAAATGCACACCTGCTTTTACAAATATTTGAAAAAGGTGGTGTTCTAAAATAATTCCTGTACAATATAAATAATATGTATTTACTAGTTATATTTGAATGAAATAAGAGATTTACTCAAATGATATGACATGTAAATAGATGTTAATTAAAATACAACATGTGTAAAGCGCGTGTGTCAGGAAATCACACTCTGGACAGACAGGTATATTTCAAATAATTCAAAGCTTTATTTGTACAAACTGAAAAGGTAATGAAAGAATTTGCAGGCAGATGAGAGAAGCAGACAATGCTGGAAGGGGAGCTGCCAGACACACACACGTTAGAAAGTTACTGATTGATGAATGAACTTTTTTTCCTTTGCATGACAAGATCACAGATATTGGAGGAGGATGAGCAACTGGAGAGCAGAAACAGGGATGCTGGGAAATGTATGTAGTACATGGTGAGGTGACTGAACTGGTGAACTGGTGACCTTTAATATCAAAATAAATAAAAAAATTAAAAAAAAGTAAAGTAAAACGGAAGCCCCTCTCGGACGACCTGGTCCTCTCTTGTCTTGCACTGTTGTGACTCCTCCTCGATGCCGGTGTGGCATGCAGGTGATGGTCATTAACCTCCCACCACAGCCCCATCACCCCATGCAGGCAAGAGGGTACCCTACAACTGTGCTTTACCTGGTGAACGGCGATGGCACTTCAAGCTTTGGGCAGCCGTCAGGAATCCCAGGGGATTTCTGAAAGGGAAAGTCCAATCCCAGGGCTGTTCCCTGCTCCTCAATCATGGCAGACAGCAGCAGGCAAGAGCTCTTTGACAAGAGCGTTCCTCCTTGTTTTGTTGTTTGTTTATTTTTATTAATACAGTAAATCAAAGTAAAGAACAAAAAAATAAAAAATAAATACGACGTTAACAGTCCAGGGGTCTCATTTATAAAACTGTGCGTAGGATCCTTACTAAAAGTGTGCGTGCGCCCGAAAGCCAAAAATGGCGTACGCCAAAACATATTCAGATTTATAAAACCGTGCGTACGGCAGAACCTGCGCAGAATTCCCTTTATAAATCCCAGTCAGCGGAAGAATGCGTGCACGTGCGTCTCCTCCCTGAAATAACCATATATGGAGCTTACAATGCCTAGTTTAAATATGCATATCCTCAACAACAGCTGCACATCATTTGCATGTGATTATTCATCCATGTTAACGTGCAAGACGTTAGGAAAATATGAAATACATTGTGCAGTGTCACAATAAATTATTATTATTATTATTATTATTAGTAGCCCATATACTTGCCTTGTTTTTGAATGAATAAATCAAATAGTGTAAAATACATTTCAGAGAAAGATTTTCTCAATCTTTTCCACACTGGCCAAATAGTATTTTTAATGAATCTATATTTCTAATGGAAACAGATAGACATGGTTGTGCATTATTTATATGGAACTATTTTCTCAGACAATCTGATATTATCATGATTAGCAATTATCTCTAGATAAAACATTAAAACACTGCATGCCAGAGGGAAAGTGTTCAAAAGCATTGCATCCACAACAAATATATGTTTCTATGCCAGTATGTGGAGTGTAATGTGGATTGTGACGTGTTCTGTGATGTTGAACGTTATACTGACCCTGGCTGCGCATGCGCGTGGGTGCGCGTGTCGTGTGTGTGTTGTATTATCCTCGACCGCCATTAAAGGCATGACTAAACCAGTCTCTCGTGTCAGCAACATAGACAGTAAAAGAAATGGACAGAGTGATCTCATTGGAATTCCATTGAGACGATTGAAGCCCATTTTGGTGATTTTTTAGCACTTCCGTCCCTGACGCGCAGACTCAAACAGAGCTTGACTACGTGAATGTGACGTGAGTGACCCGTCTGTCTTCTGTGCATGAGAAATCTGAATCATTCCCTTCTGAAACTTGCAGAGGCGGAGAGTGTGAATAGGAGCTGTCCATGAGCTAATAGAAGGAGACAATTTTGCTAGGTTTTCTGATTAATTATTTTGTCATTTTGCCTCCACGTTTCCCCGATTGTGCGCGAGCTTCTTCTCATGTCCATACGGTAATCTCAATACCGTGCGACAGAGAGTCGCGTGGGTATGACACAATCGTTAGCCTACTTTCACTAAAACTGCTTTTACGGGGCCATAACATAATCTACAAGGTAATGGAGCTATTTATACATTGCCGTGTTTCTTTAGAAACAAATAAAGGACAAATGGGGTCTTCAAACGCCTCAGATGTAAAGTTATTCGCTGTCAAAGTGACGGCAAAATGCATTGGAGTCAATGGGAATGCTAACGCAAGTGAAGTTCTGCTACAAGATGTCAGCTCCCGCGAGGCTTCAACTTCCGGTCGATGGATTACCCCCTTGGTCAGCAACTCTTTCATTCGCATAAACACTGGCGTGGTGGCAGCTTTACCGTACTCACTCCCCAAGCAGCCTGGGGCATCATTTATAAACGTTGCGTACGCACAAAAGAAGGCGTACGCCGCTCTCTACGCAATAGTTGGTATTTATAAAAAGCAAACTTCACGGTAAAATGTGCGGTCCTTCAAGCAAGCTCTGACCCAGGCGTACGCACAAAAATGGGTGAAATGAGAAATGGCGACACCGTCGGCAGTTCGAAAAAACACGTGAAAGTGTGTGAAACTGTAGACGGTTGTGTAAAATAAATGGCAATACTGCCTCTCATAAATAACACGAAGACTTCACAAGAAAGTCTTACAATTAACAGCCTACACGAACACCCGTTTGATTGATCTGCAACAAAAATGCACATTAACAAATATTTCCAAAAAGAAAAAAATATGTTCTTCAATAATATTGGCATATACAATTCATCCTCATAAATAAGATGGTAAACAGAACGAAAAAATTTACAAAACTGATATTCTCGCCAATATGTCCGTCTAACGGAGCAGATTTAGCAATTAGATAGTCAGTCAGATAGATAATTATGGAGATATATAGATAGATCGATAAATTGGCAGATGTAGGCCTATTATTTGTCCCCTGGGGAAAGTCGTTTTCATCGTAAAAATATCTTCATCAGCTATAGAATCATGGTATTCATGCATATGCCTTTAGTTTATTTTATTTTTGATAAAATAACGTATGACGTAACCATTCAGACCATTCCTCAACCATTCAGAAAGCTGCAAGAAATTACATTTGCGCTGAACTATTTCCCATTTAGATTATAACAGACATCCGTAGCTTGTCAGATGCAGAATTAAATGGATGGAAATAAAATGCCCCATTACAATGCGTATAATGGCGCACAGTGGCTGATCTTGTGCTCTTAGAAGATGTGGCGATTAAATGGAAGGATTCGGAGTGAACGCATCATCTTCACAACAAAAGGTGTGAAAAAAATATATGATTTATTCAAGAATTCCCTCATTGTGCAGTTTATTTCAGTTAGAACAGTCTTGATTTCACCCAACTCCTTGGCCACCTCTCTAATTGAATTAATGACTAGACGCTTTTTTGCCTCGACTTTGATATCCGACCATTTCTTTTTTATTTCGGCTACAGTCCGAGGTTGTGAAGCGACAGCATTTACGGCGTCTACAACCTTTTGCCATTTGAAGTGCCTTTTTGGCATTAGTAATGCCCACACTGTGCCCTCCAAAGAACATTTTCCTCCTCTTTTCCACCTCGCCAACGATAACTTCTAATTCACATTGAGTGAAGTTAAGTTTTTTGTTAATTCCTCTCTGTGTTTAACATAATTTCGCAATTGATGAATATTAACTTGTGGGCGTTTCACGGACTATTTATGGGCAACTATGGGCGTGACTTGAAGCCGCAAAAGATGCGCTACATTTAGAATTGATTGTGATTTATTAAGGGAAAAATGCGTAGGATGTGTGTGCGCACGGTTTTATAAATCCGAATATTTCTGTGCGTACGCACGTCCTATGTTTCATCCGTATGCCACTTCTGACGCAAATCCTACGCAAACTTTTATAAATGAGGCCTCTGGTGAGTTCATGTGAGATCATTTCACACTATTGACGCGCATAAACGAGTCACGTTGTGGATTATCTTTGCTGGTGTAACACGAGACTTAAAGGGGCACTCCACCCATTTGCATTAAGCTTTCCATTGTTAGAAACCCAATTATACAATTGAATGGTTGTGCAACACTCTCTCATTTTCCCCTGAGATGAGAGAAATCAGCTATTTTCCTTTTTCACTTCCTCCTACAATGACGCAAAAATCGTCATTTTACGTCATTGTTGGAGGAAGTGTAAGAGCGGTTTTCCGGATTTCTGGAAAAAACTACAAGCACTAGATCCCACCCTTTCAAACCTGCCCATAGGGGGTTGGACCTAATGCGCTTACAGACCAATCACAGATCAGTGCCAGTGCATCTGATTTCACCGCAGAAACGGTTTGAAAATATGGACGAATGTACTGAATACGCAGACGGATGCATTATGGAGGATTGGTATTACACATCTTTTTTGGAAGCTGAGCTAGCAGGCTGTTGTTCTGTGGAGAAAGCTGAGAAGTAACTTTAGGTGTTACCATCCTCTTTTTCCCGGATATGTCCGGCCGTCGATGTCCGGGATTCAGCTTTTGCTTTCTGCAGTCGCCATGCATTGTTTACATGTAAGTTACAGCTTTTGTTTCTAACTGAAATCTAACTGAATTCATTCTGATTGCTGAATCTGAATGTAGTGTTTACATGAACGCTAAACAAGTGGGTTTTAACATTGTTAAGAAAATTCCCACTCCTCCGTGAAAGATACGAGACCGGTAACTTGCGTCTCAGTTGCCGCTCATTGGTAATTGGCACCGGCCTCGCGTCGTTCTCCACACAGCTCTCACTCGTCCGGCTAGCCACAGTAAACATAACTCGACCATTCTCCAGTCCACACGGCCCTCATTTGTCCCGCTCGCCACAGTAAACATGTCTCAACCGTTCTCCAGTCCACACGGCCCTCACTCATCCCGCTCGCCACAGACCATTCTCCAGTCCACACAGCCCTCACTCATCCCGCTCGCCACAGTAAACATGACTCGACCGTTCTCCAGTCCACACCACTGCATGAAAAGTGGGATTTTCGTCCCCGTAAACTGACGGAAATCTCCATAATTTTCGGCAGTTAATGACAATTTACAGACTGTGAACGTCATGTTTGTCTGTGGCACATATTGACGGAAACGAACCATGACGGACATGTAGAGCTCTCGGAGGTGCGAATGGCTCTAATTTGCATATGAATAGCAGCGCTGCGCGCCTTTCCAGAGAGAATGGCTTGAATTTCCTCACTCAGTATTGGTTGAAATCACTACATTTAAACAAGAAAATCACTCGTGATTGGTTAGAGGATCTTTTACTATTGGTCAGCCTATATAAAATTATAATCATTTATTCTTATATATAATTTATATTCATATGATATGCTATTATGTTGTATATTCATGTCATTGTTATCCTATGGACTACACTATTATTGCCATCAAGGACATGAATTTATTGAGGAAAGGAACATTTGCCAGGTACGAGCTGTTTATTCAAAGAAAGAGCTTTATTAGCACAAACACAAACACAGCTATGTACAAAGCATAGGAGAACATCTTCAAAGCACAGAAAACATGTCCTCCACCCTCTGAAGACATGGGACAGCATACATACAGCACTACAGTTATACAAATAAATCACAATTCAATATTGCATCTTTATTCGAAAATAAATTGCCCTGAATTGCATCAGAATTGGGCACCAGATATATCAAACACAATGTACAGTGGAGGCAGAATTATGAAAGGATGTAATTTAAAGGTATAGTTCACTTTGAAATTCATTTTTGATATGTTTTAGCTTACCTAAAGGGCATCCAAGATAACATGTAGGTGTCTTTGTTTCCACAGTATTTTCAATTTTATATATTAAAATTTATATTTTTTAGGTCAAACCATTCTTGTCTGTCAGAAGAGCATGCACACAGAAGTCCAAATTAAACATGATTTAATGACTCGTAAATGTAAGTACACATTGATGGCCTAAGACAAGAAACGAGCGGTTTGTGTAAGAAAACGAACAGTATTTATATTGTTATTATAGATTACATATTTAGATATATCGAAATCATCTTCCATTGCGATTTCCTGTATATCTAAATATGTTTAGATCTTCACAGTGAAAGGTAAAACTACCGAAATCTCTGTGTAAATAACAAGTTACATACACGCGTGAGAGATCACTTCTGGCGCACACACAGACCGAAGCGAGCAGATCACTTGATCACTTGGACGTGGCTGTGTTTACAAGAGGTAAAAACTATATAAATACTGTTCGTTTTCTCACACAAACCACTCGTTTCATATCTTAAGCCATCAGTGTGTACTTACAGTTACGAGTCATTTAATCATGTTTAATTTGGACTCCTCTGTGTATGCTCTTTGAGGTGGTGACCATAGACCTGCATTATATGACTGACAGACACGAACGGATTGGCCTAAAAATATCAAAATTGAAACTCCTCAACTGTTACCTGTAACACTTAAGCCGTCTACAAAAGGGGACTAAGCAGACTGTACTTTTTTTGAAAGCTTGTCAAGCACAGCTGGTCTATCATTTTCACCTATTCTGACATGCCCAGTAAGAAGGCAAATGAGAACATTTCATTTCATTTCATTTATTTTTCTATTCTCTTTTCATGGTAATGCAACACGGAATACCACAAGAACAATTTAACAAATCCAACCAACACAAAGTACATTCCATGACAAAAAAAGAACAGGTCAAAAAAAGAACAGAATACTTATCATGTAAGTATTCTGCTTACATGATACTAAATAAACAAAACCAACAAAGATAAAATAATGACAGATCCAACAACCAAAAATAGCAACGAAAGCATAATTATTGTAATAATTCTATTCGTTTTCACATTCTTCTTTATAGACTTGAAGTATCTTTTGTTTATAATTATTTTTAAATTGTAAGATATTTGAACAACATTTTAGATCATTTTCTAAAAGATTCCATCTTTTCACACCAGAGACTGAAACACACATTTGTTTGAGGGTATTTCCAGCAAAAGGTTGTTTAAAGTCATTATTTCTTCTGCTTGTCTCACTATTTAAAGTGAAAAGGGCTTGCAGTCCATACGGTAACAGGCAGTGTTTAGCTTTATGAACAACTAACAAAGTTTGAAAAGAAACCAAATCCTTCAATTTAAGTAGTCCTGACTCCAGAAACAGTCCTGTAGTGTGTTCTCTGGGAGCAACTCCATGAATTATTCTCAAAGCCCTTTTTTGCAAAATAAACAAGGGCGCTAAATTTGTAAAATAAGAATTAAGAAATAAAATAAGAATTGCATGTTCTTATTTGTAAAATAAGAACATGCAAAAAATGTTGTACATACCAGACTTATAAAAACCTACCAGGGTATAAAAGGCCTGTGCATCAGAGAGGCGATGCTCCTGTAACTCAGTCCTCCATGGTGTCAATCCTCTCTATATGGACAGCAGAAGAGGCAGGCTGTGTTTCCTTCAGGTGATGGCGGATATTGACCAGTAGGTTCAGGACCTTTTTCTGGAACACTGAAATAAACAAACACATTTGGTGATGTTTACAATGCTCTAATTAGAATAGCAAAGTGTAAGGTCCACCCATTGGCCCAAGGACGGAATCCAATGGCTGGGCGAAGGGATAATGCGTGTATGTCTTTTCAGCGCTCCAGTTGAGTTCACTTAATTTATTAGAATTTAGTTTCAATATTGCTTTAGCTCTACGCTTAATCTGACTCCAATTTTTACTGATGATCAAGTTTAGATTGTGTTTCTTATTAGAAAACTATTGATTATAATTTAATTTAGATCTTTGATATGTCTGTGTTTCTTACACTTTCAATTATTCGTTCATTATGGACCCGATGCCGCACAGAGATCACGGTGGCCAGATCGTGTTTCTCACGGACACAAACCTTGTCAGTTCTGTATTTAGTCAGAGGGTGCAGGGTTAACTAATACTTCTTAAGTCGGTTGCCTACTGCTCACACGTACAAAGAATGTAGTTTATTTTAGCAACTTCCATACAACTTGCTAAATCAGTGATAGACAGAAATCAAAAGGTCTTCAGAGGACGTGCCTACTGCTCCATTCACATCTGTGCCTTTAGTTTGACCTATCCTGCAAGATTTGCGGTAGCACCAGCCTCCTATAATTTACTAAAATAATGACGTCAGAATACTCCAGAGTAAATCAAGATGTAACATTTATTTGTCAGGAAAAAATGTATCATGCCAATTCAGAAATAGTAAATACATGACATCAATCACTCAAAGATGATTCTAAAAGTAAGCAATGCATTCCTGACAGAGACACACAGTAGTGTGTGAGTGCTTTCCACCGGGAAAACACTGACACAGCACTGTATGGGGGTTTTCCTGGTTACAGGTTCCCCAAGACTGCTCTGTTACCTAGCCTTAAATACCCAGACCAGAACAAAAGGGTTGTACCAATATCTTTCAGAGTTTGTTTTGGGTCCATTCCTATACCCCAGGGGGTAACACCTGGTCTCGGGGGAGAGGGGAGATATCTTGAAAAGACATCACCCTTGGAGGAGAACTGGATTCTCCTAAGTTCTCAATCTTTCTCCTATTTCCAATAACTGTAATGAAATTAAGACCATTTTACCAATCGCACTGAGACACTTAAAATGATACCAAACATGAAAAGGGAAAACCTTAGATTCACAAGCAAAAGAACAATAAACACCTATCACCCAAATCTTTATTGGGGCATCTCCCACAACAGAAGAACAGGCGTTGTTTTCTTGTTCTGCCTGTTCTGCTGCTGCAGGAATGAAACAATTTTACCACTCGCGCCAGAAGTATTTATTTTGTCCTTGCATAACACCGCTGGGGGCAGGAGGTTTGTGAGATTTGAATGCCTGAATGAGCCCTGGAGGAGAGAAGATATTGTGCAGAGTCAAGAACCACAACATGGGGGGGAAGATATCGGGTTGGGCCAGTTGTGTGGTGCCCTCTGTCCCTTTGATCCCTTTTACAGATTAGTAAGTTTTTATTGTTTTACTGCAGTTTCGAATTCCTAAATTCAGTCTTAGGAAAGTCCTTCCTTACAGTTTCGACCCCTGGCCCCTTGGGGCAGATTCAGATCAGTTCCTGAGGGGCCACAATTTTATTAAGTCCACTTCTGGTTACAGTTTCCGTAGCGCAGGTACCTTTAAAGGGCTGAGCGCGATGGCCACGTTCGTCGACGTGCGCATTGTCGGATTAGGCACCTGAAGTAGCAGCACCGGCAGAGTGTGACGAAGAAGATTATTCCACTGACGAGGACGCATCCACGGAACGTCCAGTTCCACCAGGTGTACGCATACCTCGCTGACCGGGTCGAGGATCTGGACAGGTTTTCTGCAGTCTTTCTCGCCAGATTTGCTTCCACTTGAGCTTGGTTCAGATGATACTCGGTCTGTAAGATGATTTCTTGCACCGAGTCCATTGTATTGACCAGAGCTTGAGTACTTTGTTCATAGAAGGTGTCCTCCCACCAGGGAGAAACATCAGTGTCCATTGGAACCCTTCCCAGGATGTTTATCTGTGCCATTGAAAAGTCCTCTTTTACTTCCAAACAGAACGTGTGGTTCGCAGGGCAGGTCAGACCTCCGTAGGAGAAGGAGTTCATCTCACTGACGATGCACCACTGTGTGTGAGACACTTGAACAGCATCAGAATGACCCTGCAATAATTCAACAATGATGCATTTGTAGTTCTTGTCAAATTGGGGAAAAGGTTGTTAAACACAAGAACACAAAAGCAAGACATGATGCAGTCATGTCAAAAGTGCGAGTGGTAAATAAGGTCTCTTTCAGAATCATATATTTAGTGGCCAGGTCTCATTTAATCACCAAATTCTTCACCACCACAGTGATGTGGTTGTGGAATTTAGATTGGGTCTGGATAAATTAAGGAAGTGTATCAGAACGTCAACATAACTAGTATATTTACCAGCGGTATGCATAATTAAAATAAATCAAATAATTAATCATGGAACTACACAATTTCATAATTATAAAATTGTCTGCATTAGTTGTTTAAGTGCAAATCATCAATTGAACCTTAAGGTTTTAATATGTTCAGTTAGAGAATGAAATGTACCGGAACAGAGATTTGAACTCTCTAGTTTAACTTTTAAAATCATCCTCTGTGCATTTGATGTACAGGCTAAGTCACACTCAATAGTGCAGGTCTGGATGGGAATTGTATAGTTGACCAATAGAAATGCCTGCATTTTAGATTTGTTTTTATATTTTTTATTGGCATTAGTCATTTGTTGGAAACTAGGGGGCCCTCCTGGTTTGCAACAACTCTAACGACTGGATCATCAACATTTTGTCCAAAGACCAGTTGCATTGATGAACAGGTCTCACTTAGATTTTAAATGTGGAATTTAAAGCAATTGATGTGTGACTATAGCCATGCACATGTTCTTAGCACATCACAGCGTTTACATACAGGAAGTTGACAAGACTGTACTGCTGTAAAAATGTTTAGAAAGAAATTATTCAAATAATTTCCCTTGTCCTATATGTATGAAGGTGAATGATGTATTGTTTGCATTATGTGAATAATTTTGACCTGAATAGTCCTATGATCTATGCCAGGTAGAGATGTTCTAAGGTTGTCATAGTCATGGGGTGTATTGTGTATGTTTATGCATAGGAGATGGGTGTTGTCTATATTATTATAATCTGTGTTGCATAATTTAGTTCCGGTGCTACACCGGGAGGCCACATAGAGTATAGCTACTTCCGTAGTGTTATAAGGTGTGAGCAGCCCCTTGAAGTTTCTCCACCCATCTCCAACATGTCAAGTTGTGTGTGTCCTGCTTGATGCAGGCAGGACCAGACCCTTGTGGAATCTGGTTCTGAAGAAAGTCAGTTGTCAGCCTGTAAGGGAATAGACCTAGAGAGAACATCACAGTTTAATCTTGAGCCTTTACACAAACTGCAGTCAAATAGATGGTACTATCTCAATATTTCTTTGATGGCCTAAGCCAGAAGGTTGTTACTGATGGCTTTGATCTGTTAAGATTTTATTCCATTAGAAGAAATTTTGTTTTAGTTTACAACAACATGTATCATGATCATGATCATGTTTCTGCAAAGAAAAGGCCAATTAAACTGAGTGTTAATGGTCAGATCTTACTGCTATTGCAGTTAAACTCACACAGTCTGCTGTGTTGTGAGCAGTAGGACACCCATATCTGCTGGGGAAATCTCTTCACATGCTGCTGTTTATTTACACTAGCCAGATCTGTGTTCAGAGCAATTAGATCACCAGGTGTGGTGCTGTGCTCGTTTGTTTGGCATTTAGAATTTATGGTGCCATTCAAACTCTTGACCATTTAGATCTCTGAGGTCCATAAGGACAGTAGATGACTGATGATTACATTTCACACAACTTTCCTTACATGTCCAGTAACATATATTCCCTGATCAGATCCCATGTGAGCTGATGTTCCCAGAGAGGAATTTAACACTTGCACCACTTTGTTTGTGGTTTTGTTGCAAGAGAACATTAAAACTTGTATCTCCCCTTGTTACTGGGTTAAAGATCTATTAGATCAAAATGATATTATCCTGTGGCTTTGGATGGACTTTCAAGACATGTCAATCAAGTTGATCATTTTAGTTGGTACATACTGGACATTGTAATTTTCCTCATTAAAGATTCTTGCACAAATAAAAGGTTAAGAAGTTCTTTCTCACTATTTTTTTCTTTTCAGTTTTCTTTCTTAACAATCCTTTCTCTAACCATCCATTGTCTCCTTCTTCACCCCATTTCAACACTAGTAGTGTTCCTGCCATCTTACTCCCTACATGCACATTCCCTCTTCCTACATTCTGATTCTTTTCATTCTTCTTCAACATCCTTTCTTCTTCTAAACCAATGCTGAATCATCAAGAGATTAAAGCCATTCCTGGACATTAGTATAACATATATTATATCTGGTCATAATATAATTTATATTCTAGAAAATTGTATAAATCAAAACTAATTTTATTTGCTGGTGTCTGGGGTCTCTTCTGAGTAAATGTCCATACTGACTTGTTATCTTCTCCCTGATCTTTTAGAAGGCATTTGGCCCTGCAGCTCCAGTTGTGCTGCCATGAGCATTGTGTGCACAGCAACAAACTAAGCTGGAAAGCTATAGCTGATACGGTAAACATTCAATGCACTGCAAGCACTGAGAGAACCATGGGTCAAATCATTGCTCACTTTAAAAATTTCTGTGCATACAATATAGAATTGGACACAATTATTATCTTGTTTTAGGCCGAGATTTTATCAATTGCATTCTATTAAGAATCCATTTGAATATGAAAAAATGGTTGGACAAAGGGGTCTGATTGAGGGTGCCATTGTTTTTGGCTTGTTACTTTTGTCAGTGTCTTTTGAGACCTCTGAAAACATACAAGAGCACAGCGATTGCAAAGCATGATTTAATATCAAATTAAAAGCTATGTTTTATAAGACTGTGCCTTAAATGGTGTTGTTTAAACCATATTTTGGGACATCAGTCATGCATTTTTTAGCATTCTTGTAAGATTTTCAAAAAATAACGATTAATTTGATGTAATTCATTCTTTGTCTAACTTCCCTCATGGGACAAGAACCAGCTGTGCATGGGTGAAACGATCAGGCCTGGCTACAAGCCTTTTAGTGACACACTAATCATTATATGTATTAGTTTTAACAGTTTGCATATTCTTTTGAATTTCAGTCACTAGGACTTCTGTATGGCAGCTGTTCTCTAGGACTGAGAGGTCATTTTCCCAGATCATTTCTTTTGAAATATTCAAATTTCATTGCACTGTTTAGTCCAACTTTTCATTTTGCACACAAATGATTCAAGTGAGATATTTTTACTTGTTACATTTTAGATCATCAAATCACAAGACCTTTTCACAAGTCAGCATGATCATTTTCTTACTTCAATGTTGCAATCTTGTTGCAGCACACAAATTAATCAAATTACATATTTACCCTCAGATTTTTAAGTTTTTAGTTTACATCCCTCTGTTGAGTACCAGGATAAAATTTGAATGAAATTATTCCAATTTTGGTTTCATCTCTTGTTGCGTGGGCAAACAAGGGTTATTTAAAGTTAAAGCAAGGGATATCATTTCTCATCTACGCTGCTGCTATCATGTCCCTAGCATGTGGTTTCATTAATTCTCAAGCCCCACCGGATTTTGCGTTCTCCGGTCTAACTGGGTATGCCGACCCATTCTACAAATGTGTCTATATGAGGTGCGTCTGCATGTTCCCTCAACACTTCTAAAAGGCAAAAGAATTGACTTACCACAACAGCTGGAGAAAGAGAAGGAGATCAAACCTCTTACTAGTTGCAAGTTCCAATATTTTGCTGAAAAGACACTCGCAATCTGGAGATCACGGAGGGCCTGTCACCACTTTGTAAGGTCCACCCATTGGCCCAAGGACGGAATCCAATGGCTGGGCGAAGGGATAATGCGTGTATGTCTTTTCAGCGCTCCAGTTGAGTTCACTTAATTTATTAGAATTTAGTTTCAATATTGCTTTAGCTCTACGCTTAATCTGACTCCAATTTTTACTGATGATCAAGTTTAGATTGTGTTTCTTATTAGAAAACTATTGATTATAATTTAATTTAGATCTTTGATATGTCTGTGTTTCTTACACTTTCAATTATTCGTTCATTATGGACCCGATGCCGCACAGAGATCACGGTGGCCAGATCGTGTTTCTCACGGACACAAACCTTGTCAGTTCTGTATTTAGTCAGAGGGTGCAGGGTTAACTAATACTTCTTAAGTCGGTTGCCTACTGCTCACACGTACAAAGAATGTAGTTTATTTTAGCAACTTCCATACAACTTGCTAAATCAGTGATAGACAGAAATCAAAAGGTCTTCAGAGGACGTGCCTACTGCTCCATTCACATCTGTGCCTTTAGTTTGACCTATCCTGCAAGATTTGCGGTAGCACCAGCCTCCTATAATTTACTAAAATAATGACGTCAGAATACTCCAGAGTAAATCAAGATGTAACATTTATTTGTCAGGAAAAAATGTATCATGCCAATTCAGAAATAGTAAATACATGACATCAATCACTCAAAGATGATTCTAAAAGTAAGCAATGCATTCCTGACAGAGACACACAGTAGTGTGTGAGTGCTTTCCACCGGGAAAACACTGACACAGCACTGTATGGGGGTTTTCCTGGTTACAGGTTCCCCAAGACTGCTCTGTTACCTAGCCTTAAATACCCAGACCAGAACAAAAGGGTTGTACCAATATCTTTCAGAGTTTGTTTTGGGTCCATTCCTATACCCCAGGGGGTAACACCTGGTCTCGGGGGAGAGGGGAGATATCTTGAAAAGACATCACCCTTGGAGGAGAACTGGATTCTCCTAAGTTCTCAATCTTTCTCCTATTTCCAATAACTGTAATGAAATTAAGACCATTTTACCAATCGCACTGAGACACTTAAAATGATACCAAACATGAAAAGGGAAAACCTTAGATTCACAAGCAAAAGAACAATAAACACCTATCACCCAAATCTTTATTGGGGCATCTCCCACAACAGAAGAACAGGCGTTGTTTTCTTGTTCTGCCTGTTCTGCTGCTGCAGGAATGAAACAATTTTACCACTCGCGCCAGAAGTATTTATTTTGTCCTTGCATAACACCGCTGGGGGCAGGAGGTTTGTGAGATTTGAATGCCTGAATGAGCCCTGGAGGAGAGAAGATATTGTGCAGAGTCAAGAACCACAACATGGGGGGGAAGATATCGGGTTGGGCCAGTTGTGTGGTGCCCTCTGTCCCTTTGATCCCTTTTACAGATTAGTAAGTTTTTATTGTTTTACTGCAGTTTCGAATTCCTAAATTCAGTCTTAGGAAAGTCCTTCCTTACAAAAGTTTGCTAGCTCACAAGAGAGAAGGTGTCTATTAAAAGTGTCTTCTCCACTGCCAATAGATCAATACTTACCACCAGGTCTCATTCACTGCATAAAACTTGCTGAACTGCAAAGTACTTCAATGAAAATTGCGGCCTTAATTGTAAAAAAAAAAAAAAAATTCTAAACAACTTTATTTATTGTTCAAAGCAATGTGTGCACTGTGTAACAGGCAGCCAGGGTGATATGATCACCACCTGAAGAGCAAAATAATCCTGACGAAGCGTAGTGTGATGCAGCCGACAACTCACCATGCTGAGATCATCAAATGGATACTTTTTCTTGAATCTCCTGCTTCTCACACTTATCTCCTGAAACACAAAACAAATCTTTACACTCTCCCATTTGTCTCCTTAAAAGTTTCAGAAGATATATAGCAGTAACATCATACACTGTGCTAAGAGTTTTTCTCCTAATGTAAAGATTCCAATGGTCTAACACTTGTTTCAAAAGTTTAGATGAGATCTCAACAACATCAGGAAAAAACAAAACAAAACAACAACAACAACAACTAAAACAGCAAATTGCAAAATTGTGGGTAACCCTGGAGCCTTTTTTATTAAAAGCTACATTAAATGGCTCAAGTCAGAACACAGTGTGTGACCGAGATCTCTTCTGAAACTTTAGAAGAGAAAAATTGGAGTCTTCAGTTCAGGAAAATAGTCTGAGCACAGTGAGCAACTTTAAAAAACTGTTAAAATGATATCACTCTTGATTTTTCTATCGGTTACAAGCTAAGACACCCAGGTAAGGACCCTGTATTTGCATTCAAGGCCAGTTGAATCGTGACTGAGAGCTGTGTGCTTAGGCCCAGATATGCCTGTTTTGAGTACTGCGGTGATGAGGGACAGGTGCCGGTGATTAATAGTCAGGAGAGAGGGAGCACTGTGTGGGTGCTTCTCATTTCTTATTTGTGCATCCTCGTTTCCTTTCCTTGCTTCCTTTCCTTGCGTCTCAGCTCCACCCCCTGTAGGACGCGAGGGAAGGAAGCGAGGAAAGGAAAGGAGGACAGAGGAATCGAATAAAAGCTTTTTTATATCCATTGGAATACTTGATCACTTGAGCGTCACTCCACAGTGTCATCAGCAGCGCTAAAAGGATCTGCCCTTATGATGTTGAAGTTTGGTTATTTAATAAATTCATAATAAATAATAATAAAGATAGGCTATACTGTTGAAATATTTGAGATGTGTGGTTTATATAAACTGCAAAGGTAAAGTATAAATTAAAATGATTGTGACCGATGTGAAGGGGGAGGAGAATTGACACGTGCGTCACGTTTAGTCAGTATAACAGTTCCGCGTAGGATGCACCTGTGTATCCTCGCTTATGACTCCTCAGGAAGCCTCCTCACTCCTCGATCCTCGACTCCTCACGGTGCAATTAGAGAATTGAGATGTCCTTCAAGATGGCTGAGCTCGATCGGTTTCCGGGTCATAGAAGGGAGGACGGAGGAGCGAGGAGACGAGGAGGGATATTGAGAAGCACCCTGTGTGTGTGACGAGGGAGCCTGCCGTGTCTGTGACAGTAGCCATGTTTCCATCTACACGTTTTTATCCGAATTAAGTGACATCGAATGAAAAATGCCTTATGGAAACAGTAAAATTCGATGAAATTTCATGAAAATCGACTCAAATGAAATACGTTCGGTCTCATCGGATTTTATCTTGATCGATATACGGCTAATGCGATAAAAAGCCGATGGAAACGTTATTTTCCGAATAAATAATGAATTGCGATTAAGTTTTATGCCTTTTTATAGTTGCAACACGTCAGAAGACCAGTTCATTTCCAGCCAGTCTGTTTGCGCACACATGGCGGATGTCAACAAAGACAAAGTAAGTGGACAAAGCAAAAAGATGCTTCAACCAAAGGGTTTCCGTGAACCACGATCTCCCAGAACTGATGGAGCATAGTACGTGCATCGGCATCATCATAGCAATGTTTATAGCGTCGTTGTTTTCTTAGGTCAGTTTTGCTTGTTTTTACGTGGCTTGGTTGAATTCTAATTTAGAATGTGGTCTGTTATTTCTGGTTAACAGACTGCGGCGCTGCTAGTATAACACACCGTTGCCATGGACGCAGTTCAGAGGCGGAACAGACTATTTTCTTTAGCAGAAGCAATACTCGTTTTTAAATCAATAAACTCGTTTTTTTAAGTCAATATTTTGTGTCAAATTATTGATTTATTTATTTATTTGGTTGATTTGTAATAAGCAGGATAATATATAGCAAAGCTGTTATAGCGAATACAACCCCTTCAACAACCGCCTCACATACATTATCCCATTCATATGTCGCTATCAGCTGGCACATAGGCATTATTAGCCTTCAACTTGTGAAATATTGATCATTTTTTGGTAGATGGCGCGATCCGTTTTGTCTAACAAAACTTTGTTCGCAAAAGTTTGCTTGAATGTTGTTCGATTCAGTGCGAAAATGAATGGAAACACCTTAAAATGTCTCAAATCAATTCGATATACCAATTTGATCGCAAAACAGCATGTGACGTCATTACGTACAGGTTTTTATTCGCTTTAAAGCCGTTGGATGGAAACACACTTTCACCAGCTTTATCCGCATGAGTTTTTTAACCGAATTTCAGATCATTCGATTGACAAGTGGATGGAAACATGGCTACTGTTGGACTTTTTGTTCCTTGCCGCTGTTGCCTTTGGATTGCTCATTGTGGGGCATAAAGAGAAATAGTTGGTATAACTTATCAGTGAAGTTATCTGTGATTGAAACTATTGTATCACTTAATTAATTGACATTGTAGTATTGTCTTTAGAGTTGTTTTGTTTGGAACTGGAAACTGAAATTTGTGACACTTTTTTTTTGTTAGTATAGTGAATTTGACTTGACAGACAGCTTACACATAATGCATTAAACAACCATTAGTACATCATGAAAATCCACTACACCAAAATCAGACATTTTCATTAAAATCTGTGGCAAGAAGTACAACAGTAATGTTCACAATCTAAGAAAAAGCAATGACGTCATCATGAAATATAGCAATATAGCTGTTCTAATCAGAGGGGGCTTTGAATTTGAAAGCACATCTTCCAATTTCTTTAGATATATTTGGGACAGAGAAAAAGAGATGATCAAGGTATCTCAGGCTATAAGTTGACCTATATAGAACTAATTGTTGCTTCAAATAAAAAGGATAATTAAAAAAATATACATTTATAAACAAACTGAAGCCAATGTAGCTGATGTCCAGCCTTTGGTGATAAAAGATTCAATTGTTGGTACATATGACAATGATGGGTTAGAAACGGAAATCTCAACACAAATCGACAGAGACTGTTATAGACAATATTTAAGGGTTTAAGGTGTGATTCTGTTGTACTCATATAGACAAAGTCAGTATAATCAATAATAGGAAACAAAAGCTGAGTTACAATTCTTAATCTAATCAATTGTGTAAAGCAATTAATTGAATGATATAATAGTCTTAAATTATAATTTACTCTTTTCACTATAGAGTCAATATGAGGCCTAAAGGAGAGGCTGGACTCAAGCCAGAGGCCCAAGTATTTCAATTCCTCAACATTCTCCATATGCCATCTGAGAATTTAATTGTTAAACTATTACCATGGTTATGTCGGGCAGATCTAGTTGAAAATAACATACTATGAGACTTACTTTTATTCAATATAAGTCCATTATTCGAAAACCACTTTTGAAAAGTATTAAAGTCAAGTTGCAGTGATGATTGAATTGAATTAATATCACGTTTTGAAGAATAAATAACTGTATCATCAGAATACAAGAGAATTTGACTATCAGAGCATTTGTGGGGGGTCATTAATGAAAATAGAAAATAAAAGAGGGCCTAAACAAGAACCTTGAGGAACACCCTTTTCCATTATCATGAACTGAGAGAGAGCACCATTGAAATTTACACACTGACGTCTGTAGTGAAGATATATTAATTAAACCATAAAATGGACTGCTCAGAGAGACCAATGTTATATAATTTTCAAGGAGAATATAATGATCAACCAGATCAAACTCTTTGGTCAGATCTATAAATATTGCTCCAATGGACATATTTTTGTCCAAAGAAGATGTAACATCGTTAACAAATTTTATAAGAGCAGTAGGGTAACAATACGGTTCCTTCGTTAATGAATAACTACACAAGAACTAATGAGTAACACAATATTAACAATCTAGTAACTAACAAGAAACTCTGATTAACGAACTAGTAAGTAATAGCGCACAGACGAAGTGGTAGTTCACTATTAAGTAATCAATAACTACTATTTTTTTAATACTTCCCAGAGAACTACTGAAAAAGTTTATAAACAATCTAGTAACTACGTACTATTAACTAAAAGAAACTCTTTTTAACGAATTACTAAGTAATAACTCACAGATGAAAATGTTACTAGATACTTCTGTGGGAATTACTAATTATTTGGATTCGTATTATAAAGTGAAGATCATTGGAACTAACTAGTAATTATTCAAGTGTTACTAAAGACATTTTCTAAAAGTATACTAAAGTTCACCAAAAATCTCAAACGGTTGCACAAATCATGACTAGATCATGTAGTAACACTTGAGTAATTACTAGTTAGTTCCAACGATCTTCACTTTATAATACGGATCCAAATAATTAGTAAGTAATAGTTCACAGATGAAAGTGTTACTAGATACTTCTGTGGGAATTACTAATTATTTGGATCCGTATTATAAAGTGAAGATCATTGGAACTAACTAGTAATTACTCAAGTGTTACTACATGATCTAGTCATGATTTGTGCAAACAAAATAATTTATTTTAGTTAATAGTAGTTACTAGATTGTTAATAAACTTTTTCAGTAGTTCTCTGGGAAGTATTAAAAAAATAGTACACAGCAAATTTCAGGAGTTGAAAAATCATGAGTTAGGCAAAAAAGTGTGAAAGAGTTAATTTTTTGGAGTTATTTTTTTAACTCTGACTACGGTTTGTGTTATTGGATACTCCCCGGCTGTGTTGTATTTTGGAGTTCATTCATTGGTGTTCAGGAGCGTGTTTTAACACTACACCTGGAGTTATTCTTGAGAAGTGCGCCACGACACGACCCTGCCGCTGCACAAAGGAATAATGGATTTACGCTTCGTCGTGAGGTAGGTAAAAGTGTAACTTATATAAAACTATTTAAAAAATATATTTTCTGACAAACACGTTTGGTCATCGCGTAGCTGTTACGTTACAGGCTAGTTTGTTTACTAATTAACGTCAACGACCATGACAAACTTGCTGTTGAACGCATGTTTAAATTACTTGTTTCAAATTTTGAAATGGCTACTTGCGTGGGTTTTTTGTCGATGTAAACGAGTTAACATTAGCTAACCGTCTTTCCATTCACCGTGTTTCTGAAAATGAGTGTTTTGCCGTGAAATTGATGCATCAATGCATTACAGGCAATTGAATTAACAGCTATGTAACGTTAGGCTATATTAGTGGTGATCCACGATGTGCGTGATTTTCAGCTTATATATTTTTGCATTCTCAATGAATGGTGCTAGATTATATTATGCCTCATGCTGTTGTTTTTGTGATCTTAGGTTACTCCTCCTCAAGTCTGAACCAAATGGATTTGCTCAAATAAAGGCAGTAAATCGAGAGTATGGTGTCCAGTGTAGTAATTTCCACACAAAACATTATATTGTGTTAAATAAATGTTAACTCTAAGAAGTGTTAAACTAAACTGGTAACACTGGTAATGAGTTCATATAATTAATTTTAGAGTTACATTTACTCTCTGTAGGATTAGTATTTTAACTCCATTTTAACTCTGAAAAAAGTGTTAAAAATTCAACTCCAAGGGCAGAGTTATTTTAACTCTGCGCTGGAGTCTAATTGATGGTCTCACATGTACACTCAGATTGAGTTGATTTTAACTAACAGGGAGTTTATTCCAAAAACCAGAATTTGCTGTGTAGTTATTGATTACTTAATAGTGAACTACCACTTTCGTCTGTGCGCTATTACTTACTAGTTCGTTAATCAGAGTTTCTTGTTAGTTAATAATAGTTACTAGATTGTTAATATTGTGTTACTCATTAGTTCTTGTGTAGTTACTCATTAACGTAGGAACCGTATTCTAAAGTGTTACCAGCAGTAGTAGTGGAGTAATTAGGCCTAAAACCTGATTGGTTTGGAGAAAAAAAAAGAACACTTATTAATATATTTAAACAGTCTCTTGAATATAATTTTTTCAAATACTTTTACTACATTACTAATAACTGAGATTGGCCTATAATTGTTAGGATCAAGAGGATCACCACTTTTGTATAAAGGCCTTACTCTAGGACACTTCCACATAACTGGAACTTTGCAAGTAGATATAGATAAATTAAATAGATCACATAATGGATATGCTAGAACATGAGAGGCAATTTTAATAAACTTTAACTCCAGATCTATACCAGCACCACTTCCAGATTTAATTTCGGAGATTGCCTGCTGTACCTCAGTGGGAAGAATTGTAGTAAATGAAAAAGAACTGTTTAATACATTACTACTTACAGGGTTGGAGTAACTGAAATCAGGTGGACGTAAGTTATAAACAGAAGAAAAGTGCTGATGAAAGGCGTCAGCTACAGAAATTGGATCACTTATAATAATATTATTTATTTTTAGTTTTGCAAGGGAATTCTTATTAGATTTATTCAACAGCTTTTTCCAACAATGTTTTGGATTTGTAAAATCATGCGATAGTGAATTTTTATAATAGTCAGATTTGGCATTTCTTGTTTTAACTGTACATACATTTCTTAATCGCTTATATTCAATCCAATCTGCCAGATCTTTTGTTACATGATATCTCTCCCAGGCCTTGTCCCTTTGCTTAAATAGATGTATTAAGTCACCAGCAACCCATGGTAGTTGTCTACCCTTCACTTTGACTGATGCCCATGGAGCATGTTTATCTTTAACTTGTAATACCTCAGAATGAAAGAAATTCCAGGCATCATCAACATAAGGAATTAAATCCATCCTGTCCTAGTTAATACATAACAAATCTTGAGTAAATGCATCATTATTAATATTGTTAAATTGTCTTACCTTGATTATTTTAGGTGGTAGACGAGGTAACCTTATTTTCCAGAGACAAAAGATAACTGAATGATCGCTGAAGCAATCAGATAAAACACCTACAATAATTGTATAAAACTCTTTGATCAATTTCAGTAAGATCGTTTTGTTTTTAAAGAGCTACTTAACAGAAGCCATAATAATCAAAACAATTATCATATATTTAACATACCTGTTTTGCTTAAGTATTACTCTACATAGTAAACATATTTTAAATACAGTGCATCACAAGGTACGGCAATGAAATATTTTATGCACATTAATGACGTTCTTGATGTTGTTCAGGGATCAGGCTTAAAAGTGTTTACATCGCCTGCGAGTTCAAACTTCACCCTGCCAGCCACAGTAATGAGAGGCGTCAAAGATCATAAGTGATGCCCTAGTTATTATTATGACTGCCAGTCATGGTTATGATCATTAAACTTACAGTAAACAGTTGCACGAGTCTGTGTTTCTCATGCTGGCCTCCGTCTCTCTCTCTCTCTCACTCTCTCTCTCTCTCTCTCTCTGGAAGCAGATGCCTGCGGTGTTCTATAATGACATGGTGTCACTGCTGCTACATGCGCTGGGAGAGAGGTTAGACAATGCAGTGTGCAACAACTTTCTGTCTTTCTCGTTTTCTGTCTTTCTGTCCCATCTTTCTTTTGCTGGGTCCCATTTCTCTGCCCTCCTTCATTTCAGCTGTTTCTGCCTCCCTTTCTCTCTTTGAGCCATGTGTCAATTGGAGTCTTTACCTGACGGGCTGCTCTTTCTGTTCAAAGATAGAAATCTTTAAAAAGTAAACATAAAAATAATCATAATCATAATAAATAACACTACATATGAAATACTGTATATTAAACATGTCCATCTTATTGCAACAAAGAAAAAGAAAAAGAAAAGAAAAAAACAGAAGTTGGATGCACTGTTGCACACAAGCAGAGATATTAAACACCCATATTTAGCTACCTTGGATATGTCAAAAGATCCATCCAAATGGTGTTCTGTGTTTTCATTTCCTTTATTTATTTCTCTGTAAATAATGACAAACAAAAGAAAGAGAGCCTGATGGAGAATTTTATTTTTTTGTTGGCTCTGAAAATCTAAATTAAATTATTTCTTAAATTAGGCCTATATCTTCTGTAATAAAAATAAATAAAAATAAAATAAAAACCTTAAAGTCTTGACTACAAGAACAATTTTAGTCCCACTTTATATTATGTGGCTATAAATATACTTGCATGAAATAATAATAATATCTGTTTGGTACAATGTTATTGTGTTCGTTCTGTATTGCAAAACACTTTTGCTGCTATTGAGGTAGAATACAGGTAAGGTTTTGCATGGTTTGCATGGTTAGGTTTAAAGGGGGGTTAACACTCTTCAAAGTGAGATTCCATTGAAGAACGATTTTTGGTTCCCGAAAGAACCTTTCAGTGAACAGTTCTGAAAAGAACCATGTTTTTCTAGCATTTAAAAAAATCTAAAGGACCTTTTTTACGCTATAAAGAACCTTTTGTACAATTGAATTGGGAAAAAAAGTGTTAAATGTTTCTCATGGAACCATCAATGCCAATAAAGAAGCTTTATTTTTAAGAGGGTAGGGGCCAACATTGTAACTACATATGTAATTACATGCAGATAGTTTTTTCCCCCCTTGTTACATATGTTACATGTACTTACCATAGTAATAATAGGAAATTGTGCATAATTACATGCAATCAACCTTTAACCTAATGACACATTTAAATAAAGTGTAACCGTTTATACAAACCCAATTCCATAAAAGTTGGGACACTGTACAAATTGTGAATAAAAACAGAATGCAATGATGTGGAAGTTTCAAATTTCAATATTATATTTAGAAAACAACATAGATGACATATCAAATGTTTAAACTGAGAAAATGCATAATTTTAATGGGAAAATAAGTTGATTTTAAATTTCATGGCATCAACACATCTCAAAAAAGTTGGGACAAGGCCATTTTACTACTGTGTGGCATCCCCTCTTCTTTTAATAACAGTCTGCAAACGTCTGGGGACTGAGGAGACAAGTTGCTCAAGTTTAGGAATAGGAATGTTGTCCCATTCTTGTCTAATAAAGGCTTCTAGCTGCTCAACTGTCTTAGGTCTTCTTTGCTGCATCTTCCTCTTTATGATGCGCCAAATGTTTTCTATGGGTGAAAGATCTGGACTGCAGGCTGGCCATTTCAGTACCCGGATCCTTCTTCTATGCAGCCATGATGTTGTAATTGATGCAGTATGTGGTTTGGCATTGTCTTGTTGGAAAATACAAGGTCTTCCCTGAAAGAGACGATGTCTGGATGGGAGCATATGTTGTTCTAGAACTTAGATATACCTTTCAGCATTGATGGTGCCTTTCCAGATGTGTAAGCTGCCCATGCCACACGCACTCATGCAACCCCATACCATCAGCGATGCAGGCTTCTGAACTGAGCGCTGATAACAACTTGGGTTGTCCTTGTCCTCTTTAGTCCGGATGACATGGCATCCCAGTTTTCCAAAAAGAACTTCAAATTTTGATTCGTCTGACCACAGAACAGTTTTCCACTTTGCTAGAGTCCACTTTAAAGGTTCTCTAAGCGATGCTGGGCCAAAACATTTTTTGTCACATACATCAAACGTCTCTTCACTATCGGCTAGCTGCCTGTCCCCTAAACACACTGTAAAAAAACGCGGTCTCTGTAGACACCACAGGCTCCACAAATGGCAACAAAAACAATCATGTCTTACCCGGACCACGAAACCTAACAAAGAGTGTTCCAGCCAATCGCTAGCAAGAAGTATTTGAGGGTGGGTCTGGGGGGTTAGTGCGCGTGCACATTAAGTGTGTGTGTGTGTGAAGGAGAGCAGCGAAGCATCAGAAGGAAGTTTGAAAAATTAACGACACACGACCAAAGAGGCGATCGTTCTGAGGAACAAATTAAAAAGAAGAAGGAGTCGGATAAAGAATGTGCAAAGTTCCGAATTTACATCGGTAGCAAAGCTTTTGAACGATGGCGAGAACTCCGGCGGCTGAAGGGCTTACAGTCCGACATTCAGGTTGCTCTGTTTTTGCTTGACAGGTGGGTAACGTTACATTTTTTTTTTCTAAATTGACGCTTATGTTCGCCAAACCCACACAAGGATATAATTAGCTGGAACTATGCACGTTCACAATTATAACAGGAAGCACGGAAGGGAGGGGGAGGAGATGAGTTGCGGAGGAGGGAGGGTCTAGCTCCGATTTGTTTGAAAATATTCGAACGTCAACACCCAGGATCGCTTTGAGAACTTTTAAATGAGCCTTGGCCCAGAGAAAACACCTGCGCTTCTGGTTCCCGTTTAGATATGGCTTCTTTTTTGACCTATAGAGTTTTAGCCGGCAACGGTGAATGGCACGGTGGATTGTGTTCACTGACATTGTTTTCTGGAAGTATTCTTGAGCCCATGTTGTGATTTCCATTACAGTAGCATTCCTGTGTGTGATGCAGTGCCGTCTAAGGGCCCGAAGATCACGGGCATTCAGTATGGTTTTCCGGCCTTGACAGAGATTGTTCCAGATTCTCTGAATCTTTGGATGATATTATGCACTGTAGATGATGATAACTTCAAACTCTTTGCAATTTTTCTCTGAGAAACTCCTTTCTGATATTGCTCCACTATTTTTTGCCTCAGCATTGGGGGAATTGGTGATCCTCTGCCCATCTTGACTTCTGAGAGACACTGCCACTCTGAGAGGCTCTTTTTATACCCAATCATGTTGCCAATTGACCTAATAAGTTGCAAATTGGTCCTCCAGCTGTTCCTTATATGTACATTTAACTTTTCTGGCCTCTTATAGGCTATGTGCACAACCGTAGTTTCGAACTTCCGCTTTTGTCAGAAGTTGGCGTATCAGTTTCCGGTCTACGACTGGTCATCCGCATCCACTAATAAACAAAGAAGATGAGTGCTGCTGTTGTACGAAAAAAAGAGTTCTTAAACACATCTAAGTTTCAAAGAACTGTAGTGGATGTAACGTCCGTTTCACACCCGTTTGCAGTGTGTGTTGCGGTGCAGGAGCGTGCTGTTAGTGCATTCACATATTATGATGCGATTGCACAGTGAATAACTGATCCGCCGCTGTACAACAAACACATACTTAATATTTTTATTTAAAGTCCAGAAGTTATGCTGCGACTTATTTTTAAAAACAAAAAGTTGTGTCAGCATTGCGATTCTTAGTATGCACGTTTAAACACAATTTAAACAATGTAACGTTAAGTTACTCCATGCATTACAAGTTGCTCTAGCAAGTGGTCAAATATTTCCTATATTAAAATCGCAAATAATTTAAATTAAAACTTGAATTTGACAAAAGCAGCCGACTTGCCTTTTCGTTTGCATCTTAATTTTAAAACAATAGATCTTGCACGTCACAAAACGTCTCGGTTACGGATGTAACCCTCGTTCCCTGAGTAGGGAACGGAGACGTTACGTCAGAAGTGACGGAGATTGGGGGTTTCGCATAGAAAGCCAATCCTCTTCGAGTATTTAAAAACGAGCCAATGGCATGCAATGCCTTGGGGCTGCGGAAATTTGCATAGTGTACTCCGCCCTACTCCGTGAGTATAAAAGGAGGAAGTGAACGCAACCGCAGTATGTCTTCGCTGAGGAGCCAAGACTGAACTCGCCGTCTACCCAGCGATACAGCAGAAGTGGCAGGGAGACGTAACGTCTCCTTTCCCTACTCAGGGAACGAGGGTTACATCCGTAACCGAGACGTTCCCTTTCGTAGTCTCTTCGAGTTACGTCAGAAGTGACGGAGATTGGGGGTCTGTGCCATCACGCCATCTTCAAGATGTCTACCAGTGCCCTGCGAAAGTCTGGACCCCTCCTCTTTTTTTTTTTTTTTTTAGGGATCCCACTTTGACACAGGATTACCGAGGTACACTGGGAAACATATCCCGGGAGGGACATGCTACCAGCTGCCTACTAAAGGGAGGACTTACAAATACGCATATGGCCACATAGGAACACATATGGAAACACTGGAGCACCAACCGCAGGTGGCTACTAAAATTTAACTCCAGGGGTGGCAGATGGCTTGCCAAGGGAAGACACATGCTCAGAGAGGCTTACAGTGGAAAATACACATGAGACGGTTACCATGGGGAACCGTGCACATGGGGGCACCTAGCCAGCATCCAGAGCAACAGCAGTGGTGCCCGCATCGTCGGTACTGGAGGACTCAAGACTTCAATGGAAGAACTGAGGAGATATCGCACTTATCCAGTCCGGGCAGTGGAATGGCGAGCAAGCGAAGACACCTAAGCGGGTCCAGTACTGGCGGAAACGAGTACGTGAGAGGAAACCGGCTCAATTCGCAGATTATAGAATCTGGCGAAGGTGTTGGGTGTCGCCCAGCCTGCAGCTCTGCAGATGTCTGTTAGCGAGGCGCCGTGCGCTAGAGCCCAAGAGGAGGTCACACTCCGAGTGGAATGGGCCGTCACACCAAGGGGGCACGGACGGCCTTGCTGCTGGTAAGACAAAGCAATGGCGTCCACTATCCAGTGGGACAGCCGTTGCTTTGAGAGAGCCCTTCCCTTCTGGCTCCCCCCATGACAGACAAAGAGCTGGTCTGAGGTCCTGAAACACCGCGTTCTGTCGACATAGGTGCGGAGAGCACGTAGCGGACAGAGCAGTGCCAAGGCTGGGTCTGCCTCCTCCAGGGGCAGCGCTTGCAGGTTCACCACCTGGTCCCGGAAGGGAGTGGTGGGAACCTTGGGCACATATCCAGGCCGGGGTCTCAGGATCACGTGAACTCCAGGCACGCTTCGTCAACGGAGAATGCGTGCAGGTCCCCCACCCTCTTGATGGAGGCCAATGCAACCAGGAGTGCTGTCTTCATGGACAGAAACTTTAACTCTACCGATTGCAAAGGCTCAAAGGGATGCCTCTGCAGTGCACTTAAAACTACCGAGAGGTCCCAAGAGGGTACGAGGGGAGGACGAGGCGGATGTAGCCTCCTCGCTCCCCTCAGGAACCTGATGACCAGGTCGTGCTTCCCTAAGGACTTACCTTCCACTGCTTCATGAGAAGCGGCAATGGCCGCGACGTAAACCTTAAGGGTGGAGGGCGACAGCCTGCGCTCCAACCCTTCTTGCAGGATGGAAAGCACAACCGCAATCGAACATCTCCGGGGGTCTTTTCCGCGAGAAGAACACGAATTGACGAAGAGGTTCCACTTCAACGCATAAAGGTGTCTCGTGGACGACGCTCTTGCGGAAGTGATGGTTGCCGCCACCGCAGGTGGCAGCGAACTCAAACCTGCCTCGTCCCGTCCAGGAGCCACACGTGCAGCCTCCAAAGATCAGGACGAGGGTGCAGGGGCGTAGCACCAAATTCTGGGCCCTGTACACTCTCAATGTCAATGGGCCCCCTACACATGGCATTTTACGATGCGGGTTAGCAAAGTGAAAATTCAATTTTGAATGAAATGTATTTTTTTAATTATTTGAATATAAACAAATATAAACAGTGTTTAAATAATAAAATCAGATTATAGTAATGACTGGTTCTTTCATTCACCACCTGAATTGATGCATTTGGCCTACTTGTGCTCAAATACCTTTAAACCTTAGGCTACATCGGTTTTGTGTACTAACATTTTGATCCATGATACTGATGCAAGTTTTAAATGAAAAAGATTTATTTTTAAATAGGAGAACACAAGAACACGAGAGACAACTGTACCCTCAGAAACCAGGTTAAACTGATGCTACCAACTTTCTCAGTTGGTCGCATCAGCATTTGATTTCGTCGCGGTTATTTTTTATTTTTTTGCTACATCATGTACATGCCATGGGATTAATCAATGCATGCCGATGAATAGTGGTTTTAATGGACCAAAGCCAGCAAAGGCTTACCATAAATACCTGTAATATATTAATTATCATTGCCAAATTTCAGGATTTTCATGGATTTTGGACAGTAATTTTAATCTGTAATTTTAAGAATTTTACATTTGAATTACATTCAATCTATCTATTTACATTTGAATCATAATCTTCTGTGTCTGTCATTTTTCTATTAGCATCATATTTCTATCTTTTAAAAATCATTAAACATTCAAATGTACATTACATTTTAAAAGATTAGAGTATTACAACAAGCTAAAACAGATTTTTCGTTATCAAATTTTATAAGTTAGTTCAAAAATCAGAAATCTCACACTCCTTACCTCCTGCATTTTGTAATAATTTGTTTCCTGAGACATTTTAATTTTTATATTTTTATTCATGAATTCGTAATTGGCGTGTTCCACCATCAGTGTGCAATGCGCGCGTGACGTCTATGTGTCTTGCGGAAGAACACTGTTGCCGGAGCTACTTCTCTCCATAATGTCTATGGCGAGTCACGCAGTCACTGGGCAACTTCGCATCCGAGTCAACCCCGGGAATCCGGGATAAAAAAAATAGTCCGAATATAAACACTTATAACAGGCGTAGTGATTCAGGATAAGTCAAAAACACGGTTTGGAAAATGGATTCATGATGTAGCCTACTCGTTCGTTTTGAACATAAGTTACGGACTGCAGTCTGCAGCAGCTGATACAACGGTCGGTGTTCTTTTGCGCGAGCGTCCACTCGTATATATGCGACGCGACCACATCACATACAATTTTAACTCGCACAATCAAATTCTCAAAAAAATGGTCGCATATGAGACCAATTTGGTCGCAGTCTGGAACCCTGCATTAGCAGCAGCTGTCTGGAGTTGACTAAGTTACGTTAACTTTAATTGGATGTAACGTTAGGTGCATATAGCAAACTCAGTTCACCTTTTGGGAAGAAAGCAGTCATCAGCTGCTTCCCCGCATTCTGCCTCCCATCTTTTTCTTTCCTCTCTTTCTTTTTTTTAAAGCCCGATTTGGGCTTTTTGCACAGCATGATCAGATCAGGCTCCAGTTACAGGCTCTAGACTCACTGCGTTATTAATTGTTTGCCGCCGCTGCGTCTATGGGCGGTCGACGCGTTGCGGACTAAACCATTTGGAAGGGGGTCCAGAGTGTCTGGCACTGAGTTCATTTTGGTCAATATTTTTTTTAAAATTATTATTAATGACATCAATTGGAGGGCCCAATTAATTCTAATTAGGTTTAAAAAAATTTTTTTTAAAAATTGGTGGGATTTCAAAGGGCCCTCTCCCTAGACGGGGCCCTGGGTAGTCAGGTCCACTTTTCCCCCCACTACCACGCCCCTGCGAGGGTGCCACAGAGTGCCCCGTCTCTGAGAGAGTAGGTCCTGTCTCAGAGGAATAGGCCAAGGAGGTGCTGTCGCGAGGAGCATGAGTTCGGAGAACCACGTCTTGGTGGGCCAATAGGGGGCTACCAGCAAGACCTGCTCCTCGTCCTCCTTGATCTTGCACAACACCCGTGCAAGGAGGCTCACTGGGGGAAACGCATACTTGCGTGGGCCCCGTGGCCAGCTGTGCGCCAGCGCATCTGAGCCGAGCGTACCCTTGGTCAGGGAATAAAACTGGGCGCAGTGGGATGAGTCCCGAGAGGCGAACAGATCTATCTGTGCCTCCCCGAACTGGTCCCAAATCAGCTGGACCGACTGGGGACGGAGTCGCCATTCGCCGGAGATAGGACAGACCCGTGACAGTTCGTCGGCTGCCAGGTTCCGGTCTCCAGGAATGTATACTGCACGAAGGGACCTCAGGTGCTTCTGACTCCATAACAAGAGGTGGCGGGCGAGCTGCGACAACCGGCGTGAGCGTAGACCTCCCTGGTGGTTGATGTATGCTACTGCCGTAGTGTTGTCTGAACGGACAAGCACATGCTGGCCCGTGAGCAACGCTCGGAAGCGGTGCAGGGCGAGCCGTACTGCCAGCAGCTCGAGGCAATTGATGTGCATGAGGCGCTGGGTTCCTGTCCAGGAACCCGCGGCTGCATGCCCATTGCACATGGCACCCCAACCCGTGGTAGACGCATCCGTGGAGACAACGAGATGCCTGGAAACTCGCTGAATAGGGACGCCGGTCCGTAAGAAGCTGAGGTTCGACCACGGGAAGAAGGTTCGGCGGCATGCTGGAGTCACTGGAACTCGGAGCGAACCACGATGCCATGCCCACCTCGGGACTCGATCGCGAAGCCACAGCTGAAGCGGTCTCATATGAAGCAAACCGAGCGGCGTTGCCGCAGCCGCGGATGCCATATGCCCCAGGAGCCTCTGAAATAGTTTCAGTGGAACCGCACTCTTGCCCTCGAACTGTTGAAGACAAGTCAGCAGTGAGTGTGCGCGCTCGTTCGTGAGCTGCGCGGACATGGCGACCGAGTCTATCTCCATGCCGAGAAAAGAGATCCTCTACACGGGGCAAAGTTTGCTCTTTCCCCGGTTGACCTGAAGGCCCAGACGGGGTATGTGCCGGAGCACCAGGTCTCTGTGTTCGCAAACCTGAGCTCGAGAGTGTGCCAGTATCAGCCAGTCGTCGAGATAGTTCAGGATGCGAACCCCGTGCTCGCGAAGGGGAACAAGGGCTGCCTCGGCGATCTTCGTGAAGATGCGAGGGGACAGAGCAAACCCGAATGGGAGAACCGTGTACTGATATGCCTGGCCCTCGAAAGCAAACCGAAGAAACGGTCCGTGTCGAGGCAAAATGGAGACATGAAAGTACGCGTCCTTCAGGTCGATCGCTGCAAACCAATCCTGAAACCGAACGCATTCGAGAATGCGCTTGGCTGTGAGCATTTTGAACGGTAGTCGATGGAGAGAACAGTTCAAAATGCGCAGGTCCAGGATCGGTCGTAACCCACCGGTCTTTTTGGGGACAATGAAGGAGGGGCTGTAAAACCCGGACCTCATCTCGGCTGGAGGGACCGTCTCGATTGCACCCTTCGCCAGCAGGGTCGCAATCTCCGCTCTCATGACCGGGGCATTGCCACCGACCATCGTGGAGCGAACTCCCCCGAAACGGGGAGGAGACCGTGCGAACTGAATCGCGTAGCCGAATCTGATCGTTCTGACGACCCAGCGGGACAGCCCGGGAAGCTCTAGCCAGGCTTCCAGGAAGTGAACCAGCGGGGTCATCCGAACCACAGACGTCCCCCCGGAGGGGTAGCGAGGCAGGTCGACCGGCATGCGCGCAGAAGTTACCCCGCCCGGATGCACCGTCGAAGCCCGCTCCCCGACAGAAGAGACCAGGGAAGGCAGAGCGTTCCACTGGGGTCTGTTCTGCCGGGGGTCTGGCGATAGAGGGGGAAGGGAATGGCGTAGCCCGGGGACGACACACGCTCCCTTCCGCGCCCTCAGAGACAGAGAGGAATGAGTGGGCTGACGCACTGGGACGTCGAGCGCACCCAATCCTGTCTGTGTGCTCAGTGATGATGTCAAGTCTTTCTTTAACCAACTCAGGGTGCTGCCCACCCATGGGTGAGCAGCGGGGAGCTGAGAACAAAAGATTCTCCCCCGGCCCTCCACGGGGGAAGGAGGGGGTCTGCTACCGCCTCCTGGGAAAAACTCAACTTCATCACTGAGCAGCCCGTGTCAGGAACGTCGCTTAGCCTGGCGTTTAGCGGGGCGTGCGGCCTGAGTGGGCTGTGACGCCTGCCTGCGGCCTCCTCCACGCCGCGGCCCGGATGAAGGCTGCTGCTGGGGCCGGGCGGGAGGGAGGGGAGCCGCGGGGGGGCGTCCTCGGCGGCGAGCAGCGGGAGGCATCTGTGCCGACGACTGGGTGGAGGCTGCAGCTGGTCGTCGGGGCAGAATATGTTTGATTGCCTCCGTCTGCTTCTGGGCAGTGGAGAACTGCTGGGCAAAGTCCTCGACTGCACCGCCGAAAAGGCCAACCTGGGAGAGTGGGGCGTCGAGCAGACGAGTCCGCTCAGCGCTCCGAGCAGAGCCGATCCGCCCTATACGCTCACTACGCAAGCTGCGTAGGGCCCCGCAAATTACTCAAGGCCCCGCCTGCCCCTCCTCGTGTCATAGACCAACGCCACTTTTGCGTCATCGAAGGGTAACGCCCCCTTTTGGGGGAAAACACCTCTATACTGTCTATGGGAAAACATACGGATTTCCATGAGAACAGAACTTGCACTAGATCTGCAAAGTTTCTTGATAGCAAAAATGGCACAAACTTAAAGAAGCTAACGTTACTGAATACGGGGTTACAGAGGTGTCCCTTTGAAATGGTCGAAAACTGGATTAATGACCCCACACAGCGGCCAAATATGGACTATTCAGACATCTAACGATACCACTATCTCGTGGAATCACCAAGTAAGTAGCCTTTTTTATTTATTTATTTATCATTTACACACTCACAGTAGCCTATGACAAACTACTAGACGATGAGGCCATGTCACTTGGATCATATTTAACTTGATTTACGCTATTGACAGTTTTGTTGTCGACTAGCTATTAGAAAGACTAAGCTGTTAGCAGCTAACGTTACCTTATTAGACTATGTCAATAGCTTAAATCAAGTTAAATATGATCCATTCATCGTCTAGTTTGTCATACTGTGTGTTAATGAAAAAAAAAAAGGCTACGTGCTTACTTGGCGATTCCACGAGATAGTGGTATCGTTAGATGTCTGAATAGTCCATATTTGGCCGCTGTGTGGGGTCATTAATCCAGTTTTCGACCATTTCAAAGGGACACCTCTGTAACCCCGTATTCAGTAACGTTAGCTTCTTTAAGTTTGTGCCATTTTTGCTATCAAGAAACTTTGCAGATCTAGTGCGAGTTCTGTTCTCATGGGAATCCGTTTGTTTTCCCATAGACAGTATAGAGGTGTTTTCCCCCAAAAGGGGGCGTTACCCTTCGATAACGCAAAAGTGGCGTTGGTCTATAGCGCGTCAATTAATGTTGACAAAATGAAGCGAAACTATCCCTCTGGTCACGATAAGAGAAAGAAGAAAAAACATGAGAGTGAATTGCGGGAACAACATTTAGGTAAACTTGTGTGCTCTTCTCTCCAAGTTTGATGTCAGTCAGCAAAGTAAAGTTAAGTTTATGTGCATTTCTATTGTGTTTTTTCGGTCTTGCTGACCTAGCTGGGCAGACAGGCAGTGCATCTCTTGCATCACTTCTCTTTGTGCCTGACTGACAAAAGTGAGAGTAAAATACAATTATTTATTACGTTTGTTTTTGATAAACAACAAAGTGCATGTTGCGCAACGGTGTTTGTTTACTGCAGCTCGGAAAAGATAACCGCGTCGCGTGTAGGCTATCATGCGTGTTCATATGCGCGTGCACGAAATGAAACGCGCATTTTTTCAAGCAGAAATATATGTGGACATACTGTACAATATGTGGGCGGGAAATGATGGCACTCCTCTCATCAAAGTACACATTATACATACATACTTTTAAAACAAGAAACTGATTATATAGTCTCAGTCAATGTGTAGTTAAACATTCTAAACAACTGCAGCAGCACTAATTATGCAAGATGGAAAGCAATATTGACAATTTGACATTGATTGACTATTGATATATAGGCTATATTGAATTTAAAATGTTGATAAGCTGGACATACTGGTCAATATGGATGCACATCCCTCAGTAAATAATAACCATAAATCAAGAATTGCTTCAACATGCATAATAATAAAAAAAAAAAAACTTTAACATGCCATGGCAAGCCATTTTAGCTTTTATTCATTCACAGTTTATGTATTTTTGATATTAAGAATATCATTTTTTTTTTTTTTTACTATTTTCAATGTGAATTCTTGATTATTTTTTACTAGTAAGGCCCCTTAGTTACATTTTTATCTACCAATGTCTATTTTTGGACTTACATGTTCACTTGTACAAAAGTTAATTCTTGATATCAATGAGCTCACGTCACGGCGTCACGGGTCAGGTAGAGGGCCCCTTAGCAGAATTTTGCTTAGGGCCCCAGGGAGGTCAGGATCGGCACTGGCTCCGAGTGTCTGCCAGGTTGAGCCAGAGATGGCGCTCCTGGACCACACTGGTGGCCATCACCTGACCAACGGCGCGAGCGGCCACTTTCGTCGCCCGGAGAGCAAGATCAGTGGCGGACCGCAAATCTTTGAATGCCGTTGGATCAGTCCCGCCCTCGTGCATATCTCTGAGCAGCTTCGCTTGGAAGACCTGCAAAGTGCTCATCGCATGCAAAGCGGAGGCCGCCTGTCCCGCCGCTCTATAGGAACGCGCCGCCATAGCAGACGAGAACCTACAGGCTTTGGATGGGTGCTTAGGAGGACCACGGGAGGAGGCGCTCTGTGGACACAGCTGCATCGCAACAGAGCGCTCCACCGGGGGCATCCCAGTGTACCCACGGGCGGCCCCACCATCGAGGGGGGAAAGGCGGGGGAGAGATCGCGCTCTCGAGTGGACAGGGGAGCCCCCAAGAGCGCGATAACTCCACATGCAGCTCGGGGAAGAAAGGCAATGGAGTTGGCCGTGGCCTTGCGGCGGCAGCTTTGTCCAAAAACCAATCATCCATCCGTGAGAGATCGGGGCAGGGCGGAGGGTTCCACTCTAACCCGATACTCCCAGCGGCTCGAGACAGCATGGCCGTCAGCTCGGGATCCGACACGGGCAACGCTGGCACTCCCGAAGGAGGCAACGCAGCCGCATCCTCATCTCCCGAGGACTCTAGCCCGCCTAGTGATGCTGTGATGGACATCGCATCATCATCATCTGGAGCGCTGCCCGAAGCAGCCGGTACCGCCGAAGAAGGGGCCGACTGAATCGAATTAACGCTCGCTGGCTCTCGCAGCCTTCAGGGCGCCCACCCTCCCTCCCCTGTTCTACAGCGTGAGGTCATGCCTACCGGGAGGGGGGAGTGATGTCACAGTCCTCGTCTGCACCAGTCTGCATACAGGTTTATACAGGTTTACAGGAATACAGGTTTCTGAACATCCATTTTTGTCAAACTCAATCAGGTGAGTATTCACAATGGAAGCATCCAAGCAAGCCTATTACATGCTTTTTAGCAAAACCGTAAAACAATAATGAACATAAAACAATTCTAAACCAGCAAAAGTTTAGGAAGCAACATACAGAAATATCAAACTCTATAATGAGCACCAAATTGTATTAATGTCTGTTGTTTTTCTGCCTTTCTTTTAATTAGCTTTTCTCTGGTTCTCTTTGTACATTTCTCTGTTTCACTCTTTTTTTCTCACCCACATGTGTCACTTGGGGTCTTTCTCTGGCTGGCAACTCTTTCTGAAATGGGAACCTGATGTTGCTGCAGAAAAGAATAGTTTTATTGATCTGCGGCCACTATTAAAGAAATAAATAAATGTGTAGAGAGTTTGTGGGGAATTCCGCCCAGGGAAGGGGAGGTATGTGGAGGGGTTCTGCATTGTTGATCCAGAATGACACTGATTGACAGTACCGGTACAAAAGCTGATAGCAACGTTTGGCATGCCGCTGGTTTAAAGGACGGACATAGCCGCTGATTTTAGGTTTGTGGAGCATGACTGTGCGCTGGGGTGAGCTTGTCTCTTAACAGCCTCTCTCCATGTCTGTTCTTCACCCTTCCATTGTTGTTCAGAGTTCTTTTGTGGATTTTTTAAACTTTTTTAAAACAATCCACAATTTTTCTCAATAATAGTCTGCTTTATAAACCAGGGCTGCTCTAAGCCACAGCAATAGCACCCCGTCAATACAGATAGCAGGTTTAGAGCACAGGTGTGTGCTGGATGTGGACCAGAGTGACACGCTGTCACCTATCAGCTGAAATTAGCAGCCCAGGTAGGAGCCACATAAGTAAGGCTTCTTCTGGCTGTCCTCTGAGTTTATAGCACAACAGCTGATGGACAGAACCAGCAATTTAAGATTCCTCCCCTTTCGATACTCTCTCTGCTGGTGGTTGTCGCTAGATTTTTCATAAAAAAATGACTTTGTATGCCACTGTATGACTGCTTTCATTGATTTAGTTGCTTAAAGGTTGAAGTGTCTCATTTCTGTGTCAGTAGCGGCACCAAACAGAGTGGCAAAAATAACTAGATTTTTACATTTTTGGAAGAAAACGTGAGTTGTTCCTGGCCATGTAAAACGTCTCGGGTTATGACTATAACCCTTGTTCCCTGAGAAGGGAACGAGACACTGCGTCGATAAAATCGACTCTTTGGGGACGCTCCCTAAGCGTGCGCCTCTGAAGTATGAATGAAACTAATCCAATCCTGATTGGTGTTGCGTCGTGACGTAACATGTGACGGCATACCCGGAAGTATAAAAGTGACGCTGTCACAACACACACTAGCCTCGCGATGAAGCAAGACGCTCAAGGGTCTGAAAAGGGGGCGTGGCAACACGACGCAGTGTCTCGTTCCCTTCTCAGGGAACAAGGGTTATAGTCATAACCCGAGACGTTCCCTATCGAGGGAACTCAACACTGCGTCGATAAAATCGACTCTTTGGGGAACGAGTACCCACTAGGCCACGCACCGAACAGACCCGCCCCAGAGTGAAACTGATTAGGCACTCAGCAAGGGCCGAGTACGTGTGCACCGGGCGTACTGGGAAGGCTGAGACTGTAAAACCTGATGAAAGTATGCGGGGTAGCCCAGCCGGCTGCCTCACAAATCTCCTGCAGAGGTACTCCCGACAGAAGGGCCCTAGAGGAAGCCATGCCTCTAGTCGAGTGAGCCCTTAAGGCCAAAGGTGAAGGAACCCCACGCACCTTGTAAGCCTCAGTAATAGCCTGGACAATCCAGTTACTTATAGTTTGTTTGGTCGCCGGGAGCCCCCTCTTAGGTGACCCAAAGCATACTAACAACTGGTCAGATCTTCTCCAAGAAGCAGACTTTTCCAAGTATACACTCAAAGCTCTGACGGGGCAGAGCAAGTGAAGCCTCTCTTCTCCCGCCGACACATGAGGTGGAGGATGGAATGCCTGAAGGACTACAGAGCGAGCCGTACTCGAAGGAACTTTAGGCACGTAGCCCGGACTCGGGTGCAAAAAGGCCTTTACTTTGCCAGGGGCAAACTCCAAGCAAGCTGGCGTTACCGCCAGGGCCTGGAGATCTCCCACCCTCTTAAGAGAGGTAATCGCTAAGAGAAAGACCATTTTCAACGTTAAGTCCTTAGGTGAAGCCGACTCTAAAGGTTCGAAGGGAGCGAGGGACAACCCTTCCAGAACTATTGCCAGATCCCAGGCAGGCACCCTGGACCTGATCGCCGGCCTCATCCTCCAAGCACCACGGAGAAACCTAATGACCAACTGGTGCCTCCCCAGAGGTCCACCATCTACTGGCGCGTGGAAAGCCGAAACGGCAGCCACGTACACCTTAAGAGTGGACGGGGAGAGACCCGCAGAGAAACGATCCTGAAGGAATTCCAGAACTGAAGCCACTGGGCAGTTTACTGGATCCAACCTTCGTTCTCCACACCAAGTGTGAAACACCTTCCACTTGAGGCCATATAATCTCCTGGTAGATGGGGCCCTAGAGCTAAGTATGGTTTCAACCACCTCAGCTGATAAGCCAGCATTTAGGTACTGAACCCCCTCAGAGGCCAGACCCACAGCTTCCACAACTCTGGCGAGGGTGGAAGATTGTGCCCTCCGCCTGAGACAATAGATCCCTCCTCAGAGGAATCGGCCATGGCGGAGCTATGAGGAGTGATATTATATCCGAGAACCATACTCGTGTCGGCCATCTCGGGGCAACCAGAAGTAGACTGATGCCCTCTTGACGGACCCTCTCCAGGACCCCTGGGAGCAGAGCGATCGGGGGGAAAGCATACAGGCGAAGCCTCGGCCAAGCCTGTACCATGGCATCCAACCCCAGTGGGGCTGGATGTGAGAGGGAGAACCAAAGTGGACAGTGGGACGTCTCTCGAGACGCAAACAGATCCACTTCCATCGGTCCGAACCTCTCCCATATCGACTTCACCACATCCGGATGAAGTCTCCATTCCCCGGGCCTCAGCCCCTGCCTCGACAGGATGTCTGCTCCCCGATTCTGAACCCCTGGGATATACATTGCCCTTATTGACAATATCTTTCCCTGGGACCAAAGGATAATCTGATGCGCCAGTTTGCACAGAGGGCGCGATCTGAGTCCCCCCTGTCGGTTCAGATAGGCCACCACTGACGTATTGTCTGTCCGTATAAGGACGTGGCGACCCTCGATGTCTGGGAGGAAGCTCCTCAAAGCCTTGAATACCGCCATCATCTCCAGGCAATTTATATGCCAAGTGCGATGATGGTCCTGCCACAGACCCCTGGTAAAGCGGCCGTCCATGACCGCGCCCCAGCCCGTAAGGGAGGCGTCTGTCGAAACGGTTTCCCGGCGACATGACACCCCCAACACTGGCCCTTGGGATAGGAACCAAGGCTTCTTCCATATTTGCAGAGACTGAAGGCACTTGCGCGTTACTCTGATCATACGGAACGGATTTCCTTTGGGTGAGAACCCCTTGGTCTTCAACCACCACTGGAGGGGCCTCATGTGAAGGAGGCCCAGAGGAATAATGTTGGATGCCGCTGCCATGAGGCCCAGCATCCTTTGAAAGTGTTTCACAGTGACGGCCTGACCTAGCCTCACCCTGGACACCATCGCCAGAATTGACTCGATACGTGCGGGAGACATACGTGCCTGCATTGTAATCGAGTTCCACACGACTCCCAAAAAGGTCGTGCCCTGGGACGGTTCTAGCACACTCTTCTTCAAATTGAGTCTTAACCCCAATTTTTGAATATGGCCAAGAACGACATCTCGATGCCGAACTGCCATCTCCCGAGACTGGGCCAAAATAAGCCAGTCGTCGAGATAATTCAATACGCGAATCCCCTGAAGTCTCAGTGGAGCAAGGGCCACGTCCATACACTTGGTAAATGTGCGGGGAGAGAGTGCTAGGCCGAACGGAAGAACCCGATATTGGTATGCTTCGCCCCCGAAAGCGAACCTCAGGTATCTCCTGTGACAAGGAAGGATGGAGATGTGAAAATAGGCGTCTTTCAGATCTATCGTGACAAACCAGTCCTCGGATCTGATTTGACTCACGATTGTTGGAATGGTCAACATTCTGAATTTGAACCTTCTCAGAGACCGGTTCAACACCCTGAGATCCAAAATTGGCCTTAACCCCCCATCCTTCTTTGGAACTATAAAGTACCGGCTGTAAAACCCGGACTCCCTGTCTACCGGAAGAACACGTTCTATGGCTCCTTTCGACAGCAGAGTCTGTACTTCTTGTTCCAACACCTGAGCCTGCTCTGGGACCACCGCAGTGAGCACCACCCCAGAGAACTTGGGGGGGCGGTGCGCGAACTGCAGTCTGTACCCAACTCGTATTATCTGCAGGACCCATGGAGATATGTTGGGAAGATGATACCATCCCTCTACAAAATCTGCTAAGGGTACCAGCCTCTCGAGGCTGGCCTCTGGTGTCTTTTCGCTGGAAATTGATGCGGCCCGAAGCGCTGTTAACGGCGGACCTGCATCTTTTCCTAGAGGGCCCCGTTGTGAGAACAACCTCGGTTGTCTCACTGCGGAGGGGCAGCCCTCTGAAGTCCTGCCTTGGCTAGGACCTCTTTTCCGAAGTCCTCTTAGCCTGAATGACGTCCCTCAGGTCGCCCCTCTGGCTGGAGGACTTCGGTTTTTGGGAGCGTTTCCTCTGTTGCCAAGACCCCGGAGGGGGGGCTCTAGAGGAAACGCTCTCCTTCTGCTCTGCCCTGTGGGAGGAGCTGGCTGATGGCTGGGGCTGATTGCTTTGCCCCCCCTACTAGATTTGGCCTTCGCTTTCCGGGGGAGGTACTGCTGGAACGCCGCAGATTGTTTTCTCGACTCCTGAAACCTGTCGACAACCGAATTAACGGCGTCGCCGAACAGGCCAGAAGCCGAAAGCGGCGCATCCAGCAGGAAGGACCTATCCTTTTCTTTAATACCGGATAAGTTCAGCCACAGATGCCTCTCCGTGGCCACCATGGCCGCCATAGAGCGGCCAATAGCGCTGGCCGCTTCCCTAGTGGCCCGGAGAGACAAATCTGCGGCCTTCCTCAACTCCGCGACATCTTCAGGAGTAGGCCCCTCCCCCTCATCCAAATCTTTCAGGAGGTCGGCCTGGTATGCCTGCAAAATCGCCATTGAGTGCAGACACGAACCAGCCCGACCCGCCGCCATGTAAGCCCTGCCCACCAATGCAGATGTCTCTCTGCAGGGCTTACTAGGCAACACCGGGGTCTTTAGGGAAGACGCCGATTCGGGAGAGAGATAGCTCGCTAAAGCCTCCTCCACCTTCGGCATCTTCCCATATCCCATATCTCGAGCCCCCATAACATTGCTGTAATCTATTACATTGGGACTCGAAATACGGGACGAATGCGGTCTTTCCCACGTTCTCGAGATCTCTTTATGGAGATCAGGGAAAAACGGCAGACCCCGGCGGTGAGGCTGTGACCTGCGCTGCAGGTAACGCTCGTCCATTTTACTGGTGACTTGCGTTTCCTGCTCATGTTGTGGCCAGCTGATGTTTAGTCTGGCCACAGCGCGTGTCACAACCTCCACCAGCTCCTCATAACCCAGGCCGCGTGATGGCGTGCTGAGATCACGGTCGTCCGCATCGATGCTGAGCACGTCCCCTTCCTCAGAAGTAGACAGCTCAAGCACCGGGACCTGATCGCGGGTAGGAGAAACCGCAGCGCGGGCTCCCACACCACTCTCAGAGGCTGCGGGACCAGCCGATGGCGAGCGAGAAAATGCCTCAGCATTCTCACTCTCCTCCGCCAGATCCCGCTGCGAACCCCAGGATCTCAGTCGCCGCATCGCCTCGACATATGCGGGACCGGAACCCTGGGGAACGCGAGCCTGACCGTGCTCGTCAAAGCACGCCAGCCGGGAGCGCAGCACTCTAATAGGCAAAGCCTCACACATTTCACAAGCAGCCCCCTCGAGAGCTGCCCGTGCGTGCTGCACTCCCAAACAATACACACATAGAGAGTGTGCGTCCCCACCCGTGATGAAACGAGGGCAGGGATGCACACACCTCTTGAATTGTTCACTGGCCATACTTTCTTTCAATAATAAGACAAACAACACCAAATAAGACAGACAGTTTCAACATAAAGCGCTTGCTGAAGAGCGAAAGCTAGTGTGTGTTGTGACAGCGTCACTTTTATACTTCCGGGTATGCCGTCACATGTTACGTCACGACGCAACACCAATCAGGATTGGATTAGTTTCATTCATACTTCAGAGGCGCACGCTTAGGGAGCGTCCCCAAAGAGTCGATTTTATCGACGCAGTGTTGAGTTCCCTCGATAGGGAACTACAAACACAAGTAAAAAGTGTTAAAAAACTACAGACACGGAGGTTGCGCGAGTCCCGTGGTTATGTTGAGAGGTTTAGATAAAGAGGTTTGAGTGATTAATTATCACTATCTAACCTAACGAAAATAATTTATTCAATGTTCTCCACACATTATATTGCATCTGCAGCAGCATTGTGAACTTTTGAAAGGATGCGTATAGCCATTACTTTTTAAATGCATCATTATATTCAAATAGCAAAACACAAGGAAAGTATCCGCAGTAAAGACCCACGATTGGCAGATGTACGTGCTCCTGAAACGGTAGAAAATCAAATTAGATTGAATGGAGGATTTTAACTGTGACAAGATGATTGACAGGGCAGTTTACGGTGACAGGATGCACGCAGCACGCGACAGAGCTGTCCGTCAAAGATGACGTGATAGTACGTCCCAAAGCTTGCCTACTCTTTTTTTCACAAAAAGAGTACATATTTTTAGGGCGTAGTAAGTAAGCGAATTGGGACGCAGGGCATGTTAGAAATAAGTCAAAAGAATGGCCCAAAAGCTAAGAGAAGATATTATCACCCCTTTACAAAAAGGAACAGGATACAAAATGATAGCGAAGGCACTAAATGTTGGAAACATAGTTTGGAAGTTCAAAGTTAAAGGAACAGTAGTTTATGAAAGTGTGTTACGCAGTGTCCTTTTATTGTGGTCAGCCTAAGGCACACTTGTGCAATAATCATACTGTCTAATCAGCATCTTGATATGCCACAGCTGTGAGTTGGATGGATTGTTTTTGGCAAAGGAGAGGTGCTCACTAACACAAATTTAGACATATTTGTAAACAATATTTGAGAAAAAGTTCATGAAACATGCTCATGAAAAATGGGGGGAAAAACAAAAGTATAGCATTTATAATTTTGTTCAGTGTAACTATGCCACCAAAGTTTTGGTATTCTGTTCTGTGGATCGATGAAACAAAACTGCAGATTTTCAGCCCTATGGATAAGTTGTATGTCTGGAGGAAGAAGAATGAAGCATAATGCTGAAAAGAACACTCTGTAGTTAAGCATGGTGGTGACTAATACTAGAAAATATCATGCCATCAGTGTGGAGGATGAACCATGGGAATAATTGAACCTTCCAACGGGGCAATGATTCCAAGCATACCTAAAATTCCACCAAGGCTTGGTTACAGAAAAAGTCCTGGAAGATTCTACAGTGGCCATCACCGTCACCTGACTTAAACCCCTTAGAAAATCTCTGGTGGGATTTGAAGAAGGGGGTTGCACTGTATGCAAACCCAATATTACTGAACTTGAGGCCATTGCTCATGAGGATGGTCATAACAGCAAAAGAGTGTTCTTCTAAGAACTAAAGATGCTTTCCATGAAGGGGTTGAATAATTTTGAGACTGCAGAAGTCCTTAAAGTTGGATTTTGAGTTGAATTTGAGGAAACTTAAAACAGTTCTTGATGAGCATTTTCAATTACTTTTGTTTTGAAAAGTTTGGAGTATAACTGCACAGTACATGTTTATACATATATAAGTAAATAAGTATGTATTTATTACCATGTTTTATGAACCCATTGTGTATATGGATGCCATTGAAGTCTCCACACAAACCGCAGGTCTTATTTTGGTACATCATGTCCAGTTCAACCTGAAAATAAGCAATTACAGCTTCTTTCTTGCTAAACATTTTGGAATTTTGCATATTGATATTCTACTCACTGTGAAAGAGTCATCCTCATTCCATTTGGCCACTAGTCCGAGCTTAGCAGTGACTTTGATGTAAGAGGTACTCTTATCAATAAGAACACCAGAGTGGCGAAAGGGTAGAGTCACCCTAACACAAAACATACATTGACATCACAGCCTTTCAAAAAGTTGCTGTAACTTTCACCCTTGTAAATATATTTTACTTACAGTGATCCATCTATCCTGACTGAGTTTTTGGTGAGCTCCACCACAGTACTTTTCAACTTCATTGTGATGTTAGTGATAGTTGGTTGGTCATTTATCACTTTCCGTCTCATCTGAATGTTGAAATCCTCATTGGTGCTCCCACACATTGCACACATGATATAATTACAAGTGGATGGTAGGTGGAACATGTCTCCATCAAATTTCTTGAAGTGGTAGTTACCCCATGTGCTACAGACTTGTTTGTCTAAGAGGTGGGATGACACATTTGTTTTAGATGTGTTTAGCAGTTACAATGAATAACCATTCCTGTGTTAATATATTAGGGTTGGGAATCTTTAGGAATCTCACAATTCAATTTTACATTTTTACATTTTTTTTTATTTATTCATTATTATTATTGTCCATAAACCCCCCTTCCAAGAACGTCTGCCCCAATTGATTGGTATTGAATACAACTCATAGGTGTAACAAAACTGTAATTGACATTTTGTTGAATTATTATATTTTTCAACCTAATGTTATTGATTAACTTCATCCATGGTCAAAGGTGACGCCTTGGGGTGAGAATGCGTTGAAATATCTTATATTGAACTATTTTGTGTAATAAATGACATGTCCTGCCTATATTGGTAATGATAATACTATACTTTATATTGTTTACATTTGTTCCCCTGGTACAGTTTGGCTATATGTCTGTTTTTATAATGCTTATTTAATGGGCTTTTGCTGTTTTTGTGATATCAACCAAACTGGAGCTTTAATGAAGAGAGGAAAGAGTTCTGAACAGAGTAGATGGAGTTCAGCAATATGCAAAACTGACTGTTAGTAGAGTTATTTAATAAAGTTAAATTAAACACGACTTGTAACCACATTATTATAATTTTACTCAAGCCTGGTGGATGCCGTCGCTGCTCAGCCTTTTAAATTTGCCTGTGATCAGCTGGTTGACCGATCGTTTGGAGTTAGAAAAATATCATATGCATTGTTGCATTCGCAACATTTAGTGATTTAGCCTCATTTACAGGATATGTTCTTTTACAAGCAGGTAGCATCCACGTTGAACGCACTTCTCATGGGTAAAAAGTAGCCTACAAACTTGTTCCGGATATTTTTAACATTATGTTGATATGCAATGAATTAACTGTAAAACTTAATGGGACCAGCAGAGGGAACTACTGTCTCTAAGGATATGACCTAGGGATGTGCAAGAGGGTAGAAGAAGAGAGGGGGCTCTTGTGATGATGTTCGTTGCTACATTAAAGTTTGAGCACAGGCTCATTTGTGAAGTAAAAAATCCAAGTCTAATCTTTTAAGACAATGAAAATGAAGTCATTAATTACTCACCCCCATGCTGTACCAACCCCGTAAGACCTTCGTTCATCTTCGGAACACAAATAAAGATATTTTTGATTAAATCTGAGAGCTAGATCAGTCCTACATAGACTTCCTAAGGGACTAGCACTTGACGGCCCATAAAATCATTAAAGAAAATGTTTAAATATTCCATGTGCCTACAGCGGCTCAATTATAAGTTTATCAAGCGACGAGACTACTTTTTGTGCGAAAAAAAAAACATAAATAACGACTTTATTCCACTATTCCATTACTTCCTTACTTCCTTGCTAAGGAGTTTTACCGCCCCCTACCGTATAAGATGATGTGCTGATATAGCTGGAAGCGCAAAACTTTCTGTTTACAAGCAGAGGAAGATGCGCGCTGTACATACGCTATTCAATTAGCATATTTTCCGCACTATAAGGTGCACTTAAAAGCCTTTAATCTTCTCAAAAAACGACAGTGTTCCTTATAACCTGGAGCGCCTTATATATGGATCATCATTTTATACGGTAGGTGGCGGTAAAACTCCTAAGCGGTGAGCAGCCGGTAACAAGAAGTAGACGAATGAGAACGTCCTCGTCTCAGTTCTCGCGCATGCGCCCATAAGGAAGTAATGGAAATACTTTTTTTCGCACAAAAAGTATTCTCGTCGCTTGATGAACTTATAATTGAGCCGATGTAGGCACATGGAATATTTAAACCTTTTCTTTAATGACTTTATGGGCCGTCAAGAGCCAGTCCCTTAGGAAGCCTATGGAAGAGTGATCCAGCTCTCAGATTCAATCAAAAATATCTTTATTTGTGTTCCGAAGATGAACGAAGGTCTTACGTGGTTGGTACAGCATGGGGGTGAGTAATTAATGACTTAATTTTCATTTTTGGGTGAACTAACCCTTTAAAGGACAAGTTCGGTATTTTACACTGAAAGCCCTGTTTTAAGATCGTTTCTGATAAAATAGAATGGTTAATGTTGATCTATGTTATTGTATATGTTCTCTAATTGACTGATCATGATGTGGGTGGAGTAACATGCACAGCTCTCTTGTGCGGGTGTGCAGGCTAAACGCCGATAATGTATGAGTTGTAAGTCCTTTAATCCTTCTTCGTCATGTATTACGTCATGTGTTACCTAATTGAGATGGCAGCGCCAACAGTTAAGACTGAAAAAAAACAACAAAAATCGCTGCAAAAGATGCTTTCCAACAGGTTTTATCATAGTTTGGACAAAAACTATGTTAAAACCTGTTGGAAAGAACTTTTGCAGTGATTTTTGTGAGCATATCAGTGAATACCCCAGACTACTCGGTGTGTTTGTGGAGGTGGGGGGTGGGTGGGTGAAAATTCCCCCACCCACAGAAACTGAAAATTCACGGGCCAGCAGCATGTGTCCAAATTTCAATTATAACTGTTTTTTTTTTTCATCAGAAACAATCTTAAAATAGGGCTTTAAGTGTAAAATACTGAACTTGTCCTTTAAGACAAAATTTAGCTAGGTCATACGTTTTTCATAAAATGCAACTTACTTTTTTTGCCTCGAATAACGGTGAAAATAAGTTTCCCTTAAATATGATAGCCTACTTAATCATGAATAACATTTTGTTTTTATATGTAAGTAACATTCAGAAACTGTATTTGAAACTAAATTAATAAGGATCAATAAATAAATAATACAAAAGAAAAACAAAATAACTGATATTTATTATGACTTATTTTATTTGACATGCAAAACATAGACAGATATAGCGGCGCATTGTTGTGTTGAAGAGCCGCTAAAAAGTAAATCTATTCACATAATGTTTTCTCTCTTAAAATTTAAGCGAGTGTCAATATCAGCATTATATGTCTAAAGAATTGAGGTCTGTCTGGTAAAACAAGAGCTTATTGATGCAGTTAAGTCTGTCTGCTATTTTATTCCAACATTTAGTTATGCTTCAACTAAGTTTAATGGTGCAATGCAAAAATATTTTTTAGTGCACTGTGCATAAGTTGTTATACTTCTTAGTCCCCATTTATGTCAAAACTAGGTGGTGGTGCAACCGGCCCTAGGTGCTGCACAGTTCTTTTGTTCCTTCCATCAACAACACGTTATTAAAGGGATAGTTCACCCAAAAATGAAAATTCCATCATAATTAGTCACGCTCTCAACATAGACCTATACGTCTCTGATTGTCCATTGTGTTCAAGCCCTCAACATATATGTCTGTGATTGGCTACGATCAATAATCAACGCTTCAAAAACATGCCTTCACTGAAGTGTCTATCAACAGAGCCATACTATATCTACTGATAGACAGATCCGGTAATAGACGTCTGCTTTCAAACGTTCCCGTGTGTATCTGTGTAAACGCTCGGTGAAGACAACATGTTTTTGTAGCGTCGATTATTGATTGTAGCCAATTACAGACAAATACATTGAGCACATGGACACAACAGCCAATCAGAGATTGTGTTGAGCATGTGAACACCATGGCCAATCAGAGGTGTTTAAGAATCTGCTAGAGGGAAATGCTGTTATAGTTTAAGTTTCAGTGCCGACTTGGTACCGAAGTCGGTACTTTTGACATCACTTCATCTTTGGAACACAAAAAAGTAAATAAATTATTTGATGAAATCTGAAACCTTACTGTCACTCCATTTTGACACATCAAAAAGTTCATAAAGAGATCGTAAAACTAATCCAAATGAAATGAGCGGTTAAGTCAAAGAGATTCAATCACTATATGTTGAACAGATTTAATTTAGGCTTTTATTCACATATAAACATTGATCAGCCACCATAAACAGAAGCTCAACAGAATGTCTCAGGTTACGACTCTAATCCTAGTTCCCTGAGAAGGGAACGAGACGATGCGTCGATGACGCTTTGGGAATGCCTTCATGTGATTACCTCTGAAGCACGTATGTCAACTAGTCCAATGGAATGAATGAACGCCACGGACGCCACATGCACGTATATATTTTAAAAAATGTGTTATTTATATATAAAATATTAGTATTTATATATTATAAATTATGTATAAATATACATACAATATATACATGCACATATTTCTTAAATATATTCATGCTTGCGTGTGCATTTATATATACAAAATAATTATAAACACCACACACACATGTAAACATGTAAACACAAACTTTTATTTTGGATGCAATTAATCGCGATTAATCATTGCCCAGCACTATATATATATATATATATATATATATATATATATATATCAGACAGACAACAATAAATATTTACAGACAGTTTTGACACAGAGCCCTTTGCTGAGGCACAAAAGCTGACGCGAGTAACGCACCGGATGTATAGCTTATATCTTTTCTGGTCATGACGTCACCCGCCCGTGCCGTTCATTCATTCCATTGGACTAGTTGACATACGTGCTTCAGAGGTAATCACGCAAAGGCGTTTCCAAAGCGTCATCGACGCATCGTGAGTTCCCTCGAAAGGGAACCTGCTTGACACGCTATAACAAACCTCCTGCAAACTTCAAACCTCAAAGCCAAACGTGCTGCATAATATGAGAATGAACCTTATTGGTTCTTGCAGAAGCTCATACATGCTGCGTAACACAAGAATGAACATCATTGGCTCTCGTACGTCAAGCGAACATCCTTGAGTTTCCGTTTACCACAACTAATGCGTGAGTTGATAAATGTGAATAAAAGCCTAAATTCAATTGTGTCTCTACATAAGATTTTTACTAAACCAACTTTTTAAAGTGCCAAAGTGGTAATTGCGTAGCTGTCAATGGAGTGACAGAAACCTCTCAGAATTTTACTCAGAATTATTTTTTTGGGTGAATTATCAGTTATCAAATTATCAGTTATCAATTATCAAAAAGAAGTTTTGAATTTTGAAATTCCATTCGATTCATATGTGAACAGATTTTTTTCCCACCCCTAATGTATATATAACTCAGATTTTGCTACTAAATTTCACAAATAATTACCAAGAATTTAGTAACACATTGAATTAAATGTCACATTTCGAAGTAGAAAAACTGTAAAAGCATTTTTTCTTTCATTTTTTATTTGTAACTTTCAATAAAACATTACAGTGTAGAAATTCCTACCAGTAAATATGATGTATTTGTATTTTATTTTTAAACACATTAATCTAGAAAGAAAAAATATATAAATATAAGAGTAAATAATTAATGAATAATAATATAATTAATAACCTTTTTATAATTCAAGACCATATATTGTGGTCATTTGATGAATTACTGTATGTCACGCTGACATCATTGATCAACATTGTCAAACTAAGATTATGTACCACAATGCCTTCTAACTATTTCATAGAAATACTAATGCCTTTCTTAAGGATTGCTTAAATATGACTTGTATCTCTGGCTTATGATGTCACAATAGAAGACAATAGAAAAAACTGGAAAAGCAGGACAGGGAATTTAAAAAGGTCTCACTGATTAAGCAATCAAGGTCACATAAGAGAATCTTTACTTTCATTTACTTCACTTAACATGTATCAAATAAAAATGTTTTTTTTTTTTTACCTGTCTGTGAGGCACTTAGTCCAATATACAGTACTATCCATTGAAGCATCCATATCAATTTTCTGGTACATCTCTCCATGCTTACCCTGTGGATTTGTGGATCCCTCCACAGGTGTTTGAGAATGTTTGAGAAACTGCTTGTGTTTTCCATTTTATACCTCCGGCTTTTGTGTGAAGGTCTAGGAGGGGCTGAACATGGTTATGTCAAAATGTCAATAATCCTCAGAATAAAGGAATGTATGAAATGTTTCATATAACATTTTAAAGAAAACATTACAAGTTCATGTGCTTTATTGCATTTAAAAAAAAGTGAAATCAAACTGTTTCAAACAAAGTAGATTTGTTATGTTAATTTTAAAAATTAACATAATTGTGACCCTGGATCACAAAACCAGTCACGTGTAGCACGGGTATATTTGTGGCAATAGCCAACAATACATTATAAGGGTCAAAATTATCAATTTTTCTTTTATGCCAAAAATCATTAGAATATTAATAAAGATTGTGTTCGATGAAGATATTTTGTAAATTTTGTACCGTAAATATAAAAAACTTTTGTTTTTGTGAGTGAATGCAGCACTATTACGAGCTATCAGAGATAGCAGATTACAAATTTTTTAAATAGTTGTATCTCAGCCAAATATTGTCATATTCTAACAAACCATACATCATCTGAAAGCTGAATAAATAAGCAATTAAAAATGTTACTCATGTGACTGTATGTGTGTGGTATTTTATTAATCTCTCTTAGTAGATGTCAAAAGTGTCCACTGAAAAAAATAAGAAAAACGGCCAGCAACAAATTGAATTAAACGTGAAGTTTTGTAGAAGAAATCCATAGATGAAAATGTACATGAAACAGTATTTTCTTCTAAAACATAATAATTTACAACTGTGAAAAGGGGATTTTAGTGTAGTTGAAGTACAATGTGATATAACCAAAATTATGACTTTTATGTTAAGGAAAAAATGTTGGAATTTGAAACTTGAAAGTTTTGAGTCGTTTTTGATATTTAAGCTCTTTTAAAATGTTTAGGTGTTTTAACTTGACAAGTTTACCTCATTTTGAGGTGACATTCTTGCAAATCTCTGCATTATATCAAAAAAAATTAAATAATAGATTGCCAATAATACTCCTGACTAAACACTTTTTCTTCTATTTTCTATTGTGTTTCTTATGAACAGCAACTCATTTATCAATGAGAATAGCATTAGAAGTTTGTAAATGACTAAAAATTACATTTACCCCTATAATGTGCTCTAACATAATGGATGCATAAAGGAATAGTTTGGCCAAAAATGAAAAATGTATTTATTCACACTGTGGTTTCAACCTATATAGCTTTATTTCTTCTGCCAAACACAGGAGAGGATATGTTGGAGAATGTTTCAGCTGTTTTTTATTGTTTTTTTATGAAATACAAGCTTTATTAGAGTTCACAAAGCATGAAGGAAGTGTGAAATTAATGTGACTTGACTGCTATATTTTAAGCCTAGAAAAAAAAATTGATTTGTATTATTACCAGATTTAAATTTAAGCTCATAAATTTGAGAGTGACACTGATCCACCCAATCAAAGCTGCCTGCCACTATAAAGAGAAAGTTATAATCTATAAAAGTTATAATATATTATTGAAGGAAATAAAAGAAACCTGCAAAATAATCATAGCTCACAAGCATGTATACATAGTTTGAATGAACTGATTTGTCTATAAACGGATCTGCTGATCTAAATATGTTGCCATGTGTTGCACTGTCCAATGATCAGCACAGATAATTGGTCCACATTGTGTGGTTCTGTCTCAATTTTAGACATTCTATCACATTAACAAGATGCAAGATATGGATTTTACCATTGGGAAGTGGTGGTTTTGTCAGCTGTGTATTCTGTTTTTAATTAACGTTAGTCCTTTTTCTTCTTCTTCTTCAAAAAAAAAAAAAAAGACTGTGGGTAAACTTCACTGAGTTTCTTTTTTTCAACTACATCATACAGGCCCCTATTGCATAAAGCTTGTTCCATCAAACTCAAAAAAAAAAAAAAAAAAAAAAAACTTGAGGCTGTAATTGCTGTCAAACTTGCTTCAGTTTTATTTAGAGGTCCGAATTGAGCAACAATATGCAATTTAGTGCAGATGCTGATATTTATATGGCCAAAAGTAAGATGACGTTCTGATAGCTTGTAACGTAAATAAGTGAGATATTTATAACAGTATTGCAATGCTTAGTTTTATAATCAAAACTTGTTTCAAAACAAATAATGCAATGCAATACAATGATTCAACTTCCTCAAAAGCTTCAAAAGAAAAAATGTTTTTTTTTTCTAAAAAATAAAAAAATATATGCATAATCAAGGAAACCTCAAGTAATGTAAAGTTGTAAATGTAAAGTGTTCATGTTGAAATATTACGACAATATAAAATTTATACTTATGTGTTAACCCAGTAAAGATTTCACAGAAGAAAAAAACACGTGAATCACTGACTGTGGACGTTTTTACAATTATACTAACTCGCTAAAAAGTATAAACTATCAATCAGATGACAGACGGTATGTAGTGGATTGTGTGCAACAGGTTTTTCAAGCAAAGATTTGCTCATGTTGATAATTTAAAGGCCTTTTAAATTTAAATTTGTCTATCAAATACAGTAGAAAATGGATAAATTGTCAAAGATGCAGAGATCTATTTAATTAAAATGACTAATTAAAATGTGTGCGACTTGTGCACAAAATATACCCACACACAAAGCCCAGCACACTCTACAAAAGGTCTACCACTGGCCAATCTCTTCTGGTTTTGAGAGGTGAGATAAATGCACTCAAAAAGCTTCCCCAGCTGATTTTTTCCACATAAAAAAAGCCAAATCAAATACCCTCTAGAGTAATTTTAGCATCTTTCTCACGCACTGAAGAAGTGCCTGGATAAATGCAGAAATGGGTTGACGGTTTGATTGTTTAGAAAATAAATTTAAAAAACATTAAATTCATCACATTTACAAGCAATTTTTATAGGCAATAACTTCAATATACAATTAATAAAATGTAAATAATACTATAGTGCTACTGTCTCGTTGATTTGAGGATGGTGTTTAATTTTGTGTATTGAAAATAACCACCAAACAATGTTAAAAAGTCTCTACAGAAAACTGCTTCTGAAATATTTATGTGGCCCATAAGGGATGATTTTATTTGATGGAGTTACTATATATGAAGAGTTCCGATGCAAAAGCCTCTTGCCATTTGAAATTTTCTTCTAGAATGATCATTTTTATCAAGCTTGTATATTTAAGTTCAGGGATTTCACTTAAATGGCAATGATTACTACCTATTAATTGTTATTTAAGTGAAATTACTGAACTTAAATATACAAGCTTGATGAAAATCATCATTAAAGAAGAAAATTTCAAATGGCATTTAGAGGCTTTTGCATCTGAACTCTTCATATATATATATATTACTGTTTGTATGACCTGATAAATAAACCAAGCCAAAATGTAAAGATACAAAGATTGAGATATGGTTAAATATCCATACATATTTTATAAATTCATTTTTTAAATTGTAAATTTGATTGTGATTAGTGACATTTAAATGCGTACATAAACACAAAAAGAGTAGCACAATTTATGTAAATTAGGAATCAAAATGAATTCTCTACATTTTCTTTGGAAAATTCATTGAAAAGCGAGGCGTGTTTGATGTGAATGTTCCAGATATGGGTGGACTCATATTATTGTAAAACTGACAATGAAGTGTCAGCCCTAAAATATTTACCAACGCAATTAGACGTCAGCATGTCAATATTTATGCAGCCTTTTCTTTAGCAAATATTTGACTCCTATAAATGAATTGCATAGCAACTAAACCAAATGTTCTGGTCTTCTCAATAGTATGTTTTCCTGAGTTTTGGTTTTAAGCCAATTCAGATGCTGTGACATACAAGAATTACTCTAAAACAGAATTGTGGTGAGGTTTAATGGTCCAAAATTGGGTAAAAGTCTTAAAAGCAGGCTTGGTTGTTATTAAAATCATGTTTTCTCACTTTCTCCATCCTACACTGATTTTCTTTCTTTTTCTTTTTTTTTTCCAGTTGTAAAAATACAGCAGTATTGTATTTCTTTTAATACAACTTAACACTCAAACACTGTGCAAGATCAATTTATGCAAGTTTTCGGTCTTGCGACCTTCTTCAGGCATACAAACAAATTGAATGTTGCCAAACAAAAATGACCTTGTCAACCACCTCTCCTGATTGCATAATGCCAGACACCTGTGTTAACATGGCTAAGGCTACAGGGATAGGGAACATGGGAAATGTAGTTCAACATAGCCTATATCAAATAGCCTTAGACGAGACGGGAATATGATGGCAGACAACTGAGAACAATGTTTCTATGTGCAGTTGTCAACATATAACATTAGACGTCGTCTTTTTGTCTAGTACTAATAAACTTCACTAAGTTAGCTAAACACTAAGTTAGCATTAGCTAGTTCATGCTTACAGCTGTTAGCTAATAATGACTGTACCATTAGTTGTTCGCGGTCAAAACACTGAGGTGTAAACAGTTTGATGTCGGGATATTCACTGCCCAGAGCCTGTTAAACTAAAGCCAACCAACCCTGTGACGTCACATGTTAGAATACTGCACAATGGCAGCGCCCTGGCGGTGAAAGATGTAACATTTTTTCTTTCGTTCTGTTTACATTTGTCATGTTTCTCATATAATTCTTGATTATAGTGGAAATCCATCTTGTAAATCATGTAAACTTGATTGACTGCTTCATTTCCCCTTTAAGGCCCCTGTCGAAATCAAGACAGATTTTATTGACAAAAAGTATCCAGAAAGATAATAATTTTTCAGTAACCTGCATTACAACCTTTACCCCTCGGGCTTACATCTTTAAGAGTACCATTATTAAATATTGGCACATTTTGACCTCAGACACAGCTCTCACTCAACATTTCAAAGATCCACCCCTTTTTGTTTTTAAAAGAGGGCCAAACCTACAAAATAAATTGGTAAGAGCCAATAATTACCAAGTCCTAGACAGACACTTTTGGCTCCCCTCAAACATGGAAATTACACAGTGCCACAATACGTGGAAAACAAACACTTCCACGCATCCTAGAACAGGGCATTCTTTTCCAGTAAGAGGGGTTATCACATGTAACACTAAAAATGTTATATATATATGCTTAAATTCACTTATGATATGATCTATATTGGTGAAACTATTCACCCTCTGAAGCAAAGAATCAGCGAACACAAAAGTTCAATAAGACGTAATGATATGAATTAGTCTGTTGCCCGCCACTTTGATAACCACTCACATCCTCTATCCTCCCTCAGGTTTCAGGGAATAGAACAGGTTACTTCTCAGAGAGGGGGTGATATAAACAGGCGACTATGTCAGAGAGAGCTATATTGGATCTATATGTTAGAAGCTCTACAACCACTGGGCCTTAATGAGGATTTTGATATGAGTGTGTTTCTTTAAATCTCATTACTATAGACTATTCCATGTTTTATGATGGTCATAGCCTGATATTTACATGGAATAGGGTGTTGATGTAGTGTAATGAATTTTTTGTAAACATTTTTTGTATATTTTTATTTGAAATTTTGATTTATTTCATGTGTTTTGCTTTCTGTAGACCCTGTGTCTATATAGGCTATGTTGAACTTCATTTCCCATGTTCCCTATCCCTGTAGCCCTAGTCATGTTAACACAGGTGTCTGGCATTATGCAATCAGGAGAGGTGGTTGACAAGGTCCTTTTTTATGGCCACATTTACTTTGTTTGTATGTCTGAAGAAGGTTGCAAGACTGAGGCTATGTTTACACGGAAACGATTTTGAAGAGAAAACGAAAAAGTGCCGCTACATCACCACTTTTTATTCTGCGTTTAGCCAAGCGGTTTGTGTGTGAAATCCGAGTGCAGATGGTGACGCAAATGTGTGTGAAATTCAATGTAGTATGCACTCCAGGAGGCTAGGAGTGCATACTACAACAGCCAAGTCCGTAAGCCTGTGTACAACCTTCACTGTCAAGCAGACTTTTGCGTTTTTACCAAGGGGCAACCTCCCCGTCTCTCTCTTGAAGCCAACACGGAAGTGAATTAAACTGCAATTCATCGAGTGGCCGCATGAGGCTGGCTGCAAAAGTGAGTCAAATCTGTATCTCCCTCAAGTTAAAACGTCTAACTTCACAGCAGAAAAAACATGTTTACAGCCTGGTGGCAAATAGTTGTTTTGGTCTATATCGTTAATTTTGCCCTTCATGACGACTGTGAGGGGGGTGAATTTTTTTTACAACTCATCTGTTTAAATTATATTTAAGCCTTAATGTTCTGCATAATTAAGGGCGTGGCCACTTGAGTGACAGGTGCCGCTGCTTTCACTGCTAGTCGTTTGTCTGCTGTCTGTTAGCGTCATCCTCAGCTGTGTTTGTGTTTTTTCCAGGATTATTTCATACAATTTGATACATGTATTATACCTTCGCCCGTGCACGCCGTTGGATTCCGTCGTGTTGAGTATGGAGAGAAAGACCAGCGCTGTGTTTCCAGTTGTTTCCCTCACATGCACTAATGGATGTCTGATAATTGGCTTTATGCCCAGCTGCACTACTTCCTGAACTTCAGCCAGCTCCTTGTTTCCTGTCTGCCATTATTGGCCAAATTGATTAATTCAGGTGTGTCTGATTATTGTTGCCATGACTACTGAGGTCAGGTACACCTGAATTAATCAATTTGGCCAATAATGGCAGAGAGGAAACAAGGAGCTGGCTGAAGTTCAGGTAGTAGTGCAGCTGGGCATAAAGCCCATTTCAGCGCGTTCTCTCCATCCATGCAATAGATGCACACCCTTGAATGAGCGTGGATTTCTAGTTCATACTTGAACTTCTGAGGTAATATCTTTGGTTTTACCAATCTGAGAAATTGAGAGGCAGCCAAAATCACATTGTAAAATGGACTGAATTAAAGCTCTTTACGAACTTGATGTGAGATGCCGACTGATATTTGTGCGTTGAACTTGAATCACTGTCACATGCACAAGCTTTGAGCAATATTGCAAGTAACTAATACATTTTTAACTAGCAGAATAAGAATGCATCACGATGCACATAGTTGACTGTTTGTGTGTTGTGAGAAATGTGTGTAAGCTGTGTTATGTACTTGTATACATGCTCTTAACTAAGTGCCCCTTGTGAGATTATTAAAGTTGATAAAGTAAATAGTCTCACTTTTAGTTACGTCTTAACTATTATAATATTTCGAAGGGCAAAAACATGAACTTTAACCATTGGCTTTACTTTTTCAATTCAGCGCGAGGGCAGTAGCATATAGCATTAGTACCTCAGCTCCGCCCGCGTCCCGCCTCTTCGCCCATTTTAAATTATCCGGTAGTGACGAGAGGTTACGCACTGCCAAGATGGCGACGGCCGGCCCCGCCCACTTTAGGCTTCAAAAACGCTCTTCAGAAACCTATGGGTGACGTCACGGATACTACGTCCATATTTTTTACAGTCTATGGTTTTTACCCTTTACACGGAACGCGGCGGTGGAGCGTTTTTAAGATTTCCTCTCTGGAGGGTGGTTTCAATTTTTTGCGTTTTTAAGCCTCAAAAACGCCGTCGGCCGTGTAAACGAAAGGCACATCCGATAAAATATTTTTACGTTTTCACCCGCGAGCGTTCTCGTGTAAACGGGGCCTGAAAGCTTGCTAATAAATTGATCTTGCACAGTGTTTGAGTGTGCGGCTGCTGTATTTTTACAATTTTCCATGATGATTTAATGTAGCAGCACCTCTCTACATAACACAGTCTCATCCCAAAAAGTCATATAACTGACGTCTTGGGACGTTTTTTGACCGTACGTCAATATCCGCCTTTTTAGGGCCCCCTTAAACGTCGGTAGATGGCGATCCCGGGCCGTCATACAACTGACGCTTTACCTTTATCGTCAGTTAGGTGACGGGTTAGGTTTAGGGTTAGGTTTAGGTATGGGGTAGAGTTAGCATCCCATAACCTCATCTACCGACGTTTAAGGGGGCCCTAAAAAGGCGAATATTGACGTATGGTCAAAAGACGTCCCAAAACGTCAGTTATATGACGTCTTGGGATGAGACCGGGTTGCTCTATAAGACTTTTTTGACAGATGAGCGGTGGTTCTTTTCTATTTTTTTTCCCATAAAACAAATGTGAAAAGTAAAATAATATTTGTTATTAGTCAGATTGTGTCTATAAGTGTGTGGTAAACTGCAGATTAAACCACATTTTCTGCACTCAAAACAGATATTTTAAAAGGGCTCACAAACTTATTCTTACCACAGGTCACTTGAGTTTTTTGGTTCCTTGCCAGTTGGGGATATTCAAATTAATTCACCAATCAGTAATACCATTGATCTCTACCAAACGTGGATGTTTTTCCACTAAAAAACGAACCTTGTTATTATGTTTTAATTGATACTGTGAAGCTGCTTTGATGCAATCTATATTGTGAAAAGCGCTATATAAATATACTTGACTTGACTAGACACTCCCAACGGGACTGATATAAAATAAAAATCAAATAATTTTCTGTATTCATTCATCCATTCATTCATTCACATAGGTATAGAAGTGCACATAAATGAAGTAAACAAATGACTGCAGTTTATTCTGACTTTTATTGGCCTCTGTGTTTTGAACTCCAAGTAAAATCTTTACATGCAAAACACTTCCCTGCTGTGCAAGTACATGCACTATATATACAATTGCATCATGAATGAAAGACGAAATTTATACAATAATCATTCACAAACTAAACTGGCAAATATGGTTTTAAGTATTAGAATGGTGTGCTCTATTTTGTTTGTTTTTTGAAAATTGCATTGATACAGCTCTGTATGTGAATGAGACGTCATAAAAAATACAGGGAGATCACATTCAATTTGAAAATCTAATTGACCCATCTGGACTACAAAAGGTTAATGTTTCTGTTCAACCCGATCTCACAGGAAAACACAACTATTTTACAAAGTGCCAATTTCATATGAATTTGTATATGTATCATGAATGAGATCATGTGTAAACATACGAATGAGATCGTACAAATTTTTGACCAATTCGACAAAATGTAAAATAGTTGCCACGAGATTGTGTTGGTCATGTCACATTTTTATTTTTATTTTTAATATGATATTCATTGAGGTTCACTTATAATACTTGCTCTAAAAGTATTAATAATTGGGCATTTTTTACCAGTCTCTGACCCTACAACCAAATCACTCTTACCCTTTGAGACTTCAATATCCATGACCACTGTTATACTTAAATATAATTTCACCAAGTACTGATTTTGCTGAGTAGTAACAATAAATGTTTGTTTTTGGAGGATGTTTTAAAATCTGAAACTTTGAGTGTTTTTACAGTACAGTGACCTCTTATATATCAAAATATCAAAGAAAACTTTATTCCACATGACATGACCCTTTCAAATTGTCAAATTTTGACAAACAACAGGCAACCACACTTCTGGGTTCTTCACACAAGCAGATTATAGTGATTGACATGAGCAGTGCTGCGGTTCTAATGATCAGTTTTGGCATTATATAGTTGGAGCTGGCACAGATGGTGGTGTGACATAGGTTTGAGTCTGGCTCAAATCATGTCCAAGTCCCTTTCCTGTATTCTCTCCCCCCCAAAAAATAGCTTTAACTTTATTCATTATTTCATTTGTTGGACGCCTAACTGTTTTAAAGCCTAAGGCATGACATAAAAGTAAAATGAGATAAGCAATGTGTTTTTATTGCTTAAATACACATTTGAAAATTTGAAAACATTCTGGAGCTTAAAGGGGTGGTAGAATGCTATTTTCACAAGCTGTAAAATAAATCTCTGATTTCCCCCGAGTGTGTGTGTGAAATTTAAGCACACAATACCCCAGAGATATTTTTATATAGCATGTTAAAATTGTCGCTTTTTGAGGGTTTGCAAAAACGCACCGTTTTGTGCCTGGCCCTTTAAATGCAAATAAGCTGCTGCAGAGGGCGGTGTTTGTAAGACACACTAAAATGACAGAAACTGTTCGCAGAGAACGTAGTCAGTTAAAGATGGAGAGACTCAAGAAGAAGTGACAACATGTAGAATACAACAGGATGTCTCTGAATGGTTAGTTGATGAATTTGCTGATGTGGAGTTAACTATCTTTAATTAGGATATTCTGTCATGTAATCGATAAATCGCTTGTATAGAAACTGCTGTGAGATGTACACAGAGTGACTTTCTATTGCATGTGAAAAGGTGGATGCTAAAGTTTGAGCTGACAAATGTACTCTTATACAACCACTCTTCCTCTTCTCAACAAGGACTGAGTGTTCCTGGGGGCGGGGTTTATGTTGGTGATGTCGTGTAGCCCCTACCAGCTGTTTTTTGTAGTCCTTTTCTTTAAAAGCAAATATCTTCCTCTGCTTTGAACTTTCAATGTTGAAACTTTCAAACTTTACCACCCCTTTAAATTGTGGACATTATGGGTGGGTGACAAACTCATTGACACGATTTTTGGCCTATCGGGGTTACGCAGTATACGCACATGATTTGTGCCATCATAAAAGCTTATTGTTTGCATGCGTTTTAAGCATTCCGGTTTAAAAACAACTGATTTTAAACAGTTAAAACACAATAAGCAGCGAAAGATAACTCATTTTGGTATATGCACACGCTCTCTGAGTGCTGTAAGGGGCCGTTTACATGACACCGTTTTCAACTAAAAATGGCCTTTCATTTACACAACATCAGTGTTTTGGGAGGCTGAAAAAAGCGAACTTTTGTAAACGGGTTTCAAAGTGCAAGTTTTTGAAAATGATACTGTTATCGTCTCCATCTAAACTACAAAAACATAAATCTGTGAAAATGGTGATGGCATGCACATGCGTATTACGTGTTCAGTCTATAGATTTACATCGCCAACTACTGGCCTGGCATGCATAATACAGCGTTTTTAGTCATTTTCGCTGATCCATGTGAGTGGAGATGGTTTTGACAATATTGTCATCTGTACAAAGAATTTTTTTTTCTGTTTTTAATACATCGTTGTTGTGTAAACATGAAGCCGCTGTTCATAGAGCACGCAGGCACTGAGTTCTTTTCGCAGATTAAATACACACACTTATGTAAAAATCCCAGTCTTTGCCAGTATCCTCATAAACACAGTAATTTATGTCTTAAGTGAATGTAAACATTTGAGAAAAAAAACTCATGTGTAACAGTATATTGGATCAAAGCATTCGGTCTTAAAGTGACAGCAGCCTAATAAACCTGCTGTCATCTGTGTCATTAATGGGAAAAAAAACAGAGAAAATCTCTAAATGCTCTTTACTCAATCACTTTTGTCTCACTTGTCTAACAAGAATAAATATAAAGTTTGTACATAGGCTAGTGTTCATTTTTTTGTGATTGAAATTAGCGACAAGAATAATAAAATTTCTATGACATTATTTTAATTTTTGATGATGTTTTTACCCCATTTAAAGCAAAAATAATTACGTTGTGATATATATCATTATCGTAAAAATAAAATTACTTGTGATATAAGATTTTGGTCATATCACCCACCCCTTTTTTGTTTAAATACATATATTTGATCACATAAATTATATTGATTAGGATTAATAAACACTGTTTTTGATTGTACAGTTACTTTGAGCATAACAAAAACCAACGACAACATTTTTGCAATTTTAGCTTTGAAAAGTTTTCATTCTCATATCTTTTCATAAAAAGCCAATTCGTGCCATAGTAGTGCCGAGACCAGGTCCTGTTAGATCACTGATGGTCCTTTGGTCATTTAGGACCAAATGTATTTTACAAAATATAGGCCTACTATCACCACAAATAAGGTTTAAAATGTAAAATCAGCTGTTTGTGTGATGCCTTGGTGAAATGCAAATCTACGAATAGAAGGAGAACAGCCCGGAAGTGTCGCTGTGAAGCGTTTGTTGGCAAACAGGGTGTAAATTATACAAAGAAAACGAATTGCATTCACAATGATCACAGATACTCTCATGTATTAGAGCTGGTTATAATGTTGAGGTCATTCTATTGTAAATGTGCTTTCCTGATGCAATCCTGTGATTGGTCTACAGTCACAAGACAAACAGGCTGCAGGTGACTAATTAAAGTAATATTGGCTTGCTTCACAGCCATTAGACTAGTCTATTCTTTTATTAAAATCTTTTCATTGACCATGGAAGTTGTTGTCTTTACACAAGGGCATTTGTATTTTCAGCGCATTATAGACTACAAATAAGGCGCATGTTTGAAATGGTTTTGTGGAATAGTGTGCTTACATAGAAGTGTTGTTATAAACCAGGCACACCAAGCAATGTGTTACAAAATTTCATTCACTAGATTATCTAACCTAAGTCATATTAAATGTATCCTTATCAAACAGATCACGTAAAATGATTTGTAATGGTTTAAAATTCTTAAACATTCTTTGGATTTAGTCTTATCTGTGCTGTGTAAACATCCCTACATGCTGTTTCCCTATTTGTTTGAAATAATTTTTTAACTTTGATGTGGAAGGTGTTAAATAAGTCAATAAAGTGTTATTTTTGTTAAAAGTGTGAATTTTAAATTTTACCTGACATTTTAAATGGCCTGTAAACATGGGTAAAACTGGTTAAAATAGGGCTTATATATTCTGTATCTGCCTCTTTTTCTAAGGAGAAAGACTTTAATAATTATTTTTGCTAAGAGTTTGCTAAGAGACATGATATTAACGCATTCCCACAACAAGATAAATATTTGGAGTTTTTACAGTTGTTCTTAAACTTTAACTTAAAATAACACAATGCTACTTTGGCCAGATAAGAGAACATGACATAACAGTGCAGTTCTTTTACTTTTCAATGCCAAACGATGGTTATTTGTATGTAAGTCACAGTGAACAGTAGAGCTCCAGACATCACATTTTGTTCTTTGAAAGCATACCGTGTGTCAACCGGACAAGAGCAAGATCGGTACAACCCAAAATATGCATTAGTGGAGGGTAATGGAGTTGGCAAATGGGCCAAGTACAACTTAAGGAAGTGAAACTGTCAAAGGCATGCACAAAGCTTAAAGAGCCTAATCACTTGAGATGTGATTCTCGTTATGAAGAGTGTGCCAACGCTCAATCTTCTTGTCTTTGTTCTTTAGGCATTCATACCAGTGCTTCAAACGCTCACCTTTGGCAGTGATTCCAAGCTGGCAGCCCCCTGATCATGAAATATTAGTAGTATTAAAACATACCAATGCAATGTTTGTTTTCAATAGAGGAATGAAATGAAAGTCAGTGGTGAATGGTGAATTTGAAACATAATGACAACTGTTAACACCTAGTATCAACATATTTTCTGGTTGATCTGTTCACAAGTAGACATTGCTAAATATATGCGCAAATGGGATCAAGAGGACGCAGACCAAAACCCCAAAACGGTTCGGTTCCATCATCCTGAATTCAATATTTTTATTTTTTTTTTTTTTTGGTTAAATGCTTGAAATAAGGTCTGTGGACTTAACACAAGCTCATGCTATTTTCATGTTCCATGACAAAAAAATATATCAATACTCTCTTGTGATTTCTCTTTAAAGATTTACTGGTATTGAAAAAGGCAGCTGCTAACAAGTTAACACAATAGATGAAAAAAAGTGGGAATAAAGTTCCTGTGAAACAAAAACACAAGGACAGCAGCTACAGCCGTCTCCATGGTAAATCCCGTTGGCATGAATGGCTATCACATGGGGAGCTGGGTAGGTTATGACTTTATGGGAGCAGTTGCCAAAAGTGCACACTACGACTTGCCAACATCTGTGCTTTCAACACTCATAACATAGTTCAGAGGTTATGTTTTCCATAGGGATCCTCATTTGTCAGGAAACCACATTGTAGTGACTGACACATGGGGAACGTCTTGGTTACTGATGTGACTCTAGTTCAGTGGTGGAGGAATCAGAAATGTTATGATCGCCCTGCCACAACCCTGAACCACCCTGAACCGCTCGGCATGCAAATCCCACTCGCCAATTCCAAGGTGATTGGGGCTTCCAAGTGAGACCTCATTTGTCAGTCAACATAATATCTCCGTTCCCTCCATCAGGGAATGAGGGTTACGTCAGTAACCAGGAGGTTTTCAGGCATAGTTGTGCTTTAATGCAATTGCCAAATGCCAAATTGTGCAAAAAAGAAAAAAAAAAAAAAAAATTGGCCAGGCTGTCATACAAATAAATTACGAACGCAAGCAAATAAATGTATGCAAATAAATTAATATATTCTAGTCCAGCATTTTTTTTTGCATAGTAAAATAAACCCTGTCGTTTTGACCAATTATTTTGTCAGATAAATATCTTAACCAGGTTTAATAGTTTGATCTTCCCTCATATTTAAAATATGTATATATTTGATGGTTTAATCAAACTTTTAGGGTAATTTAAAACAAAATATCACTTCGTTATCTCCATATCTCCAAATCTGACCAGACAGATGTTAATACCAGGTGTAAACATAGATTAAGAAATACAATGACAAACAATAATATTACAAAATAAAAGTACATACCTATATAATCATTGGATTTTCCAATGTCGTAGTCCCATACTGAGATATCAAGTGTCTTTTTAGCCAGCTCTGCATGCTTAATTTCATAGCTGAATTCCTGCAAAAGAACAGTTCACATGTCAAACAAGAAGAATCTAGCATATTCACACATATTTTTATCAAAGCAGAAGGAAAATAGCAAGCACAAAGAAGAACTCCCAGAATTGCAACAGAACACTAACAAGGCTAACTTAATATTAAGGCTAATTTAACTAACTTAATATTTCAATAATTAATTTAATATTAATCCTCACTATTTGAAATTGCTCTTTCATTTAAAAAAGAGTCACCAAGTTTAATCTGAATATATATAATTACTAGTTTTATGATTAAAATATTTAATCATAATTATTTACGAAATTTTTCCAAGTTAATCACAATTAATCACAGATTTTGTTATGAAGTGTGGAAATGTGTCTGTATATACTTAAAAAAAACCCATCTTGACTGTAACTTGACTGTCTGTAACCCTGTTCCCCGACAAACCGGAAACAAGATGCTGGGCTGATTTACTGTAAGTACTATCCGAGATAGCCAGTGAGCAGGGTGGCACACATCTCTTTGTGGCAACATGATTCTCGCAACATGATTTTTTTCTACTCTTTTTCTTTCCGTTTCTAGAGAAAGAGAACGAGAGTGACAAAGTCTTTATTCCTGCCAGACAAAACTAACTCCTAGCAAAAGGGATAGTTTGAAAAGAAATAGCACACACGGCACACAATGCAGTTCTAAAGACAAAGGAACCTGAAAGCGCACCTGTCTCACGTCCGTGTAGCCCCTGACGTGTGCATTCTGATGACATCATCATTAGAGGTTATTTAAGCCAAATTGTTGGCATGTTTCCCATACGCGTTTACAACCGGTCAAACAAAGATGTTTTCCCATTAAATCAGCACAGCATTAGGGGTAGCTTTTGAATCAAAACCACCAGATTTAATCAAAACCACAAATGCATTTGAATACCCAAATAAGCCACAGATGAATTATCACAATAAGAAAATCTTGGCATATGTCATAATCTCAGATGTATTAATAGAGGTACAGTGAACAGGCTCCTGCCCCTGAATTAAAAATAATTAGTAGTTGGGTATAAATAACCTTGTTAAACTTTCGTATTTGTGTCTGCATTTCTCTGGATCACTGTACTCTGATATAAATATAAACGATTGTATTAATTAATAAAGTAATATGTGCATAAATGCATGACAAGTGGACAACATACCTCATTAAACTCTGGGTTGAGTGTCTTCTTCTTGGTCTGTGTCTTGTTTTTTGCTTTCTTCCCCATATCAGGTTTCAGACATCTATTCATAGAAATATTCATGGATTCAAAGAATTTGGTTTCATTTTTAGAACAGATTTATTATTAATGGTGTTTTTTAATGTTGTTTAATGCCTTAACTTATATAAGTGTTTCCTAAGCATATAATAAATACGTTATCATATATAGACATTGAGCAGAGAGACTTACATTTTGACAAAGGGATCAGAGTAGCCATTTGCATCCATTGCTGCTAAGTGAACACAGCGTACAACACCTACAATGAGACGACTCAGCTGGGTGTTGTACATTAGGGAAATCAGGATACGTCCTCTCTCTTCCATCTCAGTGCCATCCTTCCCAGTCTACACAGGTACAAAAATAGCAGTGTGGATGATAATGATAGCACAGGAGTGTTCATTGCAAATGTAGTTATTGTGGAAACACCTCATCCTACAAAAAGCACATGGATGTTAATTAATTCTGCTACTGCTGGTATTTGCAGCTGACATACAAATACACAGGATGCGCAAAATAATAATCAGTAAATGGAAATCAGTGTAAAAAGACTATAGGGATCCTGTGTCATCTGGTCAAATTTTCAAACATCTGTTAGAAAAAGAACTGCACTTAATTGTAGTGAATGCAATTTTAAAAAGCTTTACTTGCAGATTATATAATTTTAATGAATTAAATTGCCACTTCTAATTTACCAACGTCAAAATAAAAGTTTTCCTGAAAAGGTAATTTTAAATAGTTTTTTATTAATATTTTGTCATGCTCTAAAGTGACTAACATACTAAAGCACATCCAGTACTTGATTATAATTTTAACTCTAGAATGCTATTCAATATTACATTTAAAGTTAATATATTTTAAATATACTAAATAACAAAATCAAAATAATTAAATAAATACAAGTTTCAATAGAAATGACATTAAGTTGTATTTTAGTTCACCATAAATGCTTGTCATTATAATCAGCAGTAACTTTAACCATATTTCAAAGATAATACTACTAATTATGTTACATATAAAGATGTATTTAAGTCTTACTTAATTGGATCTAAATTTCTAAATTTCAGCGAAATGCATTTAATATCATTTAAACTATAATATATTTTTATTTAATTGCAGCTAACGTACAATTGACTGTCCACAAACATTACATTCAGTTTGCACTCAAGTATTGTTTTAAAGTATATCATTTGGGTGATAAGTTCCTCTTTTAAAAGTATGCTAAAGTGTAGCCTGGATAATAATAGTATAACTGCTAGCTGAATCTGACCTTAATCTTAATGTAAATACATTTTTAGGTGTTTCAATTATGTAATATACCTCTATAAATATGAGTATGAATATTTACCTCATCCTCATAGAGGGTGATTCCTCGTGCACCACCTGCAGTTGATGTTCTTTTTGTCTATGTAAAAAGAGGCAAAACAAAAAAAATCATTACATATTTAAAAGCAATAAATATTCAGTTAATTCATCAATGGTTGTCATTTATTACGGGTATGAGTATAAAGCACTCACTTGGACAACCCTCTCTAGACACACATTAAAGTTTTTCTTCTGATTGAACTTGAGTTTTTTCAGCGCAACTCTGGTTTCTCCGATAAACTCATTGTGGCCAAACTTGTCTTCATCACAGACAGATATTCTGCATAGACATAAGTAAAAATCCTTCAATAGTTAAACGTATCCATGATTACTGAATGTCCAATACATTAAAATATATATATCACTTTCAAAACACAAGAACAAAATACTTTTGTAGTCTATGATTAGCTATTTAACTGGTGTTATTGTTCAGTAAAACTAAATCTTCTATTAAAAATTGTTTTTTTAGCCATTTAAGTAAAGTTGAAATAAAATAAAATATAAATATAAGATGAAAAACAAGCAAAATAGAAATGTAATGTTACAGTGGCAACTGGTGAGGAACTATAATTTCTAAAATGAAAAATTAATTCAAAATTAATTAACGCTAGAGTAAAAAAAAACTCTGATACATTATCAAATTAATTTACTAAATGGCCAAGTGATGTGCATTGCATTTAAGTTTCAAATTTTATTAGTTCTTGCTTTCCCTGAGAATCAAACCCATGACGTTGGTGTTGCTAACTATGCTCTACTATTTGAGCTAAATCCACAACTTCCATAGAAAATGTTGATTTATTTTGTATGTGGCCAACATGGCAGAACTATGGCAACTGTACAAGAGCACTGTGTGTAACTGTACCAAAGTAGACATAAACCTGAGGGTCTTGCGCTGCATATCGTCATCTGTCAGCCCGTGGTACACCAGCGTCTCATTCCAGTTTGGGTTGCGAGTGTTGCGTAGGGTCTTGGTTCGTAATTTAGTTGACTGCATTGACAACAAAGATGCTCTGTTTAACCATCATTGCTTGACCAGTATTAAGTATAACTTGTATATTATAGGCCTTTCTCATGAAGCTAGTAGATATGATTAGTAAAAATATGTTAGCTGGTAATTTTGTGCCAGGGACAAAAAAACAATGGAATTGTAGGTTGTGTTTGCCAATTCTCTCATCACTCTGCACAATAATCTAGAAACAATGGGAATCAACACTTCAACAACTGAAGCTGCAAACTTTGCAAAACAAAATTTATATCCCTACCAACAATTTTATAGCCAATAACAGTTAGTAAATTTAGGTTTATTTCAATAGTCCACTTATGACATTGAACAAAACAGAAGATTGCAAACCCAGGTAAAATATGAACAGTTTTTGTTGAATGACACAAAGGAATTTAGCAAGTGAGTGTCTGGATTTCAGATCATGATGGTGATACTGGTATATGAATGGTAAGTCTTATCTTTTGCAGGTAGTGAAGAGAATTGAAGAAAAAAAGACTAGTGTTGGCAATTTTAAAACACTGCTTCAAGAAGCTTCGAAGACTTTAAAAATCGTTTATTCTGAATCAATGGCTCGGGTGTGTATCAAACTGCCAGAGTCACGTGATTTCTAACACAGTCTCATCCCAAAAAGTCATATAACTGACGTCTTGGGACGTCTTTTGACCATACGTCAATATCCGCCTTTTTAGGGCCCCCTTAAACGACGGTAGATGGCGATCCCGGGCCGTCATACAACTGACGCGTTACCTTTAACGTCAGTTAGGTGACGGGTTAGGTTTAGGGTTAGGTTTAGGTCTGGGGTAGAGTTAGGATCCCATAACCTCATCTACCGACGTTTAAGGGGGCCCTAAAAAGGCGAATATTGACGTATGGTCAAAAGACGTCCCAAAACGTCAGTTATATGACCGGGTTGTGATTTCAGTAAATGAGGCTCCATTGTTTCGAAACGTTTCGGAACACTTCGGAATTTCAATGGTTCACCGCTGGGGGCAATGATCTCTGTCAACCCATGAATCATGAGGATTCACTGAGAACCATTGAACAAGTGTATGTGGGTTTTACCTGATCTCTGATCAGTTTTATACATTTTTAGACTATTTAATTAGACATTAGTCAGCACGTTCTCATCCCAAGGCGTCATATACTGACGCTTTTGACATTTCGTCTACATCCAATGCACATAGCACCCTTTAGCGTCAATATGAGATGTAGGCCAGAAGGCCTATATATAGACCTAACCCTACCCCAGAACTAAATCTACCCATAACCGAACAATGCTCTGTGCGTGTTATATTGATGCTAAAGGGTGCCATGTGCGTTGGATTTTTCAAGGGGGTAATCCATCGACCGGAAGTTGAAGCCTCGCGGGAGCTGCCATCTTGTAGCAGAACTTCACTTGCGTTAGCATTTCCATTGACTCCCATTCATTTTGGCGTCACTTTGACAGCGAATAACTTTAAATCTGAGGCGTTTGAAGACCCCATTTGTCCATTATTTATTTCTAAAGAAACACGACAATGTATAAAATGCTCCATATCCTTGTAGCATATGTTATGGCCCCGTAGAAGCAGTTTTTTTGTAAAAGTAGGCCAACGATTGCGTCATAACCACGCGACTCTCTGTCGCACAGTAGAGAGATTACCGTATGGACGGGAGGAGAAGCTCGCGGGCAATCAGGGAAACTTGGAGGCAAAATGACAAAATAATTAATCAGAACACCTAGAAAAAGTTTCTCCTGCTCCTCGCTCATGGACAGCTCCTACTCACACGCTCCGCCTCTGCAAGTTTCAAAAGGGAATAATTCAGATTTCTCATTCCACAGCCACTAGAAGACAGACGGGTTGCTCACGTCACATCTACGTCGTCAAGCTCTGTTTGAGTCTGTGCGTCAGGAACGGAAGTGCTAAAAAAAATCGCCAAAAACGGGCTTCTCTTGTCTCAATGGAGTTCCAATGAGATAGCTCTGTCCACTTCTTATACTGGATTTAGATGAAATTTCAAAAGCGCCACTACATGACGCCCTAGGGTGAGAATGCGTTGACATTAGTAGAATTAAAATAAATAATGGTAGTTAATAGTCGTATTGGTCTGTTTAGCTGATCCATTCATAGAACTAACAAATCAAACCCTGACAATTGATAAAATAACATATATACACTTGATAATCTTATAAGATGATTGGATAATGCAATTTGAAATTGCATTTTGTTCCATTTACACTTTTCTGACCACTAGGGGTCACCATGGAGACAGGTGTCGGATCGTTTCAAAGACTTTCATTGTTCCTGAAGCCTCCATCTGCTAACCACTACACTACTACTAAGACAAATGATGGGACAGTTCAATGCACAGGTAGGTGGTCAGATAAAAGTTCAGTGTTGAACTACAAGACCAAACGCTAATGAGTGTGCAGGCTAGGAGTCGAGCTGATGAGGGTGAATGATGGCAGGGGTAGGTGATGTGAAGTGTGTGCAGGTGTGAGCCAGAAGGGTTTATGGGAAATGTAGTGTGATGTGACTAGTCTGGTGACTTACATTGTGACAATTATACTAACTATAGGAACTTTGCAACCACATGTCAACTAACTGATTAATTTGCACCTACATGTCAAACTCTCATTGGAGTATTAGTAGACTGTTAGATTAGGGTTAGGGTTAGTAGAAGTTAACAGGTACAGTACTTTTAAATACTTATAGTCAGTAGAATGTTTGTTGAGCATCAAAATAAATCTTTAAATCTTTATGTTACACAGACAGTTTACTAATATTCTAATGGCTGGTAGTTGACATGTGGTTGCAAAGATACTTATAGTTAATAGATTGTTGAAAGTTGACTTGGGATAAGGGGTTACCCTTATTTTTATTATTCTTTATATTTATATTAATTTATATATATATTCTATATATTCTTCATATATAAGACTATTAAGAACCATTGTAGAATAGCATGTTGTTGTCAACATTTAACTTAAAAAATGAACACAATAATAATAAAAAAATTAACAAAAAACGACTGGTCAAACTACGTACAATAGCATAAGAAATTGAATGTTTTAAATATTATTTGAACAATGAATACCAGACAAATTCTATAACTTTAGTAATATAAGTACTCTTCTATTACTTTAATAAACAATACAGACATGTTTCAAAATTCAAAAAATTATTAATACACTCTAAAAAATGCTGGGTTGTTTTAACCCAATTTTGGGTAAAATATGGACAAACCCAGCCATTGGGTTACATTTTTAAATTACATTTTTAACCCAATGGCTGGGTTTGTCCATATTTTACCCAAAATTGGGTTAAAACAACCCAGCATTTTTTAGAGTGTACAATTATTAAAGTTCAAAATTATTAATATTTGATAATACCAGTTGCAAAGGTAAAGTGCTACAAACAGCATATTAAAAAGTCCTCTATCTCACCTTGCTTGCACCTGGTAGTAGATGAAGCTTAATATATGGATCTGCCAGTCCATTTGAATCCATTGGCTTTAAACCCTACAAAAAATATTAAAACTGCTTAAAAACAAATAAAAAATCAAACACAGAGCAATATTACTGATATAACATTTCAAATTCTGACCATGATTGTCATTCTGTTCTATGAAGTGAAGACTCACAAATAAGAAGCAAACAGTGAAAAGCCCCAGTACAAGACTATATCAGCACAATACTGCTCAGGCAGTTAAATTCAAGGCAATTCAATTACTGCTGCATGATGATATTACATAATCACAATAATATTACATTATCAACATAATTAACCAACATGAATTTTATAGTTATTTTTGTTTGTGTGCAATAATTTGACTTTTAATATTAATATATGTGAAAATACTGAAGATACCTTTGCTTTAATAATGTTGCAATGGAGGCTGTTGTTCCCTTGGTCATATAGTAAAGTGAACTCCAGTGCTCCCAGAGTTGCTAAAACAAACAAAATAAATTGCATTAGGCACAAGCATTTCATTAGGTTTGAATGCATGAGGAAAAGCTCACAGGTCTACATTTTAGTGTATGTGTTGCCTTTTTCTTGTTGCATTTCATTTGAAATGCACACACACATGCGTGTTTCACCATTTTAGTAAGGACATTGCATAAACCTCCATTGATCTGATATAAGGTTGATATGATATGATAATAATGATATGAAGTAATTTCCAAACCCAACCCCTACCCCTGAACATATATCCATCGCAGAAACATGTGCAAAACATTAGATTTAAATAAAACAAGTTTTGGCTGATTTATGAGCATTTTTATCTAGTGAGGAATCAGATCACTAACATGTCCTCACTAGTCGGTTCTCATAATATTATACATGTGAGGACATTTGGGCTTCACAAGTATATCAAACCTGTACACACACAAACACACACACTCGCCTGGTTTGCTATCTTTGTGGGGACCCTCCATAGACCAATGGGTTTTATACTGTACAAACGGTATATTCTCTCCCCTTACACTAAACCTACCCATCACACAAAACATTCTGCACTTTTACATTTTCAAAAAGTCTCTTTCTGTATGATTTATAAGCGTGTTTCCTTATGAGGACCTCGTACCCATAGTGACACGAGTCCCTGTGAGTCTCTGTGTAGTGTATTCAGGTTGTCCCCACACACACACACACACACACACACACATGATTAAATATTTAAAGTTTAATGCAACAGCGACATCTAATGGTGTAAAAATTATTTCAAGCACATTTGACAATTGACTGAATTTCATGTCAAGAAATTTAGACACAGATCGACATTTTTGGTGCTACTCGCACTTAGTGATTAATGTGAGGATATAATAAATCCAACAGGTGATTATTATTAACTTCCTATAATAAAATCCCACAAAGGCCTCTTTCCACCAAAAATGAGAAAACGGACAGCAACAGTCTCACAATGATTTGATGTGTCGTCATTTTTAAAATAATATCTTTCTTCCAGACAGAAACAAGGAAGAACAAGAACTCGGTGAAAATCTGCTTACTTGCTTCATCTGAGTCATAGCTGTTGGCCTCTTCCTCATCGTCCATTGACGGAGCCGCCTGATGCTGGGCGGGTCGAGGGGTGACAGCAGGCTTTTGCTCTTCCCTCTCTGCAGGATGAGCTCTTTCCTGGACATTAGATGCATTGCTAATGGTTTGGTAGGCTCCTCTCTCTGCCTCCTGAGCAACTGGTAGGGATACAATTCTCTTTAGATTATTTCAAGCATATTAATAAATACTCCTTGAGTAGGTTTGTTGTTTAACATGTTGCTACCCTTGTGAAAAAGAAGTATGTTTAACTGTACTGAATGTGCAGTGTATTGAACTTCAAATCCCAAAAGTATTTTTTTTTTGTAATGAAAATGTAATGAAATAAACGGGCATTTAATTAACTTAAAGAGAGAACCCTTTCATGACTGTTTCTTAACACACTTAAGTATGTCCTTGATTATGATTGTTTGAGCCGCACTCAAAGGCGTTGTAAATGTCTCTACGAGCATACACATGTGACCGACCGCATTACATCAGTATTACTGCGCCACTGCATCTGTCTGTTGCAGCGTCTGTGTTGCTTGGCAACCATTCCGCATCAGAAGAACTACATTTCTTGGTGGAAGAATTATATTTTTTATCAATAATATTACATTTTTGTGCGCATGTGTTTAAAACCTTGCCAGGTATGTGGAATAACCATTTTATTACAACAATGATTTACAGTGGGTTTAAGTCAATGTTTGTTCTTTTTTATTTTATTTATCCTTTATTTTACCAGGTAGGCACATAGAGGACTCATTCTCATTAAAAACGTCGACCTGGCCAAGATAAAACTTCAAGGAGCAGACACATAAAGTTAGACATAACAGACAATACAGTTTAATACAGGTATACAAGAGAGTAGTTCAGTCAAAAGGTACATCGTACAAAGTAATTCAAACTACAACAGCTAGACAGTGTTCCTAAAGGAACAGTAATAAGAGAATAATAAATAATTGTGTACAATGTTGCATGAGGTAGGGCAGGAGGAAAGGGATGGTGATGAACCCCAAGAAGCGAACCCAGGAGCACCCCCAAGCAACCCAAGAACAGAGTCGAGTCAAAGGGCCAGGAACCTGAAGAACCCACTCCGAAGGAACAAGATAAAGTGGCCAAAGGCCAACGAGCTTGCGGAGTGGAGAAAATTGGACGAACATCTGAGCGGGCTGCTGAAAAAAGCACTGTGCGGGTCAGTGGTAGCCAAGCTAAATCTGTTCGGGGAAATCCTGTATGAAGAATGTAGTAACAGGTATGGCGAGGTGACCATCAGAGAAGCCTCAACAAGACCAAAGGGCAGGAGGGAGAAAGAGATTGATGACTTGGTGACAAGCAGAAGGCAGCTCCGCAAGCGTTGGAGGAAGGCAGAAGAGTCTGAGAAGGTGGGCCTGAAAGCTCTCTGGGATGAGATCAGAAGACGCCTTGCTAACCTCCGGAGGGCAGAACGGATCAGAAGACGGAGAAAAAGGAAGGAGAAGGAAAGATCAAGTTTTTTCAGGAATCCATTCCGGCATGCACGCGGGCTCCTTGAGGAGAAGACAAGTGGAACCCTGGATATCTCCAAAGAAGAACTGCAGGAGTATATCCGCACTCAGTACAGCGACCCAGCAAGAAACGACCCCCTAGGTTCGCCAGGATATGTGCCTAGACCCTCAGAACCATCCGCCCTGTTTGACGCATCACCACTAAAGCTCAGCGAGGTCAGGCAGGTGATTCAGCGGGCAAGATCTGCTTCAGCACCAGGCCCGAACGGAATTTCGTACAAGCTGTATAAGAACTGCCCAGGAGTGCTGAAGCTGCTATGGACCCTAATGAGAATCACCTGGATAAAGCAGACCATACCATCTGAGTGGCAGAGGGCAGTGGCAGTCTCTATTCCCAAACAACAAAACGCTAAGACCATTGAGCAGTTCAGGAGCATAGCTCTACTGAATGTGGAGGGGAAAATATTCTTTTCCGTGCTGGCGAGAAGAATGACCACCTACCTCACGGAGAACAACTATATCAATACCAGCTGCCAGAAAGCTGGGATTCCAGGGTTCCCTGGCTGTGTAGAGCATGCTTCCATGATTTGGGAACAGATCCAGACCGCTAAGAGGGAGAAGAGAGATCTACACGTCATATGGCTAGACCTAGCCAATGCTTATGGGTCAGTGCCACACCTGCTAATAGCCTATGCATTGGAATTCTTTTACATCCCAGACAACATAAGAAGCATGATAACAAACTACTTCCAGGACATGCACATGTGCTTTGCACTGAAAAAAGTCACATCTGGCTGGCAACAACTGGAAGTAGGGATCGCAATGGGATGCTCCATTTCCCCAATCCTCTTCGTGGCAGCGTTTGAGGTCATCCTGATCGGGGCAAGGCAGGTGGTGGGTGGGGTCCGGCTGCCTGCAGGCCAGAGGCTCCCGCCTCTAAGGAGCTATATGGACGACATCACCTGCCTGCTACGAACCGCCCCATGCACATCCAGGCTGCTTAAGAGGCTGGATGAGTTAATCACTTGGGCCAGGATGAAGTTCAAGCCGCAGAAGTCAAGGAGCCTCTCATTGCGTAAGGGGGAGAGAAATGACAGGGTCACCTTCACCATCAGCGGGGAAGACATCCCCCGCATCGTGGATCAGCCCATCCGAAGCCTGGGAAGACTTTATACATCTGGTCTCTCAGACAAGAATATGGGGAAAATCATCCTTCGGCAGCTGTCAGAAGGCCTGTCTAAGATCGATGCAAGCCAGCTACCTGGAAAGTACAAGGTGTGGTGTTATCACTTCACCCTGTACCCAAGGGTGATGTGGCCCCTGAAGCTGTGCGAAGTCACCTCATCCGCCGTAAGCCAGATGGAAGCAAAAGCCAACACCTTCATCCGCAAATGGCTCGGTCTACCACGGTGCTTCTCAGCTGCTGGTCTGTATGGATGGAACTCACTCCAGTTACCCCTGAAATCCATCACCCTGGGCTACAGGCAGGAGAAGGCAAGGCTGGTGATGGAATTAATGGACTCCTCCGACAGGGCAGTGGCTGATGCAAATGTCAGAGTTGAAACTGGAAGGAAATGGAGGGCTAAGGAGGAGGTACAGAAGGTCATGGGAAGACTGCAACATCGAGAAGTCGTGGGCATGGTTCAGACAGGGCGGGCAGGCCTCGGATGGAGCGAGCCACCTATCCTATGGTCCAAGGCAAGCAGGAAGGAGAGGAAGGAGCTTGTTGTTGCAGAGGTCACTAGAATTGAGCAGGAGGAGCTCAGAGTGAGGTCTGTGGCACAGGGGCAGCAGGGGCGGTGGACAACTTGGGAGGGTGTCGCAAGCCGAGCAATCAGCTGGGCAGAGTTCTGGAAACTGCCACAGGCTCGGCTCAGTTTCCTCATTAGGGCAACATACGACACACTCCCAAGCCCTAAAAACCTCCACCAATGGCTTGAAATAGAGCAATCTTGTGACCTCTGCGGGACCATCAATGCCTCACTCCAGCATGTTCTGTCAGGCTGCAAAACAGCACTGACACAGGGTCGATTTAGATGGCGGCATGACCAAGTGCTCAGAAAGCTGGCCGAAGTGCTGGAGAAAAGTCGGCAGGAGGCAAACAACAAGAGTCCATCAGAGAGTCGATGCAGGATCCGCTTCCTCAGGCAGGGGGAACCCGCAACGCATACCAGTAAGAGACCACCTTCCAGGCTGTTAACACCAGGGGCAGAGTGGAAGATGGAAGTAGACCTGGAAAGGCAGCTCCAGTTCCCACAGGAGATATGCAGCACCACCTTAAGACCAGATGTGGTGCTGTGGGCTGCAGCTGTGAAGTCTGTGATACTGATCGAGCTGACAGTGCCATGGGAGGAGGGGCTGGAAGCAGCCTACGAGAGAAAGAAGGCGAAGTACGCAGATCTGGTCGCGGAGTGCAGAGAAAGTGGATGGGGTGCGAGGCTGTACCCGGTCGAGGTGGGAGCCAGAGGCTTTGTGGGCAGATCAACGTCACATCTGCTCAAGGACCTGGGGCTACGGGGAGCCACACTGAGTAGATCCACCAAAGAGCTCTCTGAAGAAGCTGAGAAAGCAAGCCACTGGCTCTGGCTGAAACGACGAGATAAGGCTTGGGGAGTAACATCTAATTAGGTTTTGCTGCAGGGGGTGACAGGGAGACGTCCTTGTTCACTGCCCCGCCACCAGGAGATGTTCTGGGCTAAGGGGCGAAACGTCAATGAGCGGTGGTCCCCAGCTGAAGACCCTGCAGCAAAACCTTGCGGTATGCAGTCAGGTCTAGGCCCGGCTCAGGGAAGAGGACGCCCCTGCCATGCACAGTCCACCACAGGCGCCGTTGGAGGTGCGACAGGCCTAAGGTCAAGCAGAAAGACCACCTCACTGTAATGAATATTGCATTTCTGGAGACAGTGACTACTGTGAATAGAGCAGTTGGAGTCCAGGGAAGACTGGAGGACAACCAGGAGAGACTGGTGGCAGCAGGATAGTCTGCATCGGGAGAGGCGGGCTAGTAACCCTACCCTCTAGTTTTCCAAGAGGAAGACACCCAAAGTTTACTACGAAAAAGAAACAGAGAAAACAACCCGATGGCCCTCCGAGAGGCGGGATGAAAGAAGGGCCAACAAGGACGGACCACACGGTAACGAACGCAAGGACATCGGCAAAAGAGAAGATTCTAAGAAAGTGTGGGTGTGGCTGGGAAAAAACAACAACTTTGAGGGGACTTCACATTCACATGGGAAAGAAGAAGTGTGCTGGTGGTAGCCTTATGCAACCTTGCACTGCCCCGGTAAGGGCAGGTCAGACAAATGGGATCCAAGGCCGGGTTGACAACCACAGTGCCAACGGGCCCAATGTTGCAGAGGTAGGGCAGGAGGAAAGGGATGGTGATGAACCCCAAGAAGCGAACCCAGGAGCACCCCCAAGCAACCCAAGAACAGAGTCGAGTCAAAGGGCCAGGAACCTGAAGAACCCACTCCGAAGGAACAAGATAAAGTGGCCAAAGGCCAACGAGCTTGCGGAGTGGAGAAAATTGGACGAACATCTGAGCGGGCTGCTGAAAAAAGCACTGTGCGGGTCAGTGGTAGCCAAGCTAAATCTGTTCGGGGAAATCCTGTATGAAGAATGTAGTAACAGGTATGGCGAGGTGACCATCAGAGAAGCCTCAACAAGACCAAAGGGCAGGAGGGAGAAAGAGATTGATGACTTGGTGACAAGCAGAAGGCAGCTCCGCAAGCGTTGGAGGAAGGCAGAAGAGTCTGAGAAGGTGGGCCTGAAAGCTCTCTGGGATGAGATCAGAAGACGCCTTGCTAACCTCCGGAGGGCAGAACGGATCAGAAGACGGAGAAAAAGGAAGGAGAAGGAAAGATCAAGTTTTTTCAGGAATCCATTCCGGCATGCACGCGGGCTCCTTGAGGAGAAGACAAGTGGAACCCTGGATATCTCCAAAGAAGAACTGCAGGAGTATATCCGCACTCAGTACAGCGACCCAGCAAGAAACGACCCCCTAGGTTCGCCAGGATATGTGCCTAGACCCTCAGAACCATCCGCCCTGTTTGACGCATCACCACTAAAGCTCAGCGAGGTCAGGCAGGTGATTCAGCGGGCAAGATCTGCTTCAGCACCAGGCCCGAACGGAATTTCGTACAAGCTGTATAAGAACTGCCCAGGAGTGCTGAAGCTGCTATGGACCCTAATGAGAATCACCTGGATAAAGCAGACCATACCATCTGAGTGGCAGAGGGCAGTGGCAGTCTCTATTCCCAAACAACAAAACGCTAAGACCATTGAGCAGTTCAGGAGCATAGCTCTACTGAATGTGGAGGGGAAAATATTCTTTTCCGTGCTGGCGAGAAGAATGACCACCTACCTCACGGAGAACAACTATATCAATACCAGCTGCCAGAAAGCTGGGATTCCAGGGTTCCCTGGCTGTGTAGAGCATGCTTCCATGATTTGGGAACAGATCCAGACCGCTAAGAGGGAGAAGAGAGATCTACACGTCATATGGCTAGACCTAGCCAATGCTTATGGGTCAGTGCCACACCTGCTAATAGCCTATGCATTGGAATTCTTTTACATCCCAGACAACATAAGAAGCATGATAACAAACTACTTCCAGGACATGCACATGTGCTTTGCACTGAAAAAAGTCACATCTGGCTGGCAACAACTGGAAGTAGGGATCGCAATGGGATGCTCCATTTCCCCAATCCTCTTCGTGGCAGCGTTTGAGGTCATCCTGATCGGGGCAAGGCAGGTGGTGGGTGGGGTCCGGCTGCCTGCAGGCCAGAGGCTCCCGCCTCTAAGGAGCTATATGGACGACATCACCTGCCTGCTACGAACCGCCCCATGCACATCCAGGCTGCTTAAGAGGCTGGATGAGTTAATCACTTGGGCCAGGATGAAGTTCAAGCCGCAGAAGTCAAGGAGCCTCTCATTGCGTAAGGGGGAGAGAAATGACAGGGTCACCTTCACCATCAGCGGGGAAGACATCCCCCGCATCGTGGATCAGCCCATCCGAAGCCTGGGAAGACTTTATACATCTGGTCTCTCAGACAAGAATATGGGGAAAATCATCCTTCGGCAGCTGTCAGAAGGCCTGTCTAAGATCGATGCAAGCCAGCTACCTGGAAAGTACAAGGTGTGGTGTTATCACTTCACCCTGTACCCAAGGGTGATGTGGCCCCTGAAGCTGTGCGAAGTCACCTCATCCGCCGTAAGCCAGATGGAAGCAAAAGCCAACACCTTCATCCGCAAATGGCTCGGTCTACCACGGTGCTTCTCAGCTGCTGGTCTGTATGGATGGAACTCACTCCAGTTACCCCTGAAATCCATCACCCTGGGCTACAGGCAGGAGAAGGCAAGGCTGGTGATGGAATTAATGGACTCCTCCGACAGGGCAGTGGCTGATGCAAATGTCAGAGTTGAAACTGGAAGGAAATGGAGGGCTAAGGAGGAGGTACAGAAGGTCATGGGAAGACTGCAACATCGAGAAGTCGTGGGCATGGTTCAGACAGGGCGGGCAGGCCTCGGATGGAGCGAGCCACCTATCCTATGGTCCAAGGCAAGCAGGAAGGAGAGGAAGGAGCTTGTTGTTGCAGAGGTCACTAGAATTGAGCAGGAGGAGCTCAGAGTGAGGTCTGTGGCACAGGGGCAGCAGGGGCGGTGGACAACTTGGGAGGGTGTCGCAAGCCGAGCAATCAGCTGGGCAGAGTTCTGGAAACTGCCACAGGCTCGGCTCAGTTTCCTCATTAGGGCAACATACGACACACTCCCAAGCCCTAAAAACCTCCACCAATGGCTTGAAATAGAGCAATCTTGTGACCTCTGCGGGACCATCAATGCCTCACTCCAGCATGTTCTGTCAGGCTGCAAAACAGCACTGACACAGGGTCGATTTAGATGGCGGCATGACCAAGTGCTCAGAAAGCTGGCCGAAGTGCTGGAGAAAAGTCGGCAGGAGGCAAACAACAAGAGTCCATCAGAGAGTCGATGCAGGATCCGCTTCCTCAGGCAGGGGGAACCCGCAACGCATACCAGTAAGAGACCACCTTCCAGGCTGTTAACACCAGGGGCAGAGTGGAAGATGGAAGTAGACCTGGAAAGGCAGCTCCAGTTCCCACAGGAGATATGCAGCACCACCTTAAGACCAGATGTGGTGCTGTGGGCTGCAGCTGTGAAGTCTGTGATACTGATCGAGCTGACAGTGCCATGGGAGGAGGGGCTGGAAGCAGCCTACGAGAGAAAGAAGGCGAAGTACGCAGATCTGGTCGCGGAGTGCAGAGAAAGTGGATGGGGTGCGAGGCTGTACCCGGTCGAGGTGGGAGCCAGAGGCTTTGTGGGCAGATCAACGTCACATCTGCTCAAGGACCTGGGGCTACGGGGAGCCACACTGAGTAGATCCACCAAAGAGCTCTCTGAAGAAGCTGAGAAAGCAAGCCACTGGCTCTGGCTGAAACGACGAGATAAGGCTTGGGGAGTAACATCTAATTAGGTTTTGCTGCAGGGGGTGACAGGGAGACGTCCTTGTTCACTGCCCCGCCACCAGGAGATGTTCTGGGCTAAGGGGCGAAACGTCAATGAGCGGTGGTCCCCAGCTGAAGACCCTGCAGCAAAACCTTGCGGTATGCAGTCAGGTCTAGGCCCGGCTCAGGGAAGAGGACGCCCCTGCCATGCACAGTCCACCACAGGCGCCGTTGGAGGTGCGACAGGCCTAAGGTCAAGCAGAAAGACCACCTCACTGTAATGAATATTGTACGTTATTGACAAATAGCTGCACTTGAAGATAGACAAATAGTAATAGACTGGTTTGCAAAGAGGAGAAATAATAATGCTAACAAAAACAGTGGTGGTGTCTCAATGGGCTATATGCACGCATAAGTTCCGCATTTGACGTAAGGATGCTCGTCCATTTCCGGTTGTGTAGATTAAAGCGGAGGAAAACCGGAGAAAACGGGATTATGGCAGAGTCTTCAATATTTACTGTCCTCCCGTCTTTGAAACGAAACGTACATACGTTTAGATGTAATTTTATATATAGTTATGTTTATTTAATATAATTTTAAAAAGAAGCATAAACACAACGAGGGGTGTCTGTTTTATCTGTTTTTGTGACTAACGTTTCATTAGTATAACCATGGAGTATAAAATTCAATATAAATTCTCGGTATTGCATTGGACTCTATGATCGGCGGAAGTTATCGAGCATCCTTAATCCTTCACCGGAAATAACGCCGTGCATAGAGCCCATAGTTTAGATATCAATCGTTTGAAACCGGGTAATGGTACGAATGTTTCAAGCCTTAAAGGGTTAGTTCACCCAAAAATGAAAATTAATTCATTAATTACTCACCCCCATGCTGTACCAACCCCGTAAGACCTCCGTTCGTCTTCGGAACACAAATGAAGATATTTTTGATTAAATTTAAGAGCTGTATAACTACCACATTGGCTCCTAAGGGACTGCCTCTTGACGGCCCAGAAAGTCAATGAAGAAAATGTTTAAATATCCCAAGTGACTACCGTGGCTCAACTATATGTATATCAAGCGACGCGAATACTTTTTGTGCGAAAAAACAACAAAAATAACGAGTTTATTCGACTATTTCTTTTCTTCCTTGTAGGCCAGAACGAGACTTCCTTAGATTTCCACGACGCATGCGCGAGAATTGCGATCTGAAGTAGTGTAAGCTGGTGTGAGCAGATCGCAAATCTCGCGCATGCGTCGTGGAAATCTAAGGAAGTCTCGTTCTGGCCTACAAGGAAGAAAAGAAATAGTCGAATAAACTCGTTATTTTTGTTTGTTTTTTCGCACAAAAAGTATTCGCGTCGCTTGATAAACATATAGTTGAGCCACGGTAGTCACTTGGGATATTTAAACATTTTCTTCATTGACTTTCTGGGCCGTCAAGAGGCAGTCCTTTAGGAGCCAATGTGGTAGTTATACAGCTCTCAAATTTAATCAAAAATATCTTCATTTGTGTTCCGAAGACGAACGAAGGTCTTACGGGGTTGGTACAGCATGGGGGTGAGTAATTAATGACTTAATTTTCATTTTTGGGTGAACTAACCCTTTAAGGATTTTTGAAGTTCGTTCCAATCGTTAAGCAGAGGAGAACTGAAAAGAAAGACGGCCAAAGGAAGTGCGAACGTTGGTGGTAGTTAATGAGATAAACCTACTTGAACGCAGGTTGCGAGAAGGACAGGTTACCGAAATGAGGTTTTTCAAGTAGGTAGGGCCTATGCCTAGAATGATTTTATAGATGAAATAAAACCAATGTCTTTGTCGTCGAATATGAAGGGAAGGCCAACCAATAAGTGTATAAAGTTTACAGTGGTGAGTACTAAATGGGATATTAGTAGCAAAACGTATAGCACTGTGATATAATACATCTAGCTTTCTCAGAAGAGTGTTAGAGGCAGATTTGTAAACCACATCGCCAAAATCTAAGATAGGCAGGATAGTCATATTCACAAGAGCGAGTTTAGCGGAGATTACGAAAAAGAAAGCCAATCCTGGATTTTATCTTAGATTGGAGTTTGCTAATGTGGGTGTGGAATGAGAGTGAAGAATCTAACCAAATACCAAGGTATTTGTAATTGTCAACGATTTCCAGTGCAACATAACACAGTCTCATCCCAAAAAGTCATATAACTGACATCTTGGGACGTATTTTGACCATACGTCAATATCCGCCTTTTTAGGGCCCCCTTAAACGTCGGTAGATGGCGATCCCGGGCCGTCTATACAACTGACGCTTTACCTTTAACGTCAGTTAGGTGACGGGTTAGGTTTAGGGTTAGGTTTAGGTCTGGGGTAGAGTTAGGATCCCATAACCTCATCTACCGACGTTTAAGGGGGCCCTAAAAAGGCGAATTTTGACGTATGGTCAAAAGACGTCCCAAAACGTCAGTTATATGACGTCTTGGGATGAGACCGGGTTGTGCAACACCATCCAGGGTTGAAATTTTTGTTGTATATTAAAGTGAAGAGGGAGATCGATTAAAGATCATACATTTTGTTTTGCTGGAGTTTAAATGTAGTTGGAGATCTCGGAATGAGTGCTGTATGCTATTGAAGCTCACTTGGGGGTTGTCTAACACAGTGTTCATAGATGGGCCACAGGTATAGTGAATAGTGTCGTCTGCATATAGATGCATAGAAGAGTCGCCTGCGGCCAAGGCCACGTCGCTAATATAGACAGAGAATAATATTGGGCCAAGAATTGAACCTTGTGGCACCCCCGTGGAGACAGCCAATGGACTAGATAGTAAGCCCCCTGATTTAACGCACTGAAATCTGTTTGTAAAATAATTAGTGAACCAGTCGAGGCAGTGATTTGAGAGACCCAAACAATAAGAATGGTGTGGTTGACAGAATCAAAAGCCTTGGCCAGGTCTACAAAAACTGCTGCACGGTAATGTTTGCGGTCTATAGCAGATATGATGTCGTTTGTAACTTTGAGTGCTAGGAAGCCCGATTGTAAATCAGAGAGACAGTGGTTTGAATCGAGATAATTAGTGATCTGCTTGTTGATAAGGCATTCAAAGACCTTGGAAAGACAAGGCAGAATAGAGATCGGTCTCGGTCTGTAACAGTTTGGATCTTGGTTTTCTCCTCCTTTAAAGATTGGGATTACAGCAGCGACTTTCCAGTCTTTCGGGATATAAGAAAGGTCGATAGAAAGATTAAAAATGGTATAGGTGAGGCTATAATAGAAGCTGCCAATTTAAAAAATAGAGGATCTAAATTGTTCTTACCTGGCTGGAATGTGCTGGATGAGTTTGGTCTGGCAGCATGGACATTCGCAGTCTTTTTCATCATCACTGGAGTATTCTGGGGGCTTGCAGCCTCTCCGTCTGCTTCTGAGTAACTCTGACTTTTAAGATAAGCAGGTTTTGGAGCCACGGGTGGTTTTTGAGTGACTGATGGATCCGTTGGTGGTTCTGGAGCATAATACAACAAATACACACATTCAGCGGTATACATTTGAGAAGCATTGATGCAGATAATGCTTATCTCACACAGTAAGATTTCAAAGTCACATTTCAAGGCGCTACATTGCGACTATTTCAGTCGCATTTGAGACGGAAAATTACTGTGTGCGACTGTGTCAAAAAATGTCACCGATGCAAGTGACCTGATTGAACCGACATGAATAATACAGTTGGCTGGTTTTCGGTCAACAGTGCAAGTGTGGAAAAGTTCAGAGATTGTTTTTGTGTAATTATGTTTGTGAAAATGTCTGGTAGATTTTAGTTTCATATTTCATGTTATGAATAGAAAGAGTTTAGCAAAAAAGGATTTAGTTGATACAGATATCTCAGTTTGTCCACCTCACCTGTGACCGGTGCTTGGGATTTCTTAGTAACTGGAGGTGTTGCAGGGGTCTGCTGAGGACGGGGATCTTTAGGTTTGGAAACGGGCATAGGTGAGGGTAAGAACTGCTTAGGGAGACCTTTGAAAAACCAGGCTCCAGATCGTTTCCATACCTTTAATGGAAAAATATGCAAGCAACATTTACAGACAGTTAGATTACTTCCTTATGATATTGTCATTTCCCTCACCTCTCTTTGTTCACCACAGATCTTGCATAGCCATACAGACCGTGGCCGAGTGTTAGTCTGCACTCCACACTTGGTGCACATGTTCTGATGGGAATAACAGGACATAGTTTTAGAAAAACAGACTAGAATTAACATGCAGTTCATTAAAACAGGTTAAAACTGCAACAAACAAAATAGAACTAGAAGAATAAAACTTATGTAGTACTAACTATTCAAAATTTGATTTAATGTTTTATAGAATCCCCCTGTATGTAGACAAATTGGCATGAAAAATACATTTCGAAAGACTATTGTGGCAAAGTCTGAGTGAAATGGCTTCTCGAATAAGAAAGAATGAACGGCAGGACTTGATTTTGTTCATCAAAAATGGGAATTGACTGGATAGTTTGATGGTTTGCTATTGGTTAATCTCATGTGAGTGACAGGTTGTCCCGCCCTTGCGTTAGAAAAATGTGTTGCTGCACTTGCTGTTAGTTAATTAGGATTTTGCATGTACAAAAACAGTGTAATATATAATCCCATAAGAATTCAAATGATTTGAAAGTGAGGTTTCATTTAAATGATTATCATTTTGATCAGTTTCTCACCTTTTTACAGTCCTCGCAGACCACTGATCTATCACCTCCTGCTCCCAGCTGCTCGCCACATAAAAGACAGCGTGACACTCCATCCCCACAAACTGCTTTTTTCATGGTGTCCAGACGATTCACCAGACGTCTGTCATAAATAACAGTATTCAACTGCATATGTATTGGTCAGTTAACATATACATTGCCCTATTTATGTTTTAAATACAAGGAAAAATAGGCTGCATGTTTTACTGTATCTGTCATTTTGAGTATATACAATAATCACACTTTTATTTAAAGCAATATTGTATGTATGCCACAATTATTGGTACTTCCTTCCTTGGTTTTCTCTATTTAATAAGTAATACTTCAAATACTGTAGTACTTCCTATAGAAAACATTGGAAGTCCTCTTTAAGTGTTTAAAAATTAAAGTTTAGATGTTGTGTGAATGAAAGACCAACAGAATAAACTGCCTGTTTTGATCATATCAAAGGTGCCAATATTAGTGGAGGATGCAGCATGTAATCTCGAGTCATAAATCTATCACACTTTAGATTTCTCTCAGGCTGTCCACAAATATCCATGTTGAACATTATAATTCAGTAATTCATTACCTTACAATATTACTGTCTCAGAATTGTAATGCGTTACATTACTCATGTATTACTTTTGAGTTACTTTCACCAAAATAACTACAGAAGTAGAACTTAACTTTTGGGCTGTAAGGATATGCAATATGAAACCGAAATCGCGATTCGCCACACGACTCAGATCCACGAACCTACAGAATCGCGACACTCTTCCAACTCCAGCGTTATTCTCCTTACCGTCCAGATCCAATGCTGCCTTATCTTTAAATTAGGCTATTAGTATTATTTGAAGTTAACATTATAAAATACGTAGACCTACACCACAAAACTAGTTGAGGATAAATCATTTAAAATTGGGGAAGTCCAGCATTATGGACATGACATTTGCAGTCAAAACTTGAAATAAAAATTCTGTATTTCAGAAAATACATATATTGAAACATATATAGGCTACTTCCTTAAAGGACTCCAGGCATTAGACAAATATCAGTCTGTTTTATTTTTCATATTAGCGAAAAGACACACATTCATGCGTGACACAAAAAAAAAATAGGAGGCAAAATATATTTTTTGTAATTCTGTTAATTACACTGCGCAAATCGGATGAGGAAGGGTTGGCTCTGCAGTCTCCATAGAACTTAAAATATTCATTTTATTTTAGTTTTCGTGTTCGCATTTATGAGGAAAAAACAATGTTACAGACGCGACCGCTCTGAACTGGCACTAAAAGACTGCTTTAAAACGTTCACATAGCCTGTTGCCTTTAAGAAGTAAAAGCAGACAATACACTGTAATACAACTGTAATACAAGCCTCACTGAACATGTAACAAGTAAAATATTACTGAAAATTGATTAGTAATGCCTTACACTACTGCGTTACAGCAAAAAGTAATATGTTACTGTAATGTATTACTTTTGTAATGCGTTACTCCCAACACTGCTAAAAGGTGACAGTGACAACAGTGTTTTGCTGTTCAGTAATGAACTCTTTCTTACCCAATCCTCTCTTGCTCCATTGCTTCCATCTTTTCTGCCCGGACAATTACACTGTTGATGATCTCCTTCTCTTCATCGGTCAGCTCAGCGCCAAGAGGCCCAGACTGCACGTGGACACCTTTTGTGCCCATCACAGCATCTGTCATTGTGAAATCACTGGAAACTGTGACACAAAAATAAATAATAGAAATGAAAATAATGAAATAATCCAAAAGTACTGTACAAAAATAAATTGACAACTCAGCAGTTTTAATTGGGGATTGTTTGCATTTTAAATGAGTGCAAAAAAGCCATCTTGTCTTCACTTTATCCAAGCACACCTTGTGTCTTTTTTTTTGCATAAAGTACATACATCATTCACCTGTCACATTTATTTTCATAGTAACATCGCAAGAAACACTTATTCAGTTTAGGGCTCTCAAAAATTACACATTATAGGCTACCCATTCAATATATAAATAATATTTAATTATGGATGTATTTGTGTGTGTGTGTTAAAGTATGGATGGTCATTTATTTGCATTTATGTAACCATGAAGGTCCTGTTGAGATACTGTATCTTTTCAACCAGGGAGTTGAAAATGGCAAGCAAAAAACATAAAATTGCAAAGAAGTACATAAAACCTCAGAATAAACAAAAACACCAAAATCGCACTTTAGAATACTGTGTCTCACTTACTGCATAACTAATAGGGAATTATTCATTGACTACTACTTCACTACTGTTACAGTAAAAGGACACTCCACCCAAAAATGAAAACTCTGTCATATTTTACTCACCCTCAAGTTGTTGCAAACTTGTATGAGTTTCTTTCTTCTGCTGAACACAAAGCAAGATATTTTGAAGAACGATTGGAACCAAACGGTTGTTTGGCACCATTGACTTCCATAGTAGAAAAAAAAAAAAAAAGAAAATACTATGGCAGTCAATGGTGACAAAGTTCCAATTGCTCTTCAAAATATCTTCCTTTGTGTTCAGCAGAAGAAAGAAACTCATTCCGGAAGAGAATTCAATGCTGAATAAAGTCGTAGTTTTTGTTATTTTTAGACCAAAATGTATTTTCGATGCTTCAAAACATTCTAACCCACTGATGTCACATGGACTACTTTAATGATGTCTTTATAACCTTTCTGGACAAGGACGGTATACCTTGCATACATTTTTTAATGGAGGGAGATAGCTCTCGGAATAAATCAAAAATATCTTGTGTTCTGAAGATAAACGGAGGTCTTACGGGCTTGGAACGACATGAGGGCGAGTCATTAATGACATAATTTTCATTTTTGGGTGAACTAACCCTTTAATAGAAGTAGCCATTTAAATGTTTGCCTGTGGTTTTGTGAGTGTGTTCTGTAAGAAATCGACTTCAGAAAGGAACCCCACACAAGTGCTTTGCTATAACCTCAGATTAGTTTTATAATGTATATACAGTACACTCTAAAAAATGCTGGGTTGTTTTAACCCAACTTTGGGTCAAATATGGACTAACCCAGCCGTTGGGTTAAATTTTTACATTACATTTTTAACCCAACATTTTGGGTTTGTCCATATTTGACCCAAAATTGGGTTAAAACAACCCAGCATTTTTTAGAGTGTACAGTGTGTGTCTGGTGTCCTCAGCATAGAATGCCATTGAGTGAATTCATGTATTTGACGCAATAACTGAAATGAAACTGAAAATATAGGAAACTTATTTGTAATTAAGAAAGACTTATCAAATAATTATCCAGGAATTAGACAACTGATAACCTGAAACAGTATTCTAAAGTGAAAATATAAGGAAATTAATTGTTAATTAATAAAAAATTAGTTGATAATTCTTCAGGAATTACTTAGAACCTGAAACAGTATTCTAAAGTGAAAATATAATGACTATTTTAATGATTAATAAAGAATTACCACATACTTCTGAATAAAATCAAACTTACTAAAAAAAAGAACACTGAATGTAATGTACATTATGATAAGTTTTGCTAATGAAATAAAAAGTTATTTGCAGATCAAGTAAATGTCTGCACTTATCTTTCTTATTAGAGCGGCAGAATGACTAAAGAAATTGCTTTTTACTTTTCAAGTACTTTAAAAAAAATTTATTAACTTTGTTCTTTTACTATGGTAATTTTGAAAATGAATAGGCCTAATCATAATTTTACTGCAGTAATATTTTAAAGTGGTATCTGTACTTGATTTGTGTACTTCATTCACCACTCCACTGCTAAAATAAAATGGATTATTACGTAACTACTTTGTATGACTGTTCATTAGTAGTTCCTTCATATTATTTATTATTTTTTAATAAAGAATTACCTACTAGTTCTTCGGTAATTCCTTATTAGTTATGCAGTAAGAGACAGTATTCTTACAGTAAGTGTTACCCCAAAATCTAATTACCAATGCAAAACACATACAAACATTGAGATTTAAAAATATTTTTAAACATTTTATTTACAGAAGAATTATACTTAACTCAAACTCCTCTAATATGCAGACTCAAATTTCATCTGTTGGTGACACTACAGGGTTTTTGAATGAACACATTTTGTCAAGAGAAGAGAATTCCAGCAGATATCACCTGCGCAGTGAGTAGGGAGCAGTGAACACTGCGCAGGGACCCTGTGAATCGGAATGCAGCTCAGGTCTTGAAGTCTCTGCTGATGAGTTGAATCAGATGTGCTAGATGTGGGAGAATTACAAAATGTGCATGGGTGCAGAGCCTCATTGAAATTTTAAGAAGCGCTAGAGGCTTGAAACTTTTGTTTAACTCAAATGTGTACCAAAATAATTCACTAATTTAGATAGATAGATAGATAGATAGATAGATAGATAGATAGATAGATAGATAGATAGATAGATAGATAGATAGATAGATAGATAGATAGATAGATAGATAGATAGATAGATAGATAGATAGATAGATAGATAGATATTTGTACCTCGGTGTTTTGTACCTTAAGAGACCAGTCTTGTACCTGTGGTGACAATTTTGTACCTTGGTCATGAACTGGCTTTTTAAATTGTATTATATTGTTGTCTGAGGTCAACTTATGACGTTCACTTGGTTTTTGCATTCAAAAACATCAAAATGAATAAGTAATAGGCTATTTTGTACCCTAGTTTTGAGCCTAGCTGAAAAATGCTCGGTTTTTATGGACGTCTCAGTCTCGCACTGAAGACTTGGAAGTAAATCAGTCTGCAAATCCAGTCTTGTTTACAAAAAAATCCTCAGTGAAATGAAGTGAACAGACGGACAATGTTTTACCTCATCAACTGGAACGTCATTAAAAATAAAGTTTATCCATGCAGTCCTACTGGAATCCAGAGGAAGCATTTGCAGCAACTGTCTTCTTCCACAACCAGGCACTGCACAATATTTTGTATTGCTCAGTATCTCGATCCGGTTTGTCATCACGAGGTAGATCCTTCTGATGGGGTTGTGTTTTATCCTCTTTGACGTCATAGTTCCCCACTTTGAAAAACGAGTCGTTTGCTGGGGCTGGTGTCAATAAAAGCTTATATTGGACTAACAAGGATGTTTTTAGTTCTGAAACTTACAGGATATTCTTATAAAATGATGACCTCTTAGATGTCAAAAGCTCAAGGAAAATTTGATTTCTCAATGTATCACTCCTTTAACAGTTCAAAATGGACCCTTTGTATGTATTTAGGCTATGCAATGCAAAAAAGATTCTGATGAAATACACTATAACAGTGAGAATCCGCCATTTGTATGTGTTGTTTTGTATTATAATGGTTTAATATCAGCAAATTGATGTACAAAAAAATATTTATTTTATTTCAAGGCTACTCAAATAGTGATAAGTTAAAATACTTAAATAATAAAGGTATCATTAAAACATTTAAACAACAACTTTAAAAAGGGGCTTAGCAGAGGCTGTCTCTTTTTGTACCTTAACCTTTGTACCTTAAGCACAAATGCTTGCCTTGACTCGAAGGGTCCTAGATAAGACCCTTATTCATCGTCTGGAGTTGTTTAAAGCCCTTTAAAGCTGCACTGAAACTCTCAATTGGATCTTGAACAGTTTGGTTCCCATTAAAGTCCATTATATTGAGAAAATCCTGGAATGTTTTCAAAAACCTTCATTTCTTTTCGACTGAAGAAAGAAAGACGTGGACATCTTGGATGACATGGGGGTGAGTAAATTATCAGCAAAAGTTTTTTTTTTTTTAAGTGAACAACTACTTTAAAACGTTTGTTCTTAAAAAGTCATTATTTTATGTATATATATATATATATATATATATATATATATATATATATAAACTTTTTACATTAGCATGATCATTTCAAGAGTATAGTCCACTTTCCTGCAAATATATTGTACATTGTATATTGTACATGTTCTTTTAATATCTAATGTATCTCATTTTATTTTCTTATTCCTATTATTATATGGACTTATATGAACCATTATGCATCCCAGCAAAAAGCAAAACATGTTGCAACTTTACTCAGTCTACCCTGTGCGCAATGAATCAATCTAAAAGGACAACTTTACTCGGTCTACCCTGAACGCAATGAATCAATCCATGTCTACACATAGCCTACATTTTTAATACGGTCTTTCCACATCACTGCTAATGCATCTTATAAATCATTTACCATGCTATTTCCTGATCATTTTCAAGTTTATTTTGAGAAGAGGTAAGTACACTACTAAAGACAACTCACATAGCAGTTAAATGATCTCATCAAACTATAGTATAGCATATATGCAGCAGTAGCCTATATTTTTGTACAGTCATTTGACTGCAAGAATCCACGCCTTCTGTGGACATTGAGTTTTACTGTAAGGGAAAATACTTAAATTATAATTCTCAAACATAAAATAGAAGTAGATTGATTCAGGGAAAATCATTTGAAAGCTCCACCCGAAAACAAGCCGAGTGAAAAATATAATATGCGATGAGTCTAACTGAAAACACTTATTTGGAGACGCCTGAAAGCGAGTGCCTGCTCATATACTCCTATTGATGGGGAGGAGGGGGGAACGATTGTATAGTAGTATTAATTTAATTCTCTAAAATGCACAGGAATATTGACTTCTGCCTTGCTGCGCAATAGGAGTCGAAGCGTTCGCTGATCATGTCTTTAGTACCATTAAAGCAGCTTCGAGTGAAAGCACCTGCATCTCACAACGTTAAACACAAGCAAACCCGCATCGAGATGACACACCTTACGCTTATCTTATAGAAGACAAAAGCATGTATAGGTTCTTACAGTCATACAGGATACGCATCCAGCGGCAGAAAGCTCATTTCTTAGATAAATTCTAATTTTTACAGCAAACCATTGTTCAGCCATCATGTCGATATCATTTTATGGTTACGAATGAATGTGGGCAGAATACATTCGTGCAGACTTTAACGGCGGTAATTTTGCTCAATTGCCATCTCATCCATGCAAATCAAAAGATACCATTGCATTTTTCTTTTATCACGCAGGATTTTTCTGTAGGCTATTAAATAAATCGCGAAAAAGTCAGGATTAAGGGGAGACCCAAATGCACAGAATGTGCATGTTTGTCGATTAGAAAATGCTGTCCTTGTTTCATGCGTTGGATTAACAGACATGTCTGAAATAAAGCTAAGTGAGAAAAATCATTTCGAAAATGTCTTGATGTCCTTACCTGATGATAACCGCCCACTCTTGGAGGAAGGCGACTGCAAACAATGCGGACTACAGTGCGGTCAGTAGTGAGAGGAATCAGCGGCTGCGCATAGAGAAGAGAGCGGGTCTAAACCAGAGGCATTAAAACGCATCAAAATCCACATACTCTTTTCCAGATTTTCCTTTCAGCAGACGCTTCTAAGCTTGCATGAAGATCTCTACTAGAAGAGAAAGATCCCAGCTAACACAAATATACGCTACCATTATTTCGGAATGTTCTCTGGAAAGTTTTAAATCACTTTTTAAAAAGTTATTTTTCCCATTGTTATTGGGAACGTTAAAGGAGAGTTCACCTAAAAAAAATAATTCTGTCTTCTTTTTTTTCTGTCAATAATTTACCTACCCTAAGTTGTTCCAAACCCTGTATTTCTTCTTCTAAACATAAACGAAGATATTTTGAAGAATGTTTACTTAGCCTACTAAACCGTTGTGAAGCAACATTGACTTCCACAGTATGGAAAAAAAAAAAAAATAGCCTACCATGAAGTCATCAATGGTGCCCCACAAACTATTTGGTTACCGACATTCTTCAAAATATGTTCTTTCTTGTTCAACAGAAGACAGAAACTGGCACAGGTTTGGAACAACTTGAGGGTGAGTAAATTCTAATAGAACTTTGTGTTTTTGGGAAAACTTATCCCTTTAAGGGAATATTCCAATTTTGCAAACATTATGGAGTAGCCTAATGTTCTCTGAACATTCAAAAAAGTAGTAACGTTTAAAAAATCAAACATTTTTAAAATCACTTCATTCCATGAACGATGTAGCCTATTATGTGCTAACGTTTTTGAGGTTGTTATAAAGGCCAGAACTTTGAACAAATGTTCAAAAAAATGTTCAAAAAATGTTCAAAACTTTGAACAAATGTTCTATTAATGTTACTGGAAGAACGTCTTAAAGACAGCTTGCCAGAACGTTATGGGAGCTTCTGGAGAATGTCCCCTGTTAGCTGGTTTGTCTTAAGAACAGTTTCACTCAGCTAAGTGTAACGGATGTGAAAGGACACTCACAAATGAATTCACACAAAACTTTAAATCAAAGGTCCTTTTAACCCTGTTGCATAAGCCTCCTTAAAGCTGCAGTCCGCAGTTTCCTCTGTAGCCATCTCTGTTTGAAATCTGCAATTGCAGTTATTCGCGGAATTATCAACTTTATGTGAGTTGTGCCTCGGCACGGAACGGCGCGGAAGAATGTGCCGCTGTCAGTCACTGCGCCGGTGTGGATACTGTCATTCAGAATCACAGATTTTACTTTTTGGATGTATGACCAACGTACATCCATAAGAATTTTTACTGGAAAATGTCACCTAAACAAGTAAGTAACATCCACTTTTGTTCTGACCAACTAAGGGAAAAAAGCATTGCAGTAAATCATGCTGATTAAATATAACAATTGCTTATCATATCACATAAAACCATGCAAATTATACTTTCTTCTTCATTGCTTGACTATATTTACTGCCCTACAGAAATTAGGGCAGTAAATATAGTCAAGTCACTCTTGGAGCGACGGACCGTCACTCCGTCGCTCCCCCTTTATGGCTCAGCCAACCCGATCTCACGACCAAGTCGTACGAATTCGACGAATGATTACAAAGTGGCTAATTCGTAACAATTCATACGACCTCACTCGTACGAATTAATACGATTTTGCTAAATCGTACATATTTTACGAATTGGCCAATTCGTATGAATTCGTACGAATGACCTACCCCTTACCCCGCCCCTAAACCTAACCATCACGTGGGTTTAGACAAATCGCACGAATTAGTACGAGTGAGGTCGTACGAATTAGTACGAATTAGCCACTTTTTAATCATGCGTCGAATTCGTACGAATTGGTCGTGAGATAGTGTTGGCTCAGCTCCTCCGTGAGAGATGCGAGACCGGTGTGCTTTGACATGGCCTTCCACCAGCTCTCGCCCCAGCAAAGCACCTTGGAGACCTACGCTCATTCTAGTGAATGATGTCACATTGTCTCGGACTTGGTGACTGCAGCGTCACTCTCCATCCGATACCTAGCTACGTTCCGAAGTCGCTTACACACAGGTTGATCCCTGCTTGCCTTATCTGCTGAGCCCTCAGCCTCGCATGATGCCGATGTTTAGAGTGATGTTGGCCCTGTAAGGGATTTGTGGATGTACGTGGATCACTAGGCAGCAGTCTGACAAAAGCAGCTGTTGTGTGCTTGGTGGATCATGGTATTAGGGACGTGCTGTAACGTTACATTTGACATGAGTCGATTTTATTTGCGTGAGCCCTGCACTGTGGCGGGATGTGTTTGTGAAATGAACACTGGGCTGTGGGCATTTTATTACACTCATGACATCATCGGCTGTGGCCGGAATACCAGAAAATACTACACTGCTTTTATGAATTTATCTGGGTCACCTTGGAAACGTCATTTGTGTGCAGGCAAGCGTCAACATCGGTCGTCGGGCACCCTTCCTCTTTTAGATCACGCCAGCGAGCGAAGCGAAAGCTGGACCACTGTTAATCCTCGTCCTGGCTTTTAATTTGTCAGCAAACTATGAAGAAACAAGTTGTTTCAACAAAAATACATCAAATGCGATGTGTCACGCAGGGAAATGTGGAAATGTCAATTTACGGATTTTTACTGTAAATTATACAACCCGGTCTCATCCCAAATCGTCATATAACTGACGTTTTGGGACGTCTTTTGACCATACGTCAATATTCGCCTTTTTAGGGCCCCCTTAAACGTCGGTAGATGAGGTTATGGGATCCTAACTCTACCCCATACCTAAACTTAACCCTAAACCTAACCCGTCACCTAACTGACGTTAAAGGTAAAGCGTCAGTTGTATGACGGCCCGGGATCGCCATCTACCGACGTTTAAGGGGGCCCTAAAAAGGCGGATATTGACGTATGGTCAAAATACGTCCCAAAACGTCAGTTATATGACGATTTGGGATGAGACTGTGTTAAATTATACAATGAGTTGTTCATTTTCACTTTGAAAACTGTAAATTTAATGGTATTTTACACTAAAATGACATGCAATTTACTATTAGATCTATCACAGTTATTTACTGTATAAAGTGAGGAAAGGTTCTGTTAACCAATTAGCAGATTTTCACTGTAGCATTTTTACAGTCTTTTACCGTTAAAATCACCATCTATTTTTCATCTCTATCTTTTAGAGTGTTGTTCTTCGATTATTCTGCATTTGTGTTTGTCTAATAAACTTACTGGATTCTCTCTCTCTGCCTTGTCCCCACTCATCATTGAGAAGTTTTTTTTTCATATTTTCCATTTTTATTTTATTTTTTCATTTTTATATTATTTTTAGATATATCTATTTTATAAATTTTTATTTAGTAGCCTATTAAGGTAGGCCTATTTTAGTTCCTCATGTTAAATTAAAATAAAAATGTTGCCTATAGTTTACTTGATTGATAAAACAAGAAATTAATAAAACAATGTAAAAGCCAAAGTCTCAATAAGGAATCTTGTTCTATTGCTTGGATTGAACTCAGGTCTGTTGATTTTCGAGTCACGTGACTAGTGTCGTTTCAGCTCCACATTAGTTACAAGTTTTAACCTGTAGATAACTCAAATTTCAGTTCGACATCTGTGAACAGACAGTCAAGAACCGGCAAAATAATTTCATTTTACAGATCATTCACAGAGCAAATTCTTCTTCATGCGGCGCCCTCATTGTGGACAGAAACAGACTGATGGTGATTATCTGCGTTTAACTGTTTTTCATTTAGCATCATTTTTTCTGCTATCAACGTCAATTAAACCCATTGAAAAACGATACGAGCTATAGGCTATTTATGACTTTTCTAGCTCTAAACAAAGCATAGAACTAAGCTAAATCTAAGCAATAATGTCATATCCCCAAGGTGCGCGTATCGGAAGTATATTTCTTGTTAAGTTTTTAGTAGTGGTTTGCTGTTGCAGTGCTGTATCACCAGAGAAACGTGCACCATTTTGCCTCCTCATCAAATCTGAACACGGGAGTTATCAGGTTAGTTTTCTCACTCACTCACTGGACACTTTAGCACCTCCGCTCTTTTACTGGAGCAAGTGGACATCAGAGAAACGCGTTGAAGATTGCTTCAGGAGTACCGACAGGACCCTGGTTACGCGTTATTTATCACTCTGCCGTGAGGAGCGCGCTTATGACAACGCCGAAAAGTTACCTTTCAGCTTCAACATAAGTGCGCTATTGGAAGATGCCAGGCTGTGTGAAATGAACTCATATTTCACTCTACTAAAAGAAGACGTCAACCAAGGCCAGACGACGGATTCAGGAGCAAAACGTCGCTATAAACGCGCATGGGTTTTACCGGGAACACTTTGGTGTGGACGAGGCACAAACGCCAATGACTATGAACAGTTGGGTAGGTCTGCATCCAGACTGTACGTTCCTATGCCTTCATTCACTCTTAAAAATAGTAGCTTATTGCCACACAAACGAAAACCTTTCTATTGCACAACCTTTTGTGAATTATTAAATATTCGTCACACTAAGAAAAAAGGGTAGGCTACTTTGTGTTAGGCTATACCTATATTAAAAGTGTTGTTCAGTTCACTTATAAAAAGTTTGTCTCTCAAACTTTAATAGGCGGTAGCCACATTCTTCTACAACAAATTAAACTTACTTAGACTTGCACAATTACAGATTATGTGAGTTATCAAATAGTTCTGTTGTAACAACCCGTTTAAACTACTGGGTTGAGTTGTAACACTAGCTTTTTCACAAACAAAAACTAGTAATAAGAACCATACTATCCAATGGTATAAATTTATTGAAGAACAATACTTAGTTTTGAATAAAGTAAACAATTTAAAAAAGTATTTCTTTTAGGACTTAATTTTAGCACAACAACTATTACGGTGTGTGTATACTGTATTCCTGTCACATAAATTCAGTAACATCTATTTTTATGTAAACTGAAATATCATACAAAAAAAAAAAAAACCCTGGATGGAAACACCAAGATGCGCATAAATTAAAAAAAATATGTACAACAAACTTCTGAGCTAAATTGAGGCAATGAAAACTACATCGGAAACACATTTAACATATAAATATCCCTTGATGCGCAACAAAAAACTCATGTGACTAGGACCTATCCCTAGCCCAAACAGCTATGACATGATATAACTGTTGTAACATGTGGGTTTGAAGTTAGCATGAATGCAAAACATCAAATTAAACTACAGAAATGGATAGTTTAGGTTATGAAAAATAATTGCATCAATGTCTTGACAAAAAAGTTCATTTCTTTCTTTCCTTTCTTTTTTTTTCTCTTTTTTTGGTCTGCTTCTCACAGTCACATACAGTACCACTTCTCCTGTGAACTCAAAAAGGAGATGGGAGTGTATGATATTTATGCCATCACCACATCTGTTTTCTGACCTGTCAAACTGACAATGTTAAATTGACACTGTGTTACAACACTCCCAGTCTCCCCCTACTAATGAACTCATTTTGTTGTTCATATTACAAGTACAAAATTTAGCATCCAGAAGTTTATTAATCACAAAATCTTTGATTTAATTGAAATAATTTATGATGATGCTGCTGGAGCTGTTGAGTGTATGAAATATTCTGTAACACTAAGTTAAGATGTATTAAAGGTACAAAGGCCTTAGAGCAGGGGTGTCAAACTCAGTTCCTGGAGGGACACTGTTCTTCAGAGTTCAGATCCAACCTTAATTAAACACAGCTAGACCAGCTAATCTAGGTCTTCAGGATTACTAGAAACCCAATTCTAATACTATCCATCCTAAATATTATTCGAAAATAGAATTAGTGTATCCCAAATCATTGTATGTTGAGTATTCCAAAGATACTCAGATGGTCTACTATTTCTGTTTAGAATTCGAAGTGCACATCGATGCACACTCTAAAGGCTAATATTGCCCACAACCCATTGCGAGTTGGACAAGGATTCGATTAGAACCACAAACACAAATAAAAAGTGTTGAAAAAACTACAAACATGATGGATGTGAGAGTCCATCGGTTAAGTACAGAGGTTTAGATAAAGGGCTTTGAGTGAATAATTATCAATATCTAACCTGACGAAAATCTATTTATTAAAATTTTCAATGACAAAGTAGAATGTCCCAAAGCTTGCATACTCTTCTGCTACACACTCAAAAGTATTTACTTTTTATTCACTAAAAGTGTACATACTTTTAGGGTGTAGTATAAGTAGGCGAACTGGGACCCGGCAATAGCCTTATTATTGGGAGATACGAGGGTCCATGGCTCTACCATTGGAGAAAAAGCAATGGCTAACTTGGATCATGTGTGCCTTGATAACCAATCATATTACAGCCTTGATGTCATTGAATTTCGTTCAGAGTTGTACGGCAGTCTAAGGGTGTTTCTCAAAAGGAAGGCTGCCTCCTACGAGACTGCGTACTTCCTAGTACTGTCCTTCTAAGGCTTATAGACTCCTCAGCAATTAAACGTTAGAATGAGACGGTCTAGTAAGTGTGTATGGCTATGTCACACATGTTTCCACCTCCACGGTCAATGCACGAAAATACTATTAAAACTTAATTTTGGAAAAAATACTTTTCTATTAATGCAGCCATGACGGCCATCTGCGGTCTCCCAGTGTCTTACATTATTGTCAGTTAAAGGGATAGTTCACTTTGAAGTTAATTTTTGGTATGTTTTAGCTTACCTCAAGAGCATCCAAGATGTAGGTGTCTTTGTTTCCACAGTATTTTCAATTTTGACATTTTTCAGTCAAACCGGTGTTGTCTGTCAGTCATATAATGCAGGTTTAGGGGGTCCACCTTAAAGGGTTAGTTCACTCAAAAATGAAAATTCTGTCAGTACTTACTCACCCTCATTGTTGTTCCAAACCTCTATGTGTTTATTTGTTCTGCTGAACACAAAGGAAGATATTTGGAAAAATGTTTTAATCAAACAGATCTCATTCCCTATTGACTACCATAGTATGTATTTTTTCCTACTATGGTAGTCAATGGGGATTGAGATCTGTTTGATTAAAACATTCTTCCAAATATTTTCCTATGTGTTGTTCAGCAGAACAAATAAACACTTAGAGGTTTGGAACAACATGAGGGTGAGTAAATACTGACAGAATTTTCATTTTTGGGTGAACTAACCCTTTAAAGAGCATGCACAGAGAAGTCAAAATTAAACATGATTTAATAACTTGTGAATGTAAATACACACTGATGGCCTAAGACACGAAACGAGCGGTTTGTGTGAGAAAACGAACAGTATTTATATAGTTTTTACCAGTAAACAGTATTTAATATGTTTAGTAAAAGGTAAAACTTCCGAAATCTCTGTGTAAACAATGCGTGACGTAGACGCACAAGAGATCACTTCCGGCGTAATGTTGGACACGGTTCATTTCTGTTAAGTTGGACATCTGATTCAGATCAGTTCGACGGCTGTTAACAAGAGGTAAAAACGATATAAATACTGTTCGTTTTCTCACACAAACCGCTCGTTTCATGTCTTAGGCCATCAATGTGTACTTACATTTACGAGTCATTAAATCATGTTTAATTTTGTGCATGCTCTTTAAGGTGGACCCCCTAAACCTGCATTATATGACTGACAGACAACAACGGTTTGACCGAAAAATGTCAAAATTGAAAATACTGTGGAAACAAAGACACCTACATCTTGGATGCTCTTGAGGTAAGCTAAAACATATCAAAAATTAATTTCAAAGTGAACTATCCCTTTAATGTTAGCTATTAATTTACAGCAAAACAAAAGATAACATCTATGCTTTCACGTCCTTTCATGTTTCATTTCATAATAAACTCAGACAAGCTCAGTACCGACTCATTTTCCATCGGTTATTTTTATTTCAATTAAATGTGTGCAAAGGATTGTGGGTGATTCAAGTCAACGAAGGATACATCCGACGCATCCTTAAAAACAGGGCGAATGAAGGAAGTAAAACGAAGGCTGCCTTCCAAGGATCCTTCAAATTGAGATGGCCTTCAGCGACATTTGATGATGATGTGGCAGCCGAGATATGCAGTCTTCGTAGGATGTAGCATTTCCGTTTGAGAAACACCCAATCACTGTTTGCTGATACCATATAAATGAACGAGAAATGCCGTAAACTAAATCACACCTGTCACAGCAGGTATGATTTTTTTTTTTTTTTCGGTGTAAAAATAGATCAATCCAAAATTAATGTTTAAGAACAAACATGTTGAAGATTAACCGATAGGCTGTCGAGTCTTTTCGCTTTTTATATATATATACATATGAATGTTATCGGCATGAAAAAAAACTGTATTTTTGTTATTTGGTACTACATATTAAGGAGTTTTCCTGAGAGCGATGCATCAAAATGCAGTTTTCACACCAGGGTCATGGGTGGTTGTGGCTGACTATCTGTGAATGTATGGCATGTCCTTGAAAAGACATGGGAGGTCCCTGCAACATAACCTGGTTATTACAGTTAATACTAGCTATGTTGTGTGTCAGTAAATCAATATAATTACAGAGGGTGTTATACATGACAGTCAAGAACGGAAGAGTTACTGTGCAACACAACGCAAAACAGAAATGTGTCCTGCGTTACAAGTTGTATTCTACATAATAATCTACATAATAATGAGGACAGTATTATTTTATAATCTTGTAAATAATCTATATTTGTTATTTGATTATTTAGACTACATTTTTCTTCTCTTATCAGGTATGTTTGAGCACGCGGATAGATGTTGCCGAGAACATGATCACTGTGAGCACATCATACGCTCTTTCTCTGTGAACTATGGTGTCTTCAATCCCACCCTCTTCACGGTCTCCCACTGTGACTGTGACCACAGGTGAGAACATAAGCTCTGGGGTCTTTCACATTCCACAGATACGAGGCATTTTCAGATCCTCAGGGGAGACTCTTTAGAGTCATAACTCATCCTTTCTGTTTGTTCACCTCATGTATGTTAGCCTTATATGGCTTGTATGAGTTTTTTAGGACACTGCATGTTTTATTAGATAAAGAATATATATCTTCAGCAGGACAGCCTGTAATTTATGTAGAAAGACCTTTTTCTTTTGATATGCAACACACAAAAAAAAATTTTTTGTCTCAAAAAATTAACACAGGCATCTTCTTGGAGTATGACAACTAAAACACACATTTTAAGTTAAATAAAAGTCATTAATTACTCACCCCCATGCTGTACCAACCCCGTAAGACCTTTGTTCATCTTCGGAACACAAATGAAGATATTTCTTATTAAAAGGATACTCCACTTTTTTTGGAAATAGGCTCATTTTACAACTCCCCCAGAGTTAAACAGTTGAGTTTTACCGTTTTCAAATCCATTCAGTCGATTTTCTGATGTTTAGAAGAATTTCAGTAACCAGACAGTTTCTGTTCTCATTGACTTCCTACTATGGAAGTCAATGAGACCAGAAACTGTTTGGTTACTGATATTCTACTGGTATCCCTTTAAATTTGAGAGGTGGATCACTGCTACATAGGCTCCTAAGGGATTGAAACTTGACGGCCCAGAAAGTCATTGAAGAAAATGTTTAAATATTCCATGTGACTAGAGTGGCTCAACTATAAGTTTATAAGGCCTGAGACGAGATTTCAAGAGATTTCCACGACGCATGCGTGAGAACTGAACAAGAAGTAGTAGAAGAAGAACGTCCTCTTCTCAGTTTCCGCGAATGCGTCGTGGAAATCTCTTGAACTCTCGTCTCAGGCCCACAAGGAAGAAAAGGAATAGTCGAATAAAGTCATTATTATTGTTCGTTTTTCCCACACAAAAAGTATTGTCGTCGCTTGATAAACTTATAGTTGAGCCACTTTAGTCACATGGAATATTTAAACATTTTCTTCAATGACTTTCTGGGCCGTCAAGTTTCAATCCCTAAGGGTGCCTATGTGGAAGTGATCCAGCTCTCAAATTTAATAAAAAAATATCTACATTTGTGTTCCGAAGATGAACGGAGGTGAACTATCCCTTTAACCTAACAGGTCACGACACAAAATAACACTACATTTCATAATTTATTCTACTTATCATATGCAAAGCATGCTGGAAACTTAAAATCCACAGACAATTCCTGTGTTGCATTAAGTTGACTTGCATTTTTTGCAGTTTAAATGAAAAATAAAAAAATATTAAATTGATGTAGTTATCAACAAATTGTCTACATAACTCATCTAAAAATCAATACAATCAAATTACATTTTAGTTCAATTAATAAATTTGAACCATGCATTTATTTAAAATGTTTTTTTTTAGATTGAATTAGTTTGCCGGTTTAGTCATTGGTTCAATTCCAAGGGAACACGCATACTGATAAAATGTACGTTCTGAAAGTTGCTTTAAATAAAAGAAAAATCCTAAATTCTTAAATATTCATTGAGCATGTATTTATTGGAAGGGTTAGCTGACACTGAGACACAAAAGAGAGATATCATGTAAATTTTCATGCAAAAATATGTATATCTGTCTTGTATCTTCCTGTCTCTGTTAGATTTAAACAATGCCTTCTCAATGGTAATGACACCATCTCCAACATGGTGGGCTACAGTTTTTTCAACGTCCTAAAACTCCGCTGCTTTGAGATGATTCAAAGGAGGCAATGCACACAGTACAACTGGTTTGGAATGTGAGTGCAAGAGATGAAATAATGTATTTCAAAAATGTTGCTTCATGCTTCTGTTTGCAAGCAAAAAGATGCAGAATGGATACAAATACTGTAATTGTATATATAATTATATAATTCACACAGCTGTCTACATTGACATAATTTGTATGGCATCATTATAGTATGTTCATTCATAGTCTTTAATAGATTTTTAGCCTGTTATTGCAGTTTCTGTGTTAAATGTCAATCCTGTAACAATTTACAAAGTTTACTGGACTCATTGTCCTAGACTGTCTCCAATATATACTTATATTTGTTTGGACAATCCTTTATAATCATGGTTTTATATTCTAGGATGAGTTTCTCTGTAATAGCATTGTGCCAGAGGTGGGAGTAAGTTACCCACATTGAAGTCATAAGAAAAGAAGTCATCGAGTCAAGTCTCAAGTTGCAGTGCACAAAATAAAACAACTCAAGGCTATGGCTCACCTCAAGCAAGTCATGTTGAGTCCTGCGAAGAAAGTCACTCTCAAAGTACCATGCAGAGGTTACTTTTCACAAGCAGTTATGAACTCCCTGAATAACACAGATCTGAGAATGATCTGATCTGAGATCAAAAATAATACCTCTCTAAAACAATTTTAGAGTAATTCACCAAGTTTAATGTGTTAAAGAAGTTTTTTTTTCTGTTATGCTTGCACTAATTGACAGCGCAGCTTGAAACCCTGGTTGAAAATCCAGGTCTTGTTTCCTCAGCCATTTTCCATTTCCTAACTTTTTGTAGTGAATCACTTTTGACAAAAATGTTGACAGCAGTTTGTTTAGTATTGTACTCTAGCCCAGAGTAACATTATGCTGGTGGAACTGATTTTCAATCTCTCACTGCAGGTGCACAATGGTCCAGCTCGCACCTGTGGCAGTATTGAAAGATTCGACACCATACAATTCCACCAATCTAAGTAATGAGAAAAGTGGCACCGTTGACCTTCCATGCAATGAAGTACCAATCAAATTGTCATATAGTAGCAAACAAAGAACCTCTAAATCTAAACGGATTAGACTGACAAAAGATCAAAGAAACTGCGCTCCAGTTGACTATGCAAAAGAGGGAACATTTCAGCTAAGTCAAAAGTTGGTGAACCCATTTGAAAAACGGAAGAATCTACAAACAGCTGGACGTCGAAAAGGAAGAAAAACTGTGCAGCCAAACTCATTGTTGACATTTACCCTCGCTCCCCAAAGGAAGGCATCTGAAGAGAAGCAAATGATAACTCAAAAGTTCAAAATGGGAACTATTCTTCAAAGCACCCACAGGACATCAAAAGCAAGTGTCACTCACTCACCTTCAACCTCATCTGAAAGGAAATTACTCTTGGTTCAAAAGACGATGGTCATTAAGTCCAAACAAAGATCTGCAACTAAATCAGGAGCAAGGACACTTCAAAAAGAGAGAAAAAGAGGTAAAAACAAAACCCAGAAATCCAGAAAGAGCCAGAAGAAAAAGCTAATTGAAATCCAAAAGCAATGATAATCACTTTCAATCATCAGAAATAAGAGATCTTTAATCAGGTATTAGATTAAATTATGTGTGACATGAGAAGGGCTTTTCACACTGCGCTTTACCCTGGGTTATTGTCATTCTAAACCCTGCTTCTAACCCTGGTTTAAAGGAGTAGTTCACTTTTCAAAAAACTTTTGCTGATAATTTACTCACCCCCATGTCATCCAAGATGTCCACGTCTTTCTTTCTTCAGTCGAAAAGAAATTAAGCATTTTTCTCCAAATAATGCACTTCAAACTGCAAACTGTTCAAAGGGCTTTAAATGATTCCAGACGATGAATAAGGGTCTTATCAAGCGAAACGATTGCTCATTTAATAAATAATAACAAAGTTTAAGTTTTAAAAGCTCAAATGGTCGCCTTGCTCTGTTCTGTGATGCGCGTTCGTGACTCTCCTGTTCGAACTCGTCTATCTTAAAAATGAACAAATCTTTTCCCAAGTCAACTCGTTCATTTCGTTGAATGAACCAAATGACACGAAAAAAGATTCGTTCATTTTGATAAACGGGTTCGAACAGGAGAGTCACAAACGCGCATCACAGAACAGAGCAAGGCGACCATTTGAGCTTATACAACTTAAACTTTGTTATTTATTAAATCAGCGATCATTTCACTTGATAAGACCCTGATTCATCGTCTGGAATCGTTTAAAGCCCTTTGAACAGTTTGCAGTTTGCACTGAAATTGTCATTTGGAACTTGAACCTTTTGGTTCCCACTGAAGTGCATTATATGGAAAAAAATGCTGGAATGTTTTCTTTAAAAACCTTAATTTCTTTTCGACTGAAGAAAGAATGACATGGACATCTTGGATGACATGGAGGTGAGTAAATTATCAGCAAAAGTTTTTTCAAAAGTGAACTACTCCTTTAAGGAATGTTTCACGCTTGTAATTTAAAATCGGGGTTAGCTTTTTACGTCACCATGGAAACAATAAAGTGATACGTCGCCTTGAAAAAACTTGTGCTTGGGGGTCAGCTAGAATATTTGAAACTTATGTGTGAAAAGCATAGGTGTAATTTGCAGTTGGGACATCTCCCCATCACTTTTGAAACATCTCGTTTCTCATCTCATTCATTTTGTTCATTTGTTAAATAAGAGGTGATCTAGCGCTGAAATGCATTTTTTATTTATTTATTTTTTATCAAGTTATCAAAATGCTCATTGCTGCTGCAATCAGTAGCGCGGATACTGTGTTCTCTTGTAGCTCACGCACAGTCTTCACTCGGACACGCGCTTCAATCTGTTGTGGAGACTCTACATTCGTTTCAGTGAAATTGAAAAACAAAATATACACAAACGTGTCCCTGCCTGATATGCAACAACTGATAAACTAACACAGTCTCATCCCAAAAAGTCATATAACTGACGTTTTGGGACGTATTTTGACCATACGTCAATATCCGCCTTTTTAGGGCCCCCTTAAACGTCGGTAGATGGCGATCCCGGGCCGTCATACAACTGACGCTTTACCTTTAACGTCAGTTAGGTGACGGGTTAGGTTTAGGGTTAGGTTTAGGTATGGGGTAGAGTTAGGATCCCATAACCTCATCTACCGACGTTTAAGGGGGCCCTAAAAAGGCGAATATTGACGTATGGTCAAAAGACGTCCCAAAACGTCAGTTCTATGACGTCTTGGGGTGAGACCGTGTTGGATAAACATAATCGGTTTTGATGAGAAGAAAAAACCCTATGCGAGTGCGGATTAGAACCCAGGACCTCTGACACGCTAGGCAAAAGTTTTGCCACTAGACCATTAGAATACACACTTCAAATTTGTCAAATCTCTGTATTTATTCTCGCCGTTAGCAAGACACACATACATAGACAGTATAAGAAGTGGACAGAGCCATCTCATTGGAACTCCATTGAGACAAGTAAGCCCATTTTTAGCGATTTTTTAGGACTTCCATTCCTGACGCGCAGACTCAAACCAACTCAAACAGAGCTTGACGACGTAGATGTGACGTGAGCAACCCATCTGTCTTCTAGTGGCTGTGTCATGAGAAATCTGAATCATTCCCTTTCGAAACATGCAGAGGCGGAGAGTTTGAGTAGGAGCTGTCCATGCGCCAGGAGCAGGAGAATCTTGTTCTAGGTATTCTGATTAATTATTTTGTCATTTTGCCTCCACGTTTCCCCGATTGCGCGCGAGCTTCTCCTCCTGTCCATACGGTAATCTCTCTACTGTCGCGTGGTTATGATGCAATCGTTAGCCTACTTTTACAAAAGACTGCTTCTTCGGGGCCATAACATAAGCTACAAGATAATGTAGCATTTTATACATTGTCGTGTTTCTTTAGAAATAAATAATGGACAAATGGGGTCTTCAAACGCCTCAGATGTGAAGTTATTCGCTGTCAAAGTGACGCCAAAATGAATGGGAGTCAATGGAAATGCTAACACAAGTGAAGTTCTGCTACAAGATGGCGGCACCCGCGAGGCTTCAACTTCCGGTCAATGGATTACCCCCTTGGACACATGCACAAACACACCCGTCCCACCCACTTATAATAACAACAAAGTTACACCACTGGTGAAAAGGTTAAGTAGCCGCGCTGCCTCAGCAGAGGCTGGACCCAAACCTCGGTGCGTTGAAGCCAAGCTCCCTTCATCCTTAAAGAGAGCAAGGCGGGAGATGCTCAACTGTAAATCTCTTGCAGTGAAGATAGTTCGCTCCCTCGAAAGCTGACATTGCTTGCTCCATTCCCATTCAATACAGAATTTGTGCCCGTCATCCCCCGGAACATAGCAGTGCATGATGGAACACATCTCCTGAACTTATTTATTTTTTTAATCAAAACTTCTACTCTACAACACACAGAGACAGACACCTTTGACAAACAGTACAGACAAGCAGCTTCTGAAGACAAAGAAGCTAGTGACGGCGTGTTCAGGTGCCATTTTATAGATGTAGTCACACCCTAAATAATGCTCCCCACACTTTGAGAACCTCTGCCATAACTTCAATGATGCAGCATCAAAGTTCCCTTGAAAGAGAACCCAGGAATCCGTAACTATTTCAAGTGTGAAAAGCCCTATTGTGAGGTGAAAAAAGACAATAAGGCATCAAAAGATTGAGGGGGCCAATTTTAGACAATGTAGGAAACAATTATACTGTGCAATGATAGTAAACATTTCATTTGTTTTTAATATTCCCAAAAACTTCAGTATGCACACCTGTTTGCATGTCCTGTGATTAATAAATCAGACTCAATAAATTGTGGTACAGTTGTATTTTTTACCAATTAAATATAATGTTACAGTTAAATGTAAGTTTTATTGTATCTGGATAATTCCATGTGACTGGATAATTGGATAATTAAACAAAATACCATACAGTATTTTTATATTAGGTGTTTAAGTTGTGCCCAGAATATATATATATATATATATATATATATATATATATGATATGACCAATATTCCAATGAAAGGCTTTCAGTTTTAGGTAAATGGTGCACAACATAGAAAATATGGTTGTAATGTACTGTAGCTTTGTAATTGTAATTGTGTTGCAAATTCAATGAATACACAAACTTGGCATGTGATGTACTGATGCACAGTTAAATTAAGCATTCCACAAGGGACTCAGAGTTTAAGATGTACACACAGCAATTTACACCTGAAAATACTAATTAGTAGCTAAAAGCATAATCAAAAATAACTTCAAAATAACTGAAAAAAAATTCTTGAAATGACTTACAATTAACACGAATAGGAGGAGGAATGTGATGGTTTTTCTGAAAGAAGAAGTTTTTTTTTTTTTTTTTTTGCATATTAAAACTCATATGTGTTGTTTGCAGGTGGTAATGATAAAAACTGTAAAAACAAATGTGGCAATATACTCAATATGTAATGTGTGGGCAGATGAATTTAGACCGTGCATATATTAACAGATATGGAATGTCCTTGTAAATAACACAAAACCTAATTTTGCCATGTTTTTTTTTTTTTTTTTGCACTCTAAACAATGCTAGATTGTTTTAATCCAAATAAAATATGGACAACCCCAAATGTTGGGTTAAAAATGTAATTTCAAATTTTAACCCAACTTCAACTTTTACTTTCAACTGTACATTTTTTAATTGCATTTTTAACTTTTGGGTTTGTCCATATTTTACCCAAATTTGGGTTGAAACAAATCAGCATTTTTTAGAGTGTGTTTTTTACATTTAATTTATTTTAATTTTATTGTGAGAAAAAAAAAGTTAATTGTGCATCATGTCTGAGAACCACATCTATTGTTGCCACAAAGTCTATACAAAGTCTTTGCATTGGCAGTTTGGGGATTCAACCAGCAGGTGCCAACAAAATACATGTAATTAATCTCGAGTTAAGGGAACAGAAAATGATGTGCATTACAATTGCAATTACTACTGTCCATTATGATGCATGTGTTAGATCACTATATTTAATGATTAATTCTTAAATTCTCTATAAAGTAGTTTTTTGAGGGGTTTACTGCATTTTTTGTGCATTAAAAGGGTAGGAGTTACATAATTGTGTTGTGTATAGTCCAAAGATTTTATATTTAAATAAGAAAAAGGATTTGTCTGAATTTCAATTTCACAAATGCTTGTTTTCTCTACCAGTGGTTTTGTTTGTCGGTTTCAAACACAGATTTCTAAAGGAAATGATAAACTCTTAAATTTTCAATATTATTATTATTATTTTTCTTTTTTTAGTCTTGGGTAAATAAGGGAACATACAAAAGAGTCAAGTATATAATGAGGGAAATCTGTTCAAAAACGGTATTAAAAAAATTCTTAAAGGGCTTTTTTTCCCCCTTGAAAATAGCATCAAATATATTTTCAGTAGTCTTTTGTGTTTTTAATTAAATTCTTACAGACCCTTGTTGATTGAAGCAAATTTAATTTGTATTAAGTATTAACACAGTGAAACATCCAAGACACTCATTTTGCTCTCACTTCTCCAAAAAGTTTCAGTCAAGGTATCATGGTAACACCCATGAAGCAATTTTCTTCTGCTATGGAATTTGATACTTTTGATATACTGTCTGACAGAAACTTGGCCTAAACTGGAATACTATAAGCATAATCCTTGCCTGAAGTGTCAAGAAAGAAGTGTTTCTGCAATTTAATGTGGTATGCTTGGCATTACTCATAGAGCATGCTAAACATTTTGTTCATTTGAAGTCTTTGCCAGGTGGATATTCTCATGGACAGATGATAACACCACAGTATTGGATTCAGAGATAAGTTTAATTTCTTTACTGCTATTGTGGTGGAAATTCACCAATAAAATTATAGTCAAGTATAGTTTAAAAAAAATTATTTGTCTAAAAAATCGCAATCCAGGGTGTCTCTCTTACAGCTGAAATATATCTCAGAGAGCAACAAAATGAGCTCAATCAAAAAAGAGTATTTATTCAGTAAAATCGTACATATTAATTTATCATTGAACAAAGACTAATTAGATAGGCAAAGTTAATAAGATAAGCAAGACTCCAATTAGATAAGTGGAGACTCCACTGTTGCTTAGTTAGCAATGATCGTGTGCGCGAACTCGACAATCGACTACTGTGGACTTCGACCGAAAACAGGAAGTAAACATCATTTTTATTAATATCTTTCACATCTGCAGTCAGTCAGATTGACTGTGGTCACTCTTAATAACACCTCTCACATGGCTGTGCACTCATAATGAGAAATCAAGGATGTTAAGGGACCACAATGGAAATAAGTCTTCGGGCTTTATTGTGTTATCCCTGACTACTTTTGTATTTGATTTTAATGTATGAAACAGTTTCTTACTGTTTTTCATATTTTTATATTTAAGCGGTCAAATAAAATCAATTTTAAAATCAAAATCAAGAAACTAAAAGCAGTTTTAGAACTTGCCCCATTGAAGTAAACAAGGTGCACATTTTCAAAAGAGGATAACACGGTGTATAGGAAACACCGATTTTGTCGTTTTTGTCTGTACTGACAGCACTCCAAATATACAAAAAAAATTAAAACCATCAAAATTTTCTAAAATATGGAATTCCAAAATATGATTTAAACACTAAAGATTGCAAATAAGACTCAACACGTTTCACAGTCAAGTGAATTAGAGAATCTTCACTTTAAAAAATTAGAAATGTGAGTTACATTATTTTGATTTTACCTTACACATGTTATACATTTACTCCATATTGGAAATGAGGGGTGACATTTTAATTAAATCCACTGAACATTTGCTATTTAGGTTTCGTGTGCACAATCTAGGTACTAATATGTCCCCGTTAGGGCTAAATATGGTACAAAGATGTCCCCTTGAGTGTAGGGTTGCCAACTTTCTGATTTGGAAATAAGGAACCCCTGAAATTCATACTTTTTTTTTTTTTTTTAGTTAAATTAATTTTATTTTCAACAAAATGTATAGCATTCAAAACTCATCGGCTTACTTAGACTGTGTTTGAAGAAAAATAAACACAACTGTTTTCTGTAGCCTTGTGCAAACTTATTCAATAGAATTAGACTTCTAGAATGTTCTTTCATTTAGTAGTTTTTCTCATCATAGCCTACAAATGTCTTCAGAAATTCCTTTTCCTCGATTTACTGAAGCCTATATGTAAAACACATGTCATTTGCAGCTGCACAGCCGTGTATATACCTATGCTGCATATATCTATATGCCGTCTAGCTCACTCATAGGCTGTGCTGCGGCAACTGCACATCCAATGGCATGAGCGCCTCTGACCTGCGACCAATGAGACAACTCTACGTTATTGCATGTCAGAGCCCGCCAAGGGGGCGCCAAGTCCCCGAATTTTCAGTCTATCTGACATATATTAGAAGATGTGTCTGTCATGGATTTCCACTGAACTGATTCCCAAAAATACGGAACAAAGTGCATTCCGTATCAGTTCAATACGGAACAAGACTTTTATGTGTCTAATACGGAACGATTCTGTATTATACTGAACGGTTTGCAACCCTACTTAAGTGTAATGTCTTAGTGACAGCTGTTAGAGTCTTAAAGGTACTATTTTTCTGACTTTCTATTTTGATAATTTTCCATAAACCGAGTTTAAAATGATCTAAATGCACAGATCCTCCAGCTTGTCTGAGAAAGATGATATAAGTTCCACAAGGTCAGTAAAAAAAAATTACGCTGGGCAACACAACTCCCTTACATAATATATTATCATCAAAAAATGTGTTTTTTGATCTAGTGAGATATACACTCACCTAAAGGATTATTAGGAACACCTAATCAATTTCTCATTAATGCAATTATCTAATCAACCAATCACATGGCAGTTGCTTCAATGCATTTAGGGGTGTGGTCCTGGTCAAGACAATCTCCTGAACTCCAAACTGAATGTCAGAATGGGAAATAAAGGTGATTTAAGCAATTTTGAGCGTGGCATGGTTGTTGGTGCCAGACAGGCCGGTCTGAGTATTTCACAATCTGCTCAGTTACTGGGATTTTCACGCACAACCATTTCTAGGGTTTACAAAGAATGGTGTGAAAAGGGAAAAACATCCAGTATGCGGCAGTCCTATGGGCGAAAATGCCTTGTTGATGCTAGAGGTTAGAGCAGAATAGGCCGACTGATTCAAGCTGATAGAAGAGCAACTTTGACTGAAATAACCACTCGTTAAAACCAAGGTATGCAGACTTAAGGCGGATGGGCTACAACAGCAGAAGACCCCAGTCCCACTTAAAAGAGGCAACAATTTGTAAGAGTTCACCAAAATTGGACAGTTGAAGACTGGAAAAATGTTGCCTGATCTGAGTCTCGATTTCTTTTGAGACATTCAGATGGTAGTTCAAAGTTGGAATTTGGCCTAAACAGAATGAGAACATGGATCCATCATGCCTTGTTACCACTGTGCAGGCTGGTGCTGGTGTAATGGGGTGGTGGTGTAATGGTGTGGAGAATGTTTTCTTGACACACTTTAGGCCCCTTAGTGCCAATTGGGCATCGTTTAAATGCCACAGCCTACCTGAGCATTGTTTCTGTTCATGTCCATCCCTTTATGGCCACCAAGTACCCATCCTCTGATGGCTACTTCCAGTACGATAATGCACCATGTCACAAAGCTTGAATCATTTCAAATTGATTTCTTGAACATGACAATGAGTTCACTTTACTAAACTGGTCCCCAGAGTCACCAGATCTCAACCCAATAGAGCATCTTTGGGATGTGGTGGAATGGGAGCTTCGTGCCTTGGATGTGGAACCCACAAATCTCCATCAACTGCAAGATGCTATCCTATATCAATATGGGCTAACGCTTTCAGCACCTTGTTGAATGAATGCTTCATAAATTTAAGGCAGTTCTGAAGGTGAAAGTGGGTCAAACACAGTCCTAATAATCCTTTAGGTGAGTGTAGTATAGTCTCCATAAAATGTGTCTTTTTTCCATTAGAAAAAGGTTTATAGGTCAAAGACAGAGATTTCTGGAAACAGTATACTGTATAATCAGGGATTTGAGACCTAATGGGGAGGTTGTGTTGTTTCTGCTTCATACTTGAGTAACATTGGTTTTAGGGCTGCCAACTCACGCAATTGACCCAGTTCTCACGCTCTCTCATTCAGTTACAATGCAAAAGGGAAGAGGAGGGGGGATTATGTTGGTTTGTGACATCACAACATTTAATGGGAAAGCCCTCATTTCCAGTCATGCAGCTCTGCAGGACAGAGTAGCAGTTACCAGATCAGTGGGCGAGGCCATAAACAGAGGGGCGTTTTCGACCGTGTTACCTGATTTGCTCACTCACAGTGAGGGGTAGGGTTTAGTGGTGGGGTCTGGTGAAGGGCATCCTTTCACGGAATGATTTATAAACACCAACCAGTTTGAAAACATCCACAAATTTAGAAATGTCCACATTTGTTTCGCAATATATATATATAATTTTTTAATGAATATTTTGAATAAAAAATGAAAAACTAAATAAACATGATATACATCTCTGTCATGTGGCTGCGCATGAGGCGTCAACAAGGAAATCTTATAATTCTAAAATATGTTCTAAAATAAAGGTCGCCTTTAAAAATACATATACGAGCCCAATAGAATTATCTTTCGTCGGCCCCTCCCCCAAAACGGCCATTGTCCAATCACACATATCAACCTCCTCTTCCCGTCATGGCAATCTGTCGCGCTGTCGCCCGTGTTTGACCATAGACATCTATGGTGTTTGACCATTTGACGGGCGTAGAAACAAAAACTGGGGGGCGTGGCTTTTGCGAATTCCATAAAAGAAAAAGAAAAAAAAAGATTAGTCATTTTATTCCATGGTGACTTTAAGAGAGGAGTGCACACATCCAAACAAATCGTCGAATTTTATGTAAAAAAATAATATAAAAACAATGACACATTGAAGGCACTTCATGAAATCCAACGTGTATTTTATACAGGCTACTCAAACTGAACTGGTTTAATATGGTGTCTGACTGACAGCTGGAGAAGGTTTATAAATGCGACTGAAGCGCCGTTAGAGTCAGCGCTCAGTCTCGAGTTAGCTATACGCGAATATCAATTCAGGAACTGCGCAATTTGTCTCAAGTTAGTAAACCCAGCGAAATTTGTGCATGTGTCACGCCCACCTTCCCGATAACACTGGAGCCGAGCTGGCGAATCGATCTGCAGCGTTCAAGCGAGGCCTCGCATGGGCGTCGTACACCGTGATCGCGCCGCGCGCTCAGTGATGATGCAGGATATCTGTCGCCGGCTCAAGCTGAATCTGATCCTGTCGTACGTTCAATTTGATGTTTGACCACTTTGCATTTTGCCTCGGAGGAGAAAGAGATGGGATCAGGTGCTGTGGATTCTTCACAGTGGCTGTCAGTGAAGGAAGAGACTATTTTCCTTCACGATGGACTAATTCGGGTCACGGACCTGGCAGAGCTGCCCAGTGAAATCGGAGTGTCTGAACAAGGGGAATCCGAGCAGGAGGTGTGCATTTATCATATTTGTTTATTTATTTCAGAGGAACCTCTATATTGCTAGATGTGAACTTGATTAGCTTAACACTAAAGTTAACTAACTCGGTTGGGTAACGTTAATGTTCGGCCAAAACAGGCTTGTCAGGTAGCAGCATGCTAATAATAAGAGGTTGTTGTTGTATTTCTTCAAGTAAATGAAGCACGCAATTGTTTTAACACGTGTTCAATCATTTATCGTGTCATTCTGTTGATGTTAGTTCGTGTAAACATGCGCGGACTGTTGTCAAGCCCGTTATGAGTGAAGTACCATATATTATTGCTAAACATAGATGTTAGCGTCCAAACGGTTTACATTGACGTTAATAAAGCTTATTAACCCTGCCTTGAGGTTGTTATTTCACATTTCTATGCCGTATATAATGACAGTTACACAGTTCTTGCTTGTCTCTGATGTTTGACGCGTTAGCATAGCTTCGACAGGCTAGTAGGAGGAGTTGAATCTCTCACTGGCGTGTGGCAGGCAGCTATTGACCTGTCCGTTGGATTCATGTTACAATCGGTTACAATTCTAACACAGGACGTCAAAAATACTTGTTAAATACAACCCATAGTTATAATAGTAACATCTATCTCTACGATAGGGGGTTCCCTCAAACATGTAAATAATGTTGCTCACTGTTATAGTAACACTAATGTTGTCCTAACCAATGTCATTTCATAAGTAATTTATTAAAGTAAACATAAAAATAGCAATAGTAGTGTTAAATTGCGTTTATTGTGTCGTATAGTCACGGCTAAAGGGCGTTTGCAATTCGCATACTATCCACCCTTAGTAGTATCCCAGATTAGAATTAGTGTGCCCCAAATAGTAGTCTAAAACGAAGGATGACAGAATGGTTTGCTTATTGTGGATTTTGTGTGGGCAAAGATTATTATATTAAAGGAAACCTCTGCGTCTGTATCATGTTTTGTGTATCATATATCAGAGGTGCAATTGTAATTTGAGTCATTAGTTGTGTCTTAAATGACGCACTATACACTCTGCACTTCCACTCTGCACTTCCACTCTGCACTTCCACTATGCACTGTACCGCAGGGGTTTTAAATCTTTTAGATGACTCGGACCCCCAAATATGACCCAATTTATACTTTGAAAAATTAAAATTGTAAAAATAAGTTTAAAATATAATTCAGAAAGCTACATTATTACATTTCACTCTTTTGTTAATGAGTGTTTGTTTATTCATTTATTCACTAATTTGTTAACCTTTTTATTGTATTGAATTTTTTATATATTTATCTTAAAGGTCCTATAACTTTTTTATAAAATGAATCCTTTTTTTATTGCCTGTGTTTGAAGGGGTTGTAGTCACACATTACAATGATCCACTTTTTGGGTTTTGCTATTACCTCTGAAGGCCAATATTCATATTCTCCGGGTCGGATTTCCTGCGAAATCCATCAGATGTGATGTGCATGCGCGCTCCCGAGCCTCTCTATCCTTACAGTCAACCATGCGACCAACGGCACTTCAGCTGATGACATGGAGTCTGATAACCCCCCAAACGTCCTGACTCCAACACAAACTCCATATATATATATATATATATATATATATATATATATAAAAGTTTTATCTGCTCAAGCTCGTCAGGCAAAACGTGAATCTGATCTGATCGATGAAAACGCGAATCAACATGGTAAACTCTATTGAAACTGCATGAAACATGACATGAATACAAAAGAATGTTCCAGGATAACAAAAAGTAGGTGCTTTAGGATGTAATTTATTTTATTTACTAGATCTATTGACTAACGTCACTCATCCCACTACTACCATATTGTTAATACACATTTCCAGACACGTTCAGTTTACAGTAATGTTACTTCCTACGATCTTACTGATACACTGAAATTGTTCAGTTTATTTCACTAACCGTTTTCGTTATCATATTATACATTCACCTATGTTGACATTGCTGATTGTGAAAGATACACAAATAGTTAGAGAAATGGCTTATGCTATATAACATCACATGTCGGCTAAATGCAGTTTATTGTAACATTATCATGGACGAGCACAGGGCATTAGTTCAACGTTGTCAAGCTGATAAAAGTAGGCTATTATTGTAACTGCAGTGGGAGTTAACATTAGTTTCCAGCATGTTGTGTGATTATTTCGCCATTGCGTTGAAAGTCTCAGTGTGGCCGGTAGTGAATGCTCGCTCTTGTGATCGAGCACGCACACGAGCATACTTCGCCTTACTTCGTCATACTCGTATTCTAGTGACAATATGAGTCTGAAACCTCTCCGTAGGGCTTTGATTATGAGGCGTGTCTTAACTGAACCAGGAAAAAAAAAACCTCTGCACTCAATTGGATAGACGGTAGACCTACAACCAATCAAAGCAATGCAGTAAGTCAACTCCTTTGCATAGCGCAGTTTTCAACTACAGAACTTACTTATTTTAGAAGTTAAATAACGAGTGTTGCTTCTTTTACTGACTCCTCCATGAGTGCGACCAAAGGAGAAACCACAACGACCACAGGCTTTTCATTACCTCCCATCTTCTTAGCGACCGTCAGAGCCAGCTGATAAGTTACCCTTTTCCCGAATCATGTAGGAAGGATGGCAAAAATATCTTTCCAATCGACAAATGGCTTGATTTCAGTTTTCTGTTTGTCTTATTAAAATTAATGCGCTGTCGATTTATTTTACAACAGACGCGACAGCGGAATCTATACATCTCAATTCTCCAGCTGCAGTCATCTTTGAGGGAAACCAGTTAAGCGCTCTTTGATAGCGTGATGATTACGTCCCTGCAGATCACCTGTCCATCATCGTATAAACCCCGCCCTGGCAATTTGATTGGCCCGAACGTTTCTTGTCTGATCATAGTTACTCCTCAATGGATCGAGTCCAGACCGAACTTCCCGACCAAAAAATGTTGTGGGCGGAGTTTGGGCTGGCATCCAGGCTAAAACATCACCGCTAGAGGCCGCTAAAAAACGCATAGAGCACCTTTAATTGTATTATTTATTTATACATTTTTACACAAATTTTCTGAACTCGGAAAAAATGGTTGCAAAAATAAGTTACAGAATTTGACATCATTGCAGTTTTATTCTGATTTATAACGCCTGGTCTTTAAAGGTTTAGTTCACTCAAAAATGAAATTTGTGTCATTAATTACTCGCCCTCATGTTGTTCCAAACCTGTAAGACCTTCGTTCATGTTCAGAACACAAGTGAATATTTGATCATGAAATCCGAGAGCTTCCTGAAATCGATATTTTGTGCATCCCTAGTTAAAATAGTCTATGCAACTACAGTGGTTCAACCTCAATGTTACAAATGGACGAAATGTATCTCTTGCGTGTCAGTCGTCTTTGATTCCAACGTAGAATAGAGCGCAAACTGGGATATACCTGCTGTCAGGGTCTGTCCCAATACCACACTTGCGGTCATTGCACTTGACAACTTGTCTAATAATAACGTATTTGCTGCATTTTGGGTCAATTTGTCCTTTTGATTACCTAATGCAACACACGTAGGGGTTGTTCACAGAACACGTTTTTTCATTCCACTGCACTACTTTTGTAAACGCGCTTTTTGTTGGTTATGTTTGACCATTGTGTCTCGCATCCTTTGCAGCATTTGTAAAAATGCGGCTCTCAAGTTAAAAGACGTTCAACTTTTAAAAACCTGTAGACGATCGCTTTTTTTTTTTTAGTTCTGCTAACCTGCGTCATTACGTTTTTAACAGCAAAAAGCATTCTTTGTGAACTGGACCTTATACTGTTGGACTTATTCTGATTTTTCACAATTTAATTGATTTTCAATACTTTGCACTTTACAATAATAAAACTTGTAGATTGCTGTTCAGTAGTCCCCATGTAACAGACATCGTAATTTAATTGTTGTGCTTCTATACACCAATAAATCCACATCTGAATTCAAAATAACGAAAAATATATAAATTGTTTAAAACTTATTTATGGTATCACAATGTGAAACCATCTTTTGCTGTGTCCGAAATCACCCACTACTCACTATATAGTGGACTATATCGTGAGCTCGCCATTTTGTAGTGCTCTCCGAATGTATAGTTATGATTATTATACCCTATATAGTCCACTCAGTGTATCCCAAAATGCATTTTGAAAAGTAGTGTACAACCGATGGTCACTAACCCAAGGCCTACATACCATCATGCATTGCGCTGATTGTAAAAATAAGTTATAATCATGTGTGGAGTAGCGCATTATAACAGAAACGGCCAGAAATGACATTTAGTTTTTACATTTTGGAGAAATAAGCTCAATATAATGTAATGTATTTATTTAAAAAAATCTATTTAGCCCAGAGCCGGCTCAGCACCAGCTGACAGATGTAATCAATGGCGCAGAGAGACGATCGAGTAGTGTCCGAAAGTGGTGTTTCTATTATGCTGGTGAGCTCACTATATAGTGCTCTACTCCCTATCCCCTACATAGGGGGTAGGGAGTAGTGGTTTGAGTGGAGATTTTGGACACAGCATTTGTCTTTCTGCTCACTATTTATAGATGATAATTTTGGCCTATATGGCATTATATAGATCAGTGTTTCTGCAATGGGTCAAATGCCCTTCCACCATTACAGTACAACTCGGCCATGTAGAAACATTTTGTAATTTAGAAGGGATTTGCTTTTTGTAGCACTGAATAACAAGACTACAAAGCACTCCAATACAGGCCGTGCCCATCTTAGAAACATCTCCAGAATTCCTTTAAATCCATCTGCTTGTTTCTCTTGTTTGTTGCCATCTTGCTGTTTCAGTGTTTGCCATACAATTGCCATTGTGCACTTCCAATCTGTTGTATGCCTTTATTTTGATCACATCCAGCTTCCTTAATGCCAATTTCAAACATTTTCAAAATGTCTGTCTTTTAGTTGATTCTACAAGTGAAATTCTACAGGTAGGACAACACACAGGTAGCTATAGTGAATCTAACCAGCATACGGCCAAATGTTTGTGGCATTGATGAGTTTGAAGTGATATAATTTGCAATTTCCCTATGCAGCATTAACTTTTTCAAGATATCAGCATAACACACAAAGAAAATGTGTTACTGAAATGTCTTCAAAATGTATCAATTGTTTTTAAAGGGCACATAACACACACAGATTCTGCCAATCTCAGGTTAATCTTGAGTACCTATAGAGTAGTATTGCATCCTTTAAATCTCCAAAGAGTTTTTAGTTGTATCTGATTTTTAAAAGACAGATACGCTGTACCCATTCTTATCGAAAAACGGCCAAGCTCCTGGAGGCGTGCTGTTGGCGGAGCTAAAGCGTCACGCACAATACATCATCGCATTATCCCTGGATAACTTTTGATTCACTATACGTCTGTGTTATTTACACTATATGTACTTACACGCTGATTGCCAACAAAACGCAGACATTTGATGTTACTTACCGCCTGCAATTCCGTGACCAGGATATTTTATCTCAGGGACCGCTCCATCTTTCAGTTACAAATGATCTGCAGATCATGTCGAACTGGGCCTTATTTATAAAACATTTGTCACCGAAATGCCTGGAACAAACAAACACACTTGCACAACTCCATTGCTGCCCCAGAAAAACAAACTGTTCCCCAAACAGTGGGTTCTTTGGGAAGCTGAACAAGGCTATATTTCCCTCACAACTAAAAACACACTTTGGTGACATTGATCTCGTGGTCTAAAGACAAAATGGCACGGCTGCCGGCGATCTCCGTAACCTGAATTTCTGTTACACGTTGATGGGTGTTGCTCTTGCTCTCGCTTAACAGTGTAAATAAGTCCGAATAAATGAAATAGTATTTGACATCCCCTTTAATAAATTGGGAAAAGTATAAATCGTGATCGCTATTAATTATGCAGCTCAGTGTTATGGTGCACATCACTGAAAGTAGTGAGTCAGATGAGCCAGTAACAGCATAAACATCTGACTCATTACTTTCAGTTAGGGGTGGGCGATATGGAAAAAATATCATATCAAGATTTTTTTAGGAAAATCACGATCACGATTTTTTATCACGATTCTTTTTCAAGTTGGTTTTAATATTTTGCAAGTGGCTGTTCATTACAGCCAAACTAATGTCCTTATGTTAAAAACAAAGCCTTAGGTAACAAAATAAAAAAGAAAGGCATACTTTTAGGCCAGTGGCGAAGATAAAAATCTTTGTCATTATTTTCTTTGTTATTAAAAAAATAAGACAAGATAAACATTACACAAATTAATATTCAAATTAAATAAATAGTGCTTTATTTTTCAGATGCACTAGGTGTATTTAGCAGTAGCATTGAAGAAAGTAATTAAATTAAACAAATATGAAATTAAAAAACTACAGAGACTTCACTGAATAAATTGATTCTTATTAAAGCTACTATTAAAGTTCTCAGTCAGTGAGTGATTTTCTCCTTGTGTTTTTTTTTCTTTTACTAAAGAGATAGTTCCCTCAAAAATGAAAATGGTCTTAATTTACTCTCTCAAGATGTTTTAAACCCAAATAAGTTTCTTTCTTCTGTTGAAAATAAAAGTTATTTTGAATAATGTGGGTAACCGAACAGTTGCTGGTCCCCCTATAGTTTTTTATTGGTTCTCTCCTGGAAGTTAATGGGGACCAGCAACTGTTTGGTTACCCACATTAAAAAAAAATCGTTCTTTTGTGTTCAGCACAAGAAAGAAATTAATACAGGTTTGTAACAACATTAGAGTGAGTAAATAATGACAGATTATTATTATTATTTTTTTTTTGTGAACTATCCCTTTAAGGACGTGCGGCACAACTATTTATTCCTGTTGCTTTTAGACCAGCACGCGACGCGTTTAATATAGACGCATATTACACCAGATATTCTCTCAAATGTTTGCTTTCACTTTAGACATAGCCTATTTATGTAAACATTGTGTGTATTTAACAGTATTAGCATAATAAGACTCGAAAGATAACTTAGTCCAGTATTCAGGCGCTGTTTACAGGCTTCTAGTTCCTGTGATTGTCGTGGGTAATTTATGCGGTCAGGAAAGTGCACGTTAGAACAGCGCATTAGCGCGTGAATTAAATGTTTAACCGGCAAGGCTTATGCAACTAATGAACTTTTGTGAATTGCAGTGTCCCGTACCTGTTCATTAACGTGTGATCACGTGTAGGCTGCGTCGCGTTGTACAGTTGAGACGGGGCGGCAGAACTGAACTGATAGAATGCACTGTAACACGATACTACGATATTTCTTCAAAAGCAGATCGTGGAGACATTTTAATCGTCCACGATTAAAAATCGTCATATCGCACACCCCTACTTTCAGTGATGTCCATCTTGAAATGATGATGTTGTTGTGTACTAAAGGTTCTTGAAACTTAAACCAGTGTCTTTACTAAATGATTGGAACCACCAAGCGTCACATTTTACAACTTATACTTGTTAAACACACAGCAAATTTATTTTAGGATTTATAGTGTAATATCTGGATTAATTACTCATTTATATTAAATATAGTTGCCAGAAAGATTTTCAGTATGCCGTGGAAGGCTATCCACAACCTAAAAATGAGCAAACTGTCTTATGGGGATGCTTCAGGATTATGGTTGGGTATCGTTTGAATTTGAACGATTCTGATTCCGATTCCTTGTTTCGATTCCGGTTCCTAACGATTCTCGATTCCGATTCTTTTAAGAGGCAGGGTCAAAAAAGTTTAGCTAACCTTGCGAACCAACGGCCTTTCTGAAGGAAATACTCCTTCTGTAAAAATACTCCTTTTGTCACAAATTTTGCATTTTGCCGAGATTTCGTTATTTTTAGAAAAGTGAAGCCACACTTTGGATCACCGACGTAAGGTACTCATGTTCGACTCGCGTGGTTATGCCAACACTTCCGGTAGACGCTTCTTCGTTGGTGTTGTTCAGCGGTTTCTTCTTCCGCTCGGCGGACTGTGAATATCGAAACATTTTTTTTATTATTTATTTATTTTTTTTTTTTTTTTGTGAATATCGAAACTAGGAATCAAAATTTTAACTTTTGAACGATTCCGGGAAAAACGAAAAGTTAGTCCCGGTTCGAATCGATACTCGATTCTCGATACCCAACCCTATTCAGGATATAGATTTTAAATAGACATAAAAATGAAAAATCATTTTCTCACCCATCATTTTGTTCCAAACTTGCATGAATTGCATTCTTTTGCTGAACACAAAAGAAGAAGAAATGGGGCCAAACTATTTGGTTAAACCATTTTCTTCAAAATATCTTCTTTTATGCTCAGCAGAAGAAATAAATGCATACAGGTTGGGAACAACTTGACAGAATTGACAGAATTTATGGGTGAACTGACTGTTGAACTGTTTTTCCCAAAACAAATTCACAAAAAAGTTACAGTATTCGGGTTCCATTGTGTACCTGGGGTCCAATTAGACAGCAGTGAAGCAAGTAACTCATGTTCATTTATCTTTGGCCAAAATAAGCTTCAACAACTAGCATCAAATTCTTTGTTCTTGCAGATCTTGACGTTTGAGACGAAGAACCCAGTGGAGCTGGCCGAGCGCCTGCGAGCAGTCTGTGGAAACCAGAGCAACGCTTACGCAAGACTTTTGGAGTACCGTCTCAATGCGCTGCGCGGCCTTTGGGGAGCACAGCGACAGCTGGCCCTGGAGGAGCAGCAGGAGCATGAAGGAGTCCTCCCGGGGACCGGCGGAGGGGCCGACGAGGAGGCGCTGGCGCTGCTTAAGCGACAGGGCTTCTTGCAATCTCAACATCACCACCATCCTCACCACCCTCCGATGCCCACCGGTTCTGATCAGGCACCGTTTACCTCACGGGTCGGCCTCCTGTTGGTCTTTCCGCTACTGCAGTCACAAACGCGGCACGACCCTGCACTCTGTGGTGTCACCGCCGAAGTCTTGCTCGCGTGTCTGCGGGACTGTCAGCCGCTGAGTCTAGGCAAGGAGCCTGCGGACTGCCTAAATGGCCTGGAGAGGTTGCTTTGCTCCTGGCTGGAGGAGAGGAATGAGCCGGAAGGTCTGGCACAGGCGAGGCTGCTACTTACCCAACAGCAGAGACAGAACGCAGCTGCTGCACTCGTGGCTCTGTCGTGTGCAAGGTGAGCGCAGCACAATGGCCGTTACTTTTTTAACCTTTATTGTAGTTTGATGAGGTAAATGTAATTGACGAAGAGTCTTTGCTGGAAGTCAGGTCAAAAGATGGAGTGGATTAAAGGGTTGGTTCACCAAAATCTGAAAATTCTCTCATCATTTACACACCCTCATGTCATTCCAAACCTGTATGAATTTTCATCTGCTGAAGATATTTTGATGGATTATGGTAACCAAACAGTTGTAGGGCTTCCATAAGATGGGAAAAAAAAGGAAGTCAATGGTGGCCCACAACTGTTTGGTTACAATTTAAATATAATTTAAATGATCTTCTTTTATGTTCTACATAACAAAAAATTCATACATGTTTGGAACGACATAAAGTGTGCAAATGACAGAATTTTCATTTTTTGGCCGGACTATCCTTTTAAAGACACTATAGGCAAAATCAATGTTGTTTTTTCATTCACTTTTTTGGGCTATTTTGCTTCAATGACATCTCTTATTTCAGACTAATGGAAATAAACATTTAAGTGTTTATTACACTCCTTCTATTTGGGTCTGTGGATTTAAGTTACAATTAGAGCCCGACCGATAAAGGATTTTGAAGGCCGATATTGATGCAAATATTTGCTGGTTTTAAAATCCGATATACCGATATATCGGCCGATATTTATTTATTTATTTATTTATTTTTTTTAGAAATGCGCAACAAAACATTAACAGATTTCCCTAACATTAGTTATTTGTAGTTATTTATGAGTTTTAACTAAAATAATATGATAATGCATTTTAAAAAGAAACTTGTTTCTTTTATTGTCACAACAGAACAGACTGATGATAGTGGCATTAGCTAGCTTTATGGTTATCTAGTCCAGGGGTTCTCAACTCCAGTCCTCGCGACCCACTGCTCTGCATATTGTGTATGTCTCCCTTATTTAACAAACCTGATTCAGATCCTCAGCTCGGTCTCAGTCTATCCTAACGAGCTGAGGATCTGAATCAGTTGTGTTAAATAAGGGAGACATACACAATGGGCTATATGCATGCATAAGTTCCGCATTTGACGCAAGGATGCTCGTCCATTTCCGGTTGTGGAGATTAAAGCGGAGGAAAACCGAGGAAAACGGGATTATGGCAGAGTCTTCAAAATTTGCTGTCCTCCCGTCTTTGAAACGAAACGTACATACGTTTAGATGTAATTTTCTATATAGTTATGTTTAATTAATATAATTTTAAAAAAGAAGCATAAACACAACGAGGGGTGTCTGTTTTATCTGTTTTTGTGACTAACGTTTCTTTAGTATAACCATGGAGTATAAAATTCAATATAAATTCTCGGTTTTGCATTGGACTCTACGATCGGCGGAAGTTATTGAGCATCCTTAAACCTTAACCGGAAATACCGCTGTGCATAGAGCCCATATGCAGAGCAGTGGGTCGCGATGACTGCAGTTGAGAACCCCTGATCTAGTCTATGATGAGCCATAATTTAGCAATGGATTACGTCATACTGCAAATTTAATTAGAGCCAGACCAATAAAGGGTTTTGAAGGCCGATACCGATACAAATATTTTTGGGTTTTAAACTCCGATATTCCGATATATCGGCCTATATTTTATTCATTTAATTATTATTATTTATTTTTTTTAAACTGGACATGATGGTCACAAATTTTGTCATGCTTATTTCAGTTAAAAAAACTGATGGCGATGTTCTTTTAATTGTTATTCAAGCAATGTATGTATCGTGCCCAACTCAACGAGTGTTGCCAACAGGAACGGTGTAGAGTGCCCTCTGGTGAACAAACTATACAACTCTAACACTCATGACATGGTTCAAGCGTGTTTCGTCCGTTTTTATTTTATTTTTGAAATATTCATTTATCGGCCATTATAACTGCCAAAACCGATAGTTTGGAAAATGCCTAATATCGGCTGATAATATCGGTCTACCGATATATCGGTCTGGCTCTACTGCAAATTGTAAAACACACATTTTGAACATAACAGGCCAAGGAGAGATGATGCGTATCATTGCTACAACTGTCATGCTCTATTAAAGAAATACTTCAGTCACATTGTCACAAGTTAAAAGGACAGTCAGTCAACTACACTGTAACAACGTAATGTAATTATTACCAGCTAATTCGGCTTCATTCTCGGCTTGTTTAACAGCAGCAAAACTGGACATGATAGTCACAAATTTTGTCATGCTTATTTGAGTTAAGAGAACTGATGGGGATGTTCTTTTAATTACAACTCTAACACTCATGACATGGTTCAAGCGTGTTTCATCTGTTTTTATTTTATTTTTTTATAATATTCATTTATCGGCCATTATAACTGCCGATACCGATAGTTTGGAAAATGCCTAATATCGGCCTGCCGATAAATCGGTCTGGCTCTAGTTACAATACTTATCTTTAAAGGCTGAGATTGATTTCTTTTTCTTTTTTTTTTCCTAATGCAGTGCATCAGAAATCTCCACTTACTATATTCTAAAGGTTTTATCAGGGGGGTGTGTTCGTGACCTGATGACTTTTTTTTTCTGGCTGTTAATGATATTTTCTGATTTATGGAGTGATAAAAAGAGATATCCACAATACCTAACTCTGGTATGTGAACAAAATTAAACTAGGATTTGGAACCTGGCTTTATCTAGTGTTCTCATTTTTGATCTGGTAATATATGCACATGCATCATTTTCACAGTGAAAACTTTTGAATTTTTCTGAACACTTGTAATACAAAACAATTGTCTTTATGTACTGTGATTAATCAACTGGGCACATTATGGTGATTTACGTTAGTTAAGTTTTTTTTTTTTTTTTTGTCTCTCAGCACAATTGCCCCAATTGCTAAGTATGGTTCTCTCAATGTATTTCTGGCCCTGTCTCCGAATCAGTCACGAGTTGTAAGCTGAGACGCATTGCTCTTTACAATTCGTACTAAAGTGACTTAGTGCATCTCCTTCGACCACTTTTCATCTGATATGTCTAGGGGAGAGTCTCTCTTGATTTTATCAGTACATGCATCTCTATGTCAGTCAAAAAAAATGTACAAAAGAAACTCGAAACATTTTCTATTGTGTCTGCTTGCAGGGGCTCCCTCAAAACGTTCATTCATACTGTCCACCTGCTGCAGAAACAGACAGACTTGGGTCAACTTCCAGTGGCTGATGTTCTCTATAGGTGAGATGTGTCATACAATTAATATTTGAAGACATACAATTGTGTTAAACAAAAAAACAACAGTATCTTATAATCTGTGTAGATTCATTTACTCATACAATCTACATGCTAAAGTGAATAAATGTTTGCCGCAATTTCCCGCATTATAAGCACAATATTAAAATTATGCTGAATACGTGTAATCCCACGCTGAAATTCAAGCCCTGATACGCACAGCATTAAACTACTATTGTTAACTAATCAATTCCACGCACCGATACGAACAGTTTGGCCGATACCGATTACCGATAATTCTTTATATTTGAAAGCTGATGACTGAAATATTTGCCGATAAATCTAAATTAAATTTTTTAAATAATTTCTGATTACGAAAACAAAGGTCTCACTGTTAAAAGCCATGTCCCAAGCACACAATTATAATGTTCTCAGTATAATTTAATGTAGCAGCCTATATGACAGACTTGCGCTGCACATGTTGCAAGTTAGCCGTATTATCCTTTTTTGAAGTGATTCAAAACCCTCATTGCAAACAGTGCGCGTCTGAAGCGTCTCAGCTGAAGGAAATAATAATCCATTATTTGTTGTCTTTAATATATCGGCCAAATTTTCTTATTAGGCCGATAACATTAAAAATGAACACATATCGGCCGATACCATTATGGTGGCAATATATTTTGCATCCCTACTCTCAAATTTCATATTCAACTAACCCGTATAAGAGTTTTAAACTTCAATTCACTCAATTGCAGACTGCTGCTTCTTGAGGGAGGTCCAGGCTCACCCTCCTGTTTGCTAGGGGGAAAACACAGCGTGTCGTGGGGCTTCGAGGACATGTTGCCCGCTCCAGAGAGCAGCGTCACTGGTCCAGAGAGTAAAGGTGTGTCTATGTTGGCTGGCAAATGTTTCTACATGCATAAAGAAAGATTGTTGTAACCACTGATGGGCAGTAACGCGTTAGAAGTAACGTGTTACTGTAATACAATTACTTTTTTCTAGTAACGAGTAAAGTAAGGGATTACAATTGAAAAAACAGTAATTAGATTACCGTTACTTCCCCGTAAACAGCCTGCGTTACTGCGTTAGTTAACCGTGATTTTGTTTAGTCAGACCGTCTCGTGACATGAGTCGTGCGTGAATAAAAATGATGTATGAGATCAGTGAGAGACGACTAGAGTGCGGGAGAGAGCAGCCGAGTTGCCAACAGTTGCCAGTGTCAATCCCGTCGGTCAAATGCCTGAGAGATGACTATATCTATAAATCTAACCGTTGAGCCACATTTGTGATTGACTAGTTATACCGCAAATTTGTTAAAATCTCCCGGAATCTAGAGCGAGCGCGCATGCGAGACTGTGTTCCAAAGTCCAAACTTCGTATCGCGCGCACGACGAGGAGAGCGAGAGAGAGACTTGCCACTATGCAGAGAGCATCCTGATCTGGAAACAGGACCCCCGTTGGAGAATGTCAAAATTCTACCTCAAATCTGAGCAAGGATGTCACGAGACAGCCTCACACGGTTAACTAAAGCAGCAAGCCGGTACAGGAATGTGAAACTTACTGAAAAAAACCCTGAACCCCCCATCTGACATGACCGCTGCGGCTACATGCTGATGGGACATAACAACCACTGTTTAACTCCGTAAGAAAAAAAAAAAAAAAACGGAAAAAATCTTGAAGCCAAAATACGGCATGCAACAGCATTTTCTGTTTTGATCAACTAATTTTTGCTCCTCTCTGCACTTTACTGTTAAAAGACGTAAGTGTTAATAATTTGTAATATAGTCAGGAGCGACTTTCATGATTTTATTGCTGTATTTTTACATCTATTCAAATGAAGGATTTTACATAACATATTTATTTTATATGCTGGAATATGTAGAAATTTATATTAACAGAAGAAGGGCTGTCTTTATTTCATTAAAATATGGTGGAATGTGCAGAAAATAGGTTTAAATGTTCAACAATTTTCTTCTAGTGTGAGACTGTTGCATTTAATTAAATTTTTGCTCGATGCAATGTGCATAAAGTTAAAATATTGAAAGAAATAAACAAGTTTCAAAAAAAGAAAGTGTTTAATTTGATTACATTTTAGATGATGGAATATGCAGAAAGAATAGAATTAGGCTGAAAGGTCTATGTTTAGCGTATGCATCATGTTTTTGAAAAGTAACTTAGTAAAGTAACTAGTAAAGTAACTAATTACTTTTGAAAATAAGTAATCAGTAAAGTAATTGGATTACTTTCTTGGAGAAGTAATCAGTAATCAGTAACTAATTACTATTTCCAAGTAACTTGACCAACACTGGTTGTAACAAAGTTGGAAGCATACAATTCTGCTTGGCAATTAATACAATATTTTTTTATTGGTCTGTCGACCTCAACGCTTCGACTTCACCTCGACTGACACAAAACACAGCATTTAAGAGACTTTTTTTTTCAGTTTCAAAATGCTACAACATGCAGTATATCAGTACAACACGCTAATCCCTGCTCTTCATACACTAGTGCCCTATGATTTCCATGGTGTTTTAAGTGCAGATGGAATCACAGAAATCCATTGATAAAAATTGATTTCTATATAATGTGAAACGTCTTGGAATATGGTAATTTTTTTGATAAATAAATCTAAAGTAGACTTGTATACCGCGGGTGCTTTTACACGGCATGTTTGCTGCAGTCCGTGCGTGATTGTTCCCACCGTTTCCCGCTGCGTTGGTCTGGTTTCACACTCAACTTGATTCTCTTGATCCTAGGTGCATTTGCGCATCTTACATAATCACAAACGGGCACGCTGCATCATAGAAAACAGGTCAATGTATATATTTTTTATCAATTTTTTATTAAGGTGCTATTATGCGCAGCAAAGTAAACAACACTTGGTTTTACTGTATGTGTGTTGCATGAAGGTGGATTTCTGCTGCTTGCAAGTGGATTCTTTGTAAAAAGAGGAGACCGCAGATTGCCATCCATTTGCTGCCCTAATTACACTCGTTATGTTGTCCATGTTGCTTTGTGAAAAAATTTTACATTTTCATGCGAACTGTGCCACGTTTCAAACTAAATTGCCAGTGTGAAAGCACCCTTTATCAAAAAGCGACATTAGTGCCTGTGAATATTAAAGACTGCTATTGAAATCTGAAGTCTGCTTGTCCCAGTTTGGCCTACTACACAAAATCAGACTCTCATGGTGTCTTCAGCGTCTGCTGTCTCACTTTGAGGACATGAACACATGATCTTCATCTCCAGAGATGCTCTGACATTTTACTATTCCATTTGAGAACTATCGTTAGATAAACACACTCTATAGTCTTCACTACAACCTGTTGTTTAGCTTAAAAAAAACATGACAAAAATATAGTAGAATGTGCTTCTCTAATTAATGAAAATACAGTTTATTAAAACATTTTTTTTTCAAAGAATATCACACAATGTTTTTTTTTTCTACGTTTTACTTTCAAATTTGTCCAGCACTTTGTTTGACCAAAAATTAAAGGAATTGTTTAAATTCTATTGATTTGATGGCATTTGGAAATTATGAAATTGTTAAAGTTTAATTAATTCAACCGTTGAGACATCATTTTTAATTATTAAAATGGAATCTGTAAATATTTATATATAAAACACAGAGTTTAGGAAACTATAAAATTGAATTTGTGAAAAATTCAAACAAATTTCATCAGGCCCTAAAAGATCTTTTTCTCTCAGACACAGACCTGGGACGCAGCCTGGCTACAGATGGTTTCTATCTCTACACAACAAACTCTTTTGGAAAGGGCTTAAGCAAGCTGGGTTCAGGGCAGCATGGGACATTGAGGTAACTCTAAAACTACATAACTAGCACTTAACAACATCCCCTGCTTTTCTCTTTGTACCAGTAACCTCCAGGCTACTATTGTGCTCATTCTACAGCTCTTGCTTTGTCCTGCTGTCTTTCTCATTTCTGCTCTGTGAGCAACTACATTTGTTGGACTTTTGAATCCTATGAAATGTTGCTGTGTCAATGAACTTTGTTTCAGTCCTCTCATAAATGTCAACTACTTGCACTTCCTCAGTCTCATTAAGAAACGTCTTGGACACGTCAAACAAACTGTAAAAAATAAGAAATCCCATTTTGCATAAAGAATTTTTAACATAATAGCGGAAACTGGGGATGTTTGTAATTGTAATGCCAGTTTAACCACTGCTTTTATTTGCAGGGTTAAAATCACCATCATACATGAACACCATCCTTTTAAAGTCACAGTGGAAGTTGTTCGTTTCTGTGTAAAGATATAGTTTGTTAGGATTTAGAGGACAACTATTCTAATGGCTCTTTTCCACTACACTCTGCTTTGTTTGGTTTTCCACTGTGTAAAAGTTTTACCTGTACCTGCTTTCGAGTACTTTTTTTAGTATCACCTCCGGCGAGGTTCTGAGTGATCTAAGGCGATACTAAAATGTCATGTGAAAACATTGCTGAATAGTCACCATTCACTGCGTCATCTTTGCACGCGCCAGATGGAGTTTCCAAAATATCCACCGCCATTTTTAAATAGTTTGGCCAGAGATAGTTTCTAAACGTACTACTATTATTATAGTATTATTATTATGGCAATTCGGAAGAATATGCCGTGGTCAAACAAGGAGGTGTAGACTTTCCTTTTGTTTGGTTGCCGAAGAGAGGATCCAGCGAGAGCTTGATAGTGCAGCAAGGAACGAAACGCGTCGCTATGACGACCGGTTACTATTTGTTGCAGTACTGTCTGTAATGGAAAACGGAGCAAAAAACGAGCCTAGTCAAGCTGGTACTGGTAATGGAAAAGCGCCATAATGCACCTGAGTTCTAATTTGATTTGCGATGGCAAATTGTGTATCATCTGAAATAGATTCTCTTGATTAATTTGATATATTATAAGTAGTATAAGTTAAGTAATTATCATTAGTGTCTAAAGCCGTGGTCACGCTAGACTTAAAGGGTTAGTTCACCCAAAAATGAAAATTAAGTCATTAATTACTCACCCCCATGCTGTACCAACCTCATAAGACCTTCGTTCGTCTTCGGAACACAAATGAAGATATTTTTGATTAAATTTGAGAGCTGTATAACTACCACATTGGCTCCTAAGGGACTGCCTCTTGACGGCCCAGAAAGTCAATGAAGAAAATGTTTAAATATCCCAAGTGACTACCGTGGCTCAACTATATGTTTATCAAGCGACGCGAATACTTTTTGTGCGAAAAAACAAACAAAAATAACGAGTTTATTCGACTATTTCTTTTCTTCCTTGTAGGCCAGAAACGAGATTTCCTTAGATTTCCACGACGCATGCGCGAGAATTGCGATCTGCTTACACCAGCTTACACTACTTCAGATCGCAATTCTCGCGCATGCATCGTGGAAATCTAAGGAAATCTCGTTTCTGGCCTACAAGGAAGAAAAGAAATAGTTCGAATAAACTCGTTATTTTTGTTTGTTTTTTTGCACAAAAAGTATTCTCGTCGCTTGATAAACATATAGTTGAGCCACGGTAGTCACTTGGGATATTTAAACATTTTCTTCATTGACTTTCTGGGCCGTCAAGAGGCAGTCCCTTAGGCAGCCAATGTGGTAGTTATACAGCTCTCAAATTTAATCAAAAATATCTTCATTTGTGTTCCGAAGACGAACGAAGGTCTTACGGGGTTGGTACAGCATGGGGGTGAGTAATTAATGACTTAATTTTCATTTTTGGGTGAACTAACCCTTTAAGGCTAATTTCTACTTCTGCGTCGGACCTACGCCAGGGCCTCTACGCTGTAGACTACACCTTGGTTTTCATTTATACTTGTGCGTCGTTGTCTGCGTTGATGTATAATTACACATGCAGAGGGAGCATGTGTAAAACCCGGGTTTTAACAGACCAATCACACTGCTTGCGGTTCGCTTTAGAATTGAAACGTTGTTACATTTTTGGAGAGTTGCTCGTCAGGGTGAGGGTTTTGCCGAATGGTACGTGTCCATTTAAAAGCATATATTTCAGCTGTGTTGAAAAACAAGTTTTTAATGTTGTTGATATGTCTATTTGGTGTGTAATATTGATCAGGTATATTTCGGTGAGGAGACGCATGTGCGCACAATCTTCCGCTGAATGGGATTTATGAAGGGAATTATGCGCAGGTTCTGCCGTACGCATGGTTTTATATAGCCTGACTTCGTCATACTCATATTCTAGTCAGAATATGAGTGTGATACTGCTCTGTAGGGCTTTGATTATGAGGCGTGTCTTAACCGAACCAGGAAAAAAAAACCCCCTCTGTACTCAATTGGATAGTCGTTAAACCTACAACCAATCAGAGCAACGCAGTAAGTGAACTACTTTGCATACAGTTGTCAACTACAGAGCTTACTTATTTTAGAAGTTAAATAACGAGTGTTGCTTCTTTTACTGACTCCTCCATGAGTGCGACCAAAGGAGAAACCACAACGATCACAGGCTTTTCATTACGTCCCATCTTCTTAGCGACCATCTGGTTCAGCTGATAAGTTACACTTTTGCCGAATCATGTAGGAAGGACGGCAAAAAATTCTTTCCGATCGACAAATGCCTTGATTTCAGTTTTCTGTTCGTCTATTAAAATTAATACGCTGTCGATTTATTTTACAACAGACGCGACAGCGGAATCTATACATCTCAATTCTCCAGCTGCAGTCATCTTTGAGGGAAACCAGTTAAGCGCTCTTTGATAACGTGATGATTACGTCCCTGCAGATCACCTGTCCATCATCGTATAAAACCCGCCCTGGCAATTTGATTGGCCCGAACGTTTCTTGTCTGATCATGATTATTCCTCAATGGTTCGAGTCCAGACCGAACTTCCCGACCAAAAAATGTTGTGGACGGAGTTCGGGCTGGCATCCAGGCTAGGTTTTATAAGTATTAATTTAAGTATTATTAAATAATTTTTGGCATTACACGCCATTTTTTTGCTTTCGGCCACATGTACACTTAGTAAGGATCCTACGCACAGTTTTATAAATGAGACCCCTGCCCTGAGCTGGTGTCATTGAGAGGAGTCGGGGCTAATTTGCAAATTCATGTAACCGTGTTTACTAATTGAAACAAGGGTGTAAGTTTACATTCAAGACTTCAAAAGCTAAAACTTTTTTTGGCCTTCCTCACAGGGGTTTTGTTTATTGTCGGAATGAGGAAATGGAAGCAGGGTGGGTGGCGCACAGTGGTGGCGTTTTGCTCCACCGTCCTGCCTCTTTTGACACAAAACCTCATCAGCTGTGCCAGGTCATCGACCCCTTCACACTCCAGGTACGACCTCTCCATTGCAAATGATTATCCTTCAGATCGCACTTTCAAATTTACATCATAAGTATTACAAGCAGGGCCTAAAACATTTTTTTTTGGTTTTGACACGCCTGCCAATGGCCGAAATTTACCAGCCAAAAATATACTTTTACCAGTCATGACACAAAAAGCAGGTAGTTATGGTGCAAAAGATTAGATACAAGTGAAAATTCACATTCCTCCATTTCAATTTGATACCACAGCTAAAACTACTAGCTTAAAGGATTAGTTCACTTTTGAAAAAACTTTTGCTGATAATTTACTCACCCCCATGTCATCCAAGATGTCCATGTCTTTCTTTCCTCAGTCAAAAAGAAATTAAGGTTTTTGATCAAAACATTCCAGGATTTTTCTCCTTATAATGGACTTCCATGGGAACCAGGTCCAACCGAGGTCCGAACGACAGTTATAACAGTTACAGATGCTAGCCTTTCTCCATTCTGTGAGGCGCGTTTGCAACGTCACGTAATACGTAATTACGTTCAAAAGGTCACGGGCGACGTAGCCAGAAGTACAGAGTCAGAGTGTTTACAAGTTGAACGCATAGGTTGAACGTGAAAACTAACTCAAACGCCGTTTACAAAAAAGGAATTGAAAGGTAAAACAACGATGTCGGACGATTTTGATTCTGTACTTCCGGCTACGTCGCCCGTGACCTTTTGAACGTTATTACGTGACGTTGCAAACGCGCCTCACAATATATTACAAGGCTAGCATTTGTCCTTAGAAAAGTTACATTTTTGGAATAAGCTTTGAAATAACCGATCGTTTCGCATGATAAGACCCTTATTCATCGTCTGATATCGTTTAAAGACATTTGAAGCTGCATCTGAAACTGTTAACACTATCTTTTGGACCTGAACCATCCGGTTCCCATTGAAGTCCATTATATGGAGAAAAATCCTGGAATGTTTTCATCAAAAACCTTAATTTCTTTTCGACTGAGGAAAGAAAGACATGGACATCTTGGATGACATGGGGGTGAGTAATTTATCAGCAAAAGTTTTTTCCAAAGTGAACTAATCCTTTAACTAATATAAATGTAATTGCCTACATTTTTAAAGACTAGTAAACAGTCAAAAATATGAACAATCAAATTAAAAGCAAAACGCACAAACGAAATAAACAGTGCTCTTCAGGCAGGTCTAATAGTTTTCAGTTACTGAAGTTTGATAAAGTAGGGTAATCAAATAAATAACACTGCATAGTCTCTTTTTTTAAAATTCAAGAGCAGTGATGTTTTTTTTCTTTTTCCTTTGTGGTTCCCTTTCAAACAAACTCCCTTTCACGTGTTCCAGCGCTTGAATATTTTTTTGGAAAAGCTGAAACTTTCGTGATGATGAAGCACTGACCCGTCAACTCTACAGAGCGTTGTTAACATTTGTTCATGTTCATGTTGTCACAACATTGCATTGTTAGAATTAAACAGTTTGTTACTGGCGACTGACACCGTTTCATAGACTCGCCAACACCGATTTGTACTCTCATTTGGTACTTGGCAAGTGTTCATTTTAGGCCCTGGTTACAAGTATTTCAAGCATGAGTGCTTTGAGTATGTATTCTGATATTTCTAATCAGAATTGTTAGTAGGTGTCTAATTTCTAGGTATGTTGTAAAATGAAAGTCGTATCAGCTGTCGACATACCGTAATTGTCATAATACTGATGCAATATAAATTTTGGAATATGACTCCTCTTGAATTTTCATCATTTTGGCAAGAGAAAATGCTGAATGTCAACTGTAAGTTAGACTTTCACAACATACAAGGTAATGCCTGACAATTTCACTGGTGTATATATATCAACAAAACATTGTGACTAATTATTTTGCCTTTTGTTTGGAGGCTTGTCATGACTTGGGCAGTTTTGGAGTTCCAAATGGTTGAAATTCAGCTCACATCCCCTATGTGTACCATGTTTTGTAACAGTTAGTTGTCAATTATTCCCAAAATTCATTTCATTGCATGTCAATAATATTATTATTTTTTTAATTATAATTATATTTATATATAATGTGTTTTGGTTCCTTAATCGAATCATGTCAAATGTGTAATATTTTTCACAAATCTATGATAAGTACTTGTAAATTAACTTCATCCTTTCAAATGTTTTATTTGTGGATGCTTCTAATTCTCATTTCTCTATTAAAGGTTTCTCAATTAGTAGAAATGCCCCATCATCATTTCCCAGTGGGCAGCTGCCTGACCACCCTGCGTCTGTGTTCTGATGGTACCTACCTCTACTGGGTTTGGTCACCTGTCGGCATCAATGAGAAAACACAAAAAGGCCTCTCTGTCTTTATGGATGTCTTCCAGCTAAAGGTATTAACTTGAGAATGTGTCAAGATTTTTCCTGGGTCAAAAATTGTCTTCATTAGTGGCGGACAAATTATCTGTTTTTTTGTTTTTTTTGCAGACTGAGTCTGGTCTGTGTGTGGCCAGCCCTATACAAGATCGGGTTATCCTGTCACGAAAGGAAGGCGAGTCATCTAAGTGTTTGAATGAGCTGCTCCTGAGCCGCATGTCCCGCTTCCGTGCTTCCCACTCCTCCACACTGGCTGCCCTCACCGGCTCTGCCATCACCAACCCCGTCAAAGAGGAGCAGTCGGGTAATACTGCTGTATGTTGTTTGTGCCTCGGCTGTTCCCAAGCGACAACTTTTTTGGCTTGGTTACTATATTAATTGGGGCATTTATGAAAAAGAATTGCACATCATTGTATTAAGTGTGCACTTGTAGTGTGTTTCAAGTCTTAAGTATTGTATTACAAAACTGTACTTGCAGATAATATGATATTAATTAAATAAACGAGACTACGTCTCGTAGACTCTTATGGCTCTCTTAAAGGGTTAGTTCACCCAAAAGTGAAAATTCTGTCATCATTTACTCACCCTTCATTCCAAACCCATAAGACTTTCGTTCATCTTCGTAACATAGTTATAGTTATTTATAAAATCTGAGCGATTTCTGTCAATACATTTACAGTCCACACAACTGCCACTTTGATGCTTCAAAGCTTTCATAAAGAGATTGTAAAACTAATTCATATGATTTGAGCAGTTTAGTCCAAATTTTCTAAAGAGACTTGATCGCTTTATATGATGAACAGAATGAATTTAGGCTTTTATTCACATATAAAGTACGTTTTTAAGCGCCAAAGTGGTAGTTGTGTAGATTGTCAATGGAGGGATGGAAATCTCAAATTTCATTAAAAATATCTTCATTTATGTTCCCAAAGATGAATGAAAGTCTTACAGGTTTGGAGCGACATGAGGGCGAGTAAATAATGATCGAGTTTTCATTTTTTGGTGAACTACCATAACCCTTTAACACGCTTAAATACACTTTTTAAAAGTGTTGACTAACATACTAAAGTACAGTAAAGTACTTGATTTATAATTTTTATTCTAGTGTGTTATTCAATATTAGATTGCCCTCTTGTAGCAGAAGTTCACTTGCGTTAGCATTTCCATTGACTCCCATTTATTTTGGTGTCACTTTGACAGCGAATAACTTTACATCTGAGGCGTTTGAAGACCCCATTTGTCCATTATTTATTTCTAAAGAAACACGACAATGTATAAAATGCTCCATTACCTTGTAGCTTAAGTTATGGAGCCGTAGAAGCAGTTTTAGTGAAAGTAGGCTAACGATTGTGTCATACCCACGCGACTCTCTGTCGCACAGTAGAGAGATTACCGTATGGACGGGAGGAGAAGCTCGCGCGCAAATCGGGGAAACGTGGAGGCAAAATGACAAAATAATTAATCAGAATACCAAGAAAAATTGTCTCCTTCTCCTAGCTCATGGCCAGCTCCTACTCGCACTCTTTTTACTTTTTCAGACGACAATTTCCGGTGAAAATTTTTTATGTTGGTCATACTTTCCAAAAGAATAATCTGATTCTGAATGCCAGTATCCACACCGGCGCAGTGACTGACAGCCTCACACTCTCCTCAAACATTGTGCTCATCCGCGCTTTGCCGTGTCGAAGTACAACTCGCGTAAAGTGAATTATAACGGGAATGACTGCAATTGCAGATTTCGAACAGAGATTGCGTCAAAGAGGAAAAACTGCGGACTGCAGCTTTAATTGCAAATATATTTAAACAAATGACATACAATATTCAGTAGAAATCCATACATAAGTAGTGACAACTTCAAGATGTTTACAAGCATACCTGGTACTATATTAAAGGCATGGTTCATATGCCTATGGAATACCTTGAAAAGTCATGTAATTTAAAAATTAAACATTTTGAAAAATAAATAACCCCGAAAGTTTTGAAAAAGTAATTGAAGTTTGTTTCACAAATAGCTGCATAATAGAATATATGTTTAACCCTAAAAACAGTATTCTAGACAAATGTGGGCAAAATAGTTTTGATTTATTTAAAAAAAATACTTCCCTTGATCTGAGTGGTACAAGACTTGGCTACTTTTAAGTTTGCCTCCTGAACAAACACATTTTTTTTTTTTTTTACTCAATTCTACAATGTTAAGTGGGTGAAAGAAAAAAAAACTCCTTAATCTTGTATTTTGGTCAAAAATGGGCACCCATAGAAATGAATGGGGAAAAAAGTGTTTTTTAGAGCATTCTAAAATAAGCCAAAATAAGACCCCAGGTGACGGCAAAGTCACTTCATCTTTAGGTTTTAGCTCTAAGAACTTATTGGAATGATATTTTAATATAGTTAAAAAAAATAAAACATACAAATAAGCATAATTTATATAGAAAATATGGTACTTTTTGAAGTTAATAAATTAAAAAATACCCCCAAAATAAAAAAAAACCCACCATAAATGGATCGACAAAACTTTATTGAAGACAGTGACATAAGATTTATAATAAATAAAAATTAGGATCACACCTGACTCCTCTGTGCCCACATTTGTCCACAATTACAGGATTAAGGGTTATAAAGTGAATGCGGTTTGAAGGCTACTTGATAATTTGGGATAAACAAATGTCACCTCACAGCAAGAAGGTGTCCGGTTCCAGCCCTATATGAACCAGGAGTCCTTTCTGTGTGGAGTTTGCATGTTCTCCTCGTGTCAGCAGCATGGGTGTCCTCTGGGTGCTTTGGTTTAGATTAGATGGATTGGACATAGTGACATATTGGCTGTCGGTTTGTGTGTGTGAGTCGGAAGTGTAAAACCTGGCGTAAAACCTGTGTCAAATCTAATGTGTGTGTGGTTAATTCTGATGAAAGCGGACCCCGCAAAAAAAAAAAGAAAAAAAAAATATATATAGTATAACTCGCAGTGTTGATCTTGGTCTCTTGTTTTGTTTGTTTTTTCTTGTCCCAGTAGTCAACACAAGTTGTGGCTTGTCTATAAAAACGCTGAGGAAGACGCCGATGTACGTGTGTGGAACGTACCTGGTGATGCTGGCACCCACTCCAGGCGTTGCTGGGAGCTCTGCCACACGCTCGCTGTTTGGTGGCGCCAGTGGCCTTTCTTCCCTTAAGAGTAAGTCATCATTTCTTATTCTGAGGGGATCTTTATACCCTAATCAAACATTTTTACATAATCACTATCGTGGTGGATAGTGTCCGAATAGTGATTTATCATTTAATGTTATCCATTTTTGGATAATGTCTCATTTATCCCACTGTTACCTAAAATCAAACATATAATAATTAAATGAATAATTAAAACCCTAAAATGAAAATTCTTTTATCATCTATTTCACCCTCATGTTGTTCCAAACCCATATGACTTTACTTACTTCTGTGGAACAAATATGAAAATCATTTAGGAAACTCTTTTTAAAAAGCAACCAAGAGAGTCAGCTAAAAAGTACTTTTATTTGACATTCTTCAAGTCTTCTTAACTTTTTTTTTTTTTAGTCAATCCACTTGTGTTTTTTCCTAGTCTTGGCATCTAGTTTGGTGTTTAACCTGGCTGATGGTCAGTTTAGCAATCGTGCAGACCTCGTAGATGCTCCAGGAAGTTCTCTGGGTCGTGGGGCTCAGGTTGCGGGACTGGGTAAGAAACAAACATTTCCACACATAAAGCCCCTTTCACACTAAACTCAATGCATCAATCAAAACAAATCTCAGAGAGAATATACATTGGGCTATGGCAGCTGTCACAGTAGGAGACATTTCACAGAAGGCAATTGGTGATTTTTGGAGACAGACAGATTGTATATCATCTTGAAGTCACCTAAAGGGCCTCAACTATGCATGGGGGGTTATATTAATAATTTTATTGCTGAGAAGGTCGATGAAAAGCTTCAGCTCCAGGCAAACATGTACAGGTCACATGGTAAACATGATAACCCGCATATCTGCTAGATGCCATTACCGTTTGGTGCTACAGTTTTTCCATGAACCATTCAGCACAACATTGTTAACATTTGTTATATCCGTTATTTACGAAGCTAAGTGACGATGTACAACGCAGCTAGATCCTAACGTTAATCAGTCCCACCAGGATTTCACGATTTTTTTTTTGTGACTTTTGCGATCAAAATGAGTGATTTTGTGGTGGTAATTTCCAAAAATTTGTGAAAAAATTTGCGATTTATATATAACATTTACCATAATAGTATTCAGTCCTTCCAGAAAAACGCTGAGTTTTTTTGTGATTGTTGCTGGCAAAAATTGATTGATTACGCGGCCCGTTTTCTTTAAAAATGCAATGGAATATGCGAGATATTTATGCAATTTTATGCGATGAAATTGCAGGAATTTGCAAAAATTGAGGGAACTTGCAAAAATTGCGGTTTGATGAAAAAGAGAAAAAAAGTGATTCCCCCAACATCCTGTTCTCACTAGGCTAATGTAAGAGTCATTTCTTATTACTTCATTTGATAAGCAAGCATACTACATCATAGAAAGTGCTGGGAATATTTAATTTCTCATCTTGTTTTATTTCAGACTGTAACGAGTGTAAATAAGGTGTGGCCCCTTTAAGAGCTGCGCGCTCCCTGTTGAACTCATTATGTTGTTTATTAGGTAACGATGTGACGGTAGAACGTGTGACAGACAGATATACGAGTTCGATTTGTGAGATGTCAATCGCCTCCGCGAGTCTGTCTGGCATCGCGTAATTGCGTCACTTCATAACGTTCCCATGGAAACAGGGGGAAATGGCTGCTCTTGTGTGAAGCAAACGCAACATTTTTCAACTTTCTGCTAAGATACATGTGACTTTTTTTGTAACGAAAATGCGAGGATTATGAAATTATGCAAACCCCGCATATTTTGCACGGAAATCGGCAATTCATGCGGCGAAAGTGCGGCGTATTTGAAAAAATGCGGCCCCCGCATAAATATGCGGACCTTGGCTGATTTTGCATTGAATTCAGCGATCGCATAATCGCGTTTTTCTGGAGGGACTGGTTAATGTTTTCTAATGTACGTCTAGACTAATGTTACGTTAGACAACGTTACGTTAAAGATAACGTTCAAATACGTTGTTGACTTAACTTATATCAGATCCTTGTTTAATTTATCCGCGTTTAGTTGGTGTTGTGGTCTACCGCATAACTTAATCGCATAACTTAATCCAGAGCAGACACTTATCTTGGTTAAGATGTGACTTGGGACCAGGGTTAAAGAAATACACACCGTCGCCCAGCCTCTCAGGAACCTAGTGTCAGAGTTGCATGTACCCCATACACACCGTTTGACCATTTTAAACTTAAAATAACTAGAAAAAACGAATGAAAACGGACTAACTCCAATGCATTTCAATGGAAGTGGAAGCAGAGAATGTCCGAGTGTATTGGGTTAGCTGCGCACTGTGATTGGCTCATCGTGTTTGAGGGCGTGGTTTAGCCATAGGTCAGTTGGATTTACTTTGCACTCACAGCTGCACTACTTCCAGAACTTCAGCCAGCTCCTTTGTTTCCTGTCTTCCATTATTGGACAAACTGATTAATCCAGGTGTGTCTGATTATTGTTGTTGTGACTACTGAGGTCAGGCCCTGAGGTCGGGATTAATCAGTTTGTCCAATAATGGCAGACAGGAAACAAAGGAGCTGGCTGAAGTTCAGGAAGTAGTGCAGCTGTGCATAAAGCCAATTGTGGGAGTGGCCTTGGATGGCAACTTGCCCAGTGCATTATGGGTGTTGAAATTTTCCTACCTATTTGGCAAAAGGGAAATCAACAGCCTTTTTTTTTCTGTTTTCTCTAGTAAGGTAGGACCTAGTTATTTGTACCTTTCTACCTCATAGCCAGACAAGTTTTATTGAAAGCCTATTTTGTCAGCGATAAAGTACCCCTTTAAATAGTAGATGTTAAAAAAAAACTTAGTAAAAAAGAATTCGATACATTTTTCAGCTTATTTAAAACAGAATTAACAGATTTTTAAAAATAATTAAGACACCCATATCGGGTTAAATAAAATAAATATATTTACAATTTTAGTGATATGCTCTTCTCTAAAATTCTTTTTTTTTGTAGCTAACTAACAGGCTGCGGGCATGAAATGTTTTTCCTGAGATAAATGTAACGTCGTGTTCACAAGGTGTTATTTTGACGTCTTCCTGAGGTTGAAACACTGATTGGGTGATTACATGAGATGCATTTCAATAGGTTGTACTGTTTGCCCTGATAATGGTCTTTTGACCGAAAGCTTGGTGATTTAAATTTGCTTTAAGGATTGAAGTGTGCGGACAGTTTATTTATTTTTTGAGTTTTCTAGTCTTGTCTGTCTGAACCTCCTTCAATAGGTTGTACTGTATCTTTCAACATACCTTCTGATGTTCATTCATGTGTTGTTGTTGTTTTATTTTTGCTTCAATTTTGAAGCAATTTAACACCACATTTAAGAGAAAAAAACAGAAGAATATTTTAAAATATATTCACTGCAAGATTGACTTCATTTGAAAGTAGAATTTCTTTAATCAAAATCAACAGAAAAGTTTTGAGCATGTGTTCTCAATCAATGCAAATCATATCAATGTTGTTATTTTTAACTAGAACTATTTCAAATATTTTTTGTTAATTGAAATAAAGCTGAAATAAAATAATATTATAAATGAACACCTTAAATTTAAACAAAAAATTGAAATGTTGCCTTGGCAGAAAACTAAAAGTTGAAGTACTAAAACTAAAATGAATCTAAATATAAAATAACCTAATAAAAATTACATAAAACACTTAACACAACTATTAAAATTTAAACTACATTTAATGTGAAAATATATAGAAAAGCTAAAATATAAAATTAAAAACTAATTCAAACTATTAAGAATAAAACACTGTCACATATAATTGTATAATGTCTGTTCTAGGGGCTTGCTATGATGCGCTTAACAACTTAATCTGGACGTGCTCCAGTGACTACATGGACCAATGGTGTAACCCTGGAAACCAGGCCTTCCATCATGTGTGCCAACGGCTTGGGGTCAGTCACGTCATCAGCCAGCCTAAAGGTATAGAAACTGGAGCTCTAACATATGCAACAAAACATTTTAGAGGCTTGCATTCATTACACCACAACCCAACCAGGCACAGTCTTAACAGTCTTAATTATACTGACAATAGCTGATTTTGCTAAAGTTTCCCTTGTGTAAAAGAAGTGCACTTTAGCATACCTTTAAAAAGAGTAAAAGTATACTATTTCTTGTCAACTGAATACAACTTTTTCATGTTATTTGCAATTAAATTCAATTAGTTGAACTTTAGCTAAGTGCTTGTGGACCCCCTTAAAGCAACACCAAGTGAGATTTTTTTTTTTTTACCTTAAAATAATGTTTCCAAAATAGTTTCAGTGGTTCATAACCACACTATGTAAGAGCTATAACCACACTATGTAAGATTGCCAGATCGGGTCGCTTTTCTGTAGTTCTAATGAGACATAAGAAAACTACTAATTTGACTTGCTTTATGTCAAGTGTTACAATAGTCATTATTTTGTTTTTCTTCGTTTCTATGTTGCAATACATCATACTTTCATGAAATTCCAAAGCCGGTGCTGGATAAACAACGAGCATGTGTGTGCAACAGTAGGCTGCGGTAGGGTAAATTATTTACGACAGCGGTAACGGACAATTCCGCTTCCAACCTGTAGGGTGACCGCAGAGGAAAAGTTACTTGGTGTTGCTTTAAGTTAGTCTTAAGTACATCTTTATATATAATTTTGTAATTACTTCTATGGTTAAAGTGAACTGCTGAATGTACTGACAAGCATTTATGGTAAAATAAAATATTCTTTAATGTCATTTTTATTGAAACTAGTATGTTGTGTACTTAAATATATTTATAATTGCACAATTTTACTGATAACATTACAATTTAATACACTAAATAATTAAATACAAAATATGTTAAGTTTAAATGTATTATTAATTAACAATACAGTTAATCTTATAATCAAGCACTTGACATGCTCTTTAATATGTTAGTCAACACATCTATATCACAAATAAGTGTACTTCTTTAAAGCACAACAAAAATATTACAACAATGATTTATAGTAAAACTTTGAATTTGACATTATTACAAAATAGTCATGTATGTGTTTTTGGGGAGTGGCCTTTATTTTGTTAAAGGGGTCATGAACTGGCTTTTTAAATTTTATTATATTGTTGTCTGGGGTCAACTTATGATGTTCGCTTGGTTTTTGCATTCAAAAACATCAAAATGAATACGTAATTTATAAGTAAAGTAATCTGTTTTGTCATCACCGGCCGTGTTTTAGTTGGCGTTGATCTTCTTCTGCGGGGGTGGTGTTTTATCCTCTTTGTCGTCATAGTTCCCCACTTTTAAAAACGAGTCGTTTGCTGAGGCTGGTGTCAATAAAAGCTTTTATTGCACTAACAAGCACATTTTCAGTTCTGAAACTTACAGGAAATTCTTATTATATGTTGACCTCTTAGATGTCAAAAGCTCAAGGAAATTGGATTTCTCATTTCATCACCCCTTTAACATATCTGCTAGGCAAGCAAAACTATACGTTTATGATTTGAAGAACACATTCATTACAATAAAGCACATTTCTTTTTTTTCTTTCTTTTTTACAAGGGGTCACTTTTCATTGTTATATCTGTGCAGATATTTTTGCAAGGACATGGTGTATAGGATGGTGCTCATACAGAAATGATCTGTCAAATATAGAAATGATCTTTATCGTTTTTCCCATCACGTTTTTGACTCTTTATTACAGAAGAAATGATAGACACCGGCAAAGTGATAAACCAGCTGCTCCATCATGTTGGTGCTATGTGCATCCACCAGCTCAACCTGCTAGCAGCCAACAGTAGTTTACACCTAGGAACCTTCATAGGAAAACAACCCATGGAGGCTTGCCACTTTAGTTCTATATGTGACGTCATGGAGAAGGCCATGGTCAATGGAGACACGTGCATCATCCGATGCATCTTGGTCGTCTTTCAGGTGTGTATATAATTGGTGGGGTTTAAGATTCACATCTGAATTATATTATAAACACTACAGTATTACTTTTTTACAATATAACTTCCTGCAAAGCTGCTTTGAAATAATGTGCATTGTGAAAACTGTCTTACCTAAAATATATGTAATGCAGATGACTTAACTAAAACAATGTGAGTGATGGCCTTTTTGCAATTGGAGATTGAGTTTGTTCATCAACAGTGAATAGGCTGGAACATTCTTTCTCGTGTTTTCCAGGTGGTGTTCCAGTTTTTTAATCCAAATTCAGAGCAGAACCGGGACTGTGTTAAGCGTTCTGGACTGTTGCTGTGGCAGTTACTTATGGCTCCTCCTGATCAGATAGAACCAGAAATACAAAGAGAAGTGTGTCTCGCCATCAGGTGAATCTCTCTCTCTCTCTCAAAAAATAAAAAATAAATAAAAAATAAATAATAATAATAATTAAATGTGGTGTTAAGAATATGGAGACGGGGAATAATTTGCGTATTTATGCATCCACATATACTAAATGAAGCAAAGGTATACTTTCAAGTTACATTCAAGCTATTTTAAGGCATTAAGAAATGACTTTCACGGTGCAAAAACATTTAAATATGTCATTTTGATTATCAAAAATGGGATTTAAGGGATATAATGTTTTGTCTTTTTATATATTCTTTAAAAATATATCTTCCTTTCTCTTCCAAAGTTGAACAAAATTCTTATTAGTTTTTTAGTTAATTTAGTAAAACAAAAAAAACAAACATTTTCTTTGTCTGAAAAAAAAAAATGTTGAATTTATGCAACTTTGCTCAATACAAACTACAAACCATTTTTCTATTCTTTCTTTATTCTTATTAGCTCAGGTTTAAACACCTTGTACCAGAGTGAATCTGAGTTGAACAACCTGCTAAAATTTGTTTTCACTGAGGGTAAGAATGACAAATAAATACACATCGTACAGAAATCAAGTTTAACTATAAGCTTACTTATCATTGGCTCACTGTAATTGCACAATTGCATATTGATATGAACACTTTTTTTTTCAGGGGAGAAGAACAATGGTTTGTCTCAATTACGTGATGTTATATTAAACAACCTTGCTAACCAGTTACAGAAGAACCGCTTTGGTAGTGAGGAGGATGACCACTACAGGTAACAAGTTTCATAGCTCTTTAGATCTGTTCGATATGTTCAATATACTCTATTAGACTTAGGGATGGGCAACGATTAATCGCGATTAATCGCATCCAAAATAAAAGTTTGTTTTAACATAATATATGTGTGTGTAGTGTGTATTATTAATTTGTATATATAAATACACACACATGCATGTATATATTTAAGAAATATTTGCATGTATATACTTTATATATATATATATATATATATATATATATATATTCACACATAATTAATATTATATATAAATATTTGATATATTAATTTCATATTTTTCTTAAATATACACATATATGTGTGGGTATTTTTATTTACAAATTAATTATACACACTACACACACGTATATTATGTAAACACAAACTTTTATTTTGGATGCGATTAATCGCGATTAATCGTTGCCCATCCCTACTAGACATGCAAAACACAACAAATCAACATAATTCTTTTGTGATCGCAACATACATGTTTTTCTCTTATCTCTGTCATTTACACTTTCTCTTCTCTTCCCCTGCAGACTGAAAGATGAACTGTTGCAGTGTATCTTGAAGACTGTAGTGCGAGAGTCATGTCTCCTTATCACCAAATGTCAAACTGTTTCCAAGGAAGACCTTCAGAAGCTTCTCTCCACTGTACCCGTATGTGACTTCCACATAAATGCATTTAAAAACGTTTTTCGTAAAGAAACTTTTCGTTGTGACTGGTTACTCTGAATGTAGTTTTTAATTGAATTAATCTTAAAATAGTTCTACAAGCCATTTGTTCTCATATCCCTTGTGAAAAAGAAGTACACTTTAGCATACTTTTAAAAAAGCAATGATTAGAGAAATATACTTTATTATTAAGTCCAAAACTGAATGTAATGTTTTCATAAATTTAATTTCAATTGTAGTAAATGCAATTAGCTGAAATATATATATATATATACATATATATATATATATATATATATATATTCATATATTCATATATTCATATATTATTTCTGTTGAGAAAATTATTTACATTTATTTGTAATTACGCATTTGTAATGGAGTTGCAATTGCATACAAATTTAGTTAAATTTACACACTGCAATTTAAATTATAATCAAGTACTGTGCTTTAGTATGTTAGCCAACACATCAAAATAATTTAAAGTTATAAAACATAATGATTTTAAATGTACTTTATAGTAAAACCTTTAATTTGTCATTATTACAAAGTGTACTTTTTAAAAGTCTATTTAAGTCATGAAAGACCATTCTCTTTAAGTGGCCTGCTATTTCATTAATATTACATTATCTGGAAGTGTTTTTTTTTTTGCACTTGCACTTCTTTTTAACAAGGGAAATCAAACTAAATGAATTAATGAAAAAGATGAGATCAATTATATTCAAAAATTTTCTTGGGATAACTTTAGAATGATAGTTTTGTTTTTCTTGCTATGAAACATGACCAATTTCAAAGCATTTTACCATAACAAACTAATGATTTAACATTTTACCTTCTGTCCAACTGACAGACGCGGACCAATGGCAACAGACCCTGTTGTGTTTTGTTGGATCAGTGTTTTCCCTCTGTCAGTGTCTGTTGGCATCGGTCTGCACTTGTTTTTGCCGATTGAACATGTTGAATCAGAATTTGTCAGTTCATGGAATGTCTGAGCAGTGACGTATTGTAATCTGGTGATTGTTCGCATTGGTGGTGTCTGTTTTTTTTTTTTTACAGGCACATTATGTTTTAAGGCCATTTCACACTGCACCATCAATGTTGCAATTATGTTACAATTACAATTATGTTGTGTGTTTACATTGAAGTTCTTAAAGCCATCTTGCCTGTAACAGGATCATTTTCTTGCAAAGCAAATTTTACATGTTTGGTTTGCCGAGTGTTATTTTGGACCCAGTTTATATGCTGCATCTAAATGTATACATTCAATTATAATGTGAAATAGTTGTCTGTATAATTTCACACAATTTATTGAATCGCTAATTAACCCACAGCACTTCCACATCAACAGGTAGTGTCACCAAGCTTACGTTACTTAATGGCTGTGCAGAACCATTTGCTCAGCAACACCATCCTGCTCCACCCTGATGACATTGATGATAGTGACAGCTCCCTACAAGGGGAAACAATGAAGGTACAGGTAAACATCCCCTTTAAAAACCCTATGGTTTGTGTGGACTGATGACGACAGCTCCTGCATTCTTGAAAGATGGAACAAACAGGAATTAAAACAGTTCAATATACTGTGGTCTCTTCTGTAGCTAACATGCTAATGCTAAAAACATCATTATTGCAGTGATAATTATGTTTCTAGTATGTTATATGTTTGGCAACACTTCTTCTAACCCTAATTGATGGTGTGTGTAGCTTTTAATTTCTTAAACAGACTTTTTTTTTTAAATTTCTGCGTCATCAGTAGATCACGCGTTGAACTTTCCACATCCATCGGTGCTTTTATGGAATTGCGCTCATGCTAATTTGCTGTGTTTATTAAATCTGGCACTAAGTTTCTTAAAGGGGTAGTTCACCCAAAAATGAAAATTATACCATGGTTTACTCGCCCTCAAGACATCTAAGGTGTATAACTATCTGCATTCAGACAAACACAATTGGAGTTCTTCTTAAATATACTCTAGCTCAGGGGTCTGCAAGTAAGGTTGGCATTGGGGCAAAAATATTTTTGACACTAGATGGCGGGCCAGAACATAGCCAATGGATAATTTAAGAAATTAATTGATGAAAATGAAACTAGAATTGCCTGTGACAGACTGATATAGTGTCTTTTGTAACTGATAGTGAGCTATTACTCTGTGTTTTAATCCTGAATATTCGATTTGTTGATTTAATTATAGAATATCGAATAAGTCGTGCGATTATTGTAAAAAAAAAAAAAAAAAAATCCCAATGTTTTCGGTGGTGACGCCATGTTCACATCACCAGAGGGTATAATAACGCAACAGCTATCACAAGGAACCGGCAAAAGTAATGATTATGAATGTTTCAAATATAGCAAGGAGACATTTTAATTGTTTATTAGTGTCTGTCTCGGCTGCAATAGTGACCGCGGTTGTTAATGCACCTGTAGAAAGAAATGCACTTTTCATATGGATTATATAAGCAGAGAGTAGTCGGTTTCTTTTAGTTTTGAATTGTTTCATTTAAAATTAGACAAAATTAGACATTTAAGCTTTCTGTATGTTTCTTGTGTCTGTGAGGCAGCTTAAACGCTGAGTTTCAGTTCATTTATGAAGAGCTCCAGTTCACAAGTAATCTCGCCGGCGCCTCCATGTCCTGATTATATCGTGTGCTATATTTGTCTCTTATTTATTAAATCCAGGCAATTGGTTGATAAAATATTGATTAAAAATAAGATAGAAATGATACAAAACGAAATTCATTTTTTTTTTAGAAAGGCTTTCTACAAAACAAAAATTAATGACGTGGTCAAAATCATGTCTGACCCACATGTCTCCCGATATATTGCGGCATCTTGCAACACGTCCCGCCTTGCCAAAACACACATGTGGGAGATGCGGAATGGATAAAAATTAATAAAAAACTCATGCTCTTAACGAACTATGTTTTATTTCCTCTTTCCATATTGTGAATAACTAACTTATTGTAATAATTATTTGACGTAGACTACTTTTAAACTTAGAATTATTCCTCGGCATCCTCGCATACTAAACTGAATTTTTTTTTTTTTTTTTTTTGCGTGCTGGAGGTACACTATTATGTCATGTGTAGAGTGATTTTAACATTTTAAGCTAGCTGCTGAGAGAAAATGGCACTCTCAAAGAGTCTAAAGAGGAAAGTTGACAGCGAAAATAGCCATGCAAAGAATAATGAAAAGACAACTATACATTCCTAGTTTTGTAAATGCAGAAGCGGTGTGTCTTATCTGCAACGGCAACCCGATCACACTGCGTCTCTATAGTACACATTGTGTTTATAATGCAATTTATATACGAAAATTTGTTTTTATGTGCTTATGAAACACATGGGTAGGTTTAGTATTGGTGTCGGGTGTGTGTATTATATGTTGGGTAGGATTAGTGGTGTGGGGTGCGTGTGTATTATAAGCAATAAAGTGTGCATCAAATGCACGCAAAAAAACTGCTTTTCATATGCACGTAAATTTCATTTTGTGTTTAAATTGCACGATAAACACAATCCGTGCTATAGAGACGCATTTAATATAATATTAGACACTCATGACGGTTATTTTAGAGGTGTGTTCTAGCGATCCACAGACTCTTTTGAATGTCTGTCAGAACTTTTCAGGCTGCGGCGCGGGCCAGATATTATTGCTGGCGGGCCAGTTTTGGCCCACGGGCCGCCTGTTTCTGACCCCTGCCCTAGCTTTTCCAAGATTTATAATGGGAGTGAATAGGGGACGACATTTTGAAGCCCAAAAAAATTCATCATAAAAAATAATCCATACGGCTTCAGGGCATTCTGAAGAGTTAGAAAAATAAAACTTAAAAAAAAAAAAATTGAACTTTTAAAGCTATAATAATATGGCCGTCCGGTAGATTTGTGGCGAAATTTAATTGAATTAAATTGTATGAATGCATTTTAATTACATTAAGTTAACACTTAAGGGCACGTTCGCACAGAACGCGTTTTTGCTTTGAAAAATACAAGACGTGGGGAGTCGAATGAGGAAAAACACGTTGACGCGTTTTTTTAAAAGTTAAACTCATTTTAACTTGACAACGCATTTTTAGAACGTCGTGTCATGCTCAAGATGCTGTAAAAGATGCAAGTCCATCTAGCGTGTGATTTCATAGAAAAACAATGGAAACATTGGAATGGAAAACAGTGTTCTGTGTGAACGTATATTATTTCTGTAATACGTAAAAGTATGCTAAAGTGTACTTCTTTTTCACAAGGGTTCTATACCAGCTTTAGATGTTCTCAAAGAAATGTGTGTGTTGAATGTGCGTGTTCCCATCAGGAGTTGCAGACGAGCATCTTATCACTTGCTTCGAAGATCCTGGTTGGGTGTGATGAGGTTCTGGAGACCCTTCAGCAAGTCACCAGCTCTCTTATCAACAGCAACATCAGTGATCGAGAGACCAGGTGCATTACAATATTATATATTTTCTTTTTTATTTTCTTTTATAACTTTATTTGTATGTTGCACGCATAATTAAACACTTTCTTTTGCTTCTCTTTAATGTGAAGACTGAGAGGACTGGAACAGGTCACGAAGGCCACAATGTTGGGTCACTTGCTGCCGGTTCTGTTGACTTCACTGATGCACCCGAACCTGCAAACCCTCACACTAGCTGATGCTCTCATGCCACAGCTGGTCCAACTGGTCCTCTATACTAGTCAGGTGTGTATATGTGATTGTTGGATGGAAGAGCAAGGCGATATAGCTAAAAACAAGTATCGCAATTACTTTTCATCATTTGAACAATATTTGATATATAGCGTCTCAATATTTATGTATTTGCTCTCAAATAGCATAGAAATCTAAACTCGCTATTGCTTGTATCGGACAAAATATTTTCGCATTCTCACACAGGCTTTAAGAAATGTAATGGTCAAATAAAAAGCTAAGAATAAAAAAATTAGCAGAGCTGGTTAATGTTATAACATCGGGCAAATAATAGTGAATATATTCTAAATGTTAAATATATTAACCAGCTCTAATCGACGCACACAGATGTCAATATTTTACACTACCACCAATGCATTAATTGATCAAAATGCAGTAATATTATTGTGCAATTGTTTTCTATTTTATATTATATTATATTTATTTATTTATTTTTTATGTAATTTGTTCCTGTGCTGCAAAGATGAATTTTCAGCACATTACTCCAGTCTTTACTTTCACATGATTTTTCAGAAATCATTCTAATATGCTGATTTGCTGCTCAAGAAACATCTCTTATTGTCAATGTTAAAAACGGCTGTTTCATATTTTTGTGGAAATATATTTAGGATTATTTGATAAATAGTAAAGTAAAAAAAAGCATTATTTGAAATATTTGTAACATTTATTAATGTCTTGACTCGCTTTTGATCAATTATATGCATCCTTTTTGAATAAAAGTATTAATTTCTTTCACAAAAAAAATAAAAATAAAAAATCGTACTGACCCCAAACTGTAGTGTACATTTTGAGATTTTTTTAATTAAAATATTATGAATAATGTCTAATTTTTCATTAATGTGTGTGTTAAGTACATTTGTGGATCTAAATAATAAATCATAAACTGTTGGTACTGTTAACATTGGCTGCTCTGAATCTGTCTATATAACAGACCGCTTTGCTGCTGAAGACACATTCACCATTATTTTCGGAGGATTCCTCGCTAAATCAAGGCCCCAATCCACCGTCATTAAGTGATGGGTAAAAATACTTTTTTCTATCTATCCTTGAAACTATTGGACAAAAACCTTTAAATTACTGAAATACAAAATTATGTTGTATTTAATTCAGTTTCCAGATTCTCGAAGAGAGAGAGGAGCCAGGTTTTTTAACCGGCCTGAAGATCCCTGCCCCATGGGCCGCTGGGAAAACCGTGGAAACTGTTCATCCAGTCCGGGACAACTACAAATTTAAAGATACAGTGCACATACCTGGTGCGCGCTGTCTCTACCTTCGTTTTGACCCTCGCTGCTCCTCCCAATACGACTATGACAAGGTTTGAACTTTCGATTCCTTGAAGCTTCTGTTCTCATTCATAGTGAATATGCATGCTCATAAACTCTCATTTTTCAGCTGGTGATTTATGCCGGGCCCAACACAAATAGTCGAAAAGTGAGTGAGTACGGAGGCAACACCATGGGTTATGGGAGCCGTAGTGTCTTGGGAACTGGATGGCCCAAAGATCTTGTCAAGGTGAGGAAAAGCACTCTCCATAACATCAGATGGCACACTTACAGTGTTCAAGCATAAAGATGAGTTGGATAATAACATAAAATAATGTGTTACATTTTTTTTTTCTTGATACATGGCAAAACTGGTATATAATTCATGTGTGCTCTTGATGAAGGAAATCTCTCGTGAGCGGGAGCCTCTCTATACATGTCTGTTTGCTAAAATATCTAAGCCGATTTTGATAAAGTAATGGGAATTGCTTTTATATTTAAAGAACAAAAAAAAACTCACTTTTATTTAATTTTTTTTTTTACAATTTTTAAGATTTGAATCAATAGAAATGCTTTAACAATGCAATGAATATGTTTTTTTTCTTCAGAAAAACTATTTATTTATATGACTATAAAAGCTCAACCTATCAAATGTGGTACATGCATACATTTTTTTTTTTTTTACAAATTTTGTCTACAGGTCCAATAGTCAGATAAAATGGTGTGCTTTAAATATAAGATGTGCGCTTTCAACATTTGCAAACAATCTACAGATATTAAATATCTGTATACGCCTTTAAGACACTTTTAACCGTATCTTTTTTCAGGTGGAAGGAGATACTGTGACATTCTCTTTTGAGATGAGAAGTGGACGTGAGCACAATACCCCAGATAAAGCCATGTGGGGTTTCTCATGCACTGTCCGAGCTCAGGTACTAACTTAAGACTTTACATAAGCCTTTAAATAGATCCCAATCATAAAATTCACAGAGAAAATTTTAAATACTCATTCGACGTTCATTGACTTAGTTGCAGGGTTATAGTTTTGTATATTAATACGTAGATTAAAACTATTTACTTTATACATTATTTCAGACACAGGTCCATATCAATAAAACAAATGCACAAACATGTATTTAAAAAGCAGCAAATGTATATTTGACATTGCTCTAAATATTTTGTTCCGTTTACAAAATACAAAACGAAAAGACATTTGAAATGTCTTTCGGAAATCAAATACTCAACAAAAGTGTTATTGATATTGAGCGCACAGACTTGCAGAGTTAATTTTATGTACATTGTCATAATTTTGTAAAATTCTCAATTCCACATTGATAAACCAAGTGACAGTGGCATGAACTGTGTTTTTATATCTTTTTAATGTTTTTGTACCATTGACTGTATAGTTATTTTATGTGCTGTTGAGCCAAAGACAATTTTCCACCTTGGTGGACAATAAAGACAAACAAAAAGCATTGCAGACACCAACTAATACTAACCTGAATTCTAAAGGAATTTTAAAAAATAAAGACATTGAAATGGCAAAACTTCAAAAAATTATCTTTCTTGGCTGTACTTCTAATTATGTTCATTTCAGGAGTCGTCGGAGGATGTGTCCGGCGGGCTGCCCTTCCTGGCTGATCTAGCTCTGGGTTTATCAGTGCTGGCCTGCGCTATGCTACGCATCCTCTATAATGGCCCTGATATCACACGAGAGGAGGAGGCCTGCCATGACCTTCTCTGCTCCAAACTACTGCAGAGGTATGCTGATTATGTCAGGTTTGGTGCAGGAAGTGAGGACCCAAACGCAGAGATGCACTTCAGCAATCTTTATTTACATAGAAAATAAAACAAAAAGCACAGTGTAAAATAACTAATTTTCCTATTTGAATGCATTTAAAAAAATGCAATTTTTTTTAATGTCAATAGAAAGTTCAAAAGAACAGCATTTATTTAAAACATTAATCTTCTGTAGTATTAATTATCAAGGTCTCTACTGTCACTTTTGATCAAATGAATGTGTCATTGCTGAATTAAAGGGGTCATGAACTGGCTTTTTAAATTTTATTATATTGTTGTCTGAGGTCAACTTATGACTTTTGCTTGGTTTTTGGAATCAAAATGAATAAGTAATAGGCTAATTTGTACCCAAGTTTTGAGCCTACCTGAAAAACGGTCGGTTTTTATGTGCGTCTCGCACTGAAGACTTGGAAGTAAACGCCCACTGCTGCGAGTGGATAACAGTTTTGCATATTATAATGAGTTTCAACTCACCCATCGATGCACTTGGGGGAAATTGTTTTGAAAACGTCCAATGTTGTAAAATGGCGACCGAAATGATTCGACCATACATGTTCGACCCAGAGTCCGTGTGTTGCACAATTCCTGTCAGATCCAATATAGACGGCACAGCACCGTTTTTTAATCTTAATCGGTCTGGAAATCCAGTCTTGTTTACAAAACAATCCTCAGTGAAATGAAGCGAACAGACGGACAATGTTTAACCCTCATCAGCTGGAATGTCATTAAAAATAAAGTTTATCCATGCAGTCCTATTGGAATCCAGAGGAAGCTTATGCAGCGACTGTCTTCTTCCACAACCAGGCACTGCACAATATTCTGTATTGCTCGGTAGATCGATCCGGTTTGTCATCATGAGGTTGGCATCTATGTTATTTAGCTATGCGTGAAATGCGCAAATCGGTGGGCGGGGCTAAACTGGCCGTGTTGAAGTAGGCGTTGATCTTCTTCTGTTCCCCACTTTTTAAAACGAGTCATTTGCTGAGGCTGGTGTCAAGAAAAGCTTTTATTGGACTAACAAGAACATTTTCAGTTCTTAAACTTACAGGATATTCTTATAATATGATGACCTCTTAGATTTCAAAAGCTCAAGGAAAATTTGAAGAGTTCAGATGCAAAAGCCTCTAAGTGCCATTTTAAATTTTGTTCTAAAATGACCATTTTTATCAAGCTTGTGTATTTAAGTTCAGTAATTTCACTTAAATGACAATTAATAGGTAATCTTCATTGCCATTTAAGTGAAATTACTGAACTTAAATATACAAGCTTGATAAAAATGATAATTTTAGAAGAAAATTTCAAATGGCACTTAGAGGCTTTTGCATCTGAACTCTTCATTTGATTTCTCAGTTCATCACCCCTTTAAATTATTATTATTTTTTTTTTAAAAAAGGCCTTCTAATACACAAAAAATAATCCCTGCCTTATTTTTAAGTACAACCAACTTGGATGGTTAAGTCATATCAAATTAAATTTGAAATATTTTTTTACATTGCATTTTGATCATAGTGTATTTGATTCTTATGTTTTTAAGGTGTCAGTGGCAAGTAGAGGCTAATGGTGCGATATCTCCTGCTCTCACGCCGTCTCCGTCTCCCCTGCCTTTAACCATTGATGAAGAGAGAGAGTTCACCTATCCTTCAGACGTCCTCGCCCCGCCTGGGGCTTGCTGTGAGCTGCCCCGCATCCACTTACCTCCGGGCATTATGGGCCGCCTGAGGGAGCTGTCTGGAAGAGCCCGGCCTCAGTTTCGCCCCAGCATCAAGTAAGCACATTATAGGGAGTCTACCTGTCAGTGAATGCAATTATGTTAGAAGAACATTTCACCTTAATCATAAATACATAAAAATATATATATATATAAAAAAAAAACACTTTACAAATTCAGTAATACATACATGGACATATTCAAAGGTTTAATTAATTTTGTTTAAAAATGCACTTATACAATAAAAAAATATATATTTTGTTGCTTCCATATTATGATCATCTACAAAGTGTGTGTGTGTGTATGTATGCGTGTATATATATATATATATATATATATATATATATATGAATTTGATCACTTTAAATATGTTGGTACATTTGTTCTTATTTGCTAATATTAGTTAATGCTTTAAGCTAAAATGAACTTGACACTGACCAATATTTTTTTTTTTTTTACAGCATTGATTAATGTTAGCTGAAAAATACAATTGTTCATTGTTTATGCATGTTAATTCATAGTGTTTAACTAATGTTATGATATGTAACGTCTTAAAAAAAGTTTTAATTAAATTTTTGTTGAAAATAACATTACTTATAATTAAGAAGTGCTGTACAATTAATTCTAAGTAATGTTATTTTCAACACATACTATATGTAGATTTTTTAATTAAAAGTTAAATCTCATAACATTAGTTAAACGCTGCAAATAAAAATGCAAATAAATCATGACACAAATAGGTTTATAAGGTTCGATTTGTTAACTAACTAACTATATTAGTTTAGGTTAATTAATAAAGTTAGTTAACAAATCGAACATTATAAACCTATTTGTGTCATGATTTATTTGTGTTTTTGGTTTCAAATAAGTAGTATTTTATTTAAGTTTGATTTTTTTTTTTATTATTTTTTTATTTACACTTCCATAAAGGTTTGGCCTTTTTGGCAGCAAACCCAACATTATGACGTCCTGCATTAGAAATATAGAGTAATAGTTTTAATGAATCTTATTTTTATTCTGTTCTCAGAGAGGTGATCCGTCCTGATGTGATGGAGGAAGTGATCGTGTCGTGTGTAATAAAGCACTTGGGTCTGGTAGATGCACTGCAGTCACTGGTGAATTTCCAGTACAGAGAAGTGCACAGAGAGGAACACAATCTGCTCTGCAAAATCATGGCCGAGACATTCAAGAAGATCAATGCAATGGAGAGACAGTTACAAGTATGTGCGACAAGTAGCCACAGATGTAGGGCTTTTCCTAAACATATTGTGTGATGCTGTTGAGGAGTAACACAATATTCGGTGTCTGTGTTTGTTTCAGAGTGTAGCTGAATTGGAGCAGAAGTGGCAGAATGAAGTCGACGAAGCTCAACAGGGAAAACTTGAGAACAACTCGCCCTTCTTCCACGACTATCACTTCTTTGAGGCAAGTAATGTGTGAACTAAATGTAATGCTTTCAGACACTTAATTGCGCTAACAGCAATTAAATAGCATTTTTTATAGTTTATATAAAATTTATATTGATTTAAATTTATATTTAAATCACTTCTTTAGTACTTTATATGTAATTTCATAATTTCTCTATTTGTCTAAAATATAGTTTTGCATGATAAATAAAAATCTTATGAGCACAATTTGTACCTTACCTTAAGAAAAAGTGTGTATTCCAGGTTTTTTGCTGCCAAACACATGATTTGCAACCATTTTTTTTTTGTTTTATTTTGTCCGACCTCTATTCCAGACTTGAACACAAACTGCATTGCAATATTTTCCCAAAATGTCAAGTCTGTGAACAGAATGTTAACACAAGCCTGACAGAGACAGAACAAGTAGCTCTGGGACACAGAAAAAGAGAACAGCAATGCTCCAGCAGAGAAAATACTGTACCAGGCGCAGAAACCTCACCCTTCGTGATGCTCTAATTGTTATAAGAAAAATATAAATATTGCATTGTGGGTGAGGGTTTATATTAATGTATCTCTGAAGGGAACTGAACTTTCAATGTAATTTTTTCCCCCTCTTGCGTTAGTTTTGCGCAACATGCATACAAAATATGTTATAAATATTTAATTTAAGTGAGGAGAAGCAAATTTTCCTAGGTCGGACATCTCTTTTACCAACTGCTGTACTGGGGTACTGTACACCTGGGTACTTCAGATAATACCATGATATTTCGACAAATGTTAAATTGGCGTAATTAGCTCAAAAGTCACCATTACAAGAGCAACCTTGCTAGAAGAACATTTCTGAAATAAAAGGTAATCTTTGCATGACAAATAAGAAAGCTTCTGGTTGTAGAGTGTCCTTAAAGGAGTAGTTCACTTTTAAAAAAAACTTTTGCTGATAATTTACTCACCCCCATGTCATCCAAGATGTCCATATCTTTCTTTCTTCAGTCGAAAAGAAATTAAGGTTTTTGATGAAAACATTCCAGGATTTTCTCCATATAATGGACTTCAATGGGAACCAAACGGTTCAAGGTCCAAATGAGAGTTTCAGTGCAGCTTCAAAAGGCTTTAAACAACACCAGACGATGAATAAAGGTCTTATCTAGCGAAACGATCGGTCATTTCAAAAAATAAATAAAAAAGTTTACGTTTTATAAGTACAAATGCTCGCCTTGCTCTGTTCTGTGATGCGCGTTCTTGACTCTCCTGTTCAAACTCGTTCATCATAATGAACAAATCTTTTTTCGGGTCATAACTCGAAGGGTCCTAGATAAGACCCTTATTCATCGTCTGGTGTCGTTTAAAGCCCTTTGAAGCTGCACTGAAACTCTCATTTGGACCTTGAACCGTTTGGTTCCCATTGAAGTCCATTATATGGAGAAAAATCCTGGAATTTTTTCATCAAAAACCTTAATTTCTTTTCAGCTGAAGAAAGAAAGACGTGGACCTCTTGGATGACATGGGGGTGATTAAATTATCAGCAAAAGTTTTTTTAAAAGTGAACCACTCCTTTAAAGTTCTTTGTTCCACTGCATTTTGTTTTTATTTTATCTGAATGGAGGTTGAAGCAGGCTTCACTCAATAGTTTAAATTTATTTTAAGATTGCTGGCCTAATAATTAGAGTACATATATGGAAGAAAGGGGCCACACTTTGCATAGACAGTTTATTTTACACAAAAATAAACTGTCTATGCTAAGTGTGGCCTCTTTCTTCCATATTTTTATTTTATCTGATCAGCACCAATGATTATTTAGTGTAATCTTCCAGAATCACTAGTTTCTTTAAAGAATAATAGAGTGTAGCAATGTTGTTGATCTGTGTTGTGCTACTTTCATGTTATCAGTGTGAAGCTGCTTTGATACAATCTGTATTGTGAAAAGCGCTATATAAATAAATGTGACTTGACTTGACTTGACTTAATACAATCAGTTGTACTTGAACAGCTGCAGAAAGTGTAGGCATTGACAACCTATGCAGTGGTTTGTTTCCGCTTATATTTTAGCCAGGATTGAAGTCGAAAATGGATTAATTTGTTGTGTCCTGTGGCTCACAGAACAAAATGAAGGAGCTGGAACTTCTGTGTTCACTCAAGGAGGTTCCTCTGGACTGCACAGATCCAGAAAATGCAGTGATGGCTTTGAGGTATGACATGAAACTAATTCTGACTCCCTGTAGTGTGTGTATATATATATATATATATTCAGAAAAAAAATTGAAAATGAAAAATGTATTTCTAAACCAACTTGCCAACCCCAATTATAGTGTACTTCTGAAACTATTGCCTGTGTTTTGTTTTGGACAGAGATAAGTTTTTCCATGAGGTTAATGCCGTGCAGCAGCAAAGAAGCTCCGTTCCACTGGCTAAAACCAAAGCGCTTGTGAAGAGCTTGATAAACCGCTCTGAACTGCTACTACATGTTACAATAGCACCACAATGCAAGAGTCTGTCTACAACACCAACATGCGCACCAGGTTATTTGTGCACGCATTTAAACATGCACACACTTGCATAAGCTTACAAATGCACTTAACTGCCCTTTTAACTTCTCCTCCTTACAGCCTGTAAGTCGGTATCGGACGCTAAATCGATGGTTCCTATAGTGAAGCAGCCTGTGTTCCTGCGCAGTATGTCCGCTCCCTCAGATTTGGAAATGATTGCCAACAGTGATGTGGAGTTTACACATGGAGCACAAAGGTACGTCTGTGACAGCAGAAGCATCAAATAACAGTTATAAAACAGAACACTGATTTGATTTGTACATGTTAGTTGAGTTTTTATATAAATGTTTGAATATTTGGCAACCACAGACAGCCTATGTTCACAATAATAAATTACTATTATTAAAGCTGAAGTAATTTATTTATTAATGCCTTTATTTATTTATTTTTATATGCATGTAATTATTCATTTATTTCTAAATATTTATTTATGAATTAATTAATTTTATGTTAAAATACTTTAAAAGTCATTCTAAATTTGAATTCTCAAATTTAAAAGCATGGCTCTTTTGTTCAGATGAAGGTGCGTTCATCAAATCAATAATTGGATGATGTTTTTTTGGTATAAAAAAAGTGTGTGTGTGTGTGTATATATATATATATATATATATATATATATATATTAGGGGTGTAATGGTTCAAATTGCTCAGTTGTATCACGGTTTTAGGTTCATGGTTTTGTTATGGTTTGGTTTGTGCTATGTTCAAGGAAAAAGCGACAACTGTCAAATAAAAATAAAGACAAAAGGAACAAATTATCTAACTACCAGCAACTGCACAAATAAATAGAAGAGAGCAAAGATACAAATAAAGTAAACATTGCTTTTCAGGTTTTTTAAGTAGGTGTACCATTAGTTTTCATGAAATGAATTCATATTTGACTGTATAAATTAAAGATTAATCCTTATTAAAGTTTCAAAAGCTAGTGAGTGATTTCCATGTCATTTCCATGTTTTGTTGTTTGAACATTAAAAACAGACAGCAGCAAGAATATTAGGCTGCTGTCACTTTAAGACATCCAAAATACTGATACGGTTACATCTTTCTTGACTGTACAAGTTCACTTAAGTCATGATGACAGATTATATCTGCTAGGATTCTCATTAAGACGGGCATGTTGACACAATTCTTTTATGTGTGAAATATTGAGACGACTCAATATTTGTGTGCTGTCTGAGACGTGTGCGCTCTTTGGATGTGTGCACTCACAAATCTTCTCACAGCATGTGTGAGTACACTTTCGTGTCTTGCTCTTGAATGTTCAATTTGGCAAGGCTTAAAATGAGTTTTAAACATAGTTGGCAACATGTGCTGTTCAGGTCTTGCTTGCGCTTCTGTGCCATCCACACTTGAATTGAATAAAAAGTTTACAAAGAATCAGCGTTTTCTTCACGTTTTTTTTGTTCATCAAATTTGTTATGAACTGTGGTGCAAGTGCTTGCCAAACCGTGGGTGGAGAGTGGTACGATTCGACTTTTTTGCCGAGAACCGTTACACCCCTAATATATGTATATCAGTTAAAGTTTATAATGTGGTGAAAGTTTTACAAATTCTAGTAACTAATTGTCTGTCCAGGAGGCGCATCAACCCATCCAATCACCGGAGCAGCTCTTTTACTCTACTACAGTCATTGGTCATTGAAGACAGCAAGGACAAGCCCACATACAGCGTGCTCCTGGGGCAGCTGTTTGCCTTCATAGGAACAACACCTGATCAAACTGTAAGATCAGACGCATGCAGCAGGACACTTGTCAAACATCAACTGTAGTCATTAAGTACTCACTTGCAATGTTTCTAAATGGAGTCTCATGCCTGCAGGTGTCCAGCACCAGCTTCCTGTCAGCAGCTCAGACCCGCTGGAGGAGAGGTCGCACGAGGAAGCAGGCTCTGGTTCACATGAGAGAGCTGCTCACCGCTGCTGTTCGGGTGGGAGGGGTCACACATCTGGTCGGCCCAGTTACCATGGTGCTGCAGGGTGGACCAAGGTACACTTTAAACTGGTTTAACCTCAGGTTGCTGCCAAACTACTGTTCAAACTTTGGGGTCAGTAAGAATTTTCTAAGTAATAAGTACTTTAATATAGGAAGGATGCATTAAATTGTAAATACTGTTATAACATATTTTTAGTTAAATGAATGCGGTTCTTTTGAACATCCAAGAAAAACAAAAAAATCCTGAAATTGCGTCACAGTTTCCAAAAAAATGCAAAAACGTTTTCTAATATATTTTACAATTTATTTTATTCCTGTAATGCAAAGCTGAATTTTTAGCATCATTACTCCAGTCTACAGTGTCACATGACCCTTCAGAAATCATTCTAATATGCTGATTTACTGCTCAAGAATAATTGAAGAGTTCAGATGCAAAAGCCTCTAAATGCCATTTGAAATTTTCTTCTTTAATGATGATTTATGACAAGCTTGTATTTTTAAGTTCAGTGATTTCACTTAAATGGCAATGGTAATTACCTATTAATTGTTATTTAAGTGAAATTACTGAACTTGAATATACAAGTTTGAAAAAAAATCATCATTAAAGAAGAAAATTTCAAACTTTTGCATCTGAACTCTTCAATTTCTTATTATTATCAATGTTAAACAGTTGTACTGCTTTATATTTTTGTGGAAACTGATACACTGCAATTAAAATATTTGGGATAAGAATGTTTTTTATTTAGCAACGACGCATTACAAGTAATGACGACTAACAGCAAAGACATTTTATATTTTTCAGTTTAAAAAAATATGCCTAACAAACTTTTTATGAATCACAGAATCCTGTTATTATTATTTTTTTTTACCACAGATATATTAAGCAACACAAACGGTTTCTATCATTGACGATAAGAAGAACCATTATTAATAATTGAGCACAATAAAAATTGATTGCAACTGAGCAGCAAATCAGCATATTAGAATGGTTTCTGAAGGATCACGTGACACTGAAAACTGTAGTAACGATGCTGAAAATTCAGCTTTGCATTACAGAATTGCATTTTAATATATTAAATTTATTTTAAATGGCAATAATATCTCAATAATACTGTATTAATGAGCAAATAAATGCAGCCTTTGATTTAATATTGCTAGATGGATTGCATCTCTACCATGAAGCTTAAGTTGTCCATATGAATGTGTGTATGTGTAGAGTCGAGGAACTGACCTGCGGAGGCATGATGGAGCAGGTTCAGGAGGCCTTTGGAGAGACCATGACATCAGTGGTGTCTCTCTGTGCCCGTTACCCCATAGCCTGTGCCAACAGCATCGGCCTGCTGTGCACCATCCCTTACACCAGGCAAGCATCTTCAGCCTCGTGACATCAAATGTTTTTTTGTGGTTTGGAAGCTATGTAATTTCACTTAGGTGACTGCAAAGGAAAGGTTGTTTCAGAGGTACATTTTTTTCTTAGTCACAATAGTGAAATTTTGAGGGCAAAATAGGTTTATTGACCAGCTTGAACCCGACACAAAATCTCATGCACCAATCAGTCATGCACAGCGACGGTAAGAAAGTGTATTAAAAAATAAATGGTGCATATTTTAATTTGTTAAATTAAAAAAGCTACTGTTACTGTAGAAGTGTTATTTTAGTATTTTTTATATATATATTATTACAATATTCATATTTTGAATAAACTTCTTTTAATTTTATATTTGTATATTTATCTTGCTAATTTATTTATTTTCATTATTTATTTATTTTTGTTTTAATCATTTTAGTACTTCAGCTGAAACTCATTTTATTTCAGTTTGTTGCATTTCAGGCTACATTTCTATTCTATCAACAAGACATAAAGTAACTCAGTAACACTTTACAATAAGGTTCTATTAGTTAACGTTAGTTATAGCAATAAGCAAAACAATTACAGTATTATTTATTAATCTTTGTTAACATTAGTTAATACAAATACAACAGTTCCTTGTTAATTCATGTTGGTTAATATCCATTACATAATATTAACTGATACAAATTTTATTTTAATAATTTATTAATATGTGTTGAAATTAAGAAGTATCTAAGTTCATGTTAACTAATATACGCTGCCCAACCCCCCAAAAAAGTTGCTGTGTGGATTTAAATAGGTAAATACTTAAGAGTCTATGACTGGATCATTATTGCAGTGATTATTTTGCTTCTATCATGTTTCATATGTTTGCCAACAGTTCTTCTAACCCTCATTGATGAAGTGTGTAGCTTTTCATTTGTTAAACAACCATGTAGGAAGACGCATCATGGTCATATTGCAGGATGACAATGATTCATCAGGCTCAAATTGTGAAAGACTGGTTGGGAGGAAGCATGAAGAATCATTTTCACACATGCATTGGCAGCTCTGAGTCCAGAGTTAAATTCAGTCAAAGTGTTTGGGATGTGCTGGAGGAGACTTTACAGAGTGCTGGACTCTTGCATTGACAATATAATATCTTGACCAAAAATTGATGCACCTCTTGATGGAAATTATGTCTCATAATTGTGTCTTCCTACATGGTTGTTTAAGAAATGAAAAGCTACACACTCCATCAGTTAGGGTTAGATGAACCGTTCCCAAACATATAACATGCTAATAGTGTTGTCAAAAAACTCGGTACTTCGGTACCAAGTCGGTACTAAAAAAAAAAAAATGTTACGGTACCAGCTTTTCTAGGTACCGAGTACTAGGTTAATCCAGTTCTGTTCTAGACGCGATGTCTGAAACGTGCACAGTTGCGTCCTCTTCATAACGCTGATATGGCTCTCTCTCTCTGAATCCACTTGTTGAAACGAAAGGAGGAAAGAGCCACATATGGAAATATTTTGGATTAGGCTAATGTCACGTTGCCATAAGAGGCCGATTACATGCAAATTCGCAATTTCAAATATAGGCGTGATTCAAGCGCGCTCCTAATAAAAACTCGTTGGCGTTGCATAGCAACGACAGACGCCGCGTGAGAGCAAGCGCTTTGGAAAGAATAAGCACGCGCAAAAATATAATTAAAAAACACGTGCGACATGTGAACGGCCTCTAAAGTGCTTTCGGGGTAGTTTTACGAGTACATGAGCACAGTAGTATCTACCCGACACCAGAGTACTATGGTATTAGTATTGTCATTTAATGTCAATGCCAGTTCTAGGCGTATTCTTGCCTTTATAACTCAGCAGGTTTAAAAAGCCTTTTTAAAATTAAATATGAATGCAGTTTTAGATTAAATAAAAGGACAGTCAAGTCAAATAAAACATGTTTTATGGTAATGCTACAAAGATACCATTCATAAACATTACTTAGTTATCAACACATTGAGTGAACAATATATTTTTACAACATTAATTAATGTTTGAAAATGTTATTTATTACAAACACCTGATTGTTCATGTTTGTTCACTTAATTCATTGTGCATTAAATAAATAATGGATTAAAACTTTACAAACAACTTTAAAAATGTGTTAGTGTATACTATTGTTTATTTTAGGTCATTTTATCTAATCTTTTTCTAAAGTGTTTATAATACAAATGTACAGTTTCCATACTTGTAACCGTGATAAACACTTAAATATATGTAAATTTAAACTAAGCTTTGGTACCGAAATTGGTACCAAGAACCGTGAATTTTAACTGGTATCGGTACCGAATACTGAAATTTTGGTACCGTGACAACACTACATGCTAAGTACATAATGACAGATGACTTGGACTTACATCTGAAGTCGATCTAAAGTAAGAAACCTTCATCTAAAGTGCCATCTGATGGTGTCCATAGGAGTGAGGAGCAGTGTCTTGTTCGCAGTGGTTTGGTTCAGCTTATGGACAGGCTGTGTAGCCTGAGCAGTCAGAGGGACTGCAGCTCGAATGAGAAACAAACCAAAAAACAGAAAGTAGCCACGATGGCCTGGGCTGCTTTTCAGGTGCTGGCCAACCGCTGCATTGAGTGGGAAAAAGTCGAAGGTGAGGAACGTTTACTGTTCAAAAAGTACCACTACAAACCTGTTTGATTATAACAGACGCTAAACACTCTTGTCTAATAGGAGGCTCCACAGACGCAGTGCATTCTGGACTGGCACGACAGGTGTCTAGCTTATTAACCAATCACCTGGCTCGGGCGACAGACTGCTGTGGTAACCAAGCGGCAGGGAATGATGCTCTGCAGGATGTGCTCAGTTTGCTCAACGATCTGTCCAGGTAATTCCCGGTTTTCTCTCATTTAACTTCACTTATTATATATTACCTTTTAAATGTAATATCGCATGATACACTACAGTTAAAATTATTGTATGTGTGCTTTAATATGACAATTGCTGTTTTTGTAGCTGAAAATTTTCAGTAGCAGAAATTTTGGAGTATCCCTACCAGTCACTAATTGTGATTCAAAGTTTAATTTCCTAAAGTGTCGTCCATAGAGGGTTAAGTACACATGAACATGGTAACTGGTATCTGTTCAGTTTGAGTGTGACATTAATAAAAGCTTAGAGTCAGATGAGTCAGATGTCAGTTTGTAAATATTTTTGATGGATTGAGTCTGCTCATTCATGATTCATACAACACGACACAATACAGGTTTCATTTCGTGTGAAGCCAATGAACAAAAAAAAAAGAAAAACATTTTTAGTATTTCAAGTCCTTCAATTAAACTGTGGCTTACTTTCAACTAGTTAAACATTATGGATTTAGTTGATTTGAACTAATTTTAACTGTTGCATGGCTCTTTCTCCTCTTCCAAGGAGCCACATAGGCAAGACCATCCTGAGCCAGCCTGCCTGTGTGTCCAAGCTTCTGTCACTGCTCCTGGACCAGCGGCCCTCGCCCAAACTGGTGCTGATTATCCTGCAGTTATGCCGTGCTGCGCTTCCACTTATGAGTGTGGAGGACTGTGGGAATGTAGCACTTCCTTCTTGGAGCTACTCGACAAATGCACTGGATGCAGAGCAGCAAGATGCCAATGATCCTGCCTTCCGCATCGCATCACTGCTGCTGGCCAAGCTGGCAGATTATGTGGTGCCAGGTATGAGAGAATGTTTTTTTGTCATACATAAAAAAAAAAAAAAAATGTACAAAAAAAAATTATATATATAAAGAATACTATATATATATATATATATATATATATATATATGAAGAGTTCAGATGCAAAAGACTCTAAGTGTCATTTGAAATTTTCTTCTAGAATGATAATTTTTATCAAGCTTGTATATTTAAGTTCAGTGATTTCACTTAAATGGCAATGATAATTACCTATTAATTGTTATTTAAGTGAAATTACTGAACTTAAATATACAAGTTTGATAAAAATCATCATTAAAGAAGAAAATTTCAAATGGCATTTTGCTTTTGCATCTGAACTCTTCATATATATATATATATATATATATATATAATATATGCAAATTTATATATATATATAACGCAAACCCATTTTTACGCGATTAATTTTATCGCAAGGTGTATGGTCTTTTTTGGCCTTTGCAAACTTTGTATTTTTTTTTTCGCACGCTTTTGCAACAGGGCATGGAATACGCTGCGCTATGAAACCCATTCATTTCAATGGCTTGCGCCACGCGAGGACGTTTTGTTGCGTCGTCGACCAAAGCTCAAGTCGTGCACACCACGGTCAAAATTCTAAATAGTACAACTTTTGCCGCTGTGACGATTACCAGCGTGGCCAATAGAAACGTTTTGTGATCCAAAAAGTTTTGAAAACTGGCGTAGCGCCGCGCATTCCGTGTCCTGTATGAAAGCATCGGATCTAGCTAGAATGGAAACACTTTTTGCGAGCTGGCCAAATAGTTGGTTAACGTTACGCTTTGAGTCGATGACAAGTGCGAGATCCCGAAATGGATGCCAATAAGATTCTGAATTGAAAGTTTACTTTTAAAAAATTGCCAAATGGTTCCATTGACAAGACCAAAGTGATCTGTGTGTTTTGTCATTGTGAACTGAGCTATCAGCATCGCAGCATGTCCAGTCTGAAATACCGCTTGATGATGGCCAAACACAAGCACACACACACACACACACACAGCTGATGCGAATTCTCCGGCCCTTCGTCAATATCAGGAACTCGTCAGTATTTCTTTCGCGCTTTTAATGATGGACAGTGTTACATTGTGTGATATGATTTGCTCCAAGTGAGAATGTTTTAGTGTGAAATTGAACACAGTATATGCCAATGTTGTTTTCAATAAAAAACATTTGCAAAAAGTAAACCGATCCACTTTTTCCACCATGTTGATAAGAGCATTAAAATGAGAAAAAATGGGACAAAAAGAAATCAAGAGAACAGTTTACATCTGTTTAGAACAGATAAAAATGTGTGATTAATTTGATTAATTGCGATTAATCATGATTTAACTATTACATTAATGGAATTTAAATATTTGAATTGTTTGACAGCACTAATATATACAGTATATATATATATATTAGGGCTGTCAGTTTAACGCATTATTAACGGCTTTAACGCAAACCCATTTTAACGGCGTTAATTTTTTTATCGCGCGATTAACGTCCTTTTTGTCCTAGCAAACTTGTCCTAGTATTTTCACATGCTTTTGCAACAGGACGCGGCATGCGTCCTGATCCATTTTGGCGTCTCGCGCTCGTCATCCACTCAAAGCCGGCTCACAAGCCGAAACGTGTGTTTGCGGCGTGCCTGTTGTTTTGTTTACGGTCTAGATTGCGCTTTGGTCGAAGAAGCAACAAAACGTCCTCGCGCGGCGAAAAGCCATTGAAATGAATGGGTTTCAGAGCGCAGCACGAGGACATTTTGTGCCGCACACACTCGTTTCGGCTTGCAAGCTGGCCAAATAGTAACTTTACGTTTTGAGTGGATGACGAGCGCGAGACGCCGAAATGGATGCCCTGAGATTCTGAATGGAAAGTTTACTTTTAAAAAGTTGCCAAATTGTCCCATTGAAAAGACCAAGTGATCTGTGTGTTTTGTCGTTGTGAACTGAGCTATCATCGCAGCACGTCCAGTCTGAAAACACCACTTGATGATGGCCAAGCAAACACACACACACACACACACACACACGCACACACGCACACACAGATGATGCGAATTCTCCACCCCCTCGTCAATAGGCTATCAGGACCTCATCAGTATTTCTTTCACCCTTTTATTGATAGACAGTGTTACATTGTGTGAGAGATTATTTCTATATGTTAGTGTGAAATTGAGCACTATTCCAATGTTATTTTCAATACTAATTCACCTTTTTCCTCACTTCTTCGTGGGGGGCGCCATAGCGGCGAGTGACTTCCGGTAAGATGCTCTCAACTTCCGTTAAGTAATTGTCGTCAGCTAAACGCAGTTACGAGTGATGGCAAATAGTGGCGGCTCTGGTAGAATTTGTGCCGTTAAAGGCTGTCACAACAGCTACAGAAAACTAAAAAAACTTTTCTGTTCATGATTTCTTTTGGTCCCTGCATTCCATCTACGCTGTTCATCAGTGCAAGATATCCCTGTCACACCACTGCATTCTGCACCTTTCAAAAATCAGAATATAATATAAATAATATATTTATTTTTACATGTATTATTTTTTATAATTTACATTTATTATAGTTTAAATATTGCTTTGTAAAAATGTACTCATGTTGAATCATGCTGCACAGACTATTTAAATGTAACTTAGTTGCTGTTTGTTAAGCCAGGCTAGCAGTGTACGGTATTTATAAATACCCACCTTCCACAACACAGCAGCAGCATGGCTACAAGACCTACCAGGGCCAGCTACACAGGAGCATCCAGCTGTTTCCACTACTCCGTTAGTTTGTACCATAACCCACGCGATGTGATTGGGTTTATTTATTGTCTGACTGGGCTCTACCTCCGCTTTTAAGAAAGTGAACTGCTGATGATTATGAGACAGAATTCGACCAATTGTATTACTGTGTAAGTAATTGTATGCCTTCGTGCTTTTTATAATTTCTAAGCTCCTCGCCGTCGACACCCTCAGACAAAACAAGATAATTAATTATGTCAACATATGTGACTGCTGGCCATTGACTCATATCATCAATCCAGGAGGTGGCGCTTGTTAGCTTCGTAGGATGAGGGACAGACAAAGTTATGTTGTTTACGGTCTTCGTTAAATAGTCTTGCCCGTGCTGCCACCGCGAACTAATGTTACCATTGCTTGTTGCCATTATGGATATTGCATATATATAAAACAGATTACAACCTTCGTTTCAGAGCTGTCCAATAACGCCTAAACTAAACGCGTCAACATGCGAACCGGAAGTTTCGAGCATCCTGCCAACGCGCACGCGCAAAGTAGGACGGGTAGTTTCGCGTCCCGTGAAAAAGGTGAATAATACAAAAAAAACATTTGCACTAAACAAGCCAATTCACTTTTCCATGTTGATAAGAGCATTAAAATGAGAAAAAAATAATGGAACAAAAAGAAATCAAAAGACATTTAGAATAGATAAAAATGTGCGATTAATCGCAAGTTAACTATGACATTAATGCGATTAATCGCGATTAAATATTTTAATCGTTTGACAGCACTAATATATATATATATATATAGGACTGTTAATGTGTTAATATTGAATACAATTAATGCAGCATCCATTTTTTCTGTCATCCTTTGGCTAGTGTTACATTATATGATCACTCTCTTCTTCATGCAAATGCTTTTAATCCATTCAAGCGTGACAAGACAAAAAAGAACTCGCTGCCTGTGAATGTCCTAACACAGACACACACAGCGCACAGATAGCGCGCTAGTATCGTGCGCACAGACAGCTTGCCAGAATCGAGGTCTGTTTCGCGCTTGAATGAGCAGTAACACACAATTATGCCCAAATGTCCATTTTGTCAAATGTCATTTAGTGTGACGCGAAGGTGCATTTTCAGCATTATTACTACAGTCTTCGGTGTCGCACGATCCTTCAGATTTCATTATAATATAATAAGTAATTATAAAATGATCATTTTTCGAATCCGTTTCTTTATTTCTTGCTTTATCAGCAAGTTTAATTTTATTTTATCTCCTCACTTAGGTTGCCAGACTTTGCTCTCCCCAAGTGCTTCTGAGCCTGACACTAGTCTGACACGGGCCTGTCCTAAGAGCAGTGCTAAGACTGATAAAGACGCTAGTGAAGAAGGTGAAGCTGTGGATGGCAAGCTGTCCATTTTCATCCATAAGAGAGAAGACCAGTCATCACATGAGGTGCTTCAGCCGTTACTCAGGTAATAACACTGGGCGGCCACACTACAAAACACATCAACCTCATTGTATTCTTTGATTCTGAAAAAAAATAGAAAGAAAAGAAACCCATTTTATAAAAGTTATGATTGATGTCAGTATTTGCACCTTGCAGCAGCTCAGAGGGTCGTCCTTTCCGTCTCGGCACTGGAGCCAACATGGAGAAGGTGGTAAAGATGGATCGAGATATGACAAAGGTCAGCTCTGGTTTAGTGACTGTTCACTATTTTACAGTAAACTCTTCACTCTTTTGTGTAAAATCTGCTCACTTTTTTTACAGAGTGGTTGCTGTGAGGTGATCACAGAAGAGGCATCCTCTGCTTTGCGGAAAGCCAATAAGTGGGCTCAGTCTGGGCTTATTGTTAGTGTCGGGCCACCAATAGAGAACACTGGCCAGGAGAACTCTGGGGTATCCAATACAGGTGACAAGAAGAAAACTGCCCAGTCTACTGTCTGCCGAGAGAGGAACGCTGAATTGGCTCGGTATGAAAAATATACTTTGCTACCTATTCAGAATGTATATCTGAATAGGAACCGAGTGTCTTCAGGAAAGTTTTGATGGCATTTTCTATTCATCCCTCCTGCGTAGGGTGCATAATAGTGTTTATAAGTGCAGCTTTGTGTTCAGGGGTAACTGCTGTATATATTTATTATTTAAATAATAGTTTTTACAGTCATTTTTCTGAACTTTACAATAGACATTGATGTTGTTTAAAAAAAACGTTGCTACCTAAACAACACTGCCATTCAAAAGTGTGGCATTATGTTGTTATTGTTTGAAACATTTTGAGAAACAGCTGCACTTACAGTATTTGTCCAAAAATTGTTAATAGAGTAATATTGTGAAATTATTACAATTTTAAAAAACTGTTTTCTATTTTATTCTCTTTTTTTAAAAGTTTAAAATTCCTGTGGCAAAGCTGAATTTTCAGCATCATTACTCCAATTTTCATTGTCACATGATCCTTCAGAAATCATTCTAATATGCAGATTTGTTACTCAATAAAAATGTCTTATTGTTATCAGTGTTGATTTTGCTGTGTGATAGACTACCAACCAAAATTTTGGGGTTAGTAGGATTTAAATAACTAAAGGATTGCTTTTATCCAGCTTGGAAATATTAAAATAAATGGTAACACTTTACAATAAGGTTCATTAGTTAACATTAGTTGACTACATTAGTTAACATGTATAATATGTGAACAATACTTCTTCAGCATTTATTAATCTTAGTTAATATTAATTCCAACATTTACTAATACGTTATTAAAATCAAAGGTTGTATTGGTTAACATTAGTTAATGGACTGTGAACTAACATGAACGCACAATGAACAGCTGTATTTGTATTAACTAACATTAACAAAGATTAATAAACACTGTAACTAATGCATTGCTCATCGTTAGTTCATGTTAGTTAATGCATTTACTAATGTTAACTAATGAACCTTATTGTAAAGTGTTACCAAATAAAATATATTTTACAATAGAACACCGTTAGTCTTTTGGTGAGCAGAAGAGACTTCTTTCAAATACAATAAAACATCTTAATTATTCCAAATGTTTTTTATTTTATTATCATCAATGTAATTCTTCTCTAATATTAGAATTTTCCCAAACACAGATCAGATCCAGTGCGGCCATTCATCAGTGGTCACGTGGCTAACAGCATGGCTGCTGAGGTCATCGCTCTGCTTCACAGTCTTCTGACTGCACCTGAATCCAACACTGCTCAAATATGGACCAGCACAGCAGAAAAGGTGAGCTGCCCTACTTGATTCTTGTCCTAACAAGGGTACAATCACAACTGGCCTATACAAATTATACTTGAGGTGCAGTGCTCAATGAAATGCACAACAGTGTTGAAATCTTCCATCCTCTCCTCAGGTGTTGTCCAGGGCCTTGATGTACATCCCTCAGTTAGGCAAATATGCTGAGAGTATTCTGGAGAGTGGTAATAGCAGTGGCAGGAAGTTAGCCAAGCTGCAGGCGATTGGTCGACAGGCTGTGGCGGCTCTCTGTGCTCTAGGTGGATTCAAGGAGACCATCAAGATTGGTTCCGAAGTCCAGGTGAGTCCCTATTAATCTAACCTCTAATTAATCCCCCCCCCCCCATTTTTAAAACACAGACCTGGAAATGCATTATTCAAATTTAATTAGTTGTAATTCATGAATGCTTTCAGATTATTGCTGAAGTGAAAATGTTAAAGTGTTATTTACATTTACTATAAAGCAAATTAACTTGGCAAAACCGATCGATCGGTCGACCTCCTTTTGGGATGATATAAAACATGTATAGTTGCTTAATCGGCACTGATAACCAATTATTGGAAGTAATATACATGTTTACATATCATTATAAAGTAATTAATTTGTTGACTAGATGCTGATTGGTGGAGAACAGCAGTACACTGAAGAAAAATTGGAGTAGGATTTACTTGAAAAGAGCTTTTTTCAATCAGAAAATGCTAGTAAATTTACAAAGATTTGCCAAGTAAACACCTAAACATATTTATCAGTAGATTTATTAGATTAGAAATCTTAAAGTTAAATTTACTTGGAATATGGAATTAAATAAACTTTACAGAAAAAAAGTACTTTTAACTTTAACTCGATTTAGTTGAAATTTCCTTTGCCTTTGCATTACATTTCACTAAAACAATAATATTGAATTTTATTAGTCTTTTATAGTATGTGCTGTACTTAGATCATCTAAGTAATTCAGTGCCGGCGCTATGGGGGGGCATTAGGGGGCAATGCCCCCCCAAATGTATTTTGTGCCCCCCCAAATTGAATTATGATATAATTTACAAAATAATATCAGTTTAATTTAATTCACATTTCAGTGAGAAATAGTACAAATATATGTCTACAAACGGCTCATTAGCTGAAAATACAATAAAGCCAACATAAAAACCAGTGTGACGCTGTGAGGAAACCCCCCTGCCGCCCCCCCAATCACGCACGTTGATACTTGAATGAAATGATTTTCAGTTGCCGCGACCTTCCTGCATTCAAAACAAAGCAAACAGATGAAAACTCTCCAAAAATGGAAATTAGAAAATGGTTCAATACCACAGTTTCTCCTTACACATCGATTACCCCATACAGCAAGACAACGACAGCCCGGCTTTGGTATTTGGTGCTTCTACCGTGCAGTGTTGTAGTCGAGACCGAGACCAAAGACAGTCGAGTCCGAGTCGTAAGTGTAGCTATTTATCTAACTGGCATGTACTGTAATGTTCACTATGTGTTGTCACGTGATGAAACTAATAGTTTAGTTGGCCTAGTTTTTGCGCTGCCCATTGTCCTGAAATGTCACTCACTCCCGCCGTGGAGAAACAGGTGTTTAAGCCTATATTTTCTTGTAAATGGAAATTGTAGAATAATATCTGTGTATGTTGTGGGTGTTTTTATTTGTTAAGGGTGTTAAAGGTTTTATTTGATAAAGGTAACTACATGATGCTTTTTTAAGGCTATGAATGTAAATGCTTATGTTAGAACATAGCAGAATAAAGATGAGTAACTTAGCTTTTTTTTTTTCTCACTTCCGCCATTGAGATAGCATATAAACGGCTATTCTGTCAGTGAGAGACTATGTACATGTTCGTTAGCTTTGCTATTATAAAGCTGCTGTGGTCAGAGTCGGTCTTGCAATTCTTTTTTGTATAGGCCTATTTAACCCTTGATCAAATTTCTTAAGAGTCGCTCGTCTTGCAACAATGTGTAATGTTTTATGTGTTTATTGTGTGGGTTGCATTACTTCATGTTAATAGCTAACCGAAAAGGCAGTAGCAATAATAAATATAGGATATCTAATATCGGAAAAAAAGTCCCCATACCTACCTAGTGCCCACCCATTGAAAATAAATGCCCCCCTGCTAAAAGCGGTCTGAAGCCGGCTCTGAAGTAATTCCTTGGTAAAATTATATATAATGTTAGATGTTAAGCATCATGTGAATGCAAAGACCTCAATACTTGGTAGACAATACACAATGGCGGTAACATTTGATGGGTCGTTTTTGTGTTTGAACGTGTCATTTTGAGCAAAAAAAGTACTTAAAATGTCACAAAATGGCAAGTTACTAATACTGACAACAAAAATCAATGATAAAACGGTGTAAATACAGCTGGAAACCAGTGAAAAATGAACCTCATTAATTATTCAAGGTCCAGTGCATGATAGGAACACCCAGTATTAGAAAAGTTGACTAATTTTTACTTAATTTTGTTGAGTTGATATTTACACTTTCATTTCTACTCACTTGAATTAAGTACTGATATGGAATTTACTTTGTTTTTTTAACGCTTGCCTGAACTAACTTTTTCATGTAAATTACATAGTTTTTTTTTTTTTCAGTAGTATTTACTTCACCAAAAAATAATTTTTTACAGTGTATGTTTGCTGCTGAGGCTGAGAGAACGCTAACATTAGTAGCGGATAAAGCATGTGACACACGCAAGTCCGACCCAAATGTTTATTGTTCGGGTTTTTACCGTCTATTTGAATTAGTTTATATCAATTTGTACACTTTTATACATTCGTTTTGCAGCAAAGTTGCCTATTTATAGTTAGTGACACGAGAAGGCAAACTGTATTGTCATGCAGCCGCCAAAACATAAACAAATCTGAAATGCATCCGATTTCTGTTCTTTTTTTCTTTTCAGTGTAATACATATTAGTTTGATTTGGTAACCAAGTGTTCTAAAATAGAAGCAAATTTATCAAAGTAAACACAATATACATATGTCTAATATATGTCTAAAGATATTTAAAGATGGACATCTTTAAAGGGATAGTTCAGTCAAAAATGAAATTTGGCCCATGATTTACTCACCCTGAAGTTTTACTGCATCCATCCATGATTAAACTGCTCGAAACGGCTCTGTGTGGTTTAAAAAAGGCCTTCTGAAGTGAAGCGATGCGTTCGTGTAAGAAAAATACCTATTTAAAACTTTATCGACTAAAATTAGCTTCTGGCAGACGGCCGTACGCAAGTCGACCCGCTAGCTCAATGTCCAATTTCAAACCATTTTTCACAGGATGAATTTTAAGTGTTTTCAAGCTTTCAAATGATACCTAAATTATGATAATTACTAAAATATACGATGGGATGGAAAAAAATACATTAAAAAAGCTTGCCAAGTGTAGCAAATGCAACATATAATAATATACATAAAATGTATTAAAGGGGGCCGAAGGCCAATTTAGCTCAAAGGGAAATGATTCATTGATTTGCAATGAATCTATGGAACCGAATCACTGAACCGAGCAAATGACTCGCTTAGAGTTCATTTGAACGGGCCGTAATTATAACCAAATCTATAGTGAAACACTATGTCTTAGCAAGGTAACTTTAAATCGAACAGTACAAGACATTAAATGTGCAAACACGACACAAGAAGATTTATCTTTTCAAATATATGGACAAGACTTTATTAGCTATTCTAAGCACAAAACTAAGGTCTAAACATAATCACGCACACGCACACACACATTCATACAGTCGCGAAAGGGAAAGAGTGAGTTGGAAGAGTGAGGGAAAGTTTCAACTTTCTATATGCACGTAAGACATAACCTGAAAGGACCACCAAGCATTAATTTGAACCTTCATTTCTTAGAGAGGTTATTCAATTAACATTAAAGCACCAGTTCAGTTAGAGCTTGGAGTACTTGCGCTTTGTAGTGGCTGAGGGAATTCCCTTTGTCTGCGTCGCGTCGAAGGGGGGTTTCCCGGCCGGGTCCGTTGCGTGGTTTGTTGTCTTTGAAGTGCAGGGATGGAAGTTTCGCCGCTGGTCACGTGTGATTAGCAAGCGAATGAGAGTCTTTTCCAATTCGAAGCGCGTTGCAAACTTAACTTTGAAACGAGACTTTTACGAAAAAGGAAATAAAGGAAAGAAATGAAAGCAAGGCGAGTCGGATGGCTTGACTGAGCTGAATTGTAACCCTGATCTTGATGGGTTATTCGTCTGCTGGTCGAATTTGGTCTAGTCGATGTAGAAGCATGTGGACATGTTCTTTGTTTCAGAGATAAGCACGAACAGAACACTCTCTTGCTGGTTTTAGAGAGAGGCACGGACTTAACAGTTACAGAACAGAACAAAAATCACCTGAAATCTTCTAAAATCTACAAAAATCTGATCTTGAGGTCCTTTGTTCGGATCTTTAACTTAAACTCTAGTCCAACCTCCAAGAAGCTTCTGGCCAATTGGAGGCGGATCTACTTCTTGCTTTATCATAATTTATGCATGGTCTGTGAGCTGGTCTCCAGCACTTAGCAGAGACAAAAGACCATCGTTTTAACCTTATGATAATTATAATAATAAAACAAAACCTTTTACGCAGATTTCAATCAAGCCATCTTTTGAATTACGAGAATACGGTTCGTTTAAGAGCAAACGAGGCATTCACACTTCTAATGGTTGTATAACAATTACAAGAGTTAATAGTTAACAACAATTACATGGTTATTATGTGATCTAAGCATAATAACACATGAAGTGTAGGAACAACAACAATTATGATTGGTTATAGGTCCAAGAATTGTTCTGTGGTGAGTTTATATGATTTTATGTGTGAGATCTTCGATCTCAACCGTAAGGTTACTGAGAGTTCAACTCGAAGGGGGACGAGGCAAAGGTGTTCTGTGGAACATCTCTGTCAGGGCATCAAAGAGGGTCTTTGTTGTGAGCCTCTCGTTCCACCATTTTGGAGCTGACCTGTCTCAGTAAAATTACCATATTGACACGTTCGTCCTGTTTAGTGCCCCTCTCTTGGGCCTGTGGGGCAATAAAAGTCCTTATCTGCAGACAGCACGGAGTCGTTCCGTGACTCTGGAATGTGGGCTCCAGAACTTGGAGTGTTGAAGCCATGTGAATTAATCCCATGAGAGATTAATTTGATTAAGTTGTGTTTGATTCGCCTCGATTCTCTACATATTCCCCCTCGATCGATGATGGGTTGAGAAGAAGACATCATTGAACGCTGGAGAAACAGAAGAAGTAGAAGCAAACACACACAGCAAACAACAAGGCAACTCCTCCATGACTGGTCACTTTACTGGTGCAGGGCATTAGGTTATCTAGGCCTAACGAGTTCACTCTCTCAATATAGTCAATTATGTGGAAAAAGTTTAGTTCAATTTTAGGACCGTTATTCTAGTTTGTGTTAAACGGTGATTGATCAACTTTGTGACTAAATTTGATTTGTTTGTTTTATCCACTTCTAAATTGTTCTAGGTTTAGACCAATTTACCTTCCAAATTTTGATTCGAATGATGCAGGGAGTTCTCTGGCTAACATTCGTTCTAAGGTGACTTGCAAACGTCAGGCGTGGTGCGTCAATCCTTATATTGTAACCTTGACCCTTATGGGGTAAAAGGGATTTTACCTAATAAGAGAAGAAGGGAAGGAAGAGGTAAAACAAAACAAAGCAGTTGAGTGACTCCAGTATGGGTACTGTTGTGCAGTGACAGGTGTCAACATGTGATGAGAGGTGTTATACTTGTTGGGTGTATCGCTATATGTTTCCGGTGGAAAGGGTAGCTAATACAATGAAAAACATGTTTGTTGAATGTTTTCATGGTAGATGTGTTTAACTTGTGTATGTCAGTACAGTGTAGTGTAGTGCATGTACTGTATGCTGTATGTATGTCAGATCTGTCTCAGTCTGTTTTGCTCCCCCCTTTGCTTGATGGCTTAGCTTTGATGAGCTTGTCGCATCTTTGCCTTGGAAAGGGATCTTCTGTGATCTGCTGGGGGTCAGTCCCGTTAGGCAGGAAGTTCTCTGGCAGACATTGGGAGGTGGTTTGGCACGGATGCGTGAAGCTGTAGTGCAAAACGTGGTCTCCTTGTTGCATTCCACTTGTGATGCCTTCTGGTTGTGACAGACAGTCTGACTTCTGTGCTTACTGGTGTTGCGGCAGCACACAGATGGTTCTTGAGTTTGGAGCTTGTGGTGTGATGGGTAACCAGGATGGTGTTTTCTGGTACCTCTGGGTGTTTGTCAGTGGTTGACTGTGAGAGGCCACTTTGTTCTGTGTTGTTGTAGAACAGGTGGTCGTCTCAGGAAGGTGTGCAAGGTGATCACTGGTCTTCTGTGTTCAGCTTGTCTTTGAAGAACACTTGCAGTCGACTCAGTAGTCGCTCCATGTCCTCTGAGGGGAGACTGTCGTGTTCTTGGACACACTCAGTGTGGTGTGGAGGTGGGTTTCGTTGTCGCTTACCCACATAGAATGCTTTTGGATGCACTCGTTGATTCCAGTTGTTTCCTTCTGGTGGGTCCCATGACTTTTCCACGTGGTTGGAGTGGTCGCTGTCGTTAGCATGGGAGTAGCATTCTCTGTGCTCCTGATGAAGGACTGTGGCGTTGTCATGCCACTGGGTGTCTTCCAGTGCAAGGCTTGTGTCTTGGCTGCTGGAGTTTGACACTGTGGATGTTTTCAAACCTTTCTTGGAAGTCATCTTTTGTTTGATGTAGGCCTTGTGTGTCAGGTCACGTAGCTGTTGAAGCGTCATGGTGACTGGGCAGGCCATGATGCCGAGATGACGACTCAGTCCTGGGTGCAGGTTTCTCAGGAAGAGGGTTTTGAAGTTCAGATCCTCTTCAGATTCAGGTTTGCTATGTGCACCGAAGTAGGCTTGTCGGAAACGGTGATAATAGGCTTGGGGAGTCTCTTGACGACCTTGTTTGGTTTCCAAGGCGACTAACACACCATGTTCTGACTCTGGACTTGTAAATTCTTTAATCAGGATCTCACGTAGCAGCTGGTAGTTTGACTTGACATGAGCAGGTTGTCGGTCTAGGACGCTTCGTACCTCTTGACTGGATGTGGATCTGAGGAGGTATAAAATGTCTCTGTCAGTCATATGTGGTCTCACCTCTAGGAGGAAGTCGATATCTTGGAGGTAGGCCTGGATGCAGTGGCCCTCCGTGGAGTTCGGGTCGAACTGGGTGATGTTCTTAGCCAGCTGGTTGAGATCTTTGAAGGTCATTCCAGTTGCAGCTTTGGAGTCTGGCTGGATGATCTCTCTTTGTTGGTTGGCAGGGAAGAGTTCTGTGGTGAAGGCCGGTGACGTTTTGGGGTGTGGCCATTCACTTCTTCCGTAGGATGACAGTTCTTGGATGGAGGACTCTGTTCTGCTCAGCAGTGATGATGCTGAGGGAGGTCTCTCCCTTCTTGGCTCTGGTTTCTGTGTAAAGACATGTTGGAGTTCATTTCTGACCGCGTAGAGCTCGTCGTTGGCGTCGTCTCGCTGTTGGGTCAGATGGTCAATTTCAACGCTGCACCTTCGCAGGTGGTCTTCCAGAGCAGTGAGTTTAGAGTTCTTACTTTCAATGTCAGCTTTGGCTTTCTCTAGCTGATGTTCAGCAGACTGGAGTTGGTTTTCCAGGTGCTTCTGGACAGTCTTTAACTCTTGTTTGTCACGTTCAGTGACTGCAAGGGCTTCTTGGAGCTTGTCAACTTGGGTCTTTGTTTCATGCTCCGCTTCGTCGGACGCTTTGAGCTGGTCTTTGCAGTGTTGAGTGTGCGTCAGCTCTCTCAGGAACCGGTGGTCTTGAGGTCGTCCTGGACTTTCACTTCCAGCTTGTCTATGCGGCTTTGGGCACGTGTCAGCTCCTCCTGAAGGTGGGTGACGTGCTGGTGGCTTAGGTTTAGCTGGGCTGTGAAGGCATTGCTTAAGGAACAGGTTATTTTGGTTAGTTCCACATGGCTTTGGTTTTGGCTTGAATCATGTGTCAGGAATCTTCTCAGAATTATGATTATTATTAAGAATAATAACAGTTCAATTGTCTTTGGTGTGAGGCAGTCTGTAATGCCTCTGAGCCAGGCGTCCATGTCTTCCCGTTGGGCAGTGGGGTTTGTCGTCCACGACATGTTGGCACGCTCGGTGAAGAGACTGACACAGATCTGTGTGGTATAAGCCTATATGTGGTTGCACGGCTGAGTGTAGTTTCAGTAAGTGTGCACCAATAGTGAAGTGTCGTGATGACTAAATGTTGGTCTAAGTGTACACAGTGAGGCTAGGGATGTGAAGATCTCGTCACTCAACTGGGTAAAGGAAAGAAAAAGAGAGAGGTTAAAACAAATCTCAGATGGAAATAGCTTTTTTTTTCAATGGAAGAAAATATTTTTGTAAATATTTTCTATCACTGGAAAGCTGGTTTCAACTCGTGATGTGAGGACTTCGTCACTCAACTGAGTAAGAGAAGAAGAGAGAAAAGTTAACAACCAATTTCAAATGAGAGAGAAACGAAACAAAAAGGAAATTATTAACTAGGGAAAGTATTAATTTCTCATAAATGTTTGTTTCAATCAATGACAATCTGTTTCCAGAAAGGTAAACAATATTTTTGATTATGTTTGCAATGAAAAATAATACAATAATGCTGATACCTCTTTTCTGAGTTTGACAGGATTGACACACACACCTTCGGTTGGACCGCTTACAGCAGGGATGCTTTGAAGGCGGAGTTTGCTCAACACTTGTCTCTGTTAATTAATCTTGGATAAGATGTCAAAGTTTAAATTGCGTTTACAAATGCAGGGAGAGTGAGAAGAACACAAGAGGGTTTGATTAAAAATCAAATACCTAATAATCTGTTTGGGAAAGATTATCTTTGTCTCTTTTTAGAGTTGGTTGATGGTTCTTCCAGGTTTGTTCCCTACAAATGTGCAAAATTAGATGGAATAAAGCAGGACAGAACAGGAAAGATGTGATGAGGAGGAAATGAAGCAAGGAGGTTGGATCCCGCTACCTTTAGATCTACTACGAGTATAGAATTGATAGTTGATGAACAACTAAACACACAAATAAACTTTGTAAAAGACGATTGTCTCTGGTTTATTTGAAACTCGTATTGAGATGGTAATGTCTCCTATTGAAGCGTCACGCAAATGAATTATTCCAATATAGTGGTTAAGTTTATAACCAACCAGACGAAAGGATAAAGCGCAATGACGATAATAAGCAAATCTGAGTCTAACACTATTTTTGTAATAGTAATAACAACTTTCCAAATTTTAACTTTCGGAGTTCTTAAGTTTCAAACCTAATTCACCTAAAGTGATTAGATCTCAAAGAGAAATGTAAAAATTATGAAAATTATGCAATTAGAATTATTACAAAAATAAATCTAGAAATCATTAGAAATGATCTGTTTAGAAAGGTAGAATCTCAATTTTGCAATTTCTTGTTCTTTTAAAATCAAATTCGAAATTTGACAATTAATAATCATAAACCAGTATTTTCTTTTTCAAGTAAAATGCAGGTAAAACAATTAATAATGGTACATCAGTATTTTCCTTTCAGGAAAAATATGGTTAACTTTAAAGAAAAGTGTGATAAAGTTAAAAGAAGAAACAAGAAAAGATCGATAGGTGTCTAAATGGTTAAATCGCTTTAACGTTGTTCAAACAGACACTATAGCTAACCGCTGGGGTTAGTATTGATAATAGTAACTGATGCTAAAGGCTTTAGCACAGGCCTCAATGCAAACAACCGCTCAGCTTTAGCTTAGCCTAGCTTAGCTTAGCGTAGCGTTTGTTTGGTTTGTTTACAAAGTTCGAGGGGGTCAGAGTTCACCCGGAAGTGTTGGTTAAGACTTCCGTGTCACGATAGCAACTAAAGCGATCAAGCGAACGCTAGTGGGCGAACCGTGAATTGCAGTTGGTCAGTTTGTTAGAGTTCCATGCAATGTGAGCGCATTTCCATGTTCACAGAACATGTACAGTAACAATCGACCATATTACGGGAAATGTCGGCGCATTTCACACTGTTCAAATAAAATACACCACTCGTAGCTGGGTTTACGACATGGGGCTTCACTCAGTTTGTTGAGAGTGATAACTTTAAGCACGCGGCGGTGCGCTGTATGAGAACGATGATCTCGTCTCTGTCTTTGTGCAGGTTTAGTTTCACACAAAGTAACAGGGTCTAACTTGGTTCAGTTTCTAAACAAGCTTTACTTGGACAAAACTTAAAATAAGTCCTATTCAATTACACTCGGACACGCGCAGTGTTTACACGATAAATAATTGAATAGACATACACAGAAAAGCATTAACTTTAACGTTAACTGTTTATCACGGGGATCACGGATAGTGGGACACGCACTGGTGATCAAATAAAATAAACAGATAAGCATTAAGTGTTTATCACAATGGAACACGCACTGCGATCAAACAAATAAACAGATAAGCATTAAGTGTGTATCACGGAGATCACAATGGAACACGCACTGCGATCAAATAAAATAAACAGAAAGCATTAAGCATTTATCACGGAGAAGCAATGGAACACGCACTGCGATCAGATAAATAACTTTAAGGCTTTTATGACTAGATTCGACAAGGAACACGCTTGACGCTCTGTCAGGAAAATATTTTAACTTACAGGGTTAGTTTTAATTACTGCAGTTTGATTTCGTTCGGCTTCTCTGACTGATATAAACACACACACAACGTTATAGCTCTCTGAAAGACTCTGGAACACGCAGATGTCGATCAGCTATAACGAGGTATTTTTCTGGAAATAAGGAACACGCTTAATTCCTACCTTATTGTAGTGTGAGGTCTTATATCTTATGCAGGTATAAAGAAAACAAAATAGGCGACAGACTAGACTTCTCAGCTTTCTCTGGGAGCTTCACTCACAGATAACAGCAGCAGCAACATTCAACGTGCGCGCGGCGCATACGTCACACACAGACTCGCGGAGGTTCGGATCTCGCATCCGCAACCAAAAATGAAAAGATAATTTCTTGATATATGTTCACAATTTAGGTTGAACTGCCCGCATTCTCCACCAATATGTAGCAAATGCAACATATAATAATATACATAAAATGTATTAAAGGGGGCCGAAGGCCAATTTAGCTCAAAGGGAAATGATTCATTGATTTGCAATGAATCTATGGAACCGAATCACTGAACCGAGCAAATGACTCGCTTAGAGTTCATTTGAACGGGCCGTAATTATAACCAAATCTATAGTGAAACACTATGTCTTAGCAAGGTAACTTTAAATCGAACAGTACAAGACATTAAATGTGCAAACACGACACAAGAAGATTTATCTTTTCAAATATATGGACAAGACTTTATTAGCTATTCTAAGCACAAAACTAAGGTCTAAACATAATCACGCACACGCACACACACATTCATACAGTCGCGAAAGGGAAAGAGTGAGTTGGAAAGAGTGAGGGAAAGTTTCAACTTTCTATATGCACGTAAGACATAACCTGAAAGGACCACCAAGCATTAATTTGAACCTTCATTTCTTAGAGAGGTTATTCAATTAACATTAAAGCACCAGTTCAGTTAGAGCCTGGAGTACTTGCGCTTTGTAGTGGCTGAGGGAATTCCCTTTGTCTGCGTCGCGTCGAAGGGGGGTTTCCCGGCCGGGTCCGTTGCGTGGTTTGTTGTCTTTGAAGTGCAGGGATGGAAGTTTCGCCGCTGGTCACGTGTGATTAGCAAGCGAATGAGAGTCTTTTCCAATTCGAAGCGCGTTGCAAACTTAACTTTGAAACGAGACTTTTACGAAAAAGGAAATAAAGGAAAGAAATGAAAGCAAGGCGAGTCGGATGGCTTGACTGAGCTGAATTGTAACCCTGATCTTGATGGGTTATTCGTCTGCTGGTCGAATTTGGTCTAGTCGATGTAGAAGCATGTGGACATGTTCTTTGTTTCAGAGATAAGCACGAACAGAACACTCTCTTGCTGGTTTTAGAGAGAGGCACGGACTTAACAGTTACAGAACAGAACAAAAATCACCTGAAATCTTCTAAAATCTACAAAAATCTGATCTTGAGGTCCTTTGTTCGGATCTTTAACTTAAACTCTAGTCCAACCTCCAAGAAGCTTCTGGCCAATTGGAGGCTGATCTACTTCTTGCTTTATCATAATTTATGCATGGTCTGTGAGCTGGTCTCCAGCACTTAGCAGAGACAAAAGACCATCGTTTTAACCTTATGATAATTATAATAATAAAACAAAACCTTTTACGCAGATTTCAATCAAGCCATCTTTTGAATTACGAGAATACGGTTCGTTTAAGAGCAAACGAGGCATTCACACTTCTAATGGTTGTATAACAATTACAAGAGTTAATAGTTAACAACAATTACATGGTTATTATGTGATCTAAGCATAATAACACATGAAGTGTAGGAACAACAACAATTATGATTGGTTATAGGTCCAAGAATTGTTCTGTGGTGAGTTTATATGATTTTATGTGTGAGATCTTCGATCTCAACCGTAAGGTTACTGAGAGTTCAACTCGAAGGGGGACGAGGAGATGTGTTCTGTGGAACATCTCTGTCAGGGCATCAAAGGGAGTCTTGGTTGTGAGCCTCTCGTTCCACCATTTTGGAGTTGACCTGTCTCAGTAAAATTACCATATTGACACGTTCGTCCTGTTTAGTGCCCCTCTCTTGGGCCTGTGGGGCAATAAAAGTCCTTATCTGCAGACAGCACGGAGTCGTTCCGTGACTCTGGAATGTGGGCTCCAGAACTTGGAGTGTTGAAGCCATGTGAATTAATCCCATGAGAGATTAATTTGATTAAGTTGTGTTTGATTCGCCTCGATTCTCTACACAAGTGTTATGCTACCTCGAGTCGAAACACAGTTAAAAGGTACACACACACACACAATTTAGCAGATGAATAATCTCAATGGCTTATATTGCAGGCTGAAGTATTTGCCTCTGTTCTCTGTGTCAGGTGGTGGGTAAAGGTGTATCAGATAGTGTTGGTGTGGTTATATCCATTAATGAACAAGAGGGCATCGCCACTGTCAAGTTTCCTTCCTGCGATTACCGCCGCACAAGCAAGGCGTCTGATATCCTCACTGTACCCATATCCCGCCTCTGCACCCCCCGCTCTGAGGTAAGTCCCTCTCAAATAATTGTGAAACTGCACAATTGTAATTTTGATGTCATATAGTTAGCAATTTTTGCATTGAACAATGACGTTTTTTTTCAGGTTACAGTATCATTCATAACCCATTATTATCTACCGTTCTATTCAACTGTATGACAAAGATGGCCTTTTTTCTCATTGTCATTTCCTTTTTAAAATTTTGCAGACGTTTAAAAAGATTTCTTCAAGAATAATATACTTAATTAAAATAACATACTTAATTGTGAACTGAATGTACTGTGTTTGGACAATGTTAATTACAATTAAGTGGGTTATCTTAATTAGGACTGCTTGTCTTGTGTCTCTGATCACTTAAAACTTTATTTAATACTTTTGTAATGTCATTTTTATTTGTTTTTTTTTTAGTTTCTATTTATTTATTTTTTTCATTTTTGTACTTTAATTTTTTAAGTTTAAGTTCTTCGTTTTATATATGAAGAGTTCAGATGCAAAAGCCTCTAAATGCCATTTGAAATTTTCTTCTTTAATGATGATTTTTGTCAAACTTGTATATTTAAGTTCAGTAATTTCACTTAAATAACAATTAATAGGTAATTATCATTGCCATTTAAGTGAAATCACTGAACTTAAATATAGAAGCTTGATAAAAATGATCATTCTAGAAGAAAATTTCAAATGGCACTTAGAGGCTTTTGCATCTGAACTCTTCATTTGTTTCATTTTATTTCAGTTAACAAAAAAGCATTTTTAATAGTCACTGTTATTAATGATGTTGATGTGGAACTTTTCCGCAGTGATTTTAAGCATCTACCGTAGTTAACAAACATGCCCCAGTTTGTATAGAGTAACAACTCAATGTTTACTTGCCAAGGAGCTGACAACTGTAAAGGCAGAAAAACAGATGCTTTGAAATATCATGTTGAGATATGATTAAATATGCCTTGCCTTTGCCTCAGGACTTATCAAGCTTGCTCATTTCTAAAGCAGCTCCGATATCTGATGTCATGTCCTAATCTTGGAGCTCTGTGTGTTTGTTGCAAGGCTCTGCCGCTGCATAAGCTGTCCATCACAGAGAAGGTTGTTCAAGCGGTGCAGTCCATGTTACTGCCTCAGGAGGGCAGTCTGTCCATCCACACGTCCCTCCCTGCGTCTGGAGACGGAGCCAGTCCTGTTATGGCTGTGGTGCGTCTTCTGGCCGAGATCAGAACTAGGTCAGAACCTCAATGCATCTTATGTTGTGACATAGCACAGACAAAACAAGAATGTGTCATTGTACAGAAGTGCTATGAACCAATATGGGATATTTATTGTGCGTGTCTTTGACTCTGTCAGAGCGTGTTTGGTGATGGCGCAGTTGCTTGAGGACAGCTCATTTTGTGAAGAGTTTATTCAGCAGTGTCCAGCAGCAGTGGAGGTGCTTAACCTGATCGCTCAGGAGTGCAGTCCCGGTGAGTGCTGGCAACAATAGAGCTTGTTGTGGAAATAATTCTCTGTTGTTCGAAAAGATAGGAGGAAGAAGACGAGTGGAAACCTCTTAAAAGTCAAAGTATCAAAAGTTTATTTTCTTGCAAGAAAACAATTCCGAAATTGGCATTCAACATACAGAACAATGTCTACATGTGAAGGCGAAGGTTAGTCCTCCTCACCATCCTTGTATACCTGAAAACCCAGAAAACCATCCTATGCAGTCTGTGTCTGGTTTGCAGCAGATTGTCGCCTATGCCGTCTTGAAAGGAAACCTGTTGATGCTGCTTTTAACTATTCTTGTTAACCATATATTCAATTTAGACAGCACAATGACGTCTGTGTTAAAGTTTCCTGTGTTTAAGTGCAGTTTGACTTCACACCCCAACTACTGTTCGACCTCACACCTTTCTGCTTATCTCTTGTTTGATCAAAAGCTGCACACATACAATTCACACTTGAAATACAATGAGCTATTAAAATGTTTCCATGCTGCTTGGTCCTTTGTTAAACACAGAACAATATGTTCTGAAACGAAGCTTACATTAACTTATGCATTTCTAACAGTTTGGTTAAATCTTAAGCTTACTCTAACTTATGCGTTTCTACCAGCTTGTGATATCTTTAATAATGTCTTTTTAGATTATATGAACATCTTCCTTTTAAATGCATATGAGTACATGTTAGATGATATGAATATTTTCCTTTAAATGCTTATGAGTACATCTTTCCCAATGTTAGTAAAAGTTACACACGTCTAACACATCTAATAAAATAAAAGCAAACATGAAAGAAAATAAAAGAACCTTTATAATAGAAAAGAAACGTATATGAATGTAAATGTAAAATTAGCCATTACAAACGACACTTCCTCTACACTTATAACATGTTAAAGGGTTAGTTCACCCAAAAATGACAATTAAGTCATTAATTACTCACCCCCAAGCTTTACCAACCCCGTAAGACCTTCGTTCGTCAACACAAATGAAGATATTTTTGATTAAATTTGAGAGGTGGATCACTGCTACATAGGCTCCTAAGGGATTGAAACTTGATGGCCCAGAAAGCCATTGAAGAAAATGTTCTTTACAACGTCGGACACATAACTGTAATTAATGTGATAAGCCTTTTGCTTGACTATGTTATCAAACAGCTAATAATGTGTTGCTAATATTACACAAACCACGTTCCCATTCGCCATCTCAGAGTCAGACAGCTGCCTTCAAAAAATGATTAGAAACAACCTTTCTAATGACCTAATGAACAAGTCGACGGTGACCGTATTCAGTTATGAAATGTAATTCTGTGTGTGTTTGTAGGAGAGCGTTTAGTGATGGTTGAGGTGCAGTGTGAGAGGGTTAGGATGCTTTATCGAGACTGTGCTCGTCCTCCACCACCTCCAGTACAAACTGATCAAAGACAGGTGAGTTGAGCCTCATTAGTGCTGATTTAACATGATCAAGAGAGAAATGTTTTTGTTTTTTGTTTTTTTTTTAAGATTGATTGATTAAAGTGTAATATCATTTATCTATTCTCTCAGCTTCCTGCTTGCACATATGGGCTGCCCTGTAAACGCTAAACGATTGGCAGACAAAACCTCCTCAAAGCCTTCTGATTGGATGAACAGATTATATGACCGTTTTTTATGATTTGTGAATACCTTGCTTAGTAAATACAACACTTTCTATCTCTCTCTCTCTCTCTCTTTCTCTCTCTCTCTCTCTCCACAGCCTAAAGAAATCACATGGTGTCCATCACGCGTCTTTCCTCCGGTTCGGGCCTGCATGTTTTCTTCACACTTGACCTCTGTGACCTTTCTGGCAGATCCAAGCGCGGGTGGAGGCCTTCCCAGAGGAACTTTCATCTATGCCACTTCACCTGTGCCTGTTCAGGTAACTACAGCCTGTTACTGGCACATGCTTTTTTTAAAATATTATATATATATATATATATATATATATATATATATATATGTGTGTGTGTGTGTATGTATACTTTGATTCTGCAAAGACGCATTAAATTGATCAATAGTGACAGTAAAGGTTTTGTAATGTAAAAAAATATTTCTATTTCTAATAAATGCTGTTTTTTTTTTACTTTCTATTCATCCTGGGTGAAAAATGACACGGTTTCCACAAAAATATTAACTGTTTTCAGCATTGTTAATAGTAAGATATGTTTCTTGAGCAGCAAATCAGCATATTAGAATGATTTCTGAAGGATCATGTGACACTGAAGACAGGAGTAATGGAGATGCTGAAAATTCAGCTTTGCATCACAGGAATAAAATAAATCATTTTAACATGTATTACAATAGAGACATGGAGATATTTAAATTCTACTATTATTTTACTGTATTTTATATTTTACATTTTTAAATTGTTGAGCATAAAGGGCTTCTTTGAAAAACATGAACAGTAGTGTAAGGCCAATAAGAGTTGTCTGTATCTTTTTCTTATTTTCTCTCTCTTTTTTGGGTTCCAGGCGCCATCTTTTTACTGGGAGATAGAGATTGTTTCTTTTGGAGATTCGGAGGATGATAGCGGTCCTATAGTGTCGTTTGGGTTTTCCCCGGAGGCCGAGAAGAGAGACGGTGCATGGACGAATCCTGTCGGCACCTGTCTATTTCACAAGTACTGATCCAGTCTTTTTATACTTTCATTCAATAATCTTTCACTTGTACTGACTATCAACCTGTTCTTTCGGTTCCTCTCTGCTTCCCATTCTAACCCCTTTCTTTTTACATGTCGTCCTTGTTGTTGTTTCTCTCCCGCTCAGTAATGGGAGGGCAGTACACTATAATGGCTCCAGTTTGCTGCAGTGGAAGAGTGTGAGACTAGACGTGGCTCTACTTCCTGGTGAGACAGGACCTTGCTCCAAGCGGCCTTTATTCATTTGAGCATTCAGACATTAACCACAAGCACATAATGTTGTTCAAGCCGACTGCCTTTATGGGCAACAGTGTTGGGGAAGCTATTTTGGAAACAGCAGCTGTTTCCAAAAAGTGAAATATAAAAGGTGAATGTGGATTATTGCATTTTTAATAATGAAAATGTGTTTAAAAATGTTTTGAATTGAAATATTTAACCATGCTGAATTTCAGCCCATTAAAATGCAAGCCCTAAAAATACAATGTATTAAAATGCAAGCATGGTTAATGCAATACATTTGCCATTATTTTACTTTTATAAAGATCTGAAATTGAGTGTTAATGTAGGAGCATAATGATTATTGTTGACTCAACTTCCTCATCTGTAAAGCTCTGTGCACAATAAAATATCACATACTCTATAACATTTTCATGGGTTTATGCTTAAATGATGAAAAATACAGAGTAAGATAAAAATTGTACTGTAAAAACAGTAGTTTTGTAGTGTTTTGTAGTTGTAGTGTTTTGTTAACAGACTAATGCTTGTTGGTAAAATTAACTTTTCAATAAAAAAGCTATCCTGGTTCTCTGATTTTCTGTAGTGTATGTAAAGTTAGTTGGGTTGCTCTGTTTAGTTACTCCCCAACACTGGTAGGCAACCATTTTAAAACATTATAAATGCCACTATTTGTCATCACTCACTTTTGTCATCTCTCGAGTTTAATGACATTTTTTTTTGGTTTGATGAAAATTTCTCCAGCTTCCCCAGTGATGATTTGTCTTGTATGTTTCGACACAGGCGATGTTGCTGGTATAGGTTGGGAGCGTTTGGAAGGCACTCCACCTCCACCCGGTCAGCCTCCTAAAGGGAGGGTTTACTTCACTTACTGTGGTCAACGTCTCGCCCCTTATCTGGAGGACGTGGCTGGAGGGATGTGGCCCGTAGTCCACATTCAGAAGAAGGTTTGCAAACAAATGATAAATAAAAAGCATACCAATAGACCTTATTCAGAGCAGCGCCATGACAGGTATGAAAGTGAGGCTGTGAGGGATAGACTTACCGTGTTTCCAATGGCATCCGGTGTAAAAAGCTGAATAAAGCGGATAGATTACTTACAATTTTCCACAGCTTACATTGTCGGGAGTTTTTTTGTCAACTGACATTTCTTAGAAAGATATTTTTCCAGTGTTTCATGAGCAGAACAATCCGAAAACACATTAAATAACAGTACAGCCCATTGAAGAGATGCAAGTCTATCCCTCACAGCCTCGCTTTCATTCTCATTAAAAATCAAAGATAAGGCGTATGGTGCACTTAAATTTCAATATGATACATAAGGCTTTAAGTCCACTTATAGGTTTACTGGATACATTTTTGAGGGGACGTTTCTTGTTATTTGAGCAACGTTTTCTTGTTATTGTGACATTACGCAAATAAATGTAGTTGCGAATAATGCATTATTATTTTCTGTATAACCAGAAAAGATGGAGTATTTTAAGTTGATTCCACTGTTGATGGGAAAATGAAAGTGTTCACGGCAAGCCCGCGCCTGTCTGCCATCCAGTGCGTGCTCCAAACTCCACACACACTCTTGGCTATTGGTCAAAATCGAGTGTTTATTTGTGATAATCTTAGCCCTATTATTATTATTATTGTCCAACCTGTACTATGAATGAGATTTGACGAATTGCTTTGTTCCTTTTTTGGATGAAAGCGTCTTCTACATATGTAGCCTAATAAATAGGCTAATGATGATAATTATTATTATTATTTGCGGACACGGACCTAAAACACACTCCGTGTTCTAAGTCAGGTGACTGTAAATGCGCAAAATCAGTTCCCATTGCAGTTTTGCGAAAAAATCCTTTTTTTTTTTTAATTGCCTGAAAAACCTCCTCATGCGAGCGTAAAAACTTTTTTGCGATAAACGGGAGTTTTTGCAAAATTGACGTGTTTCCATTGAGCGTATTTTCATTTCACAATTTCAATTTGCGCAAATTGAAGGGTAATGGAAACGCAGCTACTGTCGCCGCCCATGGAGCACTTTTCAGCACCCCTCCCAGAGACTCCAAGAGGGTCGGATATTCTGCACTGCTGTTCGGCCCGTAGGCATACACGACAGTGAGAGACCTATGCCCGACCCGATGGCGCAAGGAAGCGACCCTCTTGTTCACCGGGGTCGACTCCAACACATGGCGGCTGAGCTGGGGGGGCTATAAGCAAACCCACACCAGCCCGCAAACTCTCACCATGGGCAATTCCTGAGTGGTAGAGGGTCCAACCTCTCTCAAGGAGTGTGCTTCCAGAGGCCCAAGCTGTGTGTGGAGGTGAGCCTGACTTTCTGTAGTCTGTACCTCTCAAACTCCCGCACAAGCTTAGGCTCCTTCTCTAACAGCGAGGTGATTATCCACATCCCTAAAGCCAGTTTCCGTGTCCAGAAATCGGGTCGTCGGGGCCCTCGCCTTCAACTGCCCTCCCCTTACGATCTTTGCTTTGGGTCGTGAGCCCACGGAGGGCGGCCCCCACGTCACTCGTTCGGGCTGAGTCCAGTCGGGTCCCCTAGGGGAGAGGCCCGGCCACCAGCCGTTCGCATACAAGCCTCAACCCCGGGCCTGGCTCCAGGGTGGGGCCGTGGCTGTGCCATTATTTTTCCATAATGGGGTTCTGAACCGCTCTTAGTCTGACCCGTCACCTGGGACCCGTTTGCCTTGGGAGACCCTACCAGGGTCATATAGCCCTGGACAACATTGCTCCTAGGATCATTCGGGTACTCAAACCCCTCCACCACAATAAGTTGACAGTTCAAGGAGGGGATGACGGCATAAAATAAACATTAAGCTAAAAATGATTATAATTGTCATGAATCATAATTATTTTCATTATCATAATTAGTGAAATACATTTTTATGTATGGTTTAAGCATCCAAAAACTTCTTTGAGGAGCCTTATGTCGCTTATGTAGTTGTTAGTTATAAATGTATTTTTATTGTACACTGGTTTCCTTATTTGCCCTTTTAGCCCTGTTTTATAAATAGTTTCATTTTTTTTTTAATAATGATTCGCCATTGTGTAATTTCAGAATACAAAGATCCACGCAAACTTTGGCTGCCGGTTGTTTGCGTACGCAGAGGGACAGGCTCACCGAAACGCTGCCGACCTTTGCATGGACCTCTCAGAGGAGATCAGTGCCAACTTTGAGGCTCTGCCCTTTGCCATGGCCTCCGACAGCGACAATGATGCCGGCACTAGTGTGGCGTCTGATTCTGGTTCTCATGGCCCTCCGTGTCGCATTGCCGCGGTCGTCACAGCACAGCAACGTGAGTGTCGACTTAAACATTAAAGGGTTAGTTCACCCAAAAATGAAAATTAAGTCATTAATTACTCACCCCCATACTGTACCAACCCCGTAAGACCTTCGTTCATCTTCGGAACACAAATAAAGATATTTTTGATTGAATCTGAGGGCTGGATCACTCTTCCATAGACAGCCTGAGGGACTGCCTCTTGACGGCCCAGAAAGTCATTAAAAGAAAAGGTTTAAATATTCCATGTGCCTACAGTGGCTCAACTATAACTTTATCAAGCGACGAGACTACTTTTTGTGCGAAAAAAAAACGTAAATAACGACTTTATTCGACTTTCCATTACTTCCTTATGGGCGCATGCGCGAGAACTGAGACGAGACCGTTCTTCTTCGACTACTTTTTGTTACCGGCTGCTCACCGCTTAGGAGTTTTACTGCCCCCTACCGTATAAGATGACGTACTGATATAGCCGGAGGCGCAAAACGTTCTGTTTACAAGCAGTACGTCATCTTATACGGTAGGGGGCGGTAAAACTCCTAAGCGGTGAGCAGCCGGTAACAAAAAGTAGTCGAAGAAGAACGGTCTCGTCTCAGTTCTCGCGCATGCGCCCATAAGGAAGTAATGGAAAGTCGAATAAAGTCGTTATTTACGTTTTTTTTTTCGCACAAAAAGTAGTCTCGTCGCTTGATAAAGTTATAGTTGAGCCACTGTAGGCACATGGAATATTTAAACCTTTTCTTTTAATGACTTTCTGGGCCGTCAAGAGGCAGTCCCTCAGGCTGTCTATGGAAGAGTGATCCAGCCCTCAGATTCAATCAAAAATATCTTTATTTGTGTTCCGAAGATGAACGAAGGTCTTACGGGGTTGGTACAGCATGGGGGTGAGTAATTAATGACTTAATTTTCATTTTTGGGTGAACTAACCCTTTAACTAATATTAGTACTTTCAGCTCGAAAAGTTTTATGTACTGTACATGAGGTTAGATTGCTTTTGAATGTTGTAAAACTTGCTATCTGATTGAATGAGTAACGAATATCAGCTTTATGTGGGTTAAACTTTGGTTCCTGTGGTCTTGATTTTATTTACAGAATACAATAGTGATGCCTCTTGTCACTACAAGGTAGAACTGAGCTATGAGAATCTGGTCGTCTCGGGGCCAAACGCCCACCCGCCACTAATTGCTGATGATGAGAGTGATGATGAAGATGATGAAGACATTCCTAGGGTATGGAGAGCTCATAACTAAGCCCTTAATTTTCTCTAAAGAAATTTGAAAGTTACACCCCTAATATAGTGTATGCAAAATGTCTTTTTCAAAGAAATCTTGTATGTTTTTCTCTCGCCATCTCTTTGTAAAGGAGGACCACTATGCCTTGCTAGTGAAAGCGTGGGAAACCAAAGTTTTTCCAACCATTCGGCGTCGTTTCAGGAATGAAGCAGAGAGGAAGTCTGGTCTGGATCAGATCAAAGGAGCACTTCAGCTCGGTGAATGTCACTTTTATTTATTTACAATGGCTAAAAGAGTCCCTCTCAGCCTATTCATCTATTCAATCAGTGGTCAATATGTCCAGCTGGGTAGGCATTTCCTTGTGAAAAAGAAGTAACTTTAGCATACTTTTTAAAAAATAGTACTTATTACAGAAATCGTGAATGAAATGAAATGATGTTTTGAAATGAAATGAATGAAAATGTTGTTTTGTTTAGAGTGTTAGTTTACCCAAACATTTCAAACCTTTAATACCTTCCTTCATCTTTGAAACTCAAATTAAGACATTTTTGATGAAATCTGAGAAAAAACTTGTTGCCTCAGAAGTTTAATCACTGCAGCAGCCAATGAGATTGCTTGCAACCTTGAGCAGGATCAACATAGACCAATTAGCTTGTGCCATGCGGTGATGATGTGATTGCTTGCAGGTGCGTGTAAAGGACCTATCAGCCTGCAACCTCTTGATGACTGAACTAGATATTTATTTATGCTTTTAAAATTTGAACTACACTGCAATTGTATATATAATGTGGTTATTTCTGGCAGGAATGGTGGACATTGCACGTCAGACTGTTGAGTTCCTGTATGAAGAGAATGGGGGAATTCCTCGTGACCTCTACCTTCCAACCATTGAGGACATCAAAGATGAAGCCAATAAGTTCACCATTGACAAAGTCCGCAAAGGTCTGTGTGAAAGAGCACGTTAACATGAATATTTGTCCTACGATCAATGCACTTTTGATTGGTCTATTGTGGATCACACATCGGTTCTATACATATGCATATATACTGAATTTTTAGAATTGCACCAGTCAGAATTGCATTGATGAGACTGCACTGATAAGTACTATTTTAATATTATAATAACAGGTTAAACATGTAACCATTTTCCCCACAGGTTTAACAGTGGGCATCCGCTGCCCAGAGGGAAACAACATCTGTAGCAGCACAGGTGGAACAGCCTTACCAAAGTTTGCCATCCGGGGCATGTTGAAGACTTTTGGCTTGCATGGTGTCGTGCTCGATGTAGACTCTGTGAGTATCCACTTAGTCAAATTTTGACTTTAAAATCACTCAAAAAAAGATTGAAAAAAGCAAAAAAAAGGCCACATTTAATGTGGGGAAAATATATTTTATTCTGCATAAAGAAAATTAAGCCTTATTTAAATCATTTTTGACTCTGTGCACCTTGATGCATACTTTATAATTATTACTTTGCCCGTTTTGACTGATAACTTTGACGTGAGCATAAAAGATAATGAAATCAGCATAAAAGATAATACTCTTATGATTGAGGGATAAAAATGTGAAATACTTCACATTTTATAAATATAAATGTAAATATTTGTCCATCATTGCATTATTTTGTTCGTAAAATTAAAATAGCCCATACATATTTTTGACAGGCTATGTGATATTCATTCTTATATACACACTAGCATTTGAACCTCTTCTAAATGCAACAAATCTGAAACTTCGCTGAAATGTCTTCATTTGTGTGTATTCAGGCCAATGAACTGGTCCAGGTGGAGACATATCTCCGTAGTGAGGGTGTGTTAGTCCGGTACTGGTACCCCATTGAGATGCTTGAGAGGCCGCCAGCAGGGTCCCGCAGGGCTGCAGCAAATGGCCTGGTGTCTCTGGACAGCAGCAACATCCAAATTCATCGGTAATGCATTTTTTTTTTTTTTCTCAAGATGGTTTTACTATTGTAGATTAAAAAATATTGGAGTTTTACTGATAGAGTTCACCTGTTAAAGGCAATGCTAAAGTTTAATGTTCAGTGTGCTTGTGCGTTTCAGGGAGCTGCTGCGTTGTGAAAGTTCTCTCGCCCGTCTGTACTGCCGCATGGCATTGCTCAACATCTTTGCTCCCAAGAGCCCTCACACGTTCACACGTCTCTTCCACATTCCCGCTGTACGAGACATCACACTTGAGCACCTGCAGCTCTTGTCCAATCAGCTGCTGGCTCCACCTTTGCCAGGTGATGTCATACAAATATTTTGAGGAACACAGGTTTTGATTTGAACTTGCATAAGTAACTACTTAGTGTCGGTTGTAACGGATTACAAGTAATGTGCATTATGTAATCAGATTACTTTTTTTATTTATTGAGTACAGCAATGCATTATTTTAAAGGATTAGTTCACCCAAAAATGAAAATGCTGTCAGTAATTACTCACCCTCATGTTGTTGTCATCTTCGGGACACGAATTAAGATTTTTTTTATGAAATCATTAAATAATATTAGTGTAATATTAGTGTAATATTAATTAAATAATATTAGATTAATATAATTTAATATTATATAATAATATTAAATAATATTAATCATTAAATATATACATGCATGCATAGGTATTTATATATACAAAATAATTATATACAGCACACACAAATATATTATGTAAACACAGACTTTTATTTTGGATGCGATTAATCGAAATTAACTTTTGCACAGCCCTAAATAATATTAATAAATACAAGTTTTGATTTTAATAATTTATTCTTAAATATTGAAATTAACATTATTTACAATTAATTGTTCATTGTTAGCTCATGTTAATTAATGAAACCTTATTGTAAAGTGTTACGAAAAAAAAAAATCATAACTCTTGTGTATTTGTTCATTTCCCTTTGTCTTCTGTAGATGGCAGAATCAGTTCTAACTCTATTCTGCTGGCCCAGTCTGTTCTCCACGAGCTCCAGGGCAAGAGCTGTTCTCCGACTGAGCTCTTCTATCAGGGAAACGCACAGACCATCAGTGAATGGCTGACGGTGGCCATCAGCAGAGCTCTGCACCAGGGCGAAGACAGCCTTCTCGAACTCACTAAACAGATCTGCTGTTTCCTTCAGGTACTAGTGCCTCAACTTATTTGTGCCCATTATATCAATATAACAGTGGATTGTTCTGAAAACCATGATTTGTATACGATGAAAGGGGTAGGCAGAAAGTAGAGATAAATAAGAGAACACAATTCTGCAACAAAAATGGAACTTTTACTTTTCTCAAGGGAAAATGATTATTTTACTCTTAATATTATTTTCTTTTTTGTGATCATAAAGACATCTATTATTTAGAACATTAATGAATGCATTTTGAATCATGCAGTTAATTACTTTATTCACTTCAAATCCACCATTATGATCTGTGATATTTAAATATGTCCAATATTCAAATTAATATTAGTTATTGACCATTTTTAAAATATAATGATTTAAAATGTACTTTAATATAAGATAATGACACTAGCTTTTCAACATCGACACTGTTATTGAACCAGGGTTATTATAGTTAAAAATAATTATTATAGTTAAAAATGGTTCTATAGTTTATTATAGTTTGTTACGTGAAATAAAAGAATCGTTAACTGAACCAAAATAAACATTTTTACCTTGATGTACTAAAATAACTCGCACCAAAACTGAAATAAAAAATAACAAAAAATGTATACAATTTTATTTAATAATTTATTAATTTTACAACGTTTGGTTATTTTCCTGTTTGTTACTGTGTATTTACTTTGAAACGATAAAGCACTATAGGAATAAATGCACTTTTTGTGATGGTTACACTTTATTTTACAGTGTTCTTATTTTACACAAGTACTTACTGTAGAAATAACACTAATTTAAGCATAATTACATGCTACTAACCCTAAACAAAACCCTAATCCTACCCTAACCCCATAGTAAGTACATGTTGTTAATTAATTTCACTCAGCACTTAAATGTATAATTACACTGTAACAAGGACACCTTTAACATAAAGTGTTAACCTTTTAATTTGACATTATTACAAAGTGGACTTAGAAATGTTTTTAAGTAAGGGGTTAAGTGTGTTAAGAAACGTTGCACTTTATTATACATTCCTGTTCCCCATGTACATACTATGTACTACTTATTATATTATTGCAATAACTGGGCACTAATCCTGAACCTCCCCCTAAACCTATCTATAATCCATGTAGTTACCTTATATTACCCAGTACTTTCTTGGGTAAGTACACTGTAAGTACACATACTGTAAAATAAAGTGCAGCCAAACATGTTAAATAATTATTGGTTGTTACAATTTTAGTTACGTTCTTTAATGTTTGCTGAAAATTCAGACTGCACCTGAACAGTTCACACTGGAAGAGTTTCCCATCACTGAGTCCAAGGTCAGCATGGATGTGAACTTCCCCGGGGCTGCCTTTGTGCTCGTCTCTTGCAAAGAGAGCCAAGTCAGCTGTCGCAAAGAGTGAGTTCATATTGATTCATAATATTATGTCTGAATCACCTGTTTTTGCCTCTTACTTTCATTAGTCTAGTTGCACTAAGCAGGAAGCTTTGCATATTAAACGTCTAAAACGTCTTTCTGTTAAGTATTCTACATGCTCATGTGTGTTTTTTTTTCTTAGTTCCTCTCTATACAAAGCCCCTTGGACTCGTGTAATGGTGTACGGACTTGGTCACAAGGTGCGACGAAACGGCCAGCTGAATCTGATGGAAGCAGTTTGCTACCCTTTAGACGCCTCCCCGTCTAACACAGGACTCACCCCTCCACCCACAGCCAACCAGTATCCCAACATCATCATCCCCACTGACAAAGTGCATGTCAAACTAGGCATGTCAAAAACTTGTTACATTCTACATACTGTACATTTTCAGATTTCAGCTACGCATAAGGTTGTACTTTAATAAATATAAAAATGTCTTTGCTAATGTACAAATGTAAGCAAAAGAGGCCACTTAAATCAGCATCTAGGGTATACCTTGTAAAAAAAATATATACTTAGGTTAAGAGTTAATATACACTACAAGTGCACTTTAATACACTCAAGTACACTTTTATAAATAGCATTTCATTGCTCTTTGAAAAAGTTTATCTTTTAAAGTAAATTTTAAATCATGATGTTTTAACATTTTTATCCTTTAAAGAAGTCCACTTATTTTGATGTGTTGACTAACATACTAAAGCATATGTAAAGTACTTTATTATATTTTTTAACTGTAGTATCGTTCAATATTACATTTAACATTAATATATTTTTAGTAAATTGCAACTTTATCATTACATATGGGTAAATACAAATATATTTAAATGCATATCATAAAAGTTTATATATTTTAGTTTACCATAAAGTCTTAAAGTAAATTTAGCAGTATATTTTAACCATATTTCAAAGACAATAGAATTATGAAATTACATTTAAAGAAATACTTTAGTCCAACTTAAGTGGGTCGGAACTCTATAGTTGAAATATAAATTTGAATTAAAATACATTTTCATTTTATTGCAGTTAACCTTCAGTTAATTGTCTAAAAAATACATTCAGTGCACACTTAAGTATATAATTTTGAAGTATATAATTTCTGGAAAAAGTACTCTTTTTGAAAAGCATGCAAAGTATTTCATTTTTCACAAGGGATGCTATGTACCACATACCTGGAAAACACATTATAATTAATTATATATTCTGTATTTATATGATCTTTGCAATTGGTTTGCTTTACCAAAGAGAAATTTGACGTTTCATTGTTATGAAGTGAGTTATGACATTTTGATATTTTACTAGTTCAACATTTTTTTTTTTTAAACTGAAACATACACGTATTAGTTGTTCACAATAAAGGAGCGGTTACTTTACACTTTTAATTCCTTTGACGTCATTATGCATGCAAATGAAAGCTCATGCAAATTTGGCTGCATTCCAAAGTTGAAGTTTGGTGTGACCTCTGACTTGCGTGACCTCTTAGCTGAATTTAAAGAATGCAAACTTTAATGTAGTGTTGCAGTAAAATGGTGTAGATACAATACAGTATGTCCAAAATGTCAAAATATTTAATATCTTAGTTATTATTCTACACTCCTCGGAGTGTGACACACTATTTCAACCCCTGCAGTGTCTGTAGAAGTCTAATCTATTGACCTCTGTTGTGACCGTGGGATAAGATCAATCAGAAACTCTTTTAGAAAAGGGTGAATTTTCATTTAATGCCGACTTTAATTTGTATTTTGGTCCTGTCAGCAGGTGTATCTCCCCCTCCTGGTGCAGTGCTGGTATTGCACTCGTTGCCTCTTGAGTTTCCATTGGCTATGGCCTTTGCTGAACAGCTGCTAACCTACACCGTAGGAGAAACCACTGACCGCTCTGAGGATGAGCTGGACACTGTGCCCACTTCTGTGCTTATGCAGGTTGTGGAGTTGCTTGGTGAGAAATGTTCATTTTGCGCCAATTGCTGTCCCAACCTGAAGGCTGGTTAGGAGAAATGTGTGAAGAGTTTGAAAAAGTTTTTAAGTATTGAGAAATGGGTCCTAGCTATATATATTTTTTAATGTAATTCCTTGTCACACTTGCTTTATCTTTGTTTAGGTGGCCTTTTGTGGACCACTGATCTTGCTCCGTGCATCAAGGAGCTGATCTTCCACCTGCTTGCAGAGCTTCTCCGCAAGATCCATGCCTTTGAGCGGCGCAAGACCCCTTCGGGCCTGTCCAGCCACATTACACTGCTTCTCAACCCCTGCCTAACAGTTCTTATGGTTCTTCAAACGGAACTACGAAAGCTTTATGACCATGAGACCCAAAGTTGGGGTTTAGTTAGCGGCGGTTCCTGCACTTCCACAACGGGTAGTGGTGGAGCAATCGCGCTCTCTGCCGAGCGGAGCCGCTTCTCGACGTACTTCCACGCTCTGATGGAGGTGTGCCTGGCAGTCGCTGAAGTGACTCTGCCACTCAGTACGGGTGCAGGGACGTCCGTAGTAGGCGCCCCTTTGTCTACGAGCACCGCCAACTGTAGTGATTCCTCGTCCTCTTCGTCATCCTCCCCAGGCCAGACGCCACAAAGTCCGAGTTTGCTTTCGAAGCGCAAAAAAGTGAAGCTAAAGCGAGAACGGGCAGCAGTCACTGTTGCTTCAGCAACTGCCATCTCAGGGAAACATGGCTCCGGAAGTGGTGCAAGACCGTCAGAATGTGATCATGCTTTATTAAACATGGCTGGAGGGAAGCCAGAAGACATGTTGTGGTTTCACCGTGGGTTGACATTACTCTTGATTTTACGCCACCTTGCTAACAAAGACCCACAAGGTCTTGGTGTCACTGGAGATGCCGTTGCAGATGCTTGCCAAGCCTTGGTCGGCTCCACTGCTCACAGCCGATTGCTCGTGCTCTCAGGAATCCCAACTCACTTGGAGGAATCCGTGGTTCGCAATGCGATCCGAAGGGCTTGCAATGCGCACGGGGGTCTCTTCAAGGACGAGATCTTTATTCCAGTTCAGGAGGAAGACCCTAAAAAAGCCAAAGCTGAAACTCTAGCATGTATTCCCCAAGATGCAAAGAGAGATTGCACTGCAGGAAGCCCAAATAGCAACAGTACAACGTTAGCTTTGAGTGCCTCAGCTTCAGCGAGTCAGGCGTCTTTACAGGGAGCCTCCAGGGCTGCTGGGGAGCTGCTGGTAAACCAAGAGTTGGTGACCTCTCAAACAGCACCGTCCCTGCCACAAACACCCCTGGATCCCCACACGGTGTCCAGTCAGGAGAGTCTGGATGTGTCTCTATGTAGCACAGGGAGTCAAGGTAGTCTCGGCAGCCTTGGGGAGCAGCTGGATAGTGGTGCAACGTCAGTCTCAGATGGGAGCTCCATGTACACTGTTGCCTCTCCAGACATCCATGCCAGTGTGACTCGACGGATCAAAGGCTATGCTGTCATAGAGGTGGGTGGGACATTTGATCTTATAAAACACCAGCAACGATAATATGAGTTAAAATTTGGGACCAAGTCGGTACTGAAATTTAAAAATCAACACAGCGTCAACACAATGGCCAATCAGAGGTGTTTGAGAATCTGTTTAAAAGCACTTAAAGGGTTAGTTCACCCAAAAATGAAAATTAAGTCATTAATTACTCACCCCCATGCTGTACCAACCCCGTAAGACCTTCGTTCATCTTCGGAACACAAATGAAGATATTTTTGATTAAATTTGAGAGCTGGATCACTCCTCCATAGACGGCCTAAGGGACTAGCACTTGACGGCCCATAAAATCATTAAAGAAAATGTTTAAATATTCCATGTGCCTACAGCGGCTCAATTATAAGTTTATCAAGCGACGAGAAAACTTTTTGTGCGAAAAAAAACATAAATAACGACTTTATTCGACTATTCCATTACTTCCTTATGAGCCTTAAGACGAGAATTGAAGAGATTTCTAGAACGCATGCGCGAGAACTGAGCTGAGGACGTTCTTCTTCGACTACTTCTTGTGACCGGCTGCTCACTGCTTAAGAGTATTACCGCCACCTACCGTATAAGATGATGATCCATATATAAGGCGCTCCGGATTGTAAGGCGCACAGCACTGTCGGGTTTGAGAAGATTAAAGGCTTTTAAGTGCGCCTTATAGTGCGGAAAATACGGTAATCGAAACGCGTATGTACAGCGCGCGTCTTCCTCTGCTTGTAAACAGAAAGTTTTGCGCTTCCAGCTATATCAGCACGTCATCTTATACAGTAGGGGGCGGTAATACTAGCGGTGAGCAGCCGGTAACAAGAAGTAGTCGAAGAAGAACGTCCTCGTCTCAGTTCTCGCACATGCGTTCTGGAAATCTCTTCAATTCTCGTGTCAAGGCCCATAAGGAAGCAATGGAATAGTCGAATAAAGTCATTATTTATGTTTTTTTTTCGCATGAAAACTATTCTCGTCGCTTGATAAACTTATAATTGAGCCGCTGTAGGCACATGGAATATTTAAACCTTTTCTTTAATGACTTTATGGGCCGTCAAGTGCTAGTCCCTTAGGAAGTCTATGGAGGAGTGATCCAGCTCTCAAATTTAATCAAAAATATCTTTATGTGTGTTCCGAAGATGAACAAAGGTCTTACGGGGTTGGTACAGCATGGGGGTGAGTAATTAATGACTTAATTTTCATTTTTGGGTGAACTAACCCTTTAAAATGCCAGAGGGAAATGCTAGTATCATGACATTTTTTTAATTTCAGTACCGAAGTCGGTACTTTTGACAACTCTAGTGCACTTACTATTCTGAGGCCACTTTTAAGACAGAGATATGCTTCATTTTCAGTGTTATGCTAAATCTTGCTTATAGCCTTTCTAAAAAGAAATTACAAATCCAATAATGTGACTGTTTTTGCTTTTGTTGTACAGGTAAGGGCACGGGCCCAGGTGGAGAAGATTCGGGCCAGTCTTTTCAACAGCAGTGATCTCATTGGCCTTTCCAATCTTGAAAGGGAGGAGGAGCTAATGGAGATGACCAATGAGGAGATCCTCACTGCCTCAAGTGTAAATCAGAGTTTATTTGACACTCAAGGAAGTTCTGCCCTTGAAGAGTACTTCCTTGATAAATCAATCAGAGGTGGGTTGCTTTCTTAATCTTAGAATTGTGTGTTATTTTAGACTTTCTGCAATTCTTTTTGCAATGAAGCAATGGCTATAACTTTATCAAGTTTGTTAGATGTTTTATTAGTTTTTGTGCTTGTAGGAGACAAATTGGTTCCTGGGGCACGTGATGTGCTAACAGACATCTTTAAGAGCTGCGTATATGCAGAGCAGGTTCTGAGCCCCATTCCAACAAAACCTGTGAAAGTATCAGACATTTATCTCAGCAAAGAGCAGATCAACTCTCAGACACCAGGCAACCTGCTCCATGTGTTTTTTACACACGTACGGCCTCCCAAGAAGGTGCTTGATGACCAGCTCACACAGGTGATGTCCTCAGAATAGTCATTCATTTAATAATATTAAATTAAATTAGCTAAATTTGAATGATAATTGATTAATGTCATTACGATTACTGAAAATTGACTTACCTAGATGTAATCTACACTTATAGTGTCATGTCCTTTCGTAATTTTAAGATGCATGAACACATGAAACATATTTATTAATAAATAAAAAGTGTTGCATGCACTTGTAATCCGCACCTTTGTGTTATACTATTACATACGTTTTAGGAAACAGTTGAGCAGACAAAATTCTTGACTGGGCCAAAGTAGAAATGATTAAAACCTTGGTAATTGTGTTTGCAGATTCTCCGCAAATATGGCACAGTAAAGCCCAACAAGAACAAGCACAGCAAGGCAGGCAAAGAGCAGCACCAAGGCAAAGTGGTCAGCACAAAAAGGCCTATCACCAAACCCCCGACCAAAGAGAAGACCATGCTTAACAGTGTTAGGTGAGTACTAACATTAGGCCACTAACTTGGTAAACCACTAAAAGCTAAACAGTTTTCATTGGGAAGTTGTTTAAATCGTTTAAGTCTAATGCAAGCATCCCTTCCTATAAAATGCATAATAAAGTTATGATTTAAACTTCTTAATGGTTCTCACAATATGGTAAATGTTGTTTCTCCAGAACTGTGCTAAGTGAGAAAAAAACAGTCCTCAAGCCAAAATCTCCAGAGAAGACCAAGCCTGATGAAAAAGACCCTGAAAAGTCTCCTGCCAAAAAGCTTGAAGGTTACTACTATAATATTCTTGGTTTCTGTACAAATGAACATACACCTAGCACATGGTTGCCTTAGGAAAAAGAACTGAACTTAGTTGTATTGATTGTGCACATGTAGTGTGCTTCAAATCTTAAAGGACAAGTCTGGCGCAAAATGAACCTTTCGTCGAATTACACATTGGTACATAGTCAACCGTTCTCTGAGATTTGTTTTTATGATTATCAAATGTAAAGAGTTTTATCTCTAAAAACTCTTTAGCTTATAATGCTAGTATATGGGGCATATTGTAATGAAAATAAAAATAGTTAATACCACTAACAAGGCTCAAAATGGCCACTACAACTAACACGGTAGCATAATCAGGGTCCCTACATGCAAACCAAAGCAATGAGAATGTTGTAAGTGTACAGACCGTTTAATAAGAAGATATTTTATAAAGACAGTCCACTTCACGAATACTGGCAGGAGCCATATTTGGAAAACAGTCTCGAGCAGTCGAACCACGAACGCCGAGCCACTTAGAACGTTCTCAATGCTTCGGTTTACCCTGATTATGATACCGTGTTGGTTTTGGGCTATTTTTAGTCTTGTTAGTGGTATTAACTAGCCATTTTTATTTTCATTACTCTATGCCCCATATACTAGCATTATAAGCTAATCAGTTTTTAGAGATAAAACTCTTTATATTCGAGAATCATGAAAACAAATCACAGGTTTGCTATGTACCAATTGTAATTAGAACAAAGGTTAATTTTGCGCCGAGATTTCCTTTAAAAGTATATTTTCAATAAACTTTACTTGTACAGTTATAAATAAACTGTACTGTACTTAATATAATATTAATGAAATCAAAGGCCACTTAAATGTATTTAAAGAGAGACACTTAAGTGCACTTTTAAATCATTGTTTTAATAATTTCCTGTCATGCTTTAAAGAAGTACAGTTATTTTGAAATGTTGACTAGCATACTAACGAACATGTAAAGCACTTGTACTGTGCTTGATTATAATTTTCCTTTTGCGTGTTATTCAATATTATTTAACATAATATATTTTAAATAAGCTAAATCATTCTATCATTATACTATTTGTAATATATATATATATATGTAATACAAGTTTCAATAGAAATGACATTAAAGTATATTTAATTTACCATAAATGTTTGTAGTACATTCAGCAGTTCACTTTAAACATATTTCAAAGACAACAGAGGCCATTATAAAATATCATATAAAGATTAAAAAAAAAACTTTAGTATATTTTAAGCTCATTGATTGTCTCTCATGTATCTTAACATTTCACCTTTCCTCTATCCCAGTAGTGCCAGAAGAGAAGTTTTTGACCCTGGAAGGTTTCCACAAGTTTACTCTAGACAGAGCCAAGCAGGATATTCGCAGTGTTTGGCGTGCAATCCTGGCATGCGGTTATGATCTGCACTTTGAAAGGTTTGTACCTTCTCTTTTATAGAAAATGGGCCAGATTCATGATAATCTTCTTAAAAAAGAAGTTAAGTAATTTCTAAAGATAAGATAAGGCCATTGCCATATCTAAATTTCAGCTCTGGAGCTTCCTCAGCACTGTCTGTTGTATAGACAGTAGGGTTGTCACGATACCAAAATTCTTGTTTGATAGCGATACCAAGTCAAGAATTGCGATTTCGATACTTTTTCGATACTTTTCCTGAAAAGGAAAGTATTTCTTACAAGGTGTTTCACATGCTCCTCCTCTGCGTAGGTCTGTGCTCTTTGAATGCTGTAATAACCTAATATAAATAAATCACTGACAAACATTATAATCATATAGCCTATAGAGCATTTTAGCTGATGTTTTGTATGCTTTATTTTAGTAGTTTGCAAATTATTTATGCTATCTATGAAAGTTGGGGTGAAAGTTGTACAGCTAATACAAAAATAAATAAAACAACTCCAGTTAACTAGCAGATAATGCATTTAGATCGCTATTAAAGAAGAGATCTAGCACTAAAATCTATTGTTTTTTAAATCAAGCACAGCGCTCTTTTTCGCTGCTATCAGTTGCATGGATACAGTGTCTTTTGCGGCTTGTGTAGTCGCGCACCATCTTCACTCGGACGAGCGCTTCAGTGCAGTGTTGTAGTACTCGAGACTCGGACTCGGTCTCGAGACTAGGGCTGGGCGATATGGCCAAAAAATCATATCTCGATATTTTTTGGTCAAATGGCGATATACGATATATATCTCGGTACTTTCTACGTTTTCTATTTAGATAAAGAAAATCTTTATATTTTAAAATATATATATATATATATATATATATTCACATTCGGCCTAATGATATCCTACAAACAATGTTGATATTGAAGGATATGGAAACAAATATAATATAGGCTATGCAATATATTATGTGCAAAAAGCTTTTGTTTTTATATTGACTAAAAGCTAAACTAAAAATGAAAATAAAAACAAAAACAAAAGCACAAACTAATTATATTAGCCTGCATTTGATTACCCCATTATAAATCACTTTCACTTTCATTAAAAATATATACTTGTAGGTTTAAAATGCCACATATGGCACATTTATTTTCTCCAACAACAAATATTTTAGCAATATGTTTATTTTAGTCAGAATTATTGCGTACTACGTAGTACTATTCACGCGCATGCGCGCGCCGGCGCTCGTTCAAGGAAGCATGAATTTTAGCGGAGATTCACTTGCAGAAGCTCGTCCTCTTCTGACATGGACATATGTTGTGAAATGGACATATTTGCTTTACTTTCTAACATTTACAGACGGAGAATATACCTGTGAAATGCAAGTTGAGCACTGAGGAAAGCACCACATCTCAAACGCATTAAACAGCGCAAGTATATCTGTCAGTCAGCAACAGTGTCTGTCAGAGCATTTGACAGGGCGGCAAGCTGCCTTAAACTTGTTAACTATATCAAAGTGATTTTGACGCAATTAATATAAGCTTGTGTCATGTTTAGGACAAATTGTACTACGTAGCCTAGCTTTCACTGCAGCAGCTCACACTGCAACCTCCGCTATTTTTCAGATGTGCTCATATCAAATACTGTATCGATATAAACGGTATTGCCTCATTCCATATCGTTTAAAAAAATATAACGATACATACTCGATATATCGCCCAGCCCTACTCGAGACCATATTTTAATGTTCTTGGTCTTGTCATGGACTCGTGTGCATTTGGACTCGGAATTGACTCGTACTCGAACATTTTTTTTTTTTAGGACTCGGACTTATTCCCGAGTCCACTCGAGTTCAATTCAAAATATTTTTCATGATTATTAATGTATGTTAATAAAATATTTCTTTAAATTGATTGACACGCCCAGTGATTGGTGATTTCTAGTGTGCAACTGCGCATGACAAATTGTAATAAAAATTACTTTTAACACCACTTACTATGTGGCCTTTTTACCCTAAACTGATCATATTTTTTAAACTCTAAGTAAATTCAGTAAAAAAAAAAAAAAAAAGAATTTCTCGAAGTAAATAAAAGTAAATTAGGTAATCAACCCTCACTGGTCTCGGTCTCGACTCGGACTCGACCGTCTCTGGTCTCGGACTAGGGTTGCCGCGGTGAGGAAAATTTCCCACCGGTTAATCGACGTGTGACAACACCGGTAATCCCGGTGTCACCGTGGAGGGCAGGGCGGGGGGGTTAAATAGCTTTTAAATGCGTGCGCGTTATACTTTCACTTTCGAAATAAGCGTCAATTGCTTGAATGGACAAAAAAACAACTCGCTGATAATAAAACTTTTATTTATAGACTTTTATTAGCATAACGAACGAATAAAAATAACCCCATGCATAGGCTGAAAAAAGTGAAAATCGGCAAACTGTGGGCCCAAAAAAAATAAAACGTTTATTAACGAATAAGAAAACAAAATAGGCCTAAATAAATTAAACAAAGTTTAAATAAGATAAAATCAAATAAAAAGAGACGAATATAAAATAAAAACTTTAAAAAGGACCTTAGCCTACATAAATGACAGCACTCTAAAAAAAATAAAACACTATAAATTGGCATTTATTAACATTAATATATATTGGCCAAAATATTGCCAAACAGGCGCTTTTGCATTGCGTTTTGACACCAAATCTTCCGCCATTATCTTGCTTTTCTGTAATTTGACTCGTTCTCGTCTCCACACGTGCTAAATGGAATCCTGATGCTTGCTGATCTGTGACGTGACGGCACGCGTTGCGCAGTTCATTTTTAATTATAATGCTCTCTTCAGAACTAAATAATTGAAAATTATTATTTTTAATTAATTCAAATAAATATTTTAGCAAAAACGAATACTTTAAAAAAAAAAGTCAAGACATCGCGGTGTCACGGTGGGAAAGTGATGTCACCGGTGATGGGGCTTAAAACCGGTAACACCGTCAACACCGTCTATCGCGGCAAGCCTATCTCGGACTCGACTCGGACTCGACTCTCTATGGACTCGGTCTTGACTCGGACTCGAGTGAGGTGGTCTCGACTACAACACTGCTTCAGTGTATCGTCTTTGCAGAGACTATTGTGTACAGACCGTCGGATGGTGTTGCTAAGCACTTGCAAATTATAACTATCAGACCGGCCCTCGCGAACTCGAAACACTACCGGCCCACCGGGAAACATCCTGACCCTCCCGATTGCCACTCCGCTACTGACCGGCGGCCACAGTATCACTTGTGCTCGCACCTGCAGCCATCTCGCTGTAGTGTTTGTCTCATGACAGCTGCAGCTTCTTTGCTGTGTGCTTGAGGAGAAAAAACACAGACGTCCATACAGGGAGGGACTGGAAGCGTGCGTTGAACACACCACAAATCGGGAACGTGGTCATTCATAGAAGTATCGATACTAATAAATTTTGGTATCGTGAGGTTTTTAATTTCTGAGTATCGCAATACTTTTGATGTATCGGTGCAGCGTGCAACGCTAATAGACAGTGATGCGTACCGTAACAATGCTGTCTGTTTTACTGAATCAATGCGAGCCTGGCGACTCAGTCCTCATTCTTTGAAAGTGCATGTCAGCGTCTTCTCGACATGTCAACAACTCAAACTAAACTCTTCTCAGCCTCAGCTAAAACTGGCGGATCAAAGAAGACCTTGTTCACGGGCAGCCAATGTAGACCATAGGCTGGCATTTTGCAAATTTGTTACAAACCTAAGTAGGTTCATGCTGGAAGTAAGACTATAACTACTGATGACTCTTTCAAGCAGTTTAGAATCGGTTCTTTCTTTTGGGAGACAAGGAAATTCGTCTTGGACTTTGATATTAGAAACTTTGCAGACCTTTTACATTCACAAACAGCTATAGTACACTATATGAAATAATATCTGTTTTTTGTTTTGTGAATTCCGCCTCAAAACTGCTTCCATACTACTACATGCATGTTTCTGGCTTCTGCAGGTCTCACTTGTTCTAGTTTCGGAATAAACGGATGGAGTTTTGGAGTAGTATTTTAAAATGACTAGAATAATGAATGTAACTATAAACTATTATAAAGTAAAAAAAAAAAAACTTCTTGTTTTAGATGCACATGCATCGACTCCCGTCATGCTCAAAAAGCCAGTAGAAAATGGACCTTCGAGATGGACTTTGCGTTGGTCCAGTTTGTGAACCGTCTCTGCCGACATCTGGCCATCACACCTGCCCGGCTACATCCACACGAAGTTTACATCGACGCTAAGGATGTCGTTGATCCCCAAGTCGCATGCTTGTTAGGCAAGTCCATCTTCATTTTATGTTATGCTGTTAGATTTGGATTATGAGATGTTTTCATGCAATTGCAGATTGCCCACGTTTTTAGCCCGGATGTACATTGAATGTAATTCTGATCACACAGGTGTTCCAGTCGAGAGTTTGCGACTGCGCTTTGCTTTACTGCAGTCACTCAACAGCACATTGGAGAGCTTCTTCCTGCCATTAGTGGAGTTAAGGCTGACGCAAACCTATCAAAACAGCATAGCAACCCTTCTGTGTGAGGCCAAAGGTCAGTCATCACATAAACATTCACACAGGCCTTTTTGTACAGGATTGTTTCTTTAAATAGAAAAGTAGAAAAAGGGATACACTATATTGATTATTTTCAATATATTTGATATTTATGATGAATATTATTTTCTTTGTAGTATGAAATGAAGCATCGTTGTGAATATGCATGTATACAGTGTTCTGTTGTGGCGTACATATTCTTCACACGGACACGCGCTTCAATCCGTTTGCAGAGAGACTATATATTTGTTACAGTGAAATCACAAAACCTAATGCACAAAAAACCTGTCCCTGCTTAATATACAACCACTAATAAACAATCGGTTTTGATGAGGAAAAAAAACTATACTACTTAGAACCCAGAACCTCTGACACGCTTGGCAAAAGTTCTGCCACTGGATCATTAAAGTTCATGGGAATAATAGTCAGATCTATATATAAATTCAAACGGCTGGTAGGGGCTACACAACGTTCCTCCCTGGTTAGAGACATCACCAACCCTAAAATGTGCATAAACCCCGCCCCCGGGAACACTCAGTCCATGTTGAGAAGAGGAAGAGTGGTTGTATAAGAGTACATTTGTGAGTCAGCTCAAACTTTAGCATCCATCTTTTTACATGCAATAGAAAGTCACTCTGTGTGCATCTCACAACAGTTCTTATACGAGCGATTTATAGATTACATGACAGAATATCCTAATTGAAGATAGTTAACCCCACTTCAGCAACATAAATTCATCAACTAACCATTCAGAGACATCCTGTTGTATTCTAAATGTTGTCACTTCTTCTTGAGTCTCTCCATCTTTGACTGACTCCGTTTTAACATTAAAGGGAGAACAGTTTCTGTCATTTAAGTGTCTGCATGTGGAAATCGCAGCTGCTAACACACAAGCTCTTGAAACCCCGCCCTCTGCTGCAGCTCATTTGCATTTAAAGGGCCAGGCACAAAACGGTGCGTTTTTGCAAACCCTCAAAAAGAGACAACTTTAACACGCTGTATGAAAATATCTGTGGGGTATTTTGTGCTAAAATTTCACACACACACTCTGGGGACATCAGAGATTTATTGGTCCCACTATATATTAAGTGGCTTTAAGTACTATGTACTTACATTGAAACGAATAATTTGATACAATGGGCTTATTGTGTACGTACATGTTTTTACATTGTACTTGCATTTAAAAAATACCAGCATGTAATTACAGCTGTAACTAATTTATGTAATTACATCTGTAATTACACAGCTGACCCATCCCTTATACTTAAACCTACCCTTAAACCTACCCATACCACCACACCTGTCCCTAACCTTACCCATATCACACCTCAATAGCAGCAAATGTGTTTTACAATACAACATGAGCAGTACATTGTACTTATTTTTCAATGTAAGTATATAGTACTTAAAGCTTTAATATAAAGTGGGACCGATTTATTTTACATCTTGTGAAAATGCCATTTTAACACCCCTTTAAATACAAGTACTCCACAGCGACTCTAGGGGTCGCTGTTTGACAAAAAACGGAATTCCTGCATAGTGTCCCTTTAAGACACAAGTGACTGACTTTGTTTATGAGGATACTCGCCAAGATGTGCCTTTTAAAATAATTGTACGTGTATGTGTCTTCAAGCACAAAAAGACGAGAAAAAGAATTGAATTCTGTGTTCGCATGCTGTCTACACAGCTCTTTGTGCTCGCACAAAAAACAGTGTGCAAGATCTGAATTGAGTTCTTTTAAGCAATGTCTTGCGATTGATATATTGTGCAGTCATACATGGTATTACCATATGATGCTATCGCTGTGCTATGTGACCAACACAGTACTGAAAATAACATAATATGTTCCCTTGTGAAAAAGCACACTTTTAGCATGCTTTTTTTTAAAAAAAGTACTTATTGCAGAAATAATATACTTAAGTGTGAAATCAATGTAATGTTTTGGTTGATTCACCCAAAAATAAAGTCAAAAGTTGTCCCATAATTTACTCACCCTTAAGCCATCCTTAGGTGTGTGTGACTTTCTTCTTTCAACCAAACACAATTAGTTATATAAAAAAAAATATCCTGGCTCTTCCAAGCTTTATAATGGGAGTGAATAGAGCCTGATTTTAAAGCTTGAAGAAGACATAATCTGCATCCATCCATCATAAAAGAAATCCATACGACTCCAGGGGGTTAAACAAATCGATATGTATTCCTTAGAAAAATATCGATAATTATAACTTATAAAGTCTATAACTAGACTTGCTTACTTTTAAGATATTGAAGATGATTGAGTGCACTTCTTTTTCACAAGGCTTCTTTTTTACCACTATTTCATTTGTAGGCCTGATTTTATACGACACCAAAGTGACTGTTATGAACCGGGTGCTGAATGCAACAGTACAGCGGACTGCGGACCACGCTGCCCCTGAGATCACACTCGATCCACTGGAGATAGTGGGAGGTAAACTGAATGAAGCATCACTCACAGAGACGATGGTTTCACACATCAGTTCTTCACACTTACTCCTGTGTATTACAGGTGAGATGCGTGCAGCAGAGAACACATACTTCTGCCAGGCTGCACGCCAGCTGTCATGTGTCCCGTCGTCTCAGCTGTGTGTCCGGATAGCCAGTGGAGGAGACCCCACCTATGCTTTCAACATCCGCTTCACCGGGGAGGAGGTCCATGGCACCAGTCAGTGTTACAGACTGCTTTCATCCACTAAACACTAAATCCCAATCACTAACCCAACAATATCAAACGTTTCTTGTGTGATGTACTGTTTTGCTGTTTTTTTTTTGTTTTGTTTTTTTGTTTCTTACATTGGCATAACTAGTTTTGGAGAATCTTATTTTATTATTTATATACTATTATAGTGTTTATTAATTTATCATGATGGTTTTTATTTTTTATTTTATTTTAGTTATTCGAAAAGGCAACTTTAAAATTTTTCATTTAAGTTGATCTTTTTTTTCCAGCTTTATTTCCGTTTACAATCATAATTTTAGTACTTAAACTTATTTTATTTCAGGATTATTTATATACTATTATAGTATTTGTTAATATCTTGAATCACCTTTTTATTTTCATGATATGTGATTTATTGCTTTTATTTTTTTAAATATTTATTATAATTCAGAATAAAATATTTATTTAATTAAAAAAAATTATTATAATTTATAATAATATTAAAATATATATTTTAATTCAGTTGTAGTTTTAGCAATTTAATTTATTTTATTTCAGTTAGTTGCAAAAGGTACATTTTTAAAATTTTCATTCAAGTTTAAGTTTTATCTAATATTATTTTATTTCAGCTTTATTTCAATTATTGTTTTAGTTTATTATTATAATTTTAGTACTTTAACTAATTTCAAATCAGTTAGTTGCAAAGGCAACTTTTCAATTTTTTTTTATATCTAATATTTCTATTTTATTTCATTTCAGTTTTGATTTAGTAATTTGATTACTTCAGCTAAAGCTTAACTCATTTAAATTTTTTTCATCTAATATTTATGTTATTCTTTTTCAGCTTTATTTCCATTTTCAAAAACAAAAGTTTATATAGTTCTTGCGTGTCATATTTGCTCAGGTGGATCATTCAGGCATTTCTTGTGGCAAGTCTGTAAGGAGCTGCAAAGTTCAGCGCTCTCACTACTCCTCCCTTGCCCCAGTGCTGCAGCAAATCGAAATAAGGTTTGCTTGCATGTTTGATCCTTTGCTTTACATCCTGCGGTACATGTGAACACAGCTTGACTTTTGTTGTGGATGTGTTTCAGGGGAAGTACATTCTGACACCGTGCCCCATCACTTATGCTGAAGAGCAGCTACTGAATTTCTTTGGCCAACTGCTTGGCATTGCTATCCGGGCAGATGTTCCTCTGCCTTTGGATCTGCTCGGCTCCTTCTGGAAGGGTCTGGTCGGTGAGGCACTGGACCCAGAATCTGACTTTCGAGAAGCGGACCTGCTCACATACAGCCACATTAAGAAGTTTGAGAATGTAAATTATAATTCAAATTATACAATGAATAGCCTTTAATTTCTTCATTTTTTTCATCTCTGGAGCGAGTGTGATGTGACATGGACATTGACCACAATTATGTCATTGGTTTTACTATCCCAATATCAGGGTTTCTGCATTCATCCATAGCTATACCCTTTTAAAAAAAAAGAAGTGAGCTTAATTGTGCATTTTAGCGCACTTCAAATATTAAAAGTATGTTTAAAAAAGTACTTGCAGAAAATATGTGAATTAAATAAAAGTGCACTTCATTTTCAGCTAATTGCATTTAATATGCATAAAACTAAAATTAGTTTTAATTTAAATACAATTAACATGTAACCTGCTCTAAAGTTCATGTTTGCATTAAATATAAATGTAAACTATAGCCCTTTTCAGATGGTAATTGTTTTCCTACATGGATGTCTGTAAAAATACAACTCATACATTCAGATGGCGATTTATTCACAATTTAGTGATCCTACGAACCCGGGAATGCGCTGTTCACATGATCGCATGATTGTCTGCTGTAAAAAAAAATGTTATATGCTAAAAATAAGAATAAATTCATATTTGATTTAATAATAGAAAAATAGTATCCTATTTATTATTTAAATCACCTGTTTAAATACAGGAAGATAGACATGCTATAGTTGAAATGGTTTTCTGTCTTGCATTTTATCTCAGAATGATAGATGTCATGTTTAACTATATGGAAATTAGCGGAAATTATTTACATGAGGTAAAGATAAAGCTGCTTATTTTGTATTTTTTTATGTATATAATTCTATATAATACATTTTAAAATTGTATTGGCCCATTTCAAATGTTTACTTGCTTGTTTTCCCTGTTCTTTTGCTGGGGTGGAGCTGTGATGAAATGTTGTTCTTGTAAATGCTTCGCAGCATTTCAGTAATAAAAGATTTTTACGCGAGTGGTGGGAGAAAAAAAACTGACATTCTGAATTTGGACGGCAATAAAAATCACAGACTAGCTCCTGTAAATGTTAAATACCTTATGTCCCTATGAGAAACTATTACCGCCCAGATAGGGCTTATAATACATCTTTATTTATTTGCACTTAACATACAGTTAATTGTCTGAAAACATTACATTTGGTTTTTACCTCACTTTATTCTTTCAAAGATTATTTCTGTAATAAGTACTTCTTTTACATCTCTTTGTTCTCTCGTCCTCACAGTTGGCTGATGAAGCGGAGCTGGAAGCGCTATGTGCTGATGTATCGTCGCAGAGCCACTTGGGTGAGAGTCCTGATTCACCAAGCCGCCCCTGCTGCACATTCACCTACATCACTATGACTGGAGAGGAGGTAGAGCTGTGCCATGGTGGTCGTGACATCGCTGTCAGGTAGGAGCCATTGACCGATTTATATACTACTGTTCATGAAGGTTACATTTATATTGTAGAAAAGGAGAATCGCCGGTGCAACACATAAATCTTCTTAGTAATAAATTTATTTGAGGTACATAACAGTGACTAACGTTTCGATGTAAAATTACATCTTCATCAGATTCCTCAAGGAGGTCACTGTTATGTACCTCAAATCAATTTATTACTAAGAAGATTTATGTGTTGCACCGGCGATTCTCCTTTTCTGCTTTGTCTTGTCCTGCCCTGGTTGCACCGGATTGTTTGGCAATTACAGAAGCGCAGCAAGCCTTCCTTTTCATTTTAAATTTATATTGTATTAGAATCAACAACTGGATGTTTAATTGTAGGGGTTTCCTAATCAAGAAACATTAAATGCTGCTTGAATGTGATGGAAAGTTCACAGATTGAGCAAAATATGTCATTCATATATGATATGTGTGTTTGTTCAGCTGGGAGAATAAAGAGGTGTACGTGCGAGCGGTGCGGGAGTTACGCATGCGAGAGCTGCAGAATGTGGAGTGCATGTCGGCTGTGCGCGCTGGTCTGGGCTCCATCATACCCCTGCAGCTGCTGACCCTACTGAGCCCTGCAGAGGTGGAGCTGCGCACCTGCGGCCTGCCCGACATCAACCTGGAGTTCCTCAAGGTGAATCAGAACAATCTCCTCTACTTATGTTTTTTATTTAAAGGAGTAGTTCACTTTTGAAAAAACTTTTGCTGATAATTTACTCACCCCCATGTCATCCAAGATGTCCATGTCTTTCTTTCCTCAGTCGAAAAGAAATTAAGGTTTTTGATGAAAACATTCCAGGATTTTCTCCATATAATGGACTTCAATGGGCACCAAACGGTTCAAGGTCCAAAAGACAGTTTCAGTGCAAACTGCAAACTGTTCAAAGGGCTTTAAACGATTCCAGACGATGAATAAGGGTCTTATCAAGCGAAACGATCGCTCATTTAAAAAAAACAAAACAACAAAGTTTAAGTTTTATTAAGTATTTAAGTCATCCATCAAAATGAACGAATCTTTTTCCGAGTCAATTTGTTCGTTTCATTGAATGAACCAAATGACTCAGAAAAGATTTGCAGTTTGCACTGAAACTGTCTTTTGGACCTTGAACCGTTTGGTTCCCATTGAAATCCGTTATATGGAAAAAAATGCTGGAATGTTTTCATCAAAAACCTTAATTTCTTTTCAACTGAAGAAAGAAAGACGTGGACATATTGGAATACATGGGGGTGAGTAAATTATCAGCAAAAGTTTTTTCAAAAGTGAACTACTCCTTTAACCCTCTTGCCTTTATCTTAGACTTGAGAAGTGTGCTTAATTAAGATTTGATGTACACTATAAGTGCACATTCACTAAAATTTAGTTTGTAAAAAACTTGTTACTTCTTAAAGTAATCTGTTACTTTACTTAGTTACCCCACATGGAAAGTAACTTTTTACGTTACCCGTTACTTTTCTGTTGCTTGGTCAGAAACCAGTATCTGTTCCTAAATGTGTAGGCCTACATAATGCATTTATCACAATGTTGAATAGTTATTAATAAATGCCTTAATAAATGGCATATGCATGGGCGGCGCTAGGTATGGACTAGAAAGAAAGCAAGAAAGACCAAAGCTCGCCGTTAGCACCCCCAAAAATAATTTCTGGACGCAATTATATTCAGGCTGTATTCTATGGAACTCCTGATCCGCATGGTGAAGAAAAAAGAAAAGAAAACTTAGGCTATCTTGTTATTTGTTCATAATAAGGGGACATTCTAATCTGCATTAAGCCAAATTAAGTGTGATCTGATTTTTGATTCCGATCTAGACCTAGAGATTGGCATGGTTTTACTTCAGTTAGCCTAATAGCTGGTTTGATTTGCATTGAAAGATGATCTTATGGAAAGTACCCCATGCCAATCTCTAGGTGTGGTGGAAGGTGTGTGATGATGTGGGGATATTTTATTTCCAAAGGCCAAGGGAACTTTATCAGGATGCATATTATCCTGGATCCATGAAATAACTGGCTTTTAAAAATAAAAATCTGCCTGACTCTATAGGAATTTAACATAGGGGGGCAATGACTTATGCACCTTGTATTTTAAGGAAAAACATTTATTTATGTATGATACATTATTCATTCACAAAGAAAATGTGTGTCCTTAAAGGTTGGAGTTTTCCTCATTTTTCTAATTAAGGCATTAAGGTCAATATCCAAAAGATGATTTTTTTATTCCTCTTTTTAGGCAACTTTAGCATGGGGGCAAACACTTATTCACACCACTGTATGTGATTATACAAACACCTGTGATTACTGTTGTGGAAATAATTCTCTGTTCGAAAAGATAGGAGGAAGAAGACTAGTGGAAACCTCTTAAAAGTCAAAGTATCAAAAGTTTATTTCTTGCAAGAAACAAAATTTGAAAATGGCATTCAACATACAGACAGTGTCTACATGTGAAGGCGAATCTTGGTCCCTTTCGCCGTCCTTATATACCCAGGAAACCATCCTATGCAGACTGCGTCTTGTTTGCAGCTGATTGTCCCCTATTCAGTGTAGAAAGGAAACCTGTTGATGTTGCCTTGACTTATTTTTCGTTGACCATATATTCATTTTAGACAGCACAATGACGTCTGTGTTAAGGTTTCCTGTGTTTAAGTGCAGTTTGACTTCACACCCCAACTACTGTTTGACCTCACACCTTTCTGCTTATCTCTCGTTTGATCAAAACCTGCATACATACAATTCACACTTGAAATACAATGAGCTATTAAGATGTTTCCATGCTGCTTGGTCCTTTGTTAACCACAGAACAATATGTTCTGAAACGAAGCTTACATTAACTTATGCATTTCTAACAGTTTGGTTATATCTTAAGCTTACTCTAACTTATGCATTTTCTAACAGCTTGTTATATCTTTAATAATGTCTTTTGGATTACATCTTCCTTTAAATGCTTATGAGTACATGTTTGGTGATATGAATATTTTCCTTTAAATGCTTATGAGTACATCTTTTCCCATGTTAGTAAAAGTTACACACGTCTGACACACCTAATAAAATAAAAGAAAACGTATAGAAGAAAATAAAAGAACATATATAAAAGAAAGGAAACATATAAATGTAAATGTAAAAATTAGCCATTACATTCCACCCCAAGTTCATTCAAAGAACTTACACACAATTTTGACATTTACTTCATTTACTTTAGTAATTTACATCAAGTAAATTTTTCCCATGTTTACTTCATTTCCTAGTCAAACTCATGTGTGCTCTCATTCTCATACATCTCATCTTCAGGCACTGTAACCTCCTGCCCTATCATCCTCTGGTGCCCTATGGAGCATTGTTACATATTCCCCATCAGCCATTCAGTGGTAGACGCTGCCTTTGCAGTTATTGTAGAAATACAATTCATACTAAACATGCTATTGGCAAAATTGTACTTATCAGCCATTTCGTCCACCCCTGCAGACCCAAAAACCACCCATCCAATGAAGATGACATGTCTCTTGAGGTAGCTACGGCCATTTTCATGTGCTCTATTAGGTTGGTTACATTGTCATGGACGTCAGGCAGATTAAAACAACAAGAGGTTCCTTGCATTTTGCACACGCCCCCTCGTTCCGCGATGGTCATGTCCAAAATGAGCCTATGTTGTATTACTGCTTCCCTAATTCCTTTAAGTCCAACGTTCAGTTGTGTTAACGCATCTTCAGTCTCATTTGCTAAGCGTAATACCTGCCAGGCTAAGATATTTATTTTTAGCAAGCTAGCAGCAGTGCCTCCCCCCACGAGGAAAGGCCACCCAGTCTTACCTATTCTGCTCGTCCAAGGATCCCAAAGCTTGGTACCTTGAAACATAAGAGGTATCTTTTCATCAGCTAAACCTCTTTTCGGTCGATTAGAAGATTGCTTATGGTTTCCATTTTGATTATTGACATAAACTTCCGTTCCGACATCTAAGAGTCCTGGATAACAGCACCCTGTCCATTTCTTGGGAAGAGAGTGGAAAGCGGTTTGACCGCAGACCCATACTGTTCCAGCCGCTGTCTCTCCGAGATCATCGTGGTCACCTGGACACGTGATAAATGTACCCTCCGACGTTATACATTTGTTATCATTCATGATTATCGTGGTTTTGCAGTGTGATATACCAATCATTATTGACCCCCGTTGGAACTCAAATTTACACAGACACACATCGCCTAATTGAGGTTTTATCACCCATACATTGTCAAAGCCTCTAGTACTGAATTCTGATCGGTTGTTACACTCGACCTTCTGAGGGGACATTGACTTGGTCTCTTCAGAATTTCTCGCATTCAATAGGTTCCACATAGCACACGGTATTAATCCCATTAATTCTCCTAAATTTGCTGATCGTAATGGATGGACCCTCCAGGTTCTATCCATTTGCAGACACCACCAACATGATTGGTTTATGGCCAATGCTTGCCTTTGGAGTAAACTTAACATGCATGCTTTGTTACCCCCACATCGAAATCTACTTCGACTAACAGTTCCGTCTTCATGATGCAAATTAAACTGTCTTTCAAATTCTCTCTCCTCTTCTTCAGGTATGCTAGAATGAGTTATTAGTTCAGACAGACTATGAGTTTTCGGTATCGGATCTACCATTTTAATTTTAATCGGAACATAAGTGTCAGTACCTGCGGTCCACCAAGCACAAAAATATTTACCTCCCCACTGGGTCGTGCCATCATTTCCTGTTGACAAAGTAACTTTCAGTTTGATTTTACTATTTTCAGCGATTTCCTTGAACTTTATAAGACCTGATTTCATCTTTTTGCTATAACCGGTATATGAGGTAGACCCCGCCTTGGTCAGGAGGCCTTCTCTGATTGCCTCCTCATTACCTCCATACACATCTTGCCATCCACATGGATCCTTACAAAAATACATGGCTTTACCCCATTTGTTCAAACTCTCTGGATTGTATCCAGGTCCTGCTGCTGAAATAGGATCACATATTATAACGATTTCACTCCCTTTTCTTCTCGTCATGTTCACCTCAAAGCTACCATCCTGTGCTAGGCATATGGCCAGGCTAGTTAAGAGGATAAGATTTAGTAACATATTGCCACACAGTGCAGCCTCGCCAGGCGAGAAAATGTTCTTGTGAAAATGATATAAGTCCTGTTTGTCTATTTATCGTTGGTCTTAGGGAAGGTCTAGTAGATATTATTAAACAAGTAACTGCAATGCCCTCTCCATCAAAACACCACAGAGTTCTTGACTCAGTACGTACTACTCCTAAAATCGCAGAATCGTCCTGTACGATATATTCGTCCTCTCTCCAATGGAAATGGTTTGCGAGTGAGTAACCTACAGGTTGACAAGCAAAGTCGGTCAGTCTGAAACCTGTTCGGTACTCGTAAGCTGTGAGTGGGATCCCCCGTCCGGTGCAGCTTCCGCGTGAGCTGATACCCTGGAGTTGGAGCCTTCCCCCGTCGCAGCTACCGCATGAGCTGGCACTTTTCGACAGTACGTCCCATGGATCCACGGAGCCCTCTCCCCGACTTTCACCGCAGTGTGAGTTGTCAGCAAAACCTGAAATGGCCCCTGCCACCTCTTCGCTTTCCAGTGTTTCCGCCTCAGATCCTTTATCAGCACGAAATCTCCTGGCCTGATGCTGTGCAGGGCTGTCTCAGCTGGCACTGGAGCTGCTGCTTTGACCTGTTTTGAGATATCAGAGTTCAACACAATATTTCAACATGTCATGTTCACAAAGGGTGGTATCGGGCAGTGGTCTAGGGTTATGGGGTTCCCAGCCCATGTGAGGTGGACGATGTTGTGCAAATGATTCTCTGTTATTCGAAAAGATAGGAGGAAGAAGACAAGTGGAAACCTTTTCAAAAGTCAAAGTATCGAAAGTTTATTTTCTTGCAAGAAAACAAGTCCAATCGTTGGCGTTCAACATACAGAACAGTGTCTACATGTGAAGGCGAAGGCTAGTCCTTCTCATCATCCTTATATACCTGAAAACCCAGGAAACCCATGCAGGCTATGTCTGGTTTTGCTACGGAGTGTCTCCTACACCCTCTAGCAAGGAAACCTGTTTGCGCTGCCCTTGACTATTCTTGTAGACCGTATTTTTAATTTGGACAGCACAATGACGTTTGTGTTAAGTTTCCTATGTTCAAATACAGCTTCACACCTCAATTTATCTCTTGGTTACAAGTTATGTTCGACCTCACACTTTTCTGCTCAATTTATCTCTTGGGTGCAAGTTCTGGTTTATCTGTTATTTGATCAAAACCCTGCACAAATATAACTCACACTTGAGATACAATGAGCTATTAAAATGTTTTCATACTGCTTGCTTCTTTGTTAAACACAGAACATTATGTCCTCACACTAAGCTTACATTACTTATGCATTTCTAACAGTTTAGTTATACCTTAAGCTTACTCTAACTTATGCACTTCTAACAGCTTGTTATATCTTTAACAATGTCCTTTGGATTACATGAACATCTTCCTTTAAATGCTTATGAGTATATGTTAGATGATATGAATATTTTCCTTTAAATGCTCATGAGTATATCTTCTCCAATGTTAGTAAAAGTTACAAACACATCTATCACATCTTAATGAAATAAAAGAAAACATAGTAAAGAAAATAAAGATCATATATGAAAGAAAAGAAACTTGCATAAATGTAAATGCAAAATTAGCCATTACAACGACCAAACAGAATCTCAAATGGAGAGAGCTGTACGCGTCCCCTCTTCCTCATTCTCATATAAGTTAATGCAATGGGCAAGGCCTTGGGCTAAGGAAACCCTGTTTCCTCACAAATTTTTACCAGTTTATTCTTAATGGTTTTCACGTCCTGCAGCGCCCTCTGCTTGAGGAAAATAGGAACAGTGAAATTTCCAGCTGCTGAGATTGCGCTGTTGACAAAATGTGAGCCATTATCACTCAATAATTTTTCAGGAATACCCCATCGTGGGACAATTTCCTGTAGGAGTAGTTTTGCCACCCTCTTTGCATCTGCCTTTGTTGTTGGCATAGCTTCTACCCATTTTGAAAACATGTCCACCGCAACTATGCAGTATTTCTTTTTTGTCAGATTGCGTCAATTCAATATAATCAAGCATTACATGTGAGAATGGTCTTTGCGAAATGGGATGCCCCGCCTGTCTCATTGCCTGACCCCTGCCGACATTGCAATAATCTGCTGCCACTGTGGAAAAACCTTTGGTAAACCAGTTATTGATGGGGCCCCTCCATCGTCCATTCACAAACACACACCCTGCCTTTTTCCACTTCTCTTTGCCTGAGGATGAAGCGTGCGGCTGCATAATTTCTATGTCTCCTACTTCCTCTGTCAGCCGTGCTGCAGAGGTTATCTGAGTAGTGCTGCAGCCTTCGCAGCTAAATCAGACACTCTGTTTCCTCTAGACACTCCATCACCACCTGTGGTATGATCTTGACATTTGCAAACTGACACTTCCTTTGGTAAAAGCAGTGCATCTATCATTTCACTCACCAGCTGATGGTTCAATATTGGCTTTCCATCTGCTTTCAGAAACTTTCGATGTTTCCACAATGAACCAAAATCGTGGACAACGCCAAAAGCATACCTTGAGTCAGTGTAAATTGTAACACATTGGCCACTTGCCAATTTGCATGCTGCAGTCAGAGCAACCAATTCAGCAGCTTGTGCTGAAAAATGTGATGGCAGTGGATGTTGTTCCAGAACCTCAGTTAAAGGATTAGTTCACTTTTGAAAAAACTTGCTGATAATTCACTCACCCCCATGTCATCCAAGATGTCCATGTCTTTCTTTCCTCAGTCGAAAAGAAATTTAGGTTTTTGATGAAAACATTCCAGGATTTTTCTCCATATAATCGACTTCAATGGGAACCGGATGGTTCAGGTCCAAAAGATAGTGTTAACAGTTTTAGATGCAGCTTCAAATGTCTTTAAACGATATCAGACGATGAATAAAGGTCTTATCATGCGAAACGATCGGTTATTTCAATGCTTATTCCAAAAATGTAACTTTTCTAAGGACAAATGCTAGCCTTTCTCCATTCTGTGAGGCGCGTTTGCAACGTCACGTAGTACGTAATTACGTTCCAAAGGTCACGGGCGAACGTGAAAACTAACTCAAACGCCGTTTACAAAAAAGGAATTAAAAGGTAAAACAACGATGTCGGACGATTTTGATTCTGTACATCCGGCTACGTCGCCCGTGACCTTTTGAACGTAATTACGTATTACGTGACGTTACAAACGCGCCTCACAGAATAGAGCAAGGCTAGCATTTGTCCTTAGAAAAGTTACATTTTTGGAATAAGCTTTGAAATAACCGATCGTTTCGCATGATAAGACCCTTATTCATCGTCTGATATCGTTTAAAGACATTTGAAGCTGCATCTGAAACTGTTATTAACCGTCTTTTGGACCTTGAACCATCCGGTTCCCATTGAAGTCCATTATATGGAGAAAAATCCTGGAATGTTTTCATCAAAAACCTACATTTCTTTTCGACTGAGGAAAAAAAAGACATGGACATCTTGGATGACATGGGGGTAAGTAAATTATCAGCAAAAGTTTTTTCAAAAGTGAACTAATCCTTTAAGGAAACTACTGTATATCCAGCTCTGTTTTTGCCTAGGTCATCTCTGCTGGATGTCCCATCCACATAAAGAATCATGTCACTGTTGGGTAAAGCCTCGTCTGTCAAGTCTGGTCTGGGTCTACATATCTGTTCCAAGGCTGAAACACAACAGTGGGGTTCACCATCCTGCTCCGTTGGGAGCAGAGTTGCTGGATTTAACACATTACAGCGTTTCACTGTAACATTTGACATTTCCAATAGCACAAAATTATATCTCAGCTACCGTGCTCTAGATAAATGAGATGTCCTCTGTTCTAATAATGTCATTGACACAGCGTGTGGCACAAGCAGTGTCAGATCACTGTAGCCTACAAATTCTCTACAGGCTACCACAGCTCTCTCAGCTGCCGCCACAGCCCTTAGACAAGCAGGAAGTTCTCTTGCTACTGAGTCTAACTTGGTTGAGAAATTTGCCACTGGTCTCAGTTTTCCTCATGCATTTTCTTTGGCCTATAGACAGATTTGGGCTTAATTCGAACCGGTTCACAACCAGCAATCAGTCCTACATCATATTCATCATTAGCCCACAGACAACTCGGAATTCCCTCCAACCCGTCCGGGATGACAGGGAGGTGCGATAATGTCAGACTGCCAAATCTCATTTCCTCCTCCAACACTGTGACTGCTCTCAAACCTCGCAATGTTTTACGACATGGCTGTTTGAACAATCTGGTACTTCCGCTTTGGCAGATCAGTCTTTTTTGATCTATTATGACCTAGTCGGTCAATTCATGGCATTTGGCCATGAATGGACCTGCGTTACTCCATTCAGCCTTCACTGGTTTGGCCAGTGAAATATGAAGCTGTGCATCCTCCACGTCATTAAACATTGCCTGTTTGTCAGTCAGTTTCACACTCAAAACACACCAATGATTTGTCCAGTAAGGATAATCTGTCTTTACATTTTCCACATCAACATTAAACCAATGTGAAGTACAGTGCAACATGTGAAGTACAGTGCAAGTCTGAATCTTTCATAAATTCAGAAGATGTCAACACTCTGTCATGAGCAAAGTGGTCAGACACGTGTTAGAAACTTGCCATTCATACACAAACAAAGGGTTTTCCCCTGTCGTTTCATACATCATTCTCATGTCTGCAGAAATCCCTTCAGCAGTACAGTGAACAGAAACACCCAATTTACAAAGTAAATCTCGACCCATTAAATTAACTGGACATGTCTGCGTAATCAAAAAACAATGTTCAAATTTTCTCCCATCAATAGAACACTCAAGCGGCGTTGAGAATGATTCTGTAACCACATGACTAGATGCGCTTCTGGAAAAAGTTGTCTTTCCAGAAAGTGAAACCGGTTGTTTAAATTCTGTCCGTCTTATCAATGAAAATGTGGCTCCAGTGTCAATTAAAAATAACAATGTCTTGTCAAGAATGTTTACTTCTATCAGAGGTAAAGATTTATGAGCCTTATAGAAAATATGAGCAAGCTTGTCTTCATTGCAAAGGGCAGAGTCAGAAGAAAAAGGAAAAGGATACTTATCTGATGTGGAGACAGGAGACCCGTTGCTCACACCCTCCCGCTCTCAATCCGCCTGACTTGCTGTGTTGCTTGCCTGCGGGCACGAATCACGCCAATGTCCTTTCTGTCCACAAATGACACAAGTGTCTCGGACGTTGTTGATTCTGTGCAAAATGTCTACCGCTGCCACGACCACGTCCTCTGCGTCTTCCTCCACCACCTCTTTGGTTGTGGTAGTGGTGTGGTTTGTTGTTTTTGTTGCTCACGTGCAGTGCAATCAGAGCTAGGGAAAGATCTTTTTCTTGCTTGGCTGTCTTGGGTGTCTGTTGCATCTTTATCATTCCCTCATGATGCTTCGCATGTCGCCTGACCTCCGCTGAGGAGGCTAGTTGCCATCCAACACAGGATTTCTGAATCGCTTTCCAAATCTGTGGGTTCAGTCCATCCATGAACAAAGTTCTTAAATAGTAATCATATGGATCAGATCCCACAGGTTCTTCATTTGGTTCTGTCGGCGGTTGTCTCTTTTCCAGACCACTACGTCGATCAAAGCACTCTTTCAGTCGCAAGAAATATGCTTCCGTAATTTCTTCCTTTCCTTGAACACATTGGACCTCAACTTGATGAATGTCCAACGTGCGTGGAAAAACTCTCTTTAGAGCGCTGATTATGTCGAGGACTTTCTTTGTGTAGTCGCTGTTGGACGGATCATCGTAGTTGGTGTGTTTCAGACGTGCATCTTCTGGCCACTTTTCTGACAATTTAGTCATTTGCACTGGTCCATATTTCAAAATCATCAGTCTCCTCAGTTCATTAAGAGTCGGCCTGAATTCTCTGCAGAAAACAGCTAGTTCAGCACCCAGTTTGATCCCACCTATTTCGATGTTTGGTCCTCTTTTGGCTCCATGGTCGCATTACCAGAACCGCTCCTTCTGGTCCTGGCTGCTACTTCAACCATTGGTGCCTGAATATTTTCAGAGAGACTTTCGTCGTCATCGTCGCTTTCACTTTTTATTTTAGTCTCTGAATCATGCCGTTTCGCTCAAAGTTCAAAGTTAAGTTTTTCAGGTTTTCGCTCAGGATTTTGCTGTATTCCTTTCGCCCCTCGTCATTATACACTGTCCCAGAGCGCGTTGAAGATGTCACCTCTTCTTTTTCCTCCGTTGGAGTATAACCCCGCAGCAGCTCCGCTTTGACCAGGATTGAGAGCAGGTGGGCGTCGAGCCGGATAACCCCGTCATCCATCATCATTCTCATAAATTGACCAAAGAAAGGAGAAAAACCGTCAGAACAGTCATTTTTAACATTCTGTAATGCTTTCTTTGATGCATCCTCTCTCTCTTAATCAGTTTAATGGTGTGATGGCACGGGAGACTTGTTTTTGCTGTCTGCGCGGTGCCACTTCTAACCATTTCAATATGATCTCACCACACTTATTGTAATAATCTTTGTCTTTATTCTTGACACTATGAGTCGCCCAATGCATCTTGGTTTGAGTCAAATGTGACACACTAAAACCACTAAACCCATATTGATTTGTTAAAAACGGCACATAAACATGATACCAAGTTCCCATTATTTTATCCATGGCTACATACGAGCTTTTAGAAAAATCACTCCGTTTAGAAAGATCCACCCATTCCTCCTCTCTTTTCGAATTTTTATTACCCATTTATCTTATTTAATTTGCTTAACAATATTTATATTTGCATATTTAAATCTTTTCCTCGCGTGGTCATTTAAAATTTCCTCGTAATTTTTTTTTTCTCCTGCGCGGGAAACTTTCAAATTGCCTGCATCCGTCAATGAAGGTCTTTCCCAAATAAGTGTCTTTGTACTGTTCAAAAAATTACTGTCAGGCTTATTTTTAAACAGGCACCCATCTGGTGTTTGAGAAATTACTTTTAGTCTTATTCTCAAACTCTGGCCCTTTTGGGAAAACAATTAATACTTGCTATTTGAGAAATTTATTTTCAAACTGTTTGGAAATTTACTTTCAGGCTTATTTCAAACCTCTGACCCTTTTAGGAAAAGTATTCAATACGCAAATAATTCTCTTATTTACCACGTAAATAATTTTCTCACCGTCTCTTGATGACCTTGTGAGTTCACTTCTGGGAGTGCGTCTCCTCGGTCGTCGTGATGAGTAGAACAGTTCTCTCTCCTTAAGCTTGAGGATTTTGAGCCGCAGAGTATATTAATCTGGGGATGATCAGTCTTGTTCCCTCCTGTTGTGGAAATGATTCTCTGTTATTCGAAAAGATAGGAGGAAGAAGACAAGTGGAAACCTTTTCAAAAGTCAAAGTATCAAAAGTTTTTTTTCTTGCAAGAAAACAAATCCAATCTTTTTGGCGTTCAACATACAGAACAGTGTCTACATGTGAAGGCGAAGGCTAGTCCTTCTCATCATCCTTATATACCTGAAAACCCAGGAAACCCATGCAGGCTATATCTGGTTTTGCTACCGATTGTCTCCTACACCATCTAGCAAGGAAACATGTTTGCGCTGCTCTTGACTATTCTTGTAGACCGTATATTTAATTTGGACAGCACAATGACGTTTGTGTTAAGTTTCCTATGTTCAAGTACAGTTGCAAGTTCTGTTCGACCTCACACCTTTCTGCTCAATTTATCTCTTGGTTGCAAGTTCTGGTTTATCTTTTGTTTGATCAAAACCCTGCACAAATATAACTCGCACTTGAAATACTATGAGCTATTAAAATGTTTCCATGCTGCTTGCTTCTTTGTTAAACACAGAACATTATGTCCTCACACTAAGCTTACATTACTTATGCATTTCTAACAGTTTAGTTATACCTTAAGCTTACTCTAACTTATGCATTTCTAACAGCTTGTTATATCTTTAACAATGTCCTTTGGATTACATGAACATCTTCCTTTAAATGCTTATGAGTATATGTTAGATGATATGAATATTTTCCTTTAAATGCTCATGAATACATCTTCTCCAACGTTAGTAAAAGTTACACACACATCTATCACATCTTAATGAAATAAAAGAAAACATGTAAAAGAAAATAAAGATCATATATGAAAGAAAAGAAACTTGTATAAATGTAAATGCAAAATTAGCCATTACATTCCTCACACCGATCGTCGGTTCAGCATCCCATCCTCCCTGTCGCCATTTGTTGTGGAAATAATTCTCTGTTCGAAAAGATAGGTGGAAACCACTTAAAAGTCAAAGTATCAAAAGTTTATTTCTTGCAAGAAACAAAATTTGAAAATGGCATTCAACATACAGACAGTGTCTACATGTGAAGGCGAATCTTAGTCCCTTTCGCCGTCCTTATATACCCAGGAAACCATCCTATGCAGACTGCGTCTGGTTTGCAGCAGATTGTCGCCTATGCAGTCTAGAAAGGAAACCTGTTGATGTCGCCTTGACTTATTTTTCGTTGACCATATATTCATTTTAGACAGCACAATGACGTCTGTGTTAAGGTTTCCTGTGTTTAAGTGCAGTTTGACTTCACACCCCAACTACTGTTCGACCTCACACCTTTCTGCTTATCTCTTGTTTGATCAAAACCTGCACACATACAATTCACACTTGAAATACAATGAGCTATTTGGAGACTGCAGAACAATATGTTCTGAAATGAAGCTTACATTAACTTATGCATTTCTAACAGTTTGGTTATATCTTAAGCTTACTCTAACTTATGTATTTTCTAACAGCTTGTTATATCTTTAATAATGTCCTTTGGATTATATGAACATCTTCCTTTAAATGCTTATGAGTACATCTTTTCCCACGTTAGTAAAAGTTACACACGTCTGACACATCTAATAAAATAAAAGAAAACATTTAGAAGAAAATAAAAGAACATGTATAAAAGAAAAGATGTAAATGTAAAAATTAGCCATTACTTTACTCACCATTCCCATTTTCCTCATCACGTTCATCTAGGCTCACACTATGTACCAGGTAGGACTGATGGAGACTGACCAGCACATCGAGTTCTTCTGGTCCGCACTCGAGATGTTCACGCAGGAGGAGCTCAGCAAGTTCATCAAGTTTGCTTGCAACCAGGAGCGTATACCCTTCACCTGCCCCTGTAAAGATGGCGGTCCGGACACCGCTCACGTGCCCCCCTATCCCATGAAGATCGCCCCTCCGGATGGGGCCGTGGGTAAGTGTCCCAAAAAGGATGTCCATCAATTAGATTGCAGAGCTATGTGTGAGAAATTAACAAAGGCTTGGGGGCACTAATGGTATCATAATGAACAAAAGTTTCCTCCAAAATCCAAGATACAAGAAATGACTCGTACAACTTTAATCCCTGAGTTTAATTGTTCAGAGACATATGAGATCAATGCAGATCAGGGTCAGCTTTGGGAAAAAGGCTTGCCTTCAAAATGCCACCCAAATTCAAGTTTCGGGTGCAAAAAAATAAATGAGATTAAACAAAATTGTTAAAAACGTAATTAAATGAAAACGATGACTGTTGGGATTAAATTGAAATGTGAAAATGAATGAAAAGATTGTAGCATTAGGGTGAATTCAGGTTGATTCTGGCACTTTTTCCAAGTTATCTCAATGGCAAAAAAAAGTGTCCCAATCACCCTGAATTCACCCATCTATCAATACGGTTAAGAGAGACTGAATCTTCGAATGAACTGTTTTCAGACTCCGAGAAATGAGGTGATGGTCAATGTATATTATGAGAAAATGAATGTGTTTTTGACCTTGGATGCTTGTAAACTTATTGTCCAAGCCAAATTAGGAACCATTAAAATTAAATAGCATAGTAGTGTTTTCATTTAAAGTGTTAAAGAGGTTCACTTAAAACAAATCAGTGTTTACTGTTTTAAGATTTAAAAAAAAGTTATGTAGATGGTTGACTATTTGTATAACTAAAAAGTGTATCAACCATTGCAAAAAGTATCATTTTTGAAATGCAAACTGGCAATAACTGTCCCTTAAACCGCTAATAATCTTGAATATTTAATTAAAGAAATGGTCAAAAAGGAATATGAAATGCTTCAAACCCTGCACAAAATTTAGGATTTGCAGTAGGGATGGGACGGTATGAAAATTTCATATCACGATTATAGTGTCCAAAATAATCGTGATTATCAATATTATCACGGTTTTGTTAAAAATGTATGAAAGTGCTCAAAAAGAACTGATGCTCACACTGAAAACATTTCAACAAGTTTTATAATTGAAAATCAACAAACAACAAATAAAACAAGCCTCTCTATGCAGTTTTTTAGGCAAGTTTCTATTCTATGGCATTTGCTTCTTTATAATGCCCGTCATCAATAGCAACACATTATTACACAGCGCACATCCATAACATTCACAACGGACGCGCGCTCTTGTTTCATTCAAATACAACTTGCCGTCTTGCGTCTCCGGTTTTTGAGAGAAATCAGAGTTGATTTATTGTTTACAGAGTTTGATAATATTGGTGTGATATATCTCGTCTGGACGATTGTTTTACAAAATGAATTCATAAACAGGTAAGATTTAAAACATTAGCTAATCTCATTATCAATTCAATATGTCCCCGTAATTATGTGGTAAAAATAAAATCGGTTTAATACGTGATGTATCTATACTTTACTATCCCTTAAAATATCACTCTTAATAATAGTCTTGTTTGAAGTTGTTCGTTCGTCTTTGGCTCAAATCCACTTGCTACGAACTTTTCTTCGCAGAAGCTTGACGTCTATTTCAAGTGAGTGACACAAAATGTTTCAACTCAAAACAACATTTCGTGCCCAATTGTTTCCCAGACGTAGTTTTGGTATTAAGGTCAAAGTTAACTTGCCTTGCGTTCGGGTGATGATCACACCAAGACGACTCGGCAGATTTGAAGTGTTTCTATCGCAGTGACTTTTTGTTCGGCAGACAGGGTTACCATCCTCGATCAAGTTTCCCTCAGGACTTTTGTAAAACCCAAAATATGACCACACCTCAGATTTGGTTCTCTTAAAAGGCTGAAAAATCTCCTGAGCACGGTCACTGCCTTCCGCCATTCCTTCTCGAATAGTAATTTAAAAAAATATTGCGTGCTGCGCGCCTGCGTCAAACTGGCCGACAGGATTCAGTGAGTTATTAAAATCGCGATAATCAAACACGGTTTTAATGATAATTAAATTTTAAACGATAATACTAACCGTCAGTACATTTTATCACGGTTTATAGTTAAACCGGTTATCGTCCCATCCCTAATTTGCAGTGATTGCAAAGGAAGTGTTTGCAGTATTTCCCTATGTATGAGAAGTCATGTAATGAAGTTTTTTAACTGTTTGCTTTTCGATCTGTCCTAGGCTCACCGGATTTGCGTTACATTCGTGTGGAGACCTGCATGTTCATGGTCAAGCTGCCCCAGTACTCTTCCCTTGACGTCATGCTGGAGAAGTTGCGTTATGCTATCCACTATCGTGAAGATCCTCTCAGCGGTTAAACTTCACCTGCCAGTCAACCCCGCTGTGATTTCTCAGAATCCCCCGTCGGCCACGTCTGAGACCGTCACCGCGCAACCTTAAGTGATTTACATCAGTCCTCAGTTCTTTTTCAAGAAAGGAAAAACAAACAGTCATGAAGGAACTTGAACAGCCCAGACCAATTTGCCTTTACAAAGACTAGCGCTTTCGCGTGAAGGGCAGTGAGTTTGACAGCAGCTCGTGGTGGCAGAGAGGAAGCCACTCTTTTATAAAATGATGTACATATGCTGTCCATCAACAAATTTGAAGGAAGTGGCACTGCAACTGCTTTTCTCCCTTTTTAAACATTTAATCTCTTTCTTCCTCTCATTTAACCAGTCTGTCATCTTCGCATTCCCTGTGTGCCTCAACCACTGCCTTCTCTCTGTTAGTGACAGTGATTGTTGACACACATTCATTTAGAGAGATGCTGATTTTAGCCTCGCAAAGTACTTTAACATGCGGCTCAAATGTATACTTGCATCTTTCGATAAGAACATTTTGGGTGCGTCTCATGAAAACGGTCAAGAACATATCCAGGTCAAAATTAGAATTTGCATAAATATATACATATATTTTGCGTTTGCATTTGCCCCACTCCACATCAACCCACAAATACACCTGTGATTTTCCTCCCCATTCTCAATAACCAAGCTTTGCTTTATTCTTTGCTTGTACCCTCAATTCTCATTACCAATTTTTTTTTTGTCATTACCCTGTGCCTTTTTATAATTTTCTCTTTTTTTTTTTTCCTTTTCGCCAATTCCAGTTACCACCTACCATAAGCAAATTCGTTTTTTTTATTGTTGTTTTAAATGAAAAGCATTGACCAGGCAATGCACCAGACACATTGGTGTTGCAATTAATCAATCCTCATGAATGTAATGCCAAAACAACAACAGCAACGGTGTTAAATAATGCTTCATGTTCTTTATGCCAGAATATGTTCTTGACAGATTTTGTGAGATTAACCCATTTAGAGGCTTGAAAGGGTTTATGCCCCTGAAATATTGATGCTACAGGCTCTGTCCAGGGACTAAAAGTACGCATGAATCTGAACTATAAATGGCAAGATAGCTTTACGACATAAATATCTGCCTATATTATAAAAGGTGAATAATCTGTTCAGGTCTGTATCTGAGGTAAGTCATGTTCACAAACAAGCTTTATAGTAATATAAAGAGCAGTGAATTGTATCCATTTTCATTTTCAAGTGGTTTCCGATGCGGATCGCTGTAAACTGAATGCAAGATCCTACCTGCCATGCTCTTTGGTTTGGAGTGGTGCTAAGTTTATGGTCTTGTTTGCCAAACGCCATTCATTTCTTGCATACTTTTAGTTTGCCAACTACAATACCCAATGGCACTGTTGCATTCTACCTAGTTTTATTGCTTTTGAGGGATGATTTTGCACCCCAATACTCTAGTGCATGAAAATGTTAATTGAAGATACCCAACATTTACAGTGGAGTTGCTTTAGTTTGGCTGTTTTTTTTTTTTTTTTTTTTGAAGGTCTATATTTTACCCCCTCCCAAAGAGAAAATGTTTTTTTAAAAAGCCGTTTTAATTTTTTTTTTAAATCTCTTTTCTGTGTCTTTAAAGATAATACTGTTTGGAAATTGAAATATAAATTGGATGTTCTTTATAGGATTTCCTATTCTTTCTTGGAAATCAGTTGTAACATTTCTAGTGAACCATTTAATTGCGTTATGAGTTCTGTAATATTTAGCCATCATTACAAACACACTTGATGCTACTATAGATGTACTTCATTGGAAATATCAGCATTTCAGCACTATAATAGGGTTTTGTGGGTGTGTGTGTGTATTTTTATTATTGTATTAATTTTGAAATGGATAACTGCTGCTATCAAAGGTAGTCTCTTCATTTTTCTTGCTGTCTTTTTGGAGAGGAGTAGGTGAAGTCTATGAAAAGACATCCGCACAAAAAGCTGAATGCAGTGAAATATGTGTTGTACATTTACTTGATATTTATTACAATTATTTATGACTGCATTAACTTTATCCAGTCTTACCTCTGCGCGTATGGAACGTAATCACTGATGAGTAAATGAATCTGCAGAGGTGTTGAAGTTCAGGAGTTTCTGTGTCACAAAAATAAAATATTGATGTATTACAGAACAGTGGTTTCCTCTCTCTTATGTCAAACTGTGCTGTTTCAGTTTATCACTATAGATACTTTAAAAAAATAGACTTCAGTGGAATGTATCACATGAATAGGATTCATTTTCATTAAAATTATTTATACTTGTACTCTAACTCTTACAACTATTATCTTCATTTCAGAAAGGACGCTGCAGACGCTGCAAAAAAGGATTATTGGAATACGCTTTGCAAGAAGTGCAATCTCCGTCTCTGCTTTTCAGAGGAAAGGAACTGCTTTTAGGACTACCATGGCAAGTGAACACAGGACACTGTTTATTTGACAGATTTCAATCTGTTTTGTATTTAATATTTATATTTTATGTTTATTTTTAATAAATTCAAATGAATAAAAATATGACCATCGGGTGATTATTATTATTATTCATATTATTTACTGTTATGGTGCTATGTAAGCAATCCACACTTCAAAGAAGCCCTTAGTTGTTCTGTATATTTGTTCTGACAGTGTGAGTGCAAATGCTGAAATTCTGCTCCCCAATAGGCCCAACGTTGCAATATTACATTTCCCTAAAAACTTACCTAAACATAATTTTGTTTAAAAAAAAAAACTTCATTATTTGCATCAGAGGCCTCCTACAACAACAACATCTGATAGGTGAAAACCTTTTTTTTTTTTTCCTTTCTTCTATATTTGGGTCTTATTGGCTAAACATTTCTTTGTTCGCTTGATTTTTCAGAACATTTAACCAAACGCTTTCAAAAAGTGGTGGGAACAAACTCAGCCATTTCAAAAAGCGGTGGGGACATGTCCCTATCGCCCCGAGTGTAAATGACAACTAATCACAATCTAAAAATTGGTATTCTACTTTTTTCTTACCCGAGAATGAATCATCCCAAGAAAGATTCAGGCCTCTTTCCTCCTCTATTCAAATGTTGCAGTTTGCTGTTTCTTTTGCTTTTCATTTAATGGAAATCGTTTAACTGGCATTAAATATTACTTGACTTACTTGAAAGAAAACCAGTTTCCAAACATTAATGGTCTGACTACGATTCGTAGAAGGGGCTTTAGTTTGTATGTTCAGCTGTAGGAAACTTCAGCTCTTCTGTTTCCAGCTTCAGAAGTTCTGACTGTTACATCATAATAGCATGCGGGCAGCAGCAAGCTGAAAGACAAACAAACTTGAAATCGCAAAGATAAATGTATAAAAGCCTCCCGGCGAAAGACTTAGATTTCTATTGCGGGACTTTTATTTGATAGTTATTTTAGAGTGTGATACCTGTTGCTTCCAATAGGAGGCATTATTGTTTTGTTTGCTGCCATTCCGAGTAGGGGGAGGCTGCAGACCTGGAGCAAACAGTTTTACGCCCCTGACGGTTTTAAGCCCCTGTTGTTCCTGATGCGTCCAGTAGGAGGAGACTACACTAGTGACGTTATATGAGCCTAGTCCTATTTCATTACAGATCTATAGCATCAGACCTTCTAGAAGCGACATGAATTGAGGTATTTTAAATAATCTGCTAAAGATATTATTGTTGATTGAATTGTAATGATACAATATTGATTATTTCTAAACGATAAGCTAAGATTCGATGTCAATTCAAAAGATGAGTCTATAATTTACAGTTTTTTTTTTTACAATCACTTTGCTACTATTTTCAGAACCTTGATGTCATTTTTCAAAACTCTAGACTCAAAACGGTTATCACTTGTAACACAGGCTGTCTAATCTAATGTTCAAAAACATTGCATTGTGCATTCACATCTTTAAAAAAATCTTGCACTTGAACAATCATTGGTTCAAAAAACAAATTTACTGTGAAATAGGCCTAAACAAAACTATCACCCACACACAAGCAACCGATAGTTTCACTGTCATTTTTCGTACAATCATTAAATGTTGTAGAACAAAATAGGTGATCCAGGTTTCATTATGACACTACATGTACAGTAAACACATCTCTGTAAAGCAGTACTGCAGTAGTAGAGAGAATACACACATAGAAGAATCATTGAACAAAGTGTGTGATATATTGATGCAAAACACTACAATCACAACATAGGTTTATTGAATCTCATTATCTTGAAGCTTTCATGATTTACTGTAAAGATTGTGTGTCATGCATTAAGAGTAACACAACAGTTACTTATCAAATTGAGCAGTTGTATCAATTGATAGTTAGATCATTGTAAGGAATAGACACTCATTTGAGATGTAATGTGTGAATTGCCTTTTGAAATAGTAGTACTTTGATGTTAAGTTGTGTCATATTGAACAGGTGATTTTTGTTGAATGAACAAAGTTTTATGTATATTGTATCGAAGCAATTGAGAAAAGGGTTAGAGTTTTTAAAATGTGCATTTTGATCATTGGTTGTGAGTTTTGTGTCTAGAGTTTTGAAAAATGACGTCAAGGTTCTGAAAATAGTAACAAAGAAATTGTAAAAAACAGTAATAAAGTCTCTATTATTTCGAGAGACTATAAAAGTTGGCTACTTGATGGTCAGGTTGATGTTCTGTCTGGCTCAAACTTAGCAACTTAACCACATATAGGTTTAAAAGCTGCCCTAGTCTTCTCTTTACCTGCTCTGTCTCACTCGCTTTTTAAATTAATTTAATTTTTATTTTTATCTTGTCTGTTTTTACCTTGCGTGACATGGCATCTACTGGTAAGACCCAGTTTACTCCTTGCATTTAAACATACCCTATACTCCACGTGGTTTCTGGAGCAACATCACATGGATATTGGAAATGTGTTAATTAAAGTTTATGATGTGTACACAAACACATTTATAATAGGCATGTATGTATGTATGTATATTTGAATGAAAATCTCTCTAAGTAAAGATTCGAACTGCACACTCACTCTAATATTTTGTCTTATAATACATACAAACATAATGCTGTATAAAGCCCACATTAAAAACTTTGGTCCCATATGGTTTAAATGTACATTTTGGTTTAAGTTGGTTTTTTTTTATATATAAATGAGACGATCTAATTTTCTAATGTATATCATACAGTTTTCTTAAAATAGCTTACTGATCTAAAATGTATGTGCACTTAATGTGTGTTTTATCATACTCTGTCTTTAGTTATTTTTAACTTGAATCTCATTAAGGTGTGTGTCTGCTTTAGATACTTAAGAAAATTAAAATCTCTGTCTCTAAACTTTTATAAACACCCATCTTTTGAACCCCCCAAAAAATGTTCAACCATGACATTGTGATGCCAGGAGGAGACTGGACTATAGATGAGCAGAGAAGATGCCAGGGTCCAATTGGACAGAAGTAGGGCAATCAAAAGGTGGTGAGAGTATGAGAATAGATAGGCCTACTATTTTGTATTTTGTTCATTGTTGTGGTTAAAATAAACTGCATCTTTTTCATGAACATTTTCTCTGTTGCGTTATTCATCCATGTTCGTAGCCTATGTATCAACCCCCAGCCACCACTACTGACTCCCTCTGAAATTACAACCAATCATCACATTTTGTAAATATGTTTTCTGTAATGGGTGTGGTGTGGCTATGGCAATTAAAGTTCGAGCATATTGTTTGCAAACTGAAATGAATTAAAAACAAAGTAGTTGATATGCTGTGTTTTTTTTGTTTTTTTTTTGTTAAGTAGGAGTAATATGCAGTTATTAGCCGTGTCAACTGTATTTTTTTGTTGGTTTTCATGAGACCCCCCCCCCCCCCTTGAAATGACCAGGACCCCCCATTGTCCCCCCCAATCAAAATTGTCTGGAGCCGCCACTGCCATCCAGTGTGTGTTTCACTGCAGTTCTTTCAGTGGAAACAACTTAAAATACTCTTTCATTTCTGGTCATACAGAAAATAATAGCCTACATTATTCGCAAATACATTTGCGTAAACTCACAATAACAAGAACACGTTGTGCTTTGACAATCAGGCGCGCCGCGCGCTTCATGATCAGTGAACTGAAGCGCGAGAACAGAAACAGCCACCGCATTCGAATTTGTTCGTTTTAAATTGGACATTTAAAGCTTTAGTGATTAAATCTTTAAATGTCCAATTTAAAACGAAAAAATTCGTATCGAAAGCCAATATCTTCTGACTAATTATGTAGGTAATTAATTTCTCTCTAAATGTGCATCCGGAGATGGAGATATATTTTAGCCGAAATTATTTAGAAAACAATAGTTTATTAATAAACAATTAGCCTCGTTATTTTATATTATTTTATTAACAGGCACATTTAGCCTATTATAGCCTATCAATCACCTATAAATCCCATTTCTAGGCTGTGGTTATGGCTCTTTCTCATTCAGCACTGCGGGGAAAATATCATTTCCCAACACTATCTCACGACCAATTTGTACGAATTCGACGCATGATTAAAAAGTGTCTAATTCGTACGACCTCACTCGTACTAATTCGTACGATTTGTCTAAACCCACGTGATGGTTAAGTTTAGGGGCGGGGTAAGGGGTAGGTCATTCGTATGAATTCATACGAATCGGCCAATTCGTAAAATATGTACGATTTCAAAAACGTATTAATTCGTACGAGTGAGGTCGTATGAATTGTTACGAGTTAGCCACTTTTTAATCATTCGTCGAATTCGTACGACTTGGTCGTGATATCGGGTTGCATTTCCAAGTTCTAATTTGGCCTCAGAAAACCAGTAAAATATATATTTTTTTCATATTAATTTGTCAAATATTTTAAATGTTTAAAGGGGCAAAAAAAAATCAAACAAATATCTGAAAATTCGTCGATGTGTAGCCTATATTTTTGCGCAGCATTTGGCATAGACCTACAGTTGAACATTTTGGTGTTCAATTTTGTGTTTTACAAAATACAACAACCGTTCATTTTTCATTTTGCAATTAGGCCAACGGATTAAATACGGGGAAACGAATGAACACAAAAGTAGACCGTTTGGACATAATAAGAGGCAGAGTTCTTTTTTAAAATCCATAAAAGATACAAGGAATAGCCTACTAGACAAAACCTCAAAGAAATGCCACAATCAAGACCTTGGAGCAGAAATGAGGGAGAACTCTGTCTCTTTCCCTGCCATTAATGCTTGGATAACACGCACGTCCATAATAGGCTAATAATAATGTCTAGTGCGGTGGCTGTGATAGACTACCAACGTCCATTGCCATTATTTTTGGAATGACTTATCGCGAAAGAAAAAAAAAAGATGTTTTAGTCGCATAACATCGTTACGCTGTCATTTCACAATATTTTTTTATTGACATTCAGAAAAAAAAACGCAAAAGTTTTGTGCAAATATGTATTGACGCCACTTAACCGAGCAAAAAGGTTTCACTCGGTTATGCAATTTTAAACATGGACACCCCTAATAAAAAGTGAAATGTCCATCTTGCTTCAGATCATAACGTTCCATAACACCGATAAACTCCGCCTTTTACCTTGAGCACGCCTCTAGCACGAGCTGGCTCGCTCTGGCCCAAGGTATTCGACGGGCCAGAAATCCTGGCCGTTGGCCCTGAGGAAGCCCTGATCAAGCCCCGGAAGTGAAAGTGGAAACGCGACTGGCCCTAGCACGCACTAGCACGGCCCGGCCCTGGCCCGGCAGTGGAAACGCGGCTATTCATTAATTGATTTATGTCACTTGTTTAAGTATTTAAAAAAAAAATAAATAAAAAAAAAAATAACCCCGCTTAGTTCGTGTGGTAAGGTTCAGAGGAGGTGATGGAAGAAGGCACGGGGTCGGCGAATACTTGAGCTTGTGTGCTTTATTAGACAGAACAAATACTCTTTCCACAGCGTTTCAGCGCTTCACAATAAACTCAATAGAAGCAACAGAACAGACTCTTTCCCGCTGCTTCACAGCTTCTTGGACTCGAACGGTTCACTCTTTCCACAGCTTCCAGCTTCAGCTCCCGGTGTCTGCACACAAGCTCCAAACTCTCTCAAATGAAGCGTCCAACTGGGCCGCTTACATACTCTCCCAAAGCCAATCACTGAAATCACAGACAGGTGTTTATCATTTGCACTTGACCCGCTTACTTCCCGCTCGACTCCTCCCCCGCTCTCCCGCTGCAGACAGCGCTAAACCACGCCCCCCCCCATACCACAGTTCGCTTATGCCTCGGGCCGGCTCTGTATTGTACAATATAAATATTAAATCCTATATGGGAATATATTGCCTAATATATCACATGGTATATTCCAATATACTGCAATATATTTTTGTTCCGTAAGGGAGCTCTGCTAATATTTAGTTAGCTCTGTTGAATACTTAGCTCCCTAAATCTGGTCGGTAGGTTGAAGGACTCTCACGAGGCCTCCCTGTTATCATCCCTAGAGCTGAAGGTGCTCCCCTCACAAGGGTCCATTTTAGAGTGCCCAGCCTCCACAGGGCTCTGAAGCACTGTGTACATCCAGGATTGACTCCCCTTGTTTGCAAGGGTTATAAAGTGCTTTGCTGAGTTTTACTCTTCAGGATGCCCATATCCGGTCTGTGAGTGATTACTGCCACTTTCTGTAGTCCTCCCTACCGGATGCCTAAACAAGAAAGGCAAATAGTGTTAGAGACTCTGTTTAGAAAACAGACAGGATGTTGGAAAGACTAGGTCGAACAAACCAAGCCGACGGTCGGCCGCACGGTTCCGTGCCGGCGGCTAAAAAATTGTACTCGTCGGCTTTGTTTCGCCAGATTCAAAATGTTGAATCGGCGTCGGTCCGTCGGGGAAAGAGAGAACTCTGATTGGCTGTTCAGCTTAGTGAAAGAGTCAGTGCACGAGAGTAAAAGCAAAACAGTAAGCAAAGAAGTCAAAACGGTAAAAAGAGAAGGCCGTTCTTATGTTGCTTCATCTTACTCGAGTGTTTCTTGGCGAATATTTCAATATTAACGTGAGCACATTGGAATAAAGAAAACGTTTAGCAGGATTGATATTCAAAACGGTAAGCACGCACTGCTTTGTTTATGGTATGTATATCTGCAGCCAGCAGTTTTGGTTTTCCTTTTTGAATGACGAATATAGACTAATATATCTGCAGAAATAAACAGTTGGCTCATTACACACACAGGCACAGAACTCACATTACTGACATTCGCCTGTAGTTCTCTCGTGTGTTCATGTGCAGCTTTTTACCCCGACGAGAGGGGACAAGAGGCGACAACACAGTCGGCTTTCATCAGCGCTAGTTCGTCGGCGTCGGCTTGGTGTGTTCCGGGCTTTAAAGAATTCCCTTTCAAGGAAGTTGTTGGCTCTAAGGCTTTCAGCAGCCTTGGTAGGCCTTTGTTGTTTCAGAGGCCTCTTTAAGGCTTATAGCTTGGGCAGTGGCCATAGGGAACACTGTCACTGACATTTCAGTGAAACTGCCATTTCTGAGGTATGTCACAGCCATAATTTGGCATGCACTCCCCTCAGCATGGTGGGATTGTACATCGTTCCCCAATAGCATCATCGACGCAGTGCCAGTTCCGTTTCGAAAGGAAACATCTAGGTTACGACTGTAACCTCTGTTCCAGGGAACGAGACACTGTGCCGCTAGCCATGCCTCAAGGATGCCTGTTGAACAGTCCCTTCAGAGAATGAGTGGATGACATGTTCTTTAGGCACCTCTTTTATACTCCCGGATCACACTAGTAGTGACGTCATAGGCTGTTGCTGGTCAATACGATTATCGTGATTGGATAAGCTTTCAGATACTCATTACCTGTGCAGGGAACAGAGGTTACACTCATACAGTTTGTTTTTTGGTAGTGTCAGATATTCTTTGAAACATCCCAAGTCTTCTTTTCGATATTGCAGAGAAAATCTGCTGTTAAATGAATCAGCTGAGTACCAATGGTTTGTACCTCAAACTAGATTGTCAGATGTCTCTCTCCTGGTGATCCAGTTTATTTTCTTCTTTCAAAACAGTATTACAATAGCCTACATACATTTTTTTTTTTTGAGTAATGTGATTGTATTTGACCATTTCCTACTCTTCGTTCTAATCAGCACAAGTGTGCAAATAATAAAATGAAATGTTTATGTGACATAAGGTTTTCTTAGAGTAATAAATCCTGAAAATGAAGGTTTGCTATTACAAGTATACAAATGTAATTTGTAATTGATAGTTTACATATTTTTTAAATTGGGGTCAAATAAATGCACCGTTCACACATTGATTCCAAAATTGTATTTAATATATAAAATATGATGTATATTTTCTTTTATTATTTACTCTTACTGAGGGATATGCACAGCATTAACCTTTCACTTTTTGTTTATGCAGTGCACATATGTCATCATCCTATTTGAACAGTTTTGCAACATTACGTGACAGATCAACGAGAAACATTTATATTTATTTATTTAGCAGACACTATCATCTGAAATGACTTACAAATAAGAAACATCACAAGCTATTTGTCACACAAGAACTAACAATATACAGATATTTGTTCTGTGGGTCTTGTAACATAAATCACACTTCTTTGCTCCAAATAATGTTAACAATTTGTTGTTACTATTGATTATATCCAACCATTTCTAAACCTGAAAAAGCCAAAGCATACATGTATATATGTGGTGAGCAGGACGGCCGAGGGACGTGAGAGAAAGTCGCGAGGCCGGTGGTGCGATTGCTAATGAGCAGCACCTGTGAAGCACACCGGTCTCGCATCTCTCACGAAGGAGCGGAGCCATAAAGGGGGAGCGACGGAGTGGATGATGGCGAGAGGAACAGGCCTGCTTTTGGTTGTATTTTATATTTTATTTGGTAAGCCAGCAGTCGTCCGTGAGGGGCTGCTGGCCGGCATTTTATATTTTATTTTGGGTAGCCAGCAGTCGTCCGTGAGGGGCTGCTGGCAGGTAATTTGTTTGTTTATTTTATTTAAATAAAGTTTTATTTTATTATTATTATCCGGTTCTTGCCTCCTTCTTCCCTGAACTTTGTTACAATATATCTTAGCTTTCATTTAAGATATATTTTTTTTCCTTCTTCTCTCCCTCAAGTGTATTTATTCAATTATTGCGAAAATGACCTTTACATAAAGGCTTTAACGTACCTAAGTTTAATCTTCATTGGCATATACTATGCCATAGCAGAACATCAATCATCACAATGTGTGCTTGAATTACGTTGTTGAGCCATTAAGCTTATTTCAGAATACTGAATCAAGTTTACCCCAAAGACCATATTAAGCTCCATCTGTTTACTTTGTGCTTGTGAGATAATGGAATGTATAGCAGAGTATGACGAAGACTGTGAGAAAACATGTCAGAGCTCCCAGTCTCAACAAACATTTTGCATAGGCTTGGTGGCTACGCACACAACCTCTGATGAGACAAACTAGAGGTTAGGGTAGTTTGGAAGGTTTTGGAGAGTGGTTAGCCTTAGTCTTAATTAATTAAAAATAATAGTAATAATATTAACAGTAAATTGATAATAACAAAAAAGTTGAACGTTTCTGCTTTGGAAGATAGTAAATCCTAAATATGATTATTTATGAAAGGCTTTAATTCATATTTTTTTTTTATTCTTATTTTTTTATGAGAGAGAATTATTTATTTAATAATTGTATTATATGGTTATTTAAATTTTGGTGTTTAGATTAAAATTACCTTTGATCAGGATGTAGATCCTGGAAAAATCTCATGACTCACACTATTGGCCACAATCAATAATTGCTATTATGCAAAAGCATTTCCTTCCACAACACAAAAGTACAGGGCCTAAAGTTTTGTTAAGGAGTGTTCACAAAGTTGAGGATTAAATGTACTAAAGACTCAATATTTATACATCATTAGTTCAAAAAGGTACCCCACCCCATGCATTGTTACAATCATTTCTCTTCTCAAAATAACAAACATTTACATAGTCACATTTCCAGCTATTTAACATATTTCTATTATTTTATTATAACATGTTTTCAGCATTTTTGCATAGAGATGGAGATCAAAATGCAAATGTGCTGGAAACAGATCAATACCTAAACTAAAATGATCAAATTGTTCTTTCATGGTGATGTTTTATATGGTTTGGCTGAAATATAATTTCTAAATATAGTCATAATTACTAAACAAGACTAAGTATAATAATAATTTATATATATATATATATATATATATATATATATATATATATATATATATATATATATATATATATATATAACCAGTAAAACATACAAATAAAAAACACTAAGGAAGTGTAACTGTAAAGATGGCATATGAAAATGGGTGCATGGTTGAAAGAAGAATATTAAAAATCAACATAAACATCTTTTGTTGAATATTAATGCATGTGGCTTCAAATTTCTGTGAGATCATTCTTCTTACTAGAATTTTTTATGTGGTATTTGAATTATGGATTCTAAAATCAGGTATGGAAATCTATCAGCGAAATGTTACATTATGCTGTCATGGAAGATAAACATTTGGCCCCACCTTTAGTTCAATCTTACGTCCCTTCTGAAGGACAAGTATAAAACTCTGAGCATAGGACTGTTTCTTTCTTATTGAACTTGCGGAGAGCTTGACGCTCCACCAACACCATGGGGATGTTAAAAAGAATATCTATAGGAGCGCTGATATGGGTGACACTGTCTATTGGACTTGCGGAAACACAAACCAGTAAGACAAATTTATAACAAGTGTTTCTCAATACTGGATTTTACTTTGATTGTAAAATTATTAGTTTTTTCTAGTAGAATTGTAGAAATACAATAATTATATATGCAGTTACAAGTAATGTCATGCTAATATTTTAAAAGTAATTTGTTCAGATTTATGAATTAACTTTATGAAATATCATCATTATTGGAATAATTAAAAAGAGAAGATAACTATCAAATGTTTATGAGATATTATAAAGCCAATTTATTGTAAATTAATTTCTGAAAAATGTACGATTTGTAAAGCATTCAAAGAAATTATTCTCACCTATGTTTTAACATGCACTTCTCAAACTCCTCCAGCATTTTTCACAACAATGAACATGCAACCAACATCTACAATAGAATTTGCTTTAGGTAAAAATCTCCAAATCATTGAAAATCAATGGTTTTTTCATAATCAACTTATAATCAACAAAACTAATTATTTACATTTTTTTTACCAGGACTGACTCCACAACACAATGAGCTGGTTTGTAGTGCTTGGGGGAACTACCATTTCAAGACCTATGATGGGGACTACTTCCAGCTTTCATCTTCCTGCAACTACATTTTTACATCGCATTGTTCGACCACCTATGAAGACTTTAACATCCAACTGAGGCATCAGGTGGTGAACAGTGATCCAACAATAAGCAAAATCATGATGAAACTACAGGGGACAACAATAGAGCTTACTAAAGGCTCTCTCAGCGTAAATGGGCAAATGTGAGTGATTCTGATAAAGTTTGTTTGATTTTTCAGATCATCTGACTTAGCTGTGTTGATTTCTGACTTCATCTCACATTGCTGTCAATCTTCACTTTGTTTGGCGGTGGTGGTGGTTTGGGAGTTGGAAAAAAAATAAAGTGTCTAATGTCACCACTTTATCTGTAGAGAGACACTTCCATTTACCAACTCTGAAGTTTTCATCGAGAAGATGACATCTTACATTGCAGTCAAGGCTGTTTTGGGGCTAGAAGCCATGTGGAATGAAGATGATTCTTTCATGGTAAGGATATCTTCATTATGCAACAAACCAGCCGCCTCCAATAGCCTACTTAATTAAAGGGTTAGTTCACCCCAAAATGAAGATTCTGTCATCATTTACTCACCCTCAAGTTGTTCAAAACCTGTATGTATTTCTTACTCCTGCTGAACACAAAAGTGGATATTTTGAACAATATGGGCCAAACAGTTGATGGGCCCCATTGACTTCCATAGTATGGAAAAAAAAAATTCTATGGAAGTCAATGGGGCAAAATGATGACAGAATTTCCATTTTTGGGTGAACTATCCCTTTAACCAACCAACAGGAGGAGGGCACTAATACAGGCGTAATGCAATCTATTTTTTAGGTCAAGTTAGATGAAAAATATCAAAACCAAACATGTGGACTGTGTGGTGACTTCAATGGAATCCAGGTTTACAATGAATTCATCAGTGATGGTATTTGTTCATTTATTTATTCATTTTTGCAATGCTGTCTGTTAAAAAAAAACAAAACACATATATTTTCTTGCATGTTTTACATGATTGTCCAGGGACAATAAAGAATCATTGCATGTCTTTTAGGATCTGCGCTGTCTGTTTCTGATTATGGGAACCTCTGGAAGATGGATGGTCCAACAGAAATCTGTAAGGAAGACAAGATATCTCTAGATGAAAACTGTGGAGATGAGGTAAGAAATGGAAAATTCAAATTTTTGAATGTGAATCAATTTATGTCACACGCAGGGTAGAATTTGGAATTATTATTATTGGTAGTCATCATTAATGTTAATGATTATTTTTTGTCCCGTTCTCCACAGAATTTTTGTCGTGATATCTTCTCCAGTTCAGTGTTCAGTGATTGCAGAGGTCTGGTTTCCATCGATTCATTTGTCCAAGTTTGCATGGAAGACTTATGCCATTGCAATGGCTCTTCTGGATCCTTCTGCCTATGCAAAACTATCGCTGAATATTCTAGACAGTGTGTACATGCAGGTGGAAGGCCTGAAGAATGGAGAACAGAATATTTTTGTCGTAAGTATGCCATGTTTAGGCTCATTCTTTTAGTTCTTTGTCAATGTTTGACTTACCATTGTGTGAGTTTTCAAAAGAAGATCTGGGGTTTAATTACCCTCTCAATCCTGCTGATCTAGAGTCTCCTCTTGTAGTTTTGTATTGTTTTTGATAACCGATGCCCTCTGTTTCCATATTGCAGCACATCCGTGCCCAGAAACCATGGTACACCAAGAGTGTGGAAATCCCTGTACTGACACCTGTACCAACCCTGAAAGAGGACAAGTGTGTGAGCGCCACTGTATTGATGGATGCTTCTGCCCTCCTGGTATAGTGTTTTTATTATGATTTTCCTTATTGACACTATATTCTAAAGTAATTAACTGACTATATTCATTTCACTGATACCTTCCTAATCTATTGTCTTTTTGTTTTTAATCTGATATTATTTTGTGTATTCCTCTGGTGGTCTACAGCCTTCTTTTTTTACTCTATGCTAAACTTGGTGACTTTTGTGGCACTTGCTATACGAACATACACACAATCTTGGACATGATTAGAAAAGTTTAAATGGTTGTCTAAATCCAGCTAACCTCAGCTAGCTTTACTACTGGTACACTGTAAAAAATGATTTTTGGTTAAGTAAATACTAGTGAAAAAACCCAATGTAATTTACTTGAAAAAGTTAGTTCAGGCAAGAATTTAAAAAACTAAGTAAATTCCATTTCAGTACTTATTTCAAGCGAGTATAAATGAAAGTGTAATATCAACTCAATAAAATTAAGTAAAAATTACTCAACTTTTCTGATACTGGGGTTCCCATCATGCACTGGACCTTGAATAATTAATGAGGTTCATTTTTCACTGGTTTCCAGCTGTATTTACACTGTTTTATCATTGATTTTTGTTTTCAGTATTAGTAAATTGCCATTTTGTGACATTTCGAGTAAATTTTTTTGCTTAAAACGACACATTCAAACACAAAAACGATCCATCAAATGTTACCACCATTGTTTATGTTTATGTTTATTATTTTGATCCCCATTAGCTGCTACATTAAGCAGCAGCTATTCTTCCTGGGGTCACAACATTTTAACAAAAAATTTAACATCAAAGCTGTACAACAATAAAGACAGATACAGAAGTGCACACAACATCATAAATCATCAAACTCTCACACACACACACACACTAAACGTAACATCAGAATACAAGCTCTTAAATATGCAAAATATTACCACTCTCTGGGTACAACACAAAATATGAAAATCACATTTCAATTATTATAGCTCATTGTCCAGTCATTATTAATTATAAAAATTACAATTACTCCAAAGTAAATAAATAGTCTCAATCTTTTGGAAAAACTAACATTGTGACTCTCTGAGACCAAAAATAATGGGAGCGAGTTCCATGCCACCACTGCTCTGTAACACGATGTCCTTTGAAGTTGATTAGTTCGACAGACAGGTAACAAGAAACGCCCTTCACTTGATTGACGAGTGGAATAAATATGAACGTCACTGAAGAAAGTCAATCTACCATAAATAATTTCAGGTGCTTTAGAAATAATTATATTTTTTAAGAATTTAATAAGAGAATAATTAATTCTACTCCTTACATGAAGCCATTGTGTATTGTCTACCAAGTATTGAGGTGTTTGCATTCACATAAGGCTTAAAGTCTGACATGATGTATATATAAATTACTTAGATGATCTAAGTAAAGAACATAATATAAATGACTAATACAATTCAAGATAATTGTTTTAGTGAAGTGTAAAAGGCAAAGGAAATCGGTATTAATCAACCTTTTACAAGCCGAGTTAAAATTACTTATTTTTTTGTAAAGTTTACTTAATTCCACATTCCAAGTAAATTTAACTTAAAGATTTCTAATTAAAGCATTTTCTAATTAAAGCATAGCATTTTCTGAGTGAGATCGTTTAGCAAGGTTTTTTCAAGTAAATCCTACTCCAAATTTTTTACAGTTTTTACTGATGTTCTGAAGATGTCCATTCTTTCTCAGTGAAAGTGAGCCCTGTCTAAGCCATTGCCCATTTTCCTTTCTCTCGCTTTAAGGCACTATTTTTGATGATATACACAAGACTGGCTGTATTCCACACAGTGAATGCTCCTGCATCCTTGGAGGTAAAATATTTGCATCTGGGGAGAATTACACAAGCAACTGCAGAGAGTGGTAAGCATCTGTTGTTTGAAATTCACACTCAATTTTCTAAAAAAAAAAAAAAAAAAGCTACTGTGTGTACTATATTGACCTGGTTTCACAGACAAGGCTTAAGATAGTCCCAGTCTAAAATTAATGTTTGAGCTGTTTTAACTGAAAGCAACTTGCACAGACATATCTTAAAATGTCTCAGTGCCAATGTTTTGTCTCAGGATGCACACCAGCAATTAATTTTTAAAGGCATGTTTAAATGTCCTAATTGAACTAACTTCTTGTGAAACCAGGCCTGAGTGTTTTAAAAGGTATAGGTTTACATTGACATTGTTATTTCCCATTTAGTACCTGTGAACAGGGGCAGTGGAATTGTAACCAAAAGGATTGTCCACGTGCGTGTTCAGTAGAAGGTGGATCCCATATTACCACTTATGATGGAAAAGCCTACACCTTTCATGGAGACTGCACTTACGTCCTATCCAAAGTATGTGTTTAAAGGCAATTACCTTTAGAGCAGTTTCTGCTTATAAACTAAAGAGCTTTAAGAAAGCCATTAAAATACGTTATGAGGCAGATATTAGTGATAATTTGTGGCTATTGCATGATTGATATGCAAGATAACATCCAAATGGTGCAGATTGTTGTGTGGTGGAAACAGGGATTAGATTTGCATGCCTGTAGTTTAAGAAAATAATTGGATATTTATTGAAGTTAACTATATATTGCTGTCTAGATCTATGTTAACAGTACAGAGAAATAGATTATGGCTGTATAAAGGATAAACAAAATGTGAGCCCACACAAAACCCTATCTTAAAAATGTTTCTGATTTTATTATTAAATATGTTAACAGTTCTATGGACGTTTTTAATATATTTAAATGGTTGGTAATTTAATCTTAATATTTCTTTAGTTTAGCCAATATTAATTAACTGGTCCATTTTTCTTTCTTTTGAAAGCAATGCACAGGAACAGAATTCACAATTCAAGGAGACCTGGTGAAATGTGGCGTGACTGAAACTGAAACCTGTTTGAAGGCAATAACTTTGGCATTGTCAAATGGAAATACTGTAAGTACTAAAAGTTATTGGGGTCGAAAAAACAAAAAGAAAAGACTTTTATCAAAAATGTATGAAACCACATCTAATGTTTCGTGTCACTGTATAAATATATAATCTGCATGTCTTTCTGAAGCATTTCTGAACAGAAACTATTTGTGTACACAGGTGTTTAAAGTGGATTCCAGTGGAAATATTGAGGTCAACAGAATAATTGCCCAGCTGCCACTTTTTACAGGTAGGCTAGGATTGGCAAATCAACAGCAAATGTAGGGGGGTAAATAAATTAATAAATTAATTAATAATAAGCACACAAATATAATTTTGCCTATTTAAACATTCAGTTGGTATACTAAATCAATTTTTGTTATCACAATAGAGCTATCACGTAGCTAAATGATATTAAAGCTAACTTTTGGCCATCCAGCGGTTAAAAAAAAATGAAACGTGTGTCTTGCGGAAGAAGATTGCTTTGGTTGTGCTTCGGCTCTGCTTCTTTGTGTGCATGACTATGGTTTGAGGCACCGGTAAACTACGTGGATTTGACATCTTATCAGAGCGGATAAACAAATAAACAACGGCTGTAGGCTATCTAAAACCCTCATACCCTTTCACATTACTCCAATAATATAGTTCACTGTATGAATAAAAATCATCGCGCGAATGAGGACAATGATGAGTGCCGTGACGGTATCTTATGGCGAGACCGGCCACCTAAACCTTAAAGCTACACTGTGTAACTCTTTTAGTTTATTCTTAGCTAAAAATACTTAGTTCTTTCAAAAATATTTGCGCTCATTAATGTATATTTACTTCGTTTAAGTAATAAAGTATTCTCGTGAGTGTATAATATGCCATTGAAAATCCATACGGGTAAGAGGTTCTAATGTCGGTCGCCATGTTGCCCCTCCATCTTGAAAGTACATTAGCCAAAGAGGGACATATCCGTTAAATCAAGCTTCGCCTTTCGCGTTTACGTCTGAGTTAACACTCATGGACGAGGTCGAACTGGAAGCCATGCTAATCTTGGACTACATTGGCCACTGAAGGAGTTCACTGGATGGTCATATACCTTTTCACCGCTAGATGGGGGTAAAAATCACACAGTGTAGCTTTAACAAACGTTACAAGATGCTGGAATACATTAGGCGCGGTGCTCACAGTGTATATTCTCTAGTTAGCGGCCAGTCTGTACATGTTGTATGGAATAAGTGCGCTTGATAATATTCACAGTAGTTTAGGACTCCACAACAAGTGTATATCACCTAAAATAGTGTGTGGGGGCCGTTTTTTGGGTCTGTTTTTACAACCAGTTTACAACATGAAATTTTGAAATTTTGCACACTGTCAATAACAACATTGATATTTTTATTTATTATTATTTTTATATAAAAAAGTTACATATAAACAGAGAAAAGTAATTTGATGAATATAGAAGAGCCTTTACAGTGATCTGATTTCAAATGGTGTTGGCACACATTGAATATTTGTTTTGAAAGACTGATCATGGTTATGTGAAGAACTAATTGATTACTATGTCTTGCCTTATATTAAACACACACCAATGTCTGTAATTCTAAACTTGTATTTTTATTTGATTTTCAGCTGATGTGAGCATTTTCAAGCCCTCCTCATTCTACATTATCATTCAGGCCCGTTTGATTGGGCTTCGTCTGGAGATCCAGCTTGAACCGTTAATGCAACTTTACATCACAGTCAATTCAGCGTACCAAGGAGAAACATGTGGTATTTATTTTTGCAGACCTCTTAGCATTAACCCTCTCGTACTATCCTCTGGACAAAAGCAGCGTATTTTACTTTATGCGAAGGCTTTCTGTATTTTGGGAATATTTACGTCTTCGGTGAATTTGATTTTATATCCTAGATTAATTTATTTTATCAATCAATCAATCCATAGGTCTTTGTGGAAATTTCAACAACATTGAGGCTGATGATTTTACAACCATTGGCGGACTCAGGGAAGGAACAGCTTTGGACTTTGCCAACACCTGGAAAACAAGAGCAAGTTGCCTTGATGCTAAAAGAAACTTTGAGAATCCTTGCAGTCTTAGCACTGAAAATGGTATGAATTTACCTTTACTGTTGTCATGTGATTTCCACAACATTCTTGCATTTGTAACTCTGGAACGTCATCAAGAACTGATCATTTTTTCTAAAAAAACACAGAGAAATATGCACAGCACTGGTGCTCCCTGCTGTCAGACCCTTCATCAGTGTTTGCCCCCTGCCACTCTGAAATCAGCCCGGAAGTCTACAAAGCAGTAAGTGAAATCTATAAGCTGTATCTTATAAGATATAATAAGATGTATTTTTATTTTCAAGCTGAATCTAACTTTTTCATACTTTTTAGAATTGTATATATGACAGCTGCAACTGTGAGAAGAGTGAGGACTGTATGTGTGCTGCATTGTCTTCATACGTACATGCATGTGCTGCAAGAGGGATTGCTCTTGATGGCTGGAGAGATGTTGCCTGCAGTGAGTGGCTTTCTTCTCAGAACGGCTTGAGAATATTTGATATTTATATTTGATAGCTTGACAAGCTGTTTTGAGATTTTACTTAAAAAGTCATGCTGATTTAAAACAACATGTGAGATGGGAGCTCAAATAAATGTATTTGCTCACATATGTTCATTAAGTGGATTGTAGTTCAACTCAAATAAATGACCTCTCCTTCTTCTCAGAAAAGTACACCCTAACTTGCCCCACCACCACGGTCTACTCCTATAAAATGACCAGCTGTGACCGCACTTGCCGATCCCTCAGCCAATCAGACAACACCTGCGCCATTGACTTTGTGCCAGTAGATGGCTGTGGCTGTGCAGAAGGAACATACATGAACGAGAATGGTGACTGTGTTGCATCTGCCAGCTGCTCATGCTATGATTCAGGCAAAATTATTCCTGCTGGGATCTCCATCTCCAAAGATGGAGGATCATGGTATGGACATGGAATTGGTTACATTTCTTATATTTTGTATACAGGGTTTTTTATGTCAAGGACACCCAAAACTCTTATGAATGGCACTTGACACCTCCTTATGGCATTCTTATGAAAATCTAACCACCTGTATATATACATTTTTAATAATATTAGGTTAAGATTGTGAGAAAAATAAAGAATTGATTTTAGTATCATCATTGTATTCAGGCCAAACTAAATTTGTATAGAGCATTTCACAATCTTTTTGCAAGTCTTCTTTTGCTCTTAAATTTTATAATAATTTTAACCAAGAGGGTGCTAGGGGTCCATGAACTTCAGTTTGAAAACCCCTTGTAGATTACTGTCCCCAATGTGATTTAATAATATTTAACTTAATATTTCAATTTCAGTATTTGCGAACAAGGGAAACTGAGCTGCACTGGTGGATCAACTGGGCAAGGTGTGTATCTGTATGTCTGTGTGTGAGAGAGAAGCTATATGTAAATTGTTTTTAGATTTATTTTCTTAGTGATTTTATTTGACATCATCTGCACTTATACCTTTAAGTGAATACATTGTCTAATCAATTCTTTGAATTTTTACTTTAAGAATGCAAAGAGCCAATGATGTTTTTCAACTGCTCCAGCGTTAGCCCTGATTCCAAGGGATCAGAGTGTCAGAAGAGCTGCAAAACATTAGACATGGCCTGTGTGAGTTACATGAACGCTTATAAAGGTGTAGATCATGCTTATGTTATTCTAAACCAGTATGCTACTTTCTCTGTTTCTGTGTAACACAAAACAAGAAATATGAATGACATGACATGGTCATAGTGCACTGTATACTTCTGCAATAGTACAGGGATTATAAAACACCAGAATTGCACCACAAAAGTAGTACCAGCTCTTATATGCAGAATGGAAAATGAGACAGACTGTACAGAAAAGAGCACTGTGAAGACACTATAAACTCTCTCCCTTTGTGTTCCACTGAGAAAAAAAACAGCATATGGGTTTAGAATGTCATTGGCGTAAGTAAACAACCAATAAATTGTAATATAAGGGTGAATTATTCCTTTCTGCAGTAATAATTTGTTGTGAAATATTGCATATGCATTACTGCAGATCAGCACAGAGTGTGTGTCTGGCTGTGTGTGCCCATCTGGGCTGGTGTCAGATGGGAAAGGTGGCTGCATTGCTGAAGACCTCTGTCCTTGCATCCATAATGGAGTTGCCTACCAACCTGGGGAAAGCATTAAGACTGATTGCAATACATGGTAAATACAACTGTGAGATTTTTAGTATTTTTTTTATATTTTAAATGCTTGTTTATAATGCACTTACATTACTTTTTGTAGTGCTTGTAAGAATAGACGATGGATTTGTACCACAAACCAGTGCAGTGGGACATGCAGCATTTATGGAGATGGTCATTATAGAACCTTTGATGAGAAAAGATACGTCTTTAGTGGAAACTGTGAATACAGCCTTGTTCAGGTATTAACCTTACACTTTTTTATGAGGCCTGAAGATTTTATTTGACTTAATCTAAATCTAAATGTTCATGTTACGCCTAGGACTTCTGCAATGGCACCAGTGGCACTTTCAGAGTCATTACTGAAAATATCCCTTGCGGATCCAGTGGCACCACTTGTTCCAAGGCTATCAAGCTTTTTCTTGGAGTGAGTTAACTCTTGGCATTTACCAAAGCAGGCATATCAAACCTTTAAATTAGTACAGAATGAACATTGCATTTGTCATTTATATTTCAGAGCAATGAGCTTAGATTGACAGATGGATCCTACCAAGTTGTTCACAGAGATGCAGGAGAGGAGATTCCCTACCAGATGCGCACTATGGGGCTTTACTTGGTGATTGAGGCCAGTAATGGTCTGATGCTCATTTGGGACAGAAAAACAACAATACACATCAAACTGAATCCAGAGTTTAATGTGAGTAACTTGGCGGGACTATCACCTCAATCTTTGTCAAGTCTATTTATTAAATATTATATATATACATATCGCAGTCATATTTATAATAACAGTGTCCTATTCATATTGACAGGGGCGTGTGTGTGGTCTATGTGGAAACTATGATGGGAACGCAAAAAATGACTTCACTACACGCAGTCAAGCAATTGCTGTCGAAGCCCTGGATTTTGTAAACAGCTGGAAGCTCTCTAGTTGTCCAGATGCAACTCTCATCCAAGAACCATGTGTCCATAATCCGTATAGAGAGGCCTGGGCAAAGAGGCAGTGCAGCATCATTACTAGCAAAGTCTTCTCAACATGTCATTCACAGGTACCTTCAACAAGCTATTTAGGGAACTTGAATATCCATATGTTAAGTATATGAAGAGTTCAGATGCAAAAGCCTCTAAATGCCATTTGAAATTTTCTTCTTTAATGATGATTTTTATCAAACTTGTATATTTAAGTTCAGTAATTTCACTTAAATAACAATTAATAGGTAATCTTCATTGCCATTTAAGTGAAATCACTGAAATTAAATATACAAGCTTGATAAAAATGATCATTCTAGAAGAAAATTTCAAATGGCACTTAGAGGCTTTTGCATCTGAACTCTTCATATTATGTCTGAAAAATCGATCGCATTTACCAGCCACATTGTTATGAATATTGCTTTAAAGGTGGACCCCTCTCCTTTTTATGATGCTTGTGTGAGAGACGCATGCGCCTGTGATAGTGGTGGAGATTATGAATGTTTTTGTACGGCTGTAACAGCCTATGCACAAGCCTGTAACGAGGCTGGAGCCTGTGTTGCCTGGAGAACACCTAAAATATGCCGTGAGTCACTGATCGCATTGTCATCAGATATGATGAAATGGAATAACTAAAAACAAGTTTAAGGTTTGCCTTTTCGTTTCAGCATTGTTCTGTGATTATTACAATCCCCCTGGTGAATGTGAGTGGCATTACCAACCTTGTGGAGCTCCTTGTATGCAGACATGCAGAAACCCTTCTGGAAATTGCTCTAGTCAGATACCAGCACTTGAAGGTGAGAACTCGCAATTACAACCAGTTCTATCATTTGCATGTTATTGAGAAAACAACTATAAATACTTGTATTTGGAAGAAACACTGAAATAATTTTGTCACATCACACTTATTTTGTATTCTATTAAACACATATTTTTAAACAATGAATAATAATCAGTGTACATTTACTACTGTAGATAGAAACACTAGAGATAATTTTGCTTGAGCTTAAAAAAATTTAATTTTTGTCAAGTATTCATGCAAATGTATCATTAAAATATCAGAATCATAAAAAAAATCCCCTAAACTGGAACAGTTTATAGAATACAGTAGTTAGTGTCTTCACAACATTTGGCACAACAATTCACTGAAATCTATTCTTACTTTTAACTTCACATTGCGTCATCAGGATTTTCTCTGATTTATATTTTTCCCTTTGAACCTTTTTTAGGATGCTATCCTAAATGTCCTCCGGAGCAACCTGTTTTTGATGAGGACAACATGAAGTGTGTGACACAGGAAGATTGTGGCTGCTTTGTTGAAATGTTACATTATCAAATTGGCCAGCAGGTGCCAACCACAGAAAACTGTCAGTCATGGTATGTGTATTTTCTACTCATATCCAAGTTTCATATAGGTTACTAACAGTTTTAAAATTTCCTATGTGTGCTTTTTTCATGCAGTTATTGTTCATCAACTGGTGTTATCTGTGACTTTGATGTAAATGGTAAGAATTTTGCCATTTCAGTTATAGTTTAGTTTGAAGATTGGTTTAGTTTAGTTGAAAGCAGAATCTACTTTCATTACATAATTTTTTCATACTTTTTCTTCATTTACAGCATGTACATGCCAATACAACAATGTAGAGTACTACTTTGGAGATATAATTTATCACACAACGGATGGACTGGGAGGATGTATCACAGGCAGATGTTCAGTCAATGGAACTATTGAGAGGACTTTGATACCTTGTGAAACGACTGCTGTCCCAACAGTCACATCCCCCCTGACCACAACACAGAAATTAACACCAACCCCGACAACAGTTTTTGTCTTCAGCACCCCAGGTACCTTGTTATTTCTGTAGTAGACTGTTTTTCCTCATATATTGCTAGAATATTTAGGGTTCATTCATTGGAAATCAAAGCTTATTAAGCATTAGTTATCCTGGGAGGATTTGTAGTAGTAAACATTGATTATTTTAATTCAAATACAAATGATCACAACTTCTCCAGACAAAGGAACTGAAAAATATTTTTAAATTATTCAAACACTGAAATGAATAAGATTAATAGCAAATTAACATTTTTGTATTGTAAAATACATGTATTTTATATTAATTTGCTATTAATCTTGTTTACTTTAAGATTTTTCTTATTGAATGCTTATTTTACATTCATGTTACATTTCATAACTTATTTAATTGATGACCACAGAATACACTTCACCGGAAACTGAAAAAGAAACAACCACAACTCTTGAGGTTTTATCTACATCCAACAAGCCAGAACATTTGACAAGTGGACCAACAACTGAAGTTATTTTAACTGCTTCTACTGCAGAAATTAAACATTCAACTGAACAACTGGTATATGTAACTTCAAAGCCTTCAACGTCATCAGAACAAACATCAACACTGTCCTTATCAACGACAGCAAAGAGAACAACGGTCACTGAAAGTTCCATAGAGACACAAAGTACAGTAACATCGAAAACCTCAATTGCACCCATTACAAAAACACTTCCAACAGTAACTGGTAAAGTGTGGACAACACTTTCCACAGAATCACAATCTGTGTCCACACTTCAGACGACTGGAGATCACACCACTGAGTATGAATTTACTTCGTTACCTGAAACATCAACATCTACAAGCACATCTCTCCCAGAGACACAAACCTCATTACCAGTTGTTACATCCATGCAACCAACAACGCTAACAAAGACAACTGCTGTGCCAGTCACGGCAACAACAGTGACTGTTGAATCGACCACTGGATATGAGGTTAGCACTCAGGGTGTTTCTTCAACAACAAAAGCAGTGAAAGTTGAAACAACTCTTTCAACCACTACACCAGCCATCTCATCAACCACTGTCCTTGTTGAGGAGGGAAGCACCACTGTCCAGCCACCTACAGAAACATCATCTCCAAGCAGTGTCTACACAACTTCTAAATCATCTACAGCTACTCAAACAACTGGAGAAGTAACATCAACTGAAACTGTAACTGAAAACGAATTGACCACATCTCCCACATATTTGCCCACAACCAGGCCGCCAAAAGTGGTAACAACTGGTCAAACAAGCCTACCAACAACTACAGCCACAACCACTTTGGAAGAGTTAACAGCCACATCATCTGAAACGTCGACATCCCCTAGCACATCTCTCCCAGTGACACAAACTTCACTACCAGTCGTTACATCCACTCAACCAACAACGCTAACAAAGACAACTGCTGTGCCAGTCAGTACACTTGTGTCAACAACAGTGAGTGTTGAGTCGTCCACTGCGTATGAGGTTAGCACTCAGGGTGTTTCTTCAACAACAAAACCAGTCAAAGCTGAAACAACTCTTTCAACCACCACACCAGCTATGCCATCCACCACTGTCCTTGTCGAGGAGGGCAGCACCACTGTCCAGCCAAGTACAGAAACATCATCTCCAAGCAGTGTCTACACAACTTCTAAATCATCTACAGCTACTCAAACAACTGGAGAAGTAACATCAACTGAAACTGTAACTGAAAACGAATTGACCACATCTCCCACATCTTTGTCCACCACCAGGCCACCAAAGGTGGTAACAAGTGGTCAAACAAGACTACCAACAACTACAGCCACGACCACTTTGGAAGAGTTAACAGCCACATCATCTGAAACGTCGACATCCCCTAGCACATCTCTCCCAGTGACACAAACTTCACTACCAGTCGTTACATCCACTCAACCAACAACGCTAACAAAGACAACTGCTGTGCCAGTCAGTACACTTGTGTCAACAACAGTGAGTGTTGAGTCGTCCACTGCGTATGAGGTTAGCACTCAGGGTGTTTCTTCAACAACAAAACCAGTCAAAGCTGAAACAACTCTTTCAACCACCACACCAGCTATCCCATCCACCACTGTCCTTGTCGAGGAGGGCAGCACCACTGTCCAGCCGAGTACAGAAACATCATCTCCAAGCAGTGTCTACACAACTTCTAAATCATCTACAGCTACTCAAACAACTGGAGAAGTAACATCAACTGAAACTGTAACTGAAAACGAATTGACCACATCTCCCACATCTTTGTCCACCACCAGGCCACCAAAGGTGGTAACAAGTGGTCAAACAAGACTACCAACAACTACAGCCACGACCACTTTGGAAGAGTTAACAGCCACATCATCTGAAACGTCGACATCCCCTAGCACATCTCTCCCAGTTACACAAACTTCACTACCAGTCGTTACATCCACTCAACCAACAACGCTAACAAAGACAACTGCTGTGCCAGTCAGTACACTTGTGTCAACAACAGTGAGTGTTGAGTCGTCCACTGCGTATGAGGTTAGCACTCAGGGTGTTTCTTCAACAACAAAACCAGTCAAAGCTGAAACAACTCTTTCAACCACCACACCAGCTATGCCATCCACCACTGTCCTTGTCGAGGAGGGCAGCACCACTGTCCAGCCAAGTACAGAAACATCATCTCCAAGCAGTGTCTACACAACTTCTAAATCATCTACAGCTACTCAAACAACTGGAGAAGTAACATCAACTGAAACTGTAACTGAAAACGAATTGACCACATCTCCCACATCTTTGTCCACCACCAGGCCACCAAAGGTGGTAACAAGTGGTCAAACAAGACTACCAACAACTACAGCCACGACCACTTTGGAAGAGTTAACAGCCACATCATCTGAAACGTCGACATCCCCTAGCACATCTCTCCCAGTGACACAAACTTCACTACCAGTCGTTACATCCACTCAACCAACAACGCTAACAAAGACAACTGCTGTGCCAGTCAGTACACTTGTGTCAACAACAGTGAGTGTTGAGTCGTCCACTGCGTATGAGGTTAGCACTCAGGGTGTTTCTTCAACAACAAAACCAGTCAAAGCTGAAACAACTCTTTCAACCACCACACCAGCTATCCCATCCACCACTGTCCTTGTCGAGGAGGGCAGCACCACTGTCCAGCCACGTACAGAAACATCATCTCCAAGCAGTGTCTACACAACTTCTAAATCATCTACAGCTACTCAAACAACTGGAGAAGTAACATCAACTGAAACTGTAACTGAAAACGAATTGACCACATCTCCCACATCTTTGTCCACCACCAGGCCACCAAAGGTGGTAACAAGTGGTCAAACAAGACTACCAACAACTACAGCCACGACCACTTTGGAAGAGTTAACAGCCACATCATCTGAAACGTCGACATCCCCTAGCACATCTCTCCCAGTGACACAAACTTCACTACCAGTCGTTACATCCACTCAACCAACAACGCTAACAAAGACAACTGCTGTGCCAGTCAGTACACTTGTGTCAACAACAGTGAGTGTTGAGTCGTCCACTGCGTATGAGGTTAGCACTCAGGGTGTTTCTTCAACAACAAAACCAGTCAAAGCTGAAACAACTCTTTCAACCACCACACCAGCTATCCCATCCACCACTGTCCTTGTCGAGGAGGGCAGCACCACTGTCCAGCCAAGTACAGAAACATCATCTCCAAGCAGTGTCTACACAACTTCTAAATCATCTACAGCTACTCAAACAACTGGAGAAGTAACATCAACTGAAACTGTAACTGAAAACGAATTGACCACATCTCCCACATCTTTGTCCACCACCAGGCCACCAAAGGTGGTAACAAGTGGTCAAACAAGACTACCAACAACTACAGCCACGACCACTTTGGAAGAGTTAACAGCCACATCATCTGAAACGTCGACATCCCCTAGCACATCTCTCCCAGTGACACAAACTTCACTACCAGTCGTTACATCCACTCAACCAACAACGCTAACAAAGACAACTGCTGTGCCAGTCAGTACACTTGTGTCAACAACAGTGAGTGTTGAGTCGTCCACTGCGTATGAGGTTAGCACTCAGGGTGTTTCTTCAACAACAAAACCAGTCAAAGCTGAAACAACTCTTTCAACCACCACACCAGCTATCCCATCCACCACTGTCCTTGTCGAGGAGGGCAGCACCACTGTCCAGCCAAGTACAGAAACATCATCTCCAAGCAGTGTCTACACAACTTCTAAATCATCTACAGCTACTCAAACAACTGGAGAAGTAACATCAACTGAAACTGTAACTGAAAACGAATTGACCACATCTCCCACATCTTTGTCCACCACCAGGCCACCAAAGGTGGTAACAAGTGGTCAAACAAGACTACCAACAACTACAGCCACGACCACTTTGGAAGAGTTAACAGCCACATCATCTGAAACGTCGACATCCCCTAGCACATCTCTCCCAGTTACACAAACTTCACTACCAGTCGTTACATCCACTCAACCAACAACGCTAACAAAGACAACTGCTGTGCCAGTCAGTACACTTGTGTCAACAACAGTGAGTGTTGAGTCGTCCACTGCGTATGAGGTTAGCACTCAGGGTGTTTCTTCAACAACAAAACCAGTCAAAGCTGAAACAACTCTTTCAACCACCACACCAGCTATCCCATCCACCACTGTCCTTGTCGAGGAGGGCAGCACCACTGTCCAGCCAAGTACAGAAACATCATCTCCAAGCAGTGTCTACACAACTTCTAAATCATCTACAGCTACTCAAACAACTGGAGAAGTAACATCAACTGAAACTGTAACTGAAAACGAATTGACCACATCTCCCACATCTTTGTCCACCACCAGGCCACCAAAGGTGGTAACAAGTGGTCAAACAAGACTACCAACAACTACAGCCACGACCACTTTGGAAGAGTTAACAGCCACATCATCTGAAACGTCGACATCCCCTAGCACATCTCTCCCAGTGACACAAACTTCACTACCAGTCGTTACATCCACTCAACCAACAACGCTAACAAAGACAACTGCTGTGCCAGTCAGTACACTTGTGTCAACAACAGTGAGTGTTGAGTCGTCCACTGCGTATGAGGTTAGCACTCAGGGTGTTTCTTCAACAACAAAACCAGTCAAAGCTGAAACAACTCTTTCAACCACCACACCAGCTATCCCATCCACCACTGTCCTTGTCGAGGAGGGCAGCACCACTGTCCAGCCAAGTACAGAAACATCATCTCCAAGCAGTGTCTACACAACTTCTAAATCATCTACAGCTACTCAAACAACTGGAGAAGTAACATCAACTGAAACTGTAACTGAAAACGAATTGACCACATCTCCCACATCTTTGTCCACCACCAGGCCACCAAAGGTGGTAACAAGTGGTCAAACAAGACTACCAACAACTACAGCCACGACCACTTTGGAAGAGTTAACAGCCACATCATCTGAAACGTCGACATCCCCTAGCACATCTCTCCCAGTGACACAAACTTCACTACCAGTCGTTACATCCACTCAACCAACAACGCTAACAAAGACAACTGCTGTGCCAGTCAGTACACTTGTGTCAACAACAGTGAGTGTTGAGTCGTCCACTGCGTATGAGGTTAGCACTCAGGGTGTTTCTTCAACAACAAAACCAGTCAAAGCTGAAACAACTCTTTCAACCACCACACCAGCTATCCCATCCACCACTGTCCTTGTCGAGGAGGGCAGCACCACTGTCCAGCCAAGTACAGAAACATCATCTCCAAGCAGTGTCTACACAACTTCTAAATCATCTACAGCTACTCAAACAACTGGAGAAGTAACATCAACTGAAACTGTAACTGAAAACGAATTGACCACATCTCCCACATCTTTGTCCACCACCAGGCCACCAAAGGTGGTAACAAGTGGTCAAACAAGACTACCAACAACTACAGCCACGACCACTTTGGAAGAGTTAACAGCCACATCATCTGAAACGTCGACATCCCCTAGCACATCTCTCCCAGTGACACAAACTTCACTACCAGTCGTTACATCCACTCAACCAACAACGCTAACAAAGACAACTGCTGTGCCAGTCAGTACACTTGTGTCAACAACAGTGAGTGTTGAGTCGTCCACTGCGTATGAGGTTAGCACTCAGGGTGTTTCTTCAACAACAAAACCAGTCAAAGCTGAAACAACTCTTTCAACCACCACACCAGCTATCCCATCCACCACTGTCCTTGTCGAGGAGGGCAGCACCACTGTCCAGCCAAGTACAGAAACATCATCTCCAAGCAGTGTCTACACAACTTCTAAATCATCTACAGCTACTCAAACAACTGGAGAAGTAACATCAACTGAAACTGTAACTGAAAACGAATTGACCACATCTCCCACATCTTTGTCCACCACCAGGCCACCAAAGGTGGTAACAAGTGGTCAAACAAGACTACCAACAACTACAGCCACGACCACTTTGGAAGAGTTAACAGCCACATCATCTGAAACGTCGACATCCCCTAGCACATCTCTCCCAGTGACACAAACTTCACTACCAGTCGTTACATCCACTCAACCAACAACGCTAACAAAGACAACTGCTGTGCCAGTCAGTACACTTGTGTCAACAACAGTGAGTGTTGAGTCGTCCACTGCGTATGAGGTTAGCACTCAGGGTGTTTCTTCAACAACAAAACCAGTCAAAGCTGAAACAACTCTTTCAACCACCACACCAGCTATCCCATCCACCACTGTCCTTGTCGAGGAGGGCAGCACCACTGTCCAGCCAGTACAGAAACATCATCTCCAAGCAGTGTCTACACAACTTCTAAATCATCTACAGCTACTCAAACAACTGGAGAAGTAACATCAACTGAAACTGTAACTGAAAACGAATTGACCACATCTCCCACATCTTTGTCCACCACCAGGCCACCAAAGGTGGTAACAAGTGGTCAAACAAGACTACCAACAACTACAGCCACGACCACTTTGGAAGAGTTAACAGCCACATCATCTGAAACGTCGACATCCCCTAGCACATCTCTCCCAGTGACACAAACTTCACTACCAGTCGTTACATCCACTCAACCAACAACGCTAACAAAGACAACTGCTGTGCCAGTCAGTACACTTGTGTCAACAACAGTGAGTGTTGAGTCGTCCACTGCGTATGAGGTTAGCACTCAGGGTGTTTCTTCAACAACAAAACCAGTCAAAGCTGAAACAACTCTTTCAACCACCACACCAGCTATCCCATCCACCACTGTCCTTGTCGAGGAGGGCAGCACCACTGTCCAGCCAAGTACAGAAACATCATCTCCAAGCAGTGTCTACACAACTTCTAAATCATCTACAGCTACTCAAACAACTGGAGAAGTAACATCAACTGAAACTGTAACTGAAAACGAATTGACCACATCTCCCACATCTTTGTCCACCACCAGGCCACCAAAGGTGGTAACAAGTGGTCAAACAAGACTACCAACAACTACAGCCACGACCACTTTGGAAGAGTTAACAGCCACATCATCTGAAACGTCGACATCCCCTAGCACATCTCTCCCAGTGACACAAACTTCACTACCAGTCGTTACATCCACTCAACCAACAACGCTAACAAAGACAACTGCTGTGCCAGTCAGTACACTTGTGTCAACAACAGTGAGTGTTGAGTCGTCCACTGCGTATGAGGTTAGCACTCAGGGTGTTTCTTCAACAACAAAACCAGTCAAAGCTGAAACAACTCTTTCAACCACCACACCAGCTATCCCATCCACCACTGTCCTTGTCGAGGAGGGCAGCACCACTGTCCAGCCAAGTACAGAAACATCATCTCCAAGCAGTGTCTACACAACTTCTAAATCATCTACAGCTACTCAAACAACTGGAGAAGTAACATCAACTGAAACTGTAACTGAAAACGAATTGACCACATCTCCCACATCTTTGTCCACCACCAGGCCACCAAAGGTGGTAACAAGTGGTCAAACAAGACTACCAACAACTACAGCCACGACCACTTTGGAAGAGTTAACAGCCACATCATCTGAAACGTCGACATCCCCTAGCACATCTCTCCCAGTGACACAAACTTCACTACCAGTCGTTACATCCACTCAACCAACAACGCTAACAAAGACAACTGCTGTGCCAGTCAGTACACTTGTGTCAACAACAGTGAGTGTTGAGTCGTCCACTGCGTATGAGGTTAGCACTCAGGGTGTTTCTTCAACAACAAAACCAGTCAAAGCTGAAACAACTCTTTCAACCACCACACCAGCTATCCCATCCACCACTGTCCTTGTCGAGGAGGGCAGCACCACTGTCCAGCCAAGTACAGAAACATCATCTCCAAGCAGTGTCTACACAACTTCTAAATCATCTACAGCTACTCAAACAACTGGAGAAGTAACATCAACTGAAACTGTAACTGAAAACGAATTGACCACATCTCCCACATCTTTGTCCACCACCAGGCCACCAAAGGTGGTAACAAGTGGTCAAACAAGACTACCAACAACTACAGCCACGACCACTTTGGAAGAGTTAACAGCCACATCATCTGAAACGTCGACATCCCCTAGCACATCTCTCCCAGTGACACAAACTTCACTACCAGTCGTTACATCCACTCAACCAACAACGCTAACAAAGACAACTGCTGTGCCAGTCAGTACACTTGTGTCAACAACAGTGAGTGTTGAGTCGTCCACTGCGTATGAGGTTAGCACTCAGGGTGTTTCTTCAACAACAAAACCAGTCAAAGCTGAAACAACTCTTTCAACCACCACACCAGCTATCCCATCCACCACTGTCCTTGTCGAGGAGGGCAGCACCACTGTCCAGCCACGTACAGAAACATCATCTCCAAGCAGTGTCTACACAACTTCTAAATCATCTACAGCTACTCAAACAACTGGAGAAGTAACATCAACTGAAACTGTAACTGAAAACGAATTGACCACATCTCCCACATCTTTGTCCACCACCAGGCCACCAAAGGTGGTAACAAGTGGTCAAACAAGACTACCAACAACTACAGCCACGACCACTTTGGAAGAGTTAACAGCCACATCATCTGAAACTTTGACATCCCCTAGCACATCTTTCCCAGTGACACAAACTTCACTACCAGTCGTGACATCCACTCAACCAACAACACTAACAAAGACAACTGCTGTGCCAGTCAGTACACTTGTGTCAACAACAGTGAGTGCTGAATCGTCCACTGAGTATGAAGTTAGCACGCAGGGTGTTTCTTCAACAACAAAACCAGTGAAAGCTGAAACAACTCTTTCAACCACCACACCAGCCATCACTTCCACCACTGTCCTTGTCGAGGAGGGAAGCACCACTGTCCAGCCATCTACAGAAACATCATCTCCAAGCAGTGTCTACACAACTACTAAATCATCTACAGCTACTCAAACAACCGGAGAAGTAACAACAACTGAGACTGTAACTGAGAACGAACTGACCACATCTCCCACACATTTGTCCACCACCAGGCCGCCAAAGGTGGTAACAACTGGTCAAACAATCCTACCAACAACTACAGCCACAACCACTTTGGAAGAGTTGACAGCTACATCATCTGAAACGTCGACATCCCCAAGCACATCTCTCCCAGTGACACAAACTTCACTACCAGTCATTACATCCACTCAACCAACAACGCTAACAAAGACAACTGCTGTGCCAGTCAGTACACTTGTGTCAACAACAGTGAGTGTTGAATCGTCCACTGGTAGACAATCGTCTACATCCAACAAGCCAGAAAAATTGACAAGTGGACCAACAACTGAAGTTATTTTAACTGCTTCTACTGCACAAATTAAACATTCAACTGAACAACTGGTATTTGTAACTTCAAAGCCTTCAACATCATCAGATCAAACATCAACACTCTCCTTATCAACGACAGCAAAGAGAACAACGGTCACTGAAAGTTCCATAGAGACACAAAGTACAGTAACATCAAAAACCTCAATTGCACCCATTACAAAAACACTTCCAACAGTCACTGGTAAAGTGTGGACAACACTTTCCACAGAATCACAATCTGTGTCCACACTTCAAACGACTGGAGATCACACCACTGGGTATGAATTTACTTCGTTATCTGAAACATCAACATCCCCTAGCACATCTCTCCCAGAGACACAAACCTCATTACCAGTTGTTACATCCATGCAACCAACAACGCTAACAAAGACAACTGCTGTGCCACTCAGTACAATTGTGTCAACAACAGTTAGTGTTGAATCGTCCACTGGGTATGAGGTTAGCACTCAGGGTGTTTCTTCAACAACAAAACCAGTCAAAGCTGAAACAACTCTTTCAACCACCACACCAGCTATCCCATCCACCACTGTCTTTGTCGAGGAGGGAAGCACCACTGTCCAGCCACCTACAGAAACATCATCTCCAAGCAGTGTCTACACAACTTCAAAATCATCTACAGCTACTCAAACAACTGGAGAAGTAACAACAACTGAGACTGTAACTGAAAACGAATTGACCACATCTCCCACACTTTTGTCTACCACCAGGCCACCAAAGGTGGTAACAACTGGTCAAACAAATCTACCAACAACTACAGCCACGACCACATTAGAAGAGTTGACAGCTACATCATCTGAAACGTTGACATCCCCTAGCACATCTCTCCCAGTGACACAAACTTCACTACCAATCGTTACATCCACTCAACCAACAACACTAACAGAGACAACTGCTGTGCCAGTCAGTACACTTGTGTCAACAACAGTGAGAGTCGAATCATCCACTGGGTATGAGGTTAGCACTCAGGGTGTTTCTTCAACAACAAAACCAGTCAAAGCTGAAACAACTCTTTCAACCACCACACCAGCCATCCCATCCACCACTGTCCTTGTTGAGGAGGGAAGCACCACTGTCCAGCCACCTACAGAAACATCATCTCCAAGCAGTGTCTACACAACTTCAAAATCATCTACAGCTACTCAAACAACTGGAGAAGTAACAACAACTGAGACTGTAACTGAAAACGAATTGACCACATCTCCCACACTTTTGTCCACCACCAGGCCGCCAAAGGTGGTAACAACTGGTCAAACAAATCTACCAACAACTACAGCCACGACCACATTAGAAGAGTTGACAGCTACATCATCTGAAACGTTGACATCCCCTAGCACATCTCTCCCAGTGACACAAACTTCACTACCAATTGTTACATCCACTCAACCAACAACACTAACAGAGACAACTGCTGTGCCAGTCAGTACACTTGTGTCAACAACAGTGAGAGTCGAATCATCCACTGGGTATGAGGTTAGCACTCAGGGTGTTTCTTCAACAACAAAACCAGTCAAAGCTGAAACAACTCTTTCAACCACCACACCAGCTATCCCATCCACCACTGTCCTTGTCGAGGAGGGCAGCACCACTGTCCAGCCGAGTACAGAAACATCATCTCCAAGCAGTGTCTACACAACTTCTAAATCATCTACAGCTACTCAAACAACTGGAGAAGTAACATCAACTGAAACTGTAACTGAAAACGAATTGACCACATCTCCCACATCTTTGTCCACCACCAGGCCACCAAAGGTGGTAACAAGTGGTCAAACAAGACTACCAACAACTACAGCCACGACCACTTTGGAAGAGTTAACAGCCACATCATCTGAAACGTCGACATCCCCTAGCACATCTCTCCCAGTTACACAAACTTCACTACCAGTCGTTACATCTACTCAACCAACAACGCTAACAAAGACAACTGCTGTGCCAGTCAGTACATTTGTGTCAACAACAGTGAGTGTTGAGTCGTCCACTGCGTATGAGGTTAGCACTCAGGGTGTTTCTTCAACAACAAAACCAGTCAAAGCTGAAACAACTCTTTCAACCACCACACCAGCTATCCCATCCACCACTGTCCTTGTCGAGGAGGGCAGCACCACTGTCCAGCCAAGTACAGAAACATCATCTCCAAGCAGTGTCTACACAACTTCTAAATCATCTACAGCTACTCAAACAACTGGAGAAGTAACATCAACTGAAACTGTAACTGAAAACGAATTGACCACATCTCCCACATCTTTGTCCACCACCAGGCCACCAAAGGTGGTAACAAGTGGTCAAACAAGACTACCAACAACTACAGCCACGACCACTTTGGAAAAGTTAACAGCCACATCATCTGAAACGTCGACATCCCCTAGCACATCTCTCCCAGTGACACAAACTTCACTACCAGTCGTTACATCCACTCAACCAACAACGCTAACAAAGACAACTGCTGTGCCAGTCAGTACACTTGTGTCAACAACAGTTAGTGTTGAATCGTCCACTGCGTATGAGGTTAGCACTCAGGGTGTTTCTTCAACAACAAAACCAGTCAAAGCTGAAACAACTCTTTCAACCACCACACCAGCCATCCCATCCACCACTGTCCTTGTTGAGGAGGGAAGCACCACTGTCCAGCTACCTACAGAAACATCATCCCCAAGCAGTGTCTACACAACTTCAAAATCCTCTACAGCTACTCAAACAACTGGAGAAGTAACAACAACTGAGACTGTAACTGAGAATGATTTGACCACATCTGAGACACATTTGTCAACCACCAAGCCTCCGAAGGTGATAACAACTGGCCTACCAACAACTACAGCAACATCCACTTTAGAAGAGGAAACTCTACCATATTTCACCCATTCTTTGACTTCAGAATCCTCCCTATACTCAACCACTTCTATTATTTGTTGTCTCGTGAATGGCACACATTTTCAATCAGGTAAAAACACTTCTCATTTTATATATATATATATATATATATATATATATGTATGTATTAGTATTATTGAATATTTGAGAGACAGTATAAAATTGTGTAATTTGTGTCTTTTACAGGTGATATAATTTATAATGTTACTGATGGCTTTGGTTGGTGCTTTACTGCATACTGTAATGCAACTTGTGATATCGTGAAGATTTCAACATCTTGTGGAACCTCTCCATCACCATCCATTTCTCCTGAAACAACCACATATTCTAGCACATCAACAATAGGCACAAAACAACCCGTCACATTAATATCCACAACTAATACAAACACAGAAGTAACAACTACAAACTTTGGGCCTAAGTGTGATTCCCTTGATCCACCAAGACAGGTACATCCTACTTTAAATAACTTGGTTCTTGTTTCATATGTTCTATCATCAGTAGGCCCACCACCCTCCATTTCAGCAGAAAAACAAGAATATCAAAATTAATTTAGCATGTTTTCATTTGATAGGCATTTTTTATCCAAAGCAACTTACATTGCATTGGATAAGTAGTTTTGGATATCATATTCAATAATAACATTTCAGCAAGCTAAAACGGGTTGAACCTGACCAGTTTTAATTGATTTTGCAGCCCAATGATACATGGCAGAGTGGATGTCAAATGTGTCAGTGTGAGAGTGAAACACTGAGGGTCGTTTGCCAGCCTGTTACTTGTCCTGTTTCACCATCTGTTACTTGTGATAAGCCTGGACAAGTCCTTGTCAACAAAACAATTGACTGCTGTGAGATCTATGAATGCAGTAAGTGATCTGAACACAACACATATTGGGGACACAGGCATTTTAAAACAGATGCTTCCATAAGTCCATATAACAATTAATTTAATTAATATTTTTAGTTTTATATATTTCATCTATTTTTATATGTTTAATGTTAAACTGGTTTTCAGCTGATGAGCCTCTTTGACTTGTAAAAGTTAAGCAGCACATTTGTGGTCTAAACATTTATTGTAGAAATGTCTGTACATTTAAAATGAAATGCTAAACAAAAATGTTTTATATATATTTCTACAGGTTGCGATATAAATCTGTGCCCTATTCCCTCAATACAATGTCCACTGGGCTTTATACCATCCTTCAGTATCACTCCAGATAACTGCTGTCCAGAATTTGTTTGCTGTCAGTATAAAAAACAGTTCTCAATGAATGATAATTTACTGTTTTGGTATTATGCAATGCACAGGTGTGAACTCAATTCATTTCTTATTCTTTACAGCACCCATGGAAGTTTGTGTCCATAATACCACAGTGTATCAGGTATTTTTTTTTTTTTAGAATTTTAAAGGGTTAGTTCACCCAAAAATGAAAATTCTGTCAGTTTTTACTCACCCTCATGTTGTTCCAAACCTCTATGTGTTTATTTGTTCTGCTGAACGCACAGGAAGATATTTTTAAGAATGTTTTAATCAAACAGATCTCATTCCCCATTGACTTCCATAGTAGGAAAAAATACTATGGTAGTCAATGGGGAATGAGATCTGTTTGATTAAAACATTCTTCCAAATATCTTCCTTTGTGTTCAGCAGAACAAATAAACACATAGAGGTTTGGAACAACATGAGGGTGAGTAAAAACTGACAGAATTTTCATTTTTGGGTGAACTAACCCTTTAAGATTTTTGTGAATAAATAAATAGCTTTTAAAATATCTAAATAACTTACGGGCACACTTATTCCCTCTCACTCTTTTCCTCTCTAGCCTGGCTCACCTATCCCAAGTGATGATCCTTGTACACTTTGTCACTGTGGTTGGAATGTAGACCCTGAAACAAAACTTAATTCCCCAGAGTGTGTGATCGCTGATTGCTATCACACACTCTATAACTGTCCAGAGGTAAAGATGTCTATTTATGCATGTAATGAAGACTAGTTGGGTTATACATGTGGATAATAAACAAAGACAGCTTTAAAAGAACACAATGCCCAGTTAGATATACATTTCTCTTTTTTTCCCTATAGAATCAGGAGTACCAAGCTATTCCTGGTCAGTGCTGTGGAGAGTGCGTTAGCACTGATTGTGTGGTTATGCACGACAACACCACAGTTTCGATTTCAGTAAGTTCTTACATTCTTTTTAGCATTTTAACAGTTGTATTGTAAACACATCTCATTACATCAAATTAAATGACAGTCATTTCTCCACAAATAAACCTTTTAATATGTCTATAATCTATATTTTTCTTCACTAACAGGTTAACGAGATATGGCAACCAACTAATGACAAATGTGTGACATACATGTGTGAACGAATCGACGGTAACTCATTGGCAGTTGAGATTAAGACTGCTTGTCCTGCCTTTAATGCTGAAGATTGTATCCCTGTAAGTGGCTTTCACAGGACACTATTTTGATTGAACTATTGGTAATTAAGTCTATGTAATGATCAATGCTTTTTCATATTCTACAGGGAACAGAGACAATAGACGCAAATGGCTGCTGTAAAACATGTGAGTCACAGCTGAGACAATTTATTATGGAAAATAATTATGCATGAATTATTTAACAATGAGAATCAATTCTCACTCTTAGAAACATGTTTGCACCATTTGAATCATGATTTGTGATTTATAAAATTGACAGTTAATGCCACTCATATATACACATGATTGTTTTTGGGAGCAAACAAATATTTTGAGAGAGAAGAAAATAGTACTTTTTAAGATTTTCCAGGATATGCAAGATGTAGAAGTATATTTTGTAACACTTAGCTAATGTGTTTCTCATTTCTTTTAGGTACACTGGAGACCAAATGTAAGGTCCAGAAAAACAGCACCTACTTGGTCAGCAATGGCTGTATAAGCAGCACACCTGTGGAAATAACTTCTTGTGCAGGCTTGTGTGATACCTCATCAATGTGAGTATCAAAATCATTTCTAAAAACATAGTTTGGAAGCTTGTTTCTGCCACAGAATAAACATTTTGGAAAAGGCAATTCTGTCAATTCTGACTTTTCTTTTCTTGCTGTGGTGTTCATATCTGACATTTGACATTTTTGTGATTTTATACATTGCAGTTCTGAGAATTGCAAAAAAAGTTTGAATTGTAAGATAAAAAGTCGCAATTATATTTTAATTGTTTTAATCCATGGCAGTATAAGCTTCCATACTATGGAGACAAAATGATACTGTCTGTGTTGGTAATTAACAACAGAAACCATCTCTTCATTGTATGTTAAAACAGATATTCAATGGAAGCGAACTCTCTTGTGCATTCATGCTCGTGCTGTCAAGAAATGACAACCACCAAAAAGGAAGTGACTCTGACTTGCCCAGATGGGTCAAACATCAACCACTCATACATTCACATTGATTCTTGTGGCTGCAAGGCCAGCGATTGCCCTGGTCAATCTACTTCCTTAAAGAGACGTCGGAGGAGATTGTGAACCTGCTTTTTTTAACAACATTCAATAGAGCCATTTCAAATGTATCTCATGAATCTGTACTTTTTAAATGTTTGTGATAATTAACTGGTGTCATGAGAATGACAGCTCTTATATTTCTTGTCTAGTAACTCTTAATAAACTAATGCAAATTTAAGTTTTCTTGCACATTTTCATTTTTATGGAAAATCACAATGCTCTCAACATTCTGCATATAGAAATAAATCTGCAAATGGCATGGTGGAAAGATGCATTCACATTGTATTGATTTTGGATGCAAAATGATTATATTTGTGGGCAACCAATGACCATTGCTCATGATCTTATATATTTGAATTATAGGTTAGAGTGGTATGGCAAGTATAGCCTTTTAATTTACCTTTTGCAGATGATTTTATTCAAAGCAACGTACAATAAAAGAACAGCAATTTGTCACAGATCCAACATTTACAATTTATATATACACAATTTATAGTACACTCTTAGAAGAAAAGGTTCTATCAGTGCTACGTATTTGGAACCCCTAAAAGGTTCTATACAGAACCCCCTTTTAACGGTTCAATAATAAGAACCCTTCATTCATTATTATTTGTTTTGTCCTCTCCGGATTAAATATTTAATATTATTAGCAAACATCAAGACCCTAAAATGTATTAATAAATGCATGTGAATGATCACAAAATTCAAGATATGGGGGTTAGAAAATGTATAATTTATATCATTTTATGTAGATAATCAGTATCACACTTCAGTTTTTCTCCTCCAAAAATCAGCATGATTAAAACGTGATATTAAGTTACTACAACAGTTTAATAAACAATAATTTAATCACAACTACAAAATGTTGCAGAATAATGTGATATATGAATGAATAATAGCCAATAAAGAACCTTTGTGCCAAAAGGGTTCTTTCTTGTTATTATATAACCTTTTTTTAAGCATAAAAGGTTCTTTGGAGTTGAGTAAAGAACCCCATGTTTCATTTATAAACCCCAGAGTGTATGCAATGTCTATCCTTTTGTAGCCACAAAAACACTATCATAATTTGAAAGGTCCTGTAAATGTTTTGTGTGCTGTGTAATGACAGGCAATGTACTTCTTATATAATGTAAAGATATTTGCCATTTTACTCTTAGCGTAGCAGATGCTCTCAGAGACCTGTTCTTGTAATTGTGATAAAGTGGTTTGTGCACATACAAAAGACCCATCAAAATGACATACTCTGATATCTCTTTAATAATCTTCAAAATAAATTATATTCATATACATGTATGTAACTAAATTCTTACAGATAAAAGCATAATATCAAACATCTTTAAAACATGGGATCACTACAATACAGATATGGTATACTGCCCACAGTGGACATGCGACAAGATACTCTTTTGCAAAATTATCCTACATTCTCTATAACATTCCAGAAACAATCATTCTGAATGCTGATTTAGCAAAAAACAATTACAAGTTGTTAGATTTACTTGCTACTATTAAGGGTTGATAGACTTCAGTGTGAATTTTTACAAGGTATTTTTGGTATAAAGTTTTACATTGTTGGTACAGTTGAATATTTAAGCTGTGAGTGGCAGTTCTCCAGTTAAAGCTCCTCTGCCATCTGTAGCAAGGAGTTTATGGCTGCATCTTTGTTGCCCTGTTGGGCCTCCAGAACAGTGCGAATCACTTCCTTGTCCAGGTTGGGAAACATATCTTGAAGGGCTTTAAGGTCCTCTTCACTGCACATGGGGCTTTGTGGTGCGACAGGAGGCACAGCTGGCATTCCCATTGGTACCACACCTTGGTTGTACATACCAGGGACACCTAGGAAAATAATTGAAGGAAGTATTAAAATGTGCACAGGAAACCATTTTGGGGATTATGATTTGATGTGTGTTTAACCGACTATTCCGTGGTTTAGTCTGCTAGTCTCAGAGAGTCTATACCATATTTATATACTGTAAATAATTAGCATATTTAATCAAATAATTATTAAACAATTATTATTAAAACAATACTGAAATAGTTTTAAGAAGATCATAAATATATTATCATCGTTACACTTCCTTATTTTTGGCTATCTGAAAAAATGCTTAAATACTAAACCCTTTGATATTCTTTCAGTCTGTGAAGTTCTGGAAGCAGAAATGTGACGACTGTAAACTTTCATTTAACTTTGTGTCGACAAACGCAAAATAAAAAATATAGAATTAAGTAAAGGGGGGATTTTTTGGTAATGCTTCCTTTTACAGTACAGTACTTATGTGTACTTACAGCGTACTTACCTAGAAAGTACTGGCTAATTTAAGGTAAGTACATGGGCTAGGGGTAGGTTTAGGGTTAGTACCTAGTTATTACCCAGTAATTGTAATTAAGTAGTATATAGTATGTACATGGGACTGTGAAAGGAAGCGTTACCGAATTTTCAAAGTGTGGGGGTGGGACATGTCTCCCTGTCCCCCCGGGAACTGCAACCACTGCAAATAGAGATCATGATTCTCCCACAATTCTGAATAGACAACTAACCAAAATAACTTTTACTGTAGTCTATTCAGATATGTTTAATAATTAGGAATGACTCATTTATACTGGTTTCATTACTGGATGAATCAATTTTGAATGAATCTCTTTAATGAATGATTCAATGACAAATACATTTTTAACAGTCACTTGTCGCTACCTCGTGGTTTAACAATGTAATCGATGCAATCGTTATGTAAAGGGGGGGTTGATTGCGATTTCACTTTTTTCATTTTCAAATAGTGTGTAATGTTGCTGTTGGTGCATGAACAGTATCTGCAAAGTTGCAGCGCTGAAAGTTCAATGTAAGCAGAGATATCGTCTTTTAAAAATCATGAAGTATAATTGCCTACAAAAACGACTCGATTGGGACTACAGCTGGGTTTTAGACGTCACTAACCCAGGCATTTGCATCAACCCTCCCTCCAGAATATGCAAGAAAAGGCATGGTCATATTTCTGCGGCTCGTCGAAAGTGTGTTATGTTCACCCAGCTGTCAGGTCTTCTGTTCGGGCTTCCCATGGACGTTGTAGTTCGCCAACAATGGATACAATTAATTTATGTTTGATTATGTTCCCAAAAATGACATAGCTCTCTCTGCCGCACATTTTACAGAAGACAGCTTCCAGAATCTCCTCGAATTCAACAAGAAACTGTTACTAAAACATGAAGCAGTTCCAACTTTAAAACCAGAGGCAGCAGTTGTTGGGCCACAACCTGTAAGTAGGCTAAGACTTAATCATTTTAAATGTATTTGCATGTATAATTTCAGACCAAATGTTTTAGTTTTATCAAATGCCAGCGCTGGCTTTATAGCCACTTAGTTATGCTATTTCGTGTCTACGACAAATGAGTACAAACATTTTGGACCTGAATTTGTATATGTACTAATTTTATATTTTTCATGTATATATACACTTTATGACGTAATTTTTCGATTTGATCAAGAACGTTAACCAATGCCAACGCTGTTTGCATATAGACCATTTCACAAGATGTAAACAACACTGGTCCAGAAGCACTTCCTGTTTCAGTTTGTAACTGTTTTCTTTATTTCACATGTAAAGAAAACATCTTAAAGATGTTTGTTTAATTTTTTGATTCAGTTTTAAATGTTCTGTTGGTTGTATTTTATCCCAGCTTTTATGTAGTGTTAAAAAACTGAAACAGGAAGTGCTTCTGGACCAGTGTTGTTTACATCTTGTGAAATGGTCTATATAGTAGCCATATTAGTTCGATGCTATTGTGTAAAGCAAACGTGTATAAAGTAAAAAAAAATATAGGCAAATTACCATTCAGAAACGTTTTGTAAGAGCCGTCTTTAGCGAGGTTCTGCTTGACTCTCTTCTGCTTTCTGGGTCTGATTCTAGCTCATACTGATACTGCAGTATCGACACCATTATGTACATTTGACAGGAACACAACACACACATGCAACTTTGCCCATAAAGGTAATGGGGGTTAAGTATCCGGCTAACGTGCACTACTCAGTTTAGCCAATCACAACACACCGGCCCAAACTAACCAATCTGACCCCACTGCCCGTTTCTGAGGGAGTGGTTTCATAGACTCAGGAAGTCAACCGGTCTTTTAAATGACAGAGAAAAATACGGCTTAAAATAAAGGTGAAATTTAGGAAAAATAAGACTTTTTAAAAAAGAAAAAAGAAAAACACATGTTACATTGCACCCCATAAACACAATCATGCAAAGAAAAAAAATCATGATTTGCTCTATTTAAATTACTACGTAGATATCAGTGTTTCTAACTGAACTTTAAAGTTTTATCCCAGTACTTCTGTGATAATTAGAATATTTGCAACTTTACTGTAAGGTTGAAAAGACAGTTTGTCTTTGTTGTTTCATACCGAAAAACGACCTATCTCTGGCTTAGCGGCAATGCAAACACATTTGAATGTTCCAGTGTGATCGGAAAGGTCTAATAGACATAGCCGAATCATTGACATTCAGGAATAAGATCACATGGGTACTGAAATTGAAATTGTGATCTTTTAACAAATTTAAGCACAATCAGCCAATGTTCAATTCCAGTTTTAAAATGAATATTGCCTGATCACTTGGTGGATCTCTAGTTATGATGATTGATTGCGAAACAAACCTGCTATGGGCACATATCCAATGCCTTGCTGATAAACTGTAGGCATCAGAACCACAGGTTGCGGCTGCATCATCATTCCCGCTGGTATTGACTTGGATAAGTAGAAAAGAAAAGAAAAGAAAAAAAAAAGATTCAGCAAAAGTTGACAAGCTCTTTCCCTGAGAGAGCTACTGTTCTTAGAATTTTTCCTCTATTTATAGCGCATGAGAATTTTAAAGCATGTCCTGACCAGGAAATTTGTAAAGGTTACAAGTAATTTGAGCAAAAATGCTAAATAACACATTTGCAAACAAGAGAACATATACCAATCGCAATCAAATTGGTTTACAACTTAACAGCTTTTATCTTGATTTTTTGCAATTACACCTGGTTATGCCATAATTGTCAGTATTTTTTAGGACTTACTGCAAAAGACATGACAAGATTAATCATGCCCTCTTTGTCATCACCCTGTCTTCCGCTCAAACTGTACCACTCATCCACTACAGTGCCCTCGCGCAGACCCTCTGGGATAGTCACGTGTGTCCATGCGATGCGATCATCCATGGAAAATGCCCTCTGTCCACCAACAAACAACCATCAGTTAGGAGAGGTTACTGCCAGAATAGTTAACACAGAATTAAAATTATATTATTTAAAAAAAAAAAGTTGTGTTTGTTTGTCTGTTGATATTTGTGAGTGATGTAGTAGACAGCAGACAAACGGCTTTCTAATGCAGGGTATCTGCAGGATATTTTTAGCCTAGTCCCAGATTAAAAGCAACTTGCACTGACTTATCTTAAAATATGTCAGTGGCATTGTTTTGTCTCAATATGCTAAACATTATGCAAACACTAAACATTATGTTTCTAAAAGCTACTTATACATCCTATTTGAACTTATAGTCACCTATAACTAAGAAAAAAAATGGTTAAGACGTTGAACAAAGAAAAAAAAATTCAATTCCTTAATGAAAAATGAACACTATTTACAAAGGAAAGTAAATTGCTGCTCCAACAGGATATTTGTATTGCACTATTGTAAAAGTCTAAATTATTTTATCTTCTTTTTTGTTAGAAAGAAAAATTAGTCAAGTTTTATTTAAACTACATATTGATCAATTCTTGTCAACAATACTGAATGTCGCTTTAGTCACAGTTATTGTTTAATGATGCTGGTGCCGTGTAAAAGAGGTAAATCAACAAATATTTTGTTATAGTTTTTGTTAACAAAAATAAATATTATAAATATTATCATTTTTTTGATAACACTAATTAACATTCATCCTATTTTGTTCTATTTAGTAGTGCTTGCCAACGACAAGGCAAATTTTAATGCATTTTTAAAAAAAATAAATAATAATAAATAAGTAGTAATTTAAGCACATTCCTCACATTCTTTTAACTTAAATTTAAAAAAAAAATAATCTTATAATGTGACTCTTTACCGACCTCTTGTGGAAAGATAATAATATAACATGATATTTTATGATTCTTGCCACTAGATGGCCCTATACCTCTATATAGAGCAAATGAGCTGTTCCGCTGGGTCCTTGAGTCATTTCTCTTCAGTGTGCATTCAAATAGACATGTACACATTATAAAATACATTTTTGGTAAAGTTTTAGCATGTTTAGTTTGAATTATTGGCATTTTGAAGGTTATTCTATGTATACTGAGGTATTCCTCGCACTTCATTCAGTTCCTGCGAGGGAAGGATGTTACTTTTTTAATTTCAACCACAAAAAACTTCAAGTCGAATCCATTAAATTTTTTGTGTGCATTCGTGGTTCAAGTGCGACAAAAGTCCTACGGTCTTGGGACCCTCTGATGAACACTCAATTGAAGGAAAAAAAACAAACAAACAAACATAAAAAGCTTTGGGTCAAAACGACCCAAGGTAAGGATGAGGGTTAAGTCATGTCAAGTCAAGTCAAGTCAAATATATTTATGTAGCACTTTTCACAATACAGATTGCATCAAAGCTGCTTCACGATTTCAATCAAAACAACTTATCAGCGTTTGTTTATTACTGAAAAAAAGACATCCAAGTTTGGTAGAGCAGATCAATGGTATGATGGGTCATTTAATTTGATATCCCCAACTGAGCAAGCCAAAGGCCAAAATGAAACAAAAATGAAAAGGTTTTATATGCAACACAAAAGGTTATTTCAGTCTGACCTCATCAAAGATTTCCAGGTAGAAGGAGTCCACCCCAGGTGGGACAGTGCACTGGATGACCTTGTTCCAGCGAGGGTTCTTTGCTCCATTGTGGGCAGTAGGAGTCTCATAGACGGCATACCCAAGTCGAATCCTGCAGTAAGGGTCCATACGCGTCATACCATAGTTCTTTGCAAGCTTTGCCTGTGGAAATAAGAATCTGATATAAGATAAAATCATAACTTCTAGGCTTCTGAATTTCCTTTCAAATATTCTGTATTATTTTTGGACACCTGGCTCAAAGTCGCAATGAGCCATTCAACACAGAAAATATGAGCGACATAAATAACTTGTATTAATAATAATAATAATAGTATAGTAATAATGACCTTTACACAGGTTAGTCACTTTTACAAGGAAGACCAGTAGCATAAAACAAAAATACACGTGGTAAAATAGACATATTTTCTACATTTTTTTGTTATTATACTAGAATTATAGATAAAATATTGACACTGGCCAAAAAGGCAACGTTGCATACTCTAATCCTAAAGGTGCAGTTACATTTACTGTTGTCTAATGAACTTTCGCAGACAAAATTCTGTAATTTCAATAGAAATCCATGCAATCGGGTATTTCATAGAAGGACGAAATAACTTGCTAATGTGACCGCACTTTAACTTAGACGCAGATTCGTGTTCCAGTCAATAACAGCTCAAGGAATAATCAGTCAACAGATCAGAACCACTTGGGACTCTAGCTTGGGATAAGCTAAGGCCACTCTGGGACGTCTTGGAAAGATATTTACCTCAGAAACAAAAACAATGCCCACTTTAGGTGCCCCAACACCTGTGAAGAGATGACTCCAACCTCTTTGAGGACTTCAGATGACTTTGAATCAACATGCACCAATGCTAAATTTCTATATATTGTAATTATTATGTTAATAACTTTTAATAATTACTTTAATGAGCACATTGTTTCTACCATAAAATAATACATTGTTAGCTAACTGTGTGATTTGTAAGTGTACATTTCTGAAAAACATTACTTGGACAGTCACCTCTGACAACAGATGACTTTAAAGCAGCATTAGGTAACTTTTGCTCAGTATAGAAACATTTTGGGAAGCAGTATTGTCGTCTACTGCTGTCGTAAAATCTGTCATGGTTACACCAGGGAATACACGCGTGCATTTGTTGACAAGCGATAACCCCGAACTCTGCAGAGGGAAGGAGTTCTCACGTCTTGGGCAGACTCCAGTGTTGCGTGTGAAATGTCTTCATCCCAGGTACATTTTCTTTTTCCAAACGCTAAAAGATCGCATAGCTCACGTTTACAAGTCAGCGTCTTTATAGTAGCCCAATGGCTACTGTTTTACATAAAGGATATGCTAATTCAATTCAATGTTTGTGTGGTAGGTAATAGCCATATCATCAATATTATATCAAGCTACCATAGATAAATCTGCAAATTTGAAAAATCGATTTGCATTATAGCCCAAGGCAAGACACTTTCACCAGAAAAATAAATAAACAATCATGACCGCAGACATAGGATAGTTATCCTTTTATCGTGTCCGTCTAATCATGTATTATTTAATTGAAAGAATGTAGCCCCTACCAAACTTGTACACACCGTTAAGACAAGAATAAAATCTGACGAATAAAAGTTGTTGCCCCCTCCTCAATCTATTGTAAGTCGATGTACCATCACAAGGGTTTTGGAAAAATATTATAAAGGTTGAAAAAGATACATAGTGCTGCTTTAAATTGTGCTTTGCAATGTAGCAATAGCAAAGTATCTACATTTCTACATCTACATTTCCCAAAATTAAATGACTCTTTTAAAATACTTTATTGATGTCCAATATTAATATAAAACATAAAGGTACCTGTACTACAGTGATACTGAGGCGACCAGCTGTTCCCAAAGATCCTCCATACTGCAGCTGTCGGGCTGCCTGGGCGTCTAACTGTACCTGCTGTTGCAGTTGAGTCGGGGTGATCCTCAGAAAATCCTGAGGCAACTCACCAATGTAGACCTAAACACAGAATAAGAACATAAACAATATTTACAAAACTACCAATTACCAGTCATTCGTTTATGTGATCCTCTCAAATCAGTCACTTGGTTGTCCAAGCACTCCTAATGGAGCCATTTGAATGGTTAAAGACAAAGTATTTCAGTGGACATTATAAAGAGAAGTAAAGAAATAAGACAACCCTGTTTAACCCCATGTTTGATGGAAAATCGTGTTGATGTGCCTCCTGGTAAAGAGATTGAACTGTTTGAATTTTGCATAAAAAGAAAGTGTTTCAATGGAAAATAAACAGGTGTTCAATTGAATCAAACGTTGTTGCAATCATTGTTTAATAATGTAATTGGTCTAAACTTGTCTAGAATTTTGGGATCCAAATTCTTGCCTGGCTTGGGATTTTAATCTGATATACTTTGCAGCTTCTTTTAGCATATAAGAATGGGTCTTTTAATAAGTCCTCAAAGGAAACTCCATCCAGTTTTGTTCATCATTATCAGTGGGTGATGTCTTATTACAGATTCAGTTTCTTATTACAAATTATTCAACCCCCATTCCAAGTCAGGATTATTGGCAAAATCTGAGACTTTCAGCTGTTTGCAATGAACAAATCCAACCCCTGAATAGAATCCCTCAAAACAGCACAAATCTGCCAAACGGGCACACCTTATGCTTCAAGAGACATCCTAGAGACACCATTTAGAAGCATAGTTCACAAGGTCAAAGTTTTTCAAACGATTAATCTATTGATATTTTTTTCCCTGACGATTATTTTATGATTAACATCAGTAACCATAGCTAGAAGCTACATTGTTAAACATGGCAGTGTCCATAAAACAGTGTGTTACAATGCGTTATTAAATAAAGGTGTCCAAACAAGGCATGTGTTCGTCAGTTATATTTTAAATAACTAGTGTTATTAATAGCGTTTAATGGTTTGTAAGCGGTTGCAGTAAGTGATAGCATAAAGTTATCAAACGTTACCGCATTTGGAACAAAGGTAGCCTTTTTGTTTAGTCCTCACACAATTGGTAGGGATTTATAAAATTGTTTTCTGAGTGACATACACAAAACTACGTTTGATAGAAAATATACTTTACATTACATTTGGACATTGTCATAGTATGAAATAGAGGTAGACCGATTAATCGGTCGGCGGATTAATCGGCCGATTTTTGGCATTTTTTAACATAATCGGCAAATATCCAAGTATATCAAGCCGATTATTAGGCAGACGCATCTGTGGGCCGCCTAGTGTTGTCGTGGATCACGTGTTTGACGCACGCTGCCGCTAGAGTCATTTTCCAGCCAAGTGCGCAGCAGACCTAAATATGAACGCGTTCATGAACAATCGTTCAATTTTATGGCAAACAATGTAAAGTGTGACTGTATTTCACTGTAGACTAAAAGGTCCAACAGCGGGATGCCATTATCTGAAGAACAACAGACGGACGGTGCGTTGTGGTGCATTTAAAGTTTTTGTAAAATATCATTTTCCCATCTGGTGGTTGTTTTTGTCGTTCAACAGCAATTTACTAGTAAAATACATTATATTGTTAGAAGTTAAATTAAATAAAATACAATAAATCTTTTTCTCCTTTTTTGTGATAATTAGGTTATGTCCATCTGTCTTTGTCCGTCAACAAACAAAACAAACTAAAAATACATGTTTCAGGACATTTTTTGAGAGGATAAAATGTTTTTGTTGAGAAAGTTCGATGTTAAGTAATTATCATTTCTTTTACATTTTATCTTTCAAATAGAGGTTAAAAACCAAGCAAATATCGGCCAAAATAAATCGGCAGCATTAATCGGCCATCAGCCGACCCAGATTTCAAAAGATCAGTATCGGCGTGAAAAAAACCTTATTGGTCGACCTCTACTATGAAACTGCTATTTTCTTATTTGACATGGAATAACTCAGGAAGATAATAAAGTAGGAGGAAAAATCGTATTTTGGTGAAGTCCGTCTACATGTGAGCTGCTTTGGGATCAAATGTTGTGGTGATTGCACAAAGTTATCAAAAGTTACAACATTTGGAACCAAGATAGCCTTTTTGTTCAGTCCTTGACGCCTCCTTTAAATGGGCATTTTTTAATTGTTCCTCCATGAGGATTATCTTGTGATCAATGCAATAGACTATGTCCATTTCGGGCTCATTTTATTTGTAATAATATGCTGTATTAAATGATTTGGCATTTTCAACCATCTGCAAATGTTACATGACCTGTATGTTTTTGACACATTGTAGCAAATTGTACAAAATAATTATTTTATAGATTATGAAAAAAAGAAATCATCTTGATCAGCAAATAACTCAAATAAGCTATTTTCATTGTGACAAAATGCAAAACTACAACCTTGATCAACTCAAACAGCTTTCAAATGACACCTATTTTGAGTTGATCAAGGTAGTTTTAATACCTTGCACGATACGCTTTGTTTTAGAGGAACTACTCGGGTTGAAGGGGTTAAAGGGGTCAACTCACAACAAAAAATAAATACAAATTGTGCCAGTGTAAAATTACAAAAAAATAAATAAAAGTGCCTCATCTCTCTCTTTTTTTTATATATATTTTTTTTGCATAAGATCCATATAATTGACAAAATGGCTAAGCTTTAGTCTCACATTTTCTGACATGAACATCATTTAAAGTAAAATAAACAGTAAACTGGAGTCAAATAGGATGCCCAAATTCCTGGTACATTGTGTTTATATGGGATTACAGTTTAAAAAGACATAATAAGACATTTTAAATGATACCTCTCTAAAACTTTACTTATACAGTATTTGTTATTTATTGTCCAGGCTCTTTTCCAGTTAATTTCTGAACATGGTAACGTTACATACTGCTGAACATGGTACAATTTTCTTTGTAAATACACTCCTATTATATCTGTGTTTACTATTATTGTCTTTTTACTTTATTGATATCACCAAACCTAAACAACTGAGGTTGACGAGAAGTGTCCATTATTACGTCATGCGTCGTCAACTTCACTTTTGCTAAATCACTTTTGCTAAATCAGGAGCCGGATGTTGTCAATAATACCGTGCACAAAATATTACGTCTAAACAACTATTATCCATCATGGTAAGGCGCAAACTGTATGTTTGTAATCAAATAACGTTCAAGAAATGCGTTCAAATAAATCAAATGATACATCGTCTGTCTAACTTAGTTACAACACGGACAAAATTAGTTTTTTAAAGTCTGAAATTATATTTGATGACGTATAGTCATCACATCTTTCTTGACACAAACGACCTACTTGTTATGAAGAACTCGACGTTTCGGCAACACAAAATTAGGAACTGGCAAAACGTTACGTATAAATGTTGTACTTTTCGATACTTTTTGCGTCAAATATTGTGATGTTTAGACACGACTTGAGCTGTCTTCTTCGTTTAACATCTACACATGCCTATTGTTACATTGGTAATTATGTACTGCGCAACTTTCAATGTTTGTTTACATTGGGGAAATGTTTATTATGCAGTGTGAGCAAGCTAACATGTTGCTATTAGACTACATTTATACCAAATGAACACTTACCTGCCCCCGTTGTGTGCTAATTGTTGTTGCCATTTCGAGGTAAGATAGAGAACGGTTGTCTTATTTTTCAATTAAGCAAAATATAAAAATAATTACGTCAGAATGCACTGATATCTAACGATAAGCGACTTGCGAAGCTCACGACCGGAAGTGAACAACCACCCTCTCAGGCCCCGCCCCATTTTACATTTCAAAATATAAGTCTTTTGGCGTCTATTTTAAATTAAAATGATTACATCGGAGACTTCTCAATGAACATTCACACAATCACCATGAAAAAATAACATTTTCCAAATTATTCAAATCACACTCACGCGCGCGCATAAACAAACACTCAATCATTTAAACATTCATCAAACATAGGCCTACCACATTTGAACCTGCACATAGAAATCAACTGTCTACCTAAGTTGCGTCTACCTACACAGACTGTGTCTACCTTCACAGAGTGATTAATCTGTTTTGATGTTCATATTGCCAATATGATGCTCCAGGCTCATATACCAAATAATGGATTAAGATATTTTTACAACACTAGTAAATGTGGTGTTGCACATAACTGCATTATCCTGAATATGAAAATTACATTAATGCTATCTGTTTAGGGAAGCTACACACTTTTGTTTTGATTATGGATGTAAGCAGATAGGCTATGCCTAGACAAAAACATATTTTGAATATTGATAATAATGCTCTAAAATATAGTTATGAAAACTATACTGTTATCATTAATTTATAAAATGAAATAATAAAAAAACTAATTTCTGAGGATATTAACAAGTACAAGTGAGAAAATAAAAATCTTTCATAATTATATCAAAAAGCAATATGTGAAATTAGGGGTAAGTAGCCAATATTTTATATCATTTTTATTTTTTATGATTTTTAAAATAATAAATAGCAATTGGTTTATTCTTTAAGGTTTATTCTTTAAGGCTGTGATGGAAACTGTAAAACATTTTTTATATATAGCACTTTTAAATTGTGTGTGTTTTTTTATTTTCTATTTTTTCTCACCCCTTTGTTTTGATGGGACTAAAGTCTATGTTCACACAGATATTAATGTAGCGATAACAATCAAAAACGTAGGCATACTACGGTTTTTTTTAATGCTCTATTGTGAACATCAAATAGCATGTACAGTGTAAGTCTTAAGGGAAAGGAGGAGTTAAAAAATAAAAACACTTCCTGATGTAGTACTAATGTGCAATGCAAATGGTTTGGAGCAAGTCAGACGTCTACTAAGGTAAGACTCAGGTATCAAATTCTAACATAGTTTTACATTTTTAAACGTTACAAACATAAAATTCGAAGTTATTTTATTGTTGTTGTTAAGGTAAGATAAAAAAAAATGGCATCTCAAAACGATCCTCTAGTGTTTGTTTTATTGTGAGAGTATAGGTGCAGTTGAATGTTTAATAGCTAGGTGAGGGTATCCCTTTAAGAAACGCGGAACAGGGAAGTTGTCGACCACTCTGGCTATCGCCTGACTGTCGCTTTTCTCATGTCCAGCTCACAGATTCACAGAGAGCCGGCGCGAAATGTTGCTGTTATTATGAAATAACTAATGTTCATTTACATTGTTCTTCTTCCTTTATTCCTGAAACATGAACAGGTCCCAACTCAAACGATCCAGAATATTAAGAATGGCCTTCACAGACTACAATCGTCCGGGGGGCAAAGAAGAGACATTTATTCTTAAAGCGACAAAAATCGCTTTGGTTGTGACTCTCTACTGGTTCGTTTCTATTTCCATGGTATTCTTGAACAACGACCTGTTAGACAACAAGGAACTAGATGCCCCTGTCTTCATCACATTTTTCCAGTGTGTTGTTAGTGTTGGATTATGTTTGCTCATGAACTTTCTCGCAAATTTTTGTCCTGGATATGTGGATTTCCCGACTTTAAAATTTGATTTGAGAGTGTCCAGAGAGATGTTGCCGTTGACGATCGTGTTCATCAGCATGATCACATTCAACAACCTGTGCCTAAAACATGTGGGAGTTGCTTTCTATACGGTTGGCCGCTCTCTTTCCACCGTATTTAATGTTATTTTGTCCTACACTGTTTTAAAACAATCAACGTCCTTGTACGCGGTGCTGTGTTGTGTTGTCATTCTAGGTGAGTATCAACCCCTCCCCATCTCTCTTACCAAACAGAAATTAACATAGAAATAGAAACACGTTTCCTCAGTACAAATAAAATAATTATTGAAACATTTAATAATATGAGTTTTAAAACATCTATAATTAATCGAATCGCGAGGCAAGTAAAGATGCACACTTCTAATAAAAAATAATATTCATTTTGATTCTAAGAAAATAAGTCTACACTCAAACAAGTCTATAAGGATTACGTCAAATAAAAACATGGAGAGCCAATCAGAATCCACCTGACTTAAAGTGTTCGAGCACTTTTAAAATGCCCCTATTTAATTATGCTGTTTTAAAGTTTCTCCAACAACGGGTTTACATGCATCAAAGGTCAAAAAAACTTTCATTTCCTCATAATATACATTTGTATGGCAGGCTGTTATAGCTTAAATTGTTCCCAGCCTTGTCTAATTGCATTGTTACATGTAGAGCTCTCTAATTATTACTAGTAAAATAACAACTACAGAGCTATCTAAATAAATTACTTGCTAGTAAGAATTAAAATTACAGAGCTCTCCAATCCAATGGGCTCTATGCACGGCGGTATTTCCGGTGAAGGATTAAGGATGCTTGATAACTTCCGCCGATCGTAGAGTCCAATGCAATACAGAGAATTTATATTGAATTTTATACTCCATGGTTATAATAAAGAAACGTTAGTCACTAAAACAGACACCCCTCGTTGTGTTTATGCTTCTTTTTAAAATTATATTAAATAAACATAACTATATATAAAATTACATCTAAACGTATGTACGTTTCGTTTCAAAGTCGGGAGGACAGTAAATTTTGAAGACTCTGCCATAATCCCGTTTTCCTCGGTTCTCCTCCGCTTTAATCTCCACAACCGGAAATGGACGAGCATCCTTGCGTCAAATGCGGAATTTATGCGTGCATATATCCCATTCAATGGGCTCTATGCACGGCGTTATTTCCGGTGAAGGATTAAGGATGCTCGATAACTTCCGCCGATCGTAGAGTCCAATGCAATACAGAGAATTTATATTGAATTTTATACTCCATGGTTATAATAATGAAACCTTAGTCACAAAAACAGATAAAACAGACCCCCCTCGTTGTGTTTATGCTTCTTTTTAAAATTATATTAAATAAACATAACTATATATAAAATTACATCTAAACATATGTACGTTTCGTTTCAAAGTCGGGAGGACAGTAAATTTTGAAGACTCTGCCATAATCCCGTTTTCCTCGGTTCTCCTCCGCTTAAATCTCCACAACCGGAAACTGACGAGCATCCTTGCGTCAAATGCGGAACTTATGCGTGCATATAGCCCATTCTTACTAGTCACAATGACAATTTGAGAGCTCTACACTGGAGAGCTCTCTAATTGTCATTGTGATACATATGACTTGTAAAAATTTTTACTAGTCATATGTATCCATTGACTTCCATTCATTTTTTAATAATGGAGCTCTAATTGAATTCTTATTAGCAACAATTACAACTAGAGAGCTCTCTAGTTCAGTTGTTAGTAGTAAGAATGCAACTGCAGAGCTATTTAATTCAATTACAGAGCTCTGCAATTATACGTATCTTTAATTCGTTTTTTTACTAGTAAAAATTAAATTAGAGAGCTCTGAATTCTTACTAGTAAAATTGAATTAGAGAGCTCTCTAATTGTAATTGTTACTAGTATTAATTGAATTAGAGAGCTTTCTAATTGTAATTGCTACTAGTAAGAATTTAATTTAATACTTACTAGTAAAAATGCAATTATGATGAGTGGCATTACTCATTGTAATTGCATTTTACAAGTAATAATTCAATAAGGGAACAATTTTAGCTTTGTGTTTTAGTTTGCAATAAATTTGCACATCACCACATTTTCAATGATTCTCAAGCCTCGTCAGATGAATCAATCTCTCTGAATCCTTCCTTTCCACGAGCTACTCTGCTCTGATTGGCCAGACAGCTCAGTCGGTTTTGATTGGTTTACTATGGTGGCCCAGTAGTGCACAACACAACGAAATTTAAAAAGCAAACATAAGTCCGCAACACAATGAAATTAAGCCACAACACAACTAAATGAATCCACAACATAACGGAAATTTGCCACAACACAACGGAAAACGTACAACACAACGGGAAATATACTACAACACAACAAAATAAAGCCACAACACGATGGAAATGCTCCTGTTAGTTTTCCTTGCTTTGTTCTATAGTCAGCAGTCTTAATATGTCAATAGATTTAACAGTATGTAACTATTTTATCGTCATAAAATATACTTCAAAACATCCTACATGAATTATAGCTGCGAGAATGATTTGACGTGCTACCACAGAGCATGATGGGAAGGTCTTATAATAGAACTTATAATACAATTTAATAAATAAAAACAAAAAAATAATTTGTTGAATTGCAGAATTACAGGAAGGTATTGGCACAATTTCAGCTTCCATCATGTTAATAGCGAATCCGACATGGCACGAGCGATGAGACTGATTAGTTTATTGCAGAGCCATAGAGAGAAAGAGTTGTGACGCTCTTTGATGTTCCCTCCTAAATCATTCATTTGTACATGCACGGTGTAATTATTTATTTTTTATGTTGGTTGGAACTCTGAACGGACTGCCACTGCAGAACTCTTTGGGTGATCACGAAGGTAGGCTAATGGCTGAATCGGAATTTATAAGCAAGATCACTGGAATCAATAACCTAATACAGCCCAGTTGTGCTAAAATAAATATCAAGAGACGTCCATCATCAAATGAAAGCCACTAAAGCCAGTGCTACTACCCATGCGAAAATGAACACTAAGCTTTTCCATCCAAAAAAAGCTTATCTTAGTAATATACAATATTCATATCATATATCATTTATCAGCATATTGTAATCCTATGCTGCACATTCCTGTGTGTTTAATAAGAAGAGTTTATGCGCGTTGTGTACCCGCCTATAGGCGCACGTTTTTAACACGCTCGTTAAATAACATAAAACAAGTATTGCGCCATTGACTTTTGACCAGGTTTCAGTTGCTCAATGGCGCAGTCTATTTCAGTTTCTTCAAAATAGGAAAGCGCCATCAATGCGCCTTAACACACCTCATTTTAAGACCAACAGCCCATTTTTGTGCGAACAGATGGGCGCAAATGCATTTGCTATTTAAACATCGTGGCACAGGAGGTGAAAATGATAAACGCGTCTAGCAAAAACTAAACTAGCAAAAAAAAAAAAAAAAAAAAATTGTGTTGCGCATGGCACTGCATTGCACTGTGTGTATGGTTGGGCCCTAAAAGTGCATAGTGTTTCTTTACAAAGTGACATCACCAACTTTTTTTAATGTTCTTTTAATTTTTTGTTTGGACAACGTTGTTGTCTGTACCTGAAAAAAGCAAAGGGAAAAAAACTTACCTTTCTTAATACATCATTATTTTATATATATAAATATTAGATATAAATATTAGAATAAACATAAATGTTATTCTTCACTGGTCTACAACTAAAAAGTAAAACCAGGAAAATGCCTTTGATTTTATACTTACTGTTTTATACTTTCCCAGTGACTGTGAGGATCAAGTTCATCAACACAATGGTGTCGATGTCAGATCCTGCTGCAAAAGAGGAATGCTGACAGTTTGTGCTTTGCTCTTTGTCTTTCAGGTGGATTCTGGCTGGGTGTGGACCAAGAATCTGTGGCAGGTTCCCTTTCTTGGACAGGCATCATTTTCGGTGTAGTTGCCAGCCTTTGTGTATCTCTCAATGCCATCTACACAAAGAAAGTGTTGCCAGTGGTGGATGGAAATATCTGGAAGCTCTCCTTCTACAACAACCTCAATGCTAGTGTACTTTTCATTCCCATTATGGTCATATTAGGGGAATTTAAAAGCGTGTTTGAGTTTAGCCGACTGACACATTTACATTTTTGGGGCATGATGATTTTAGGTGGAGTCTTCGGCTTTGCAATTGGATACGTGACGGGACTTCAGATCAAATTCACCAGTCCATTGACGCACAATGTGTCCGGCACAGCCAAATCCTGTGCACAGACTGTGATGGCAGTCGTCTACTGGGCGTCCAGTAAGAGTGCACTGTGGTGGACAAGCAATTTGATGGTGCTGGGTGGGTCCTGTGCCTACACCTGGGTCAAAGGAGTTGAGATGAAGAAAGTGCAAGTGCCTGTGGAAACACAAATCACAAACACAGAGAAAACAAAAGATGACCCAGGGGTGTAAAAATATTTTGGGAATTACTTTGTTGGAGAGACTGTCTGTTTAGTACACACACACACATATTCTATGGGCATTTGAATATTTGATGTATGAACATTACCTTTGTAGTGTAAATTATTATTATTAAAACCTTTTTAATAATACTCTCTAACTTTTTTTTTAAACAACACCATATTTCCAGCAACATAGTTGCTGAACCTGACAGATCAAGTACTAAAAATAAAAGTACTAAAAAATAAAATAAACTATCTCTTAAAAAATGGATATATAAGTATTAATTGCATCAATCAATATGACATGGTGCTAAATTAAGGCTATAGACTATAGTATTTTATTTCATTCAGTCCATAAAACGTAGATTAAAACGATCGATTCATATGGATTTCTTTTATCATATAAATATATATAAATATTATAATATAAATATCTGATTTCATTAATTTCATATATATTAATTTATGTTCCAAAAATGAATGAAAGTGTTTTGAAACCTTTGAACTTGTTGCACAGACTTGTTTGTTTAAGGTGGTGCATCTCTATTGTGAAGGTGTAACATGATTGCCTATGGTTAAAAGACAAAGCAACAGATGGGGATTGGGGATTAACCTGTTCCTTGGGATGGTGTTATTTATTCACTGCATTGTGTCCTGTTATAGGACACTAAAAGTCTAATTACAACAAATGTCTGGTTTGGATTTCTGGGCATTTACACATGAGTTACAAATACTGATAAATGAAACAAGATTTTTTTTGAATGATGTCTCCACATATATTACTTGTTACTTGCTGGTTTACTTTATAACATATTAGCTCAAAGAAGCACAGATCAACTTTGTGCTGCTGCCTGTGATCACATCAAGGATCAGCCAAAAATCCACATGCATCTTAAAAAGCGGATGTTTCCGAAAATGGTGTGCCACATTTTTGTCCCATGTAGTGGTTTAGAGGAAAATTAAATCAAAGGAGCCTTTTACCCCTTAGCCCCATTGTACCCTATACAGTAGGCCTACTGTACATTCGTCACACAAGGTAATACTTTAATCGAATCAAATTGATACAACGTGTACTGCAGCGTTGTCCAAACCTGTTAATCGAGGGCCATTTTCTGTTTAAATGGGTTTAGCTTCAGCCCTTAATTAAACAAACCTGAACCAGCTAATCAGGATATTCCAGATCACTAGAAACTGTCATTGGAGCAAAAAGTGGCACGAAAGAAAACTGCCATGCAAGGATTCTTCAAATTGAGATAGCCTTGATGACGTGGCTGCCGAGATACGTACTACAGTAGGTTGGTTCACTTAGATGCAGCCTAACGTTTGAGAAGCACCTATGTGTGTCAATGTCCTAAAATAAAGGCAGAGCATTGATTTATAATGGAGATTAAACTGACTGAACTGCTTAGGCTTCTTCGGATGCACCCTTTGTTTCTTGTGAAATGAAGGCTAAAACAGAACGATTCTTTTGTGGCCTTGTCTAAAAAAAAACGGTCTGCCCTTCATGGCCTTCGAAGGTGTGTCCTTTGAAGTCAACGTCCTTCGAAGGATGCAGTCTCTGAATTGGGACGCAGCTCAATTCTAACGCATCTTAAATCTGCAGTGGTCAGGGGCCTGTTTCAGAAAGGAGGTTAAGTGAAAACTCTGAGTATGTTAACCCTGAAATGAGGGAAACTCTGGGTTTTCCGTTTCAGAAAGGGGGCTATATCAAACCCGAGAAAGCAGAGTAAGTCAAGCCCGTTTCTGAAAGAGAGGTAACTTATACTCAGAGTCAGTTACCATGGTACCTAACCTGGTTGGCAGCAGGTTTTCTTCAGTAAACCCAGAGTTTCTTGCGGTCTCCTCCCCTTTTTTACACATATATATATATGTTTTACATATATGTATATGTTCCTTGGTGTATGTCTATGTATCAACCTCAACCACTTGATTAATGCGGAGAGGAGAGACAAGAAACTGCACTTTTAATGCTTTCAAATTAACAATATGCAACGACATGAATTATTCTTGAATTGATCAAAGTGTGTAGAGGGAGAAGGTTACATAAAAAAATATACCTTTTAAAAATGTATGTTAAATCCATTATTGTTTTATACTGAATTGGTCTATAGTTTATGCAGTGGCCTATTGTATCATATTTTATTTTAAATTACAGAATAATTAAGAGTAATCCCATTAATTAAATTACAATATTTAGATTACTTGGTAATTAATTATACCCAACACCTCTTTTTGTCTGGCGCTGTTGCCATGGTGACTCATAATATCTGCGATCCATTGTTAATGGCTTTTTATAGTTGTGGTGCACGCGCTTAGAGTCAGTCAACTCAGAGTTGATTGAACTAACTCATTTTCAGCTGTTCTGAAACCGAAAACTCAGAGTTTCCCATCTCAGGGTAAGTCAACTCAGAGTTCAAGCTTTAACAGAGTTTGTTGTACCTCCTTATTGAAACAGGCCCCAGGTGTTAACCTCATATACAACGATCTGTGTCGACATGAAAACCCTCAGCTGCAGTCTGTGCCCTCGGCTCACAGCTCCACCATGGAAGAGAGAGCACGAGGAGCTAGGCTAATATCCTAAAGGGTTGGGTGAGAGAGGAATGCGGACAATAGTCTGCATGAGCTCATCATCAGGGTAGGGTTGCACCAGCATTTCAAAGTTCTTACTCTGGAACTGGAACGTAAAGTCCAAACTAGAGGCTAGGCTACTAGCTAGTTTGTATAAAAATAAACAAGTAGGATGGTCTGACAGTGCTATCAGATTGTCCTACCAATATATAATATGTGTTTGTTTATTTTTATAGCCTACTACAGACACTCACACTATGTATAACATACTTTTCAACGGTTGTGAAATATTACTTGATTAGCTGGTTCATCAGCTGTTTGATTAGGGTTAGAGCTAAACTGCAGGGTTGGAGACACATGTCCTAAACATTGACAACAGCGCCATCTGGTGGCTAATAAAATATTACCACAGCGATCTGAAACTAGAAAGCATGGGATCAGGTTTTGAAAAAATGAATAGAGGGAATGCATTGACGTCACTTTCCCGCCAGAACAACCCCCTTCAGCCTGACTGAGTGGCAAAAGATCTGCTGTGCTGCATGACTTAATTTAATAGGGGAAACTGCGAAAATGCAACTAAAACGAACAATTTTATCAATTTAAACTAAATGTTGGACTCAATATAGTGTTCTTTGCAACTTACTAAAGATCCAGTGATCCATGGATATTAATTGACATGCAGCCAGGAATCGTGTTGCCTGACATTATGTTTGCCTGATTTTGACACCGGGGAAATAAAAGCAATATAGACCTAAACATAAAGCAAATTTGCCTGTGAACGCTTTATATAGGTAGGTCTAAATCCGGGTGGTCACTTGTATCACTGTTTTATATATATATATATCATCATATCGTCCAGCCCTAAAACTTTATTATTAATATTATTTTTTTTTTGGTCAGTGTTTATTCAAAAACATCCAATAATGCAGAATATGAAATGATAAATATTTAATTGATGTGTTGTTAATAATATATTTAACAATTATAACAAAATATATGGGTATGGTTTTACACCTAAATTCAGCATATTGCCAAATGAAAATCCACCTTTCGCTGACTGGAGTCCACTTGTTTCTATTGCAGCGATCCATTTGCTCCTCTTTCTATAGCAGTCTGTAAAAATATACCTAAGATTTTTTGTCAAATTCAGTTGTACAGTCAATCGCAAAGCTCTTTCCCACTTTATATGTGTTGTGCTTGTTTTTCGCGGCATTCAAGCTGAAAACATCAGCGTGAACAGCCGCTCAGTCTTTTTGCCACTCACTCTGAGTAACTGCAGGCACTCCGGCCGATGTTGACGTCACGCACATACCCTCTATAGCCGTGGCACCAGTGATCAGTTTAGATTTTTGCACAAAGAGTTTTGAAAATGTGCACCTTAATTGTAAACACAGTACCAAAGCTAATAAAAAAAGTATTTTAACCATATTTATGAACTAAAGTTTAAACAGGTAGCCTACAGTATGATTTCCACATAAATCCACATCCACAAGCTAAGAATACAGATAAAAAGGGTTGTATGTTATTGTGTGCTTTGCTGTTGTATCATGGCAGTGTATGTGTCTGTAAGTATAAGTATACCTTATCATTGTCATCATAAACATCTTCACTTTCTCTCTTATAGTGAACAACTGTGATACTACATGAATCGCCATGGAAAAAGAACTGAACACTTACAGACATGCCCCTGTTCCAACTAGATTGCTGGGAGTGTCCTTTGGGGTGGGGTAAGGAGGGTAGGAGTGGGGTCACTAAGTCTCTATGGTGTGTGGGGTGAGGGTTAGCCTGGTAGTCTACAAGGCTTTCCAAATATGTTTGTACTCAGGCATCTGATTTGTGAATTGTCGCCTTGCTTGCGTGGCAGAGCGATGGCTTTTCAGCCATCTTGTAACATACTTCTTTGGCTCAAAAAGTTTTACATTGATGTACATTAATGCCCATTGATGCTGATCATCATCAAATATGCAACATTAGACAACAGCAGTGTAGGTCTTCTATCCGTACATACATTATTCATGAGACTGAAGCCTCGTTCATACTCAGCAGTGCTGCAAAGGATTGTCTGCATGCATTGTATTAGGGGTTTTAAGCTTTCAGGCTCACTGTCTGGGTGCTCAGTAAATATCTCATACCATTAGTTGCTTGCTCTTCACAAAGATTGTCATTTCACTTATGCCTCATGCCAAGGTGTTGATGGCCAGTTGCCTGTATCTAGAACGTTGAGATCATGAAGCATTTCATGTTCAAATGAGAGGTGCTTCTCCATGTTGTTGATCAGACTTTGTAGGAACTGCTTTGCATTGATTGATTGGTGTGAGCTTTGCATTTGACTCCAGGGGAACTGATCCAAAATATTCCAAAGCTTGTGCTGTCAGTGCCTCCTATGATTTCTCTCCTAGGGGGTCTTTGAATGATGCTAGCACTCTGACGGTGAGCTTTAGAAGCTGGTCTGCTCTCAAAAGTGTGATTGAATGGGCCGGGAGTTGCTCAGACAGGTTTGCAAGTCAGACAGACAGTGCATCGTACATGATTCCAAGGTCACACAGGAATTCCTTGCTTTTGACGTGCCAGGCCTTTGTAAGTTTGTTCTGTTTGCCGTTTCTTGTTGGTCTCCCGCAGCATTTTCAAAGTGTCTGTTGAGTAGAGGCTTCCGGCCACCCATTGTGTATTTAAAACTCTGCCAATTTTCAGGACTGTGAACCCACTTCTTGTGCGGCTTCTAGAAGCTCCCGTGAATTTTTTATTGGACTGACTGTAGAGATTATGGATCTGGTTGCCACACCAGAGTTCTTGTCTAACATGACACTGGCTCCATCTGAAACAAATGAGACCTGTGGATTATTTTGAAGCAACTCTTCACTAAAACCTGCAGTGTCCAAACAGTTAAGTAGAGCTGCTTCTATATCCTTTTGGCTCTCCAGCTCAACCAGCTGCAGAAACATTCAGGAGTTGCTCCATTTACTGAGGCTTTCAAGTTGACAATCATGGCAAATTTGTGGCTGAGAGATGTAGCCTCGTCAATGAGAACAGACAGCTTGCTTGAAGATGACCCAATACTGTGAACAATTGTTTTTCTGCATCTCTTTTGCTATGTGTTCCACATTTTTTTGTAGAACTGTACCTTGAGTGCAAACTAGTGGCCATGTTGACATAATTTTTTTCCTCAATGAGATTGTCATGGTCAGTGAAAGGTCGGTTTATCTGTCTCAGCCAACATAGTCTCTGACACAGATCTCACAAAATTTCCAAGTAAATCCTGTCCACCATTTTCAGTGAGCTCCTGGGCTATTTCGAGTGCCCTGGATGTCTCATGTCGTCGTATCTTGTTCCTCAAAGAGGCCAGAGATGTGGATCTGTTTGTGTTTGGTACTGGATCATAAAGTACCCAATCCTCAGATATGGACACTTTTTTTTCTGTGAGGATGCCAGTTAATTTTGTTGGGCCACACCATTTCTCCCTTTCACCCCTCTGGATTGTCTTGGTGAGGTAAACAGGATAAGTAATCAGCAATAATATTGCTCTTACCTGGACAATGCTCAATTGTAAACTTATGTGGTTGCAGAGCCCGACACCAGCGCATTATCCTGGAGTTACTATTTTGTATTGATTGCATCCACTTCATTGCCCTTTGGTCTGTTTGCAATGTGAATTCTGTAGTAATATCTGATAGTCCACAGCCCACTTAATAGCAAGGCCTTCCTTCTCTATGGTAGAGTATTTTCTCTCTCTATCAAACTTGAGTTTTCTACTCAAAAACAGCACAGTTCATTACATGAACATGACACAAAGTGAGTCTCAAACACAATTGTTTTCTCTTTCTTCAATTTCACTTTTTTGATTTTAAATAGTGTAATGTTGATGTTGGTTCGTGCACAGTATCTGCAAAGTTGCAGCGCTTAAAGTTCAGTGTAAGCAGAGATATCGTCTGTTAAAAATCAGGGAGTTCAATGCCTACAAAAACGACTCGATTGGGACTACAGCTGGGTTTTAGACGTCACTAACCCATACATTTGCATCAACCCTCCCTCCGGAATATGCAGAAAAGGGTATGACCATATTTCTGCGGCTTGGGCCACAACCTGTAAGTAGGCTAAGACTTAATCATTTTAAATGTATTTGCATGTATAATTCCAGACGTAGCCTTGTGTTTTTTTTTTTTTTCAAATGCCAGCGTTGGCTTTATAGCCACTAGGCTAGTTATGCTATTTTGTGTCTACGACAAACGCGTACAAACATTATGGACCTGAATTTTGTATAAGTACTAATGTTGTAAATGTATTTTTCATGTATATACAGTATGCTTTATGACGTTATTTTCGATTTGATCAAGAACGTAAACTAATGCCGACTCTGTGTTTAACATTAGTAGCCAGTCAGTTGCTATTGTTGCCAGTCAGATGCTATTGTGTAAAACAAACATGTATAAAGTTAAAAAATGTAGCAAATTATCATTCAGAAATGTTTATTAAGAGCCGTGTGTGGTGAGGTTCTGTTTGCCTCTCTTCATCGCCGCTTTCTCGGTCTGGTTCTGCCTCAAACTGATACTGCAGTTTGACACTATTATTTACATCTGGACCGGAGCTCATGACATGCATGTTTCGCCCGTAAAGGTAATGGGTGTTAACCTTCCGGACAACGTGAGCGACAGTTTAGCCAATCACAACACACCGGCCCAAACTAACCAATCTGAGCCCACTGCCTGTTCCTGAGGGAGTGGTTTCATAGACTCAGGAAGTGAACCGCTCGTTCGAGGACAGAGGAGAGCGCGGCTGACAATAAAGGTGAAGTTTAAGAAAAATAAGACTTTTTAAAAAAGAAAAACCACAAGCACCCCATAAACACAATCATGCAAAGAAAAAAAGCAATCAACCCCCCATTTAAATCTCAGTTGGGATCATTAATATGTATGCCTACAGAATTTTGCATATGCCAGCCCATGTTCAATGATAGGCAAAACTGCAGAAGTCCTCATTACTATTCATTACCCTTCCAAATAAGGTAAAAACGGACCATTTCATTCTAGGGCCAATTAATAGAGTTGAAAAAGAACCTGTAAAACCATATCTGTACTTTTTAAATGCCCTTAAATAAGCCACATACCTTCTAGATATAAGAGACAAAAATAAAACATTATTTCAACAAATTCTAGGGCACCTTTAAGGGATTTGAAAGCTTCTTCACATTCACTTGCCCAATGAAACTTAGTGGGGCTATTTTTAGTTAAATCAGTTAATGATGTGCCAAGAGTTTCCTAAAGTGTTGGTGATATGTCTCCTACTTTATATGTCCTCCTTTACACCTCCGTTGGTTGTACTTAGCGAGTACTGCAGCCTTGATGTCCTCGTAGAAACCAGATTGTTGTTCATCCACCCCCGCAAATGCTTCGAAGGCCTTCTCTGTCAACAAAGTGACCACTCGAGTCGCCCATTCATCCATTAGCCATCCCCAAGTTCTTGCAATGTGTTCAAAATGAATGACAACTCTCCACACCTTCCCCCTCCTTGGTGTAGGTAAGGTGGTGAGTATGCTGGCTGACTTGTTTTTCCAAATCCCCATTCATTTCTAGGTTTTTAACAAATGCCGCCCTTTAAGTCATGCAGTTCACTGTATCCTCTTCTCCCTCTCAGAGCAAAACAGGATGTGCTCTGGTAATTCGTTGAGGACCAGCATGCCCTTTAGCAGTCATCTTGATATTTCAAGGAATATCAAAAGTTTGCTACAGGTCCAACAAACACCCTCTTTGTCTTCATCATCAAACAGTTGGACTCTTTTTATAGATATTTTTTTATAGATTTTTACAGATCTCCTCCCCCTACATTCAAACAATCCAATGTCAATCACCATTTGGATATTATAAAGTAATGTTAGGAACATTTACACTTTATTCTACAAACATAAATTCAAGCATCTTCTTCGTCATGCTCTATTTCAACTAAAAAACCCTATAAGCATTTAGAAACCACATGCATTTAATGCAGAAACATCCTCAGTTGAACTCCTCCTCCTCAAGACGGTATATATGTGGCTTCCTGTTTGTGGACCTCTCCTATTAGAAAGGCTCAAAGGAGAAGGTAAGACAAAAGAAAACCATTATTATTAAACCAAGCATAGTTTGTCTACATGCAATTTATGATTTCTTGTTTACAGAACCAGATACAGAGAATAACATTAGTCACTTTGGAACGTGCACTTTCCATGTAACTATGATCTGTGGAAAAACAACAATGAATAACTTATCTTGAACAAAAAAGTGTTTCTTCAAAATGAATGATTGATATCCCAAACACTAGTTTATCACAATCTATAATAAAATCTGTTGAACAGGGCTAACGTATTTAATATGTTTACAATACGTGTTTTTTACGTGTTTACAATCTCCACACTAAATAACATTAAAAAACACTAAAACCAGGCGAAAGTAGAAAAAATGAGACGTTTTTCACCCTATCCTACATTTTTTTTAAACGGAACACACGTGAACTTTCCATCGGGATTATTTATTGCGTGGATCACCGAAGAGCTAGTGGAAGACGAGCATGCATTTGTGGTTAAAAAGTATATACATTTTTATTTGAATGGTGTTTTGGTTAAATGGATGAAATAAGATATGTGGTGCACACAAGCTCAAGACCCTTTCCTGTTTTATTCTAAGACATTAAATAAATCAGAATTACCCCTCTAATAATTTTTTAAAGCTGTTATGTGTCTTGAAAAAGGCGGGTTAACAAGTGGCTAAATGTGACTACAGAGTTTCACTACAGTTTCACGCCAAAAAGGTAAGATCACTCTGCTTTAACAGCCTCATTATGATTATAGTTTTTCATATGATTATAGTTTTTCTCTTATTAACTAGACTAGCTTAAATGTTCTGATAAATGGTTTTTAAGATAAAAACTGAAAGAGTTGTCGGAAGCTTAAACGATGTGGTGTAGTTTGTTTATAGCCTTCTTTAGCTTTTAACTTCTGGCGACTGCATTTACAGACTGATGAAGTAGCGTGTGTATGACACACCAATTCGTATTTCCATTTTTGGCGTGCTATCAAGACGCATAATCGCTTTTCAGTGTGTTTATGAACGTCGTTGACTTAACGTTATTACTGTATATATAAATATATGACTTACCTCAACCCCGTCCCTAAACCTAACCGTCACTGGGGTTGGCATTTGTGACTGTTCCTTTACCATCCTAGGAAAAAAAAAAGATATGACTTACCTCAACCCCGTCCCTAAACCTAACCGTCACTTGGGTTAATGGCATTTATGACTGTTCCCTTACCATCCTAGGGAAAAAAAAGATCGCTCCCCAGATGTAGATCTACATTTTGCTTCGTTTCGCGCGGACATTTGACGGCGTGTACAGACACGCGGAATCACTCGGACGTTAATGGTGTAGACATACACGCATACACGCGGATACACGCGGATAGCTCAAAATGCGTAGAGATAACACGCCACTTGACTCGAAAGTGGCGTGTATGTTTACGCAAAAGTCATGATGTCATGTTCAAAATTAATAAAGTTTTTAATAAGAAAAATATTTTGATGAACAAAATGTGTAAGTATCACAAACATTTGTTGATCATGGAGCTTATTTTTTTTTACGAAAATCCAAAAAGCTATAGAAAAATCCTATTGGGTTTTTGTTGAGGGAACCAGCGTGATGCTAACTGCCGGTTGGCCTACAAAGTAACGTCACACCTGCACCACTCTGTATGTTATCATTGGCGTAGCGGACGGCACACGACAAAAAAAAAAATGTACACAAATAAATAACTTAAGTTTTTTACGACGTGACTAAATAGGATTTTTATTGTGACGATTGGTCTTTTTCTAAACTGAAACTAATAAAAACCTACCTGAGAAGTGCAACCGGTGGCTCGCGACACCAGTTAAAATAACACTTGTCTGCGTTGTGTAGCGTTGTAGTAGAGAAAGACATTGGACCACAGGCGGCGGTTTCACTGGGTTTACTCTGATACACAAAACATATAAGATAGTCTGAGTGAGACGCCCCTATAGACCATTTCACAAGATGTAAACAACACTGGTCCAGAAACACTTCCTGTTTCAGTTTGTAACTGTTTTCTTTATTTCACATGTAAAGAAAACATCTTAAAGATGTTTGTTTAACTTTTTGATTCAGTTTTAAATGTTCTTTTGGTTGTATTTTATCCCAGATTTTATTTAGTGTTAAACTGAAACAGGAAGTGCTTCTGGACCAGTGTTGTTTACATCTTGTGAAATGGTCTATACATCACTCTCCTCAGTGCATTAACAATGCTCAAGAGCAACATTAAACTGCGAAAACACCTGATACACAAAACATATAAGATACATCACTCTATAAAATTAAAATTCCAATAAAATTCCAAAATTATTGCAAACATAGTTCTGTGTTCATAGTTCTATGGCAAACATAGTGCCATGTGAATGATGTGGATGAATGAACTAAAACAGATTTTTTTGAGACCCTGTTTCAAAGAGTCAAATTTTGATTTCAGGTCAGTCATCAATCCAGGATGCATCATCGTCTGAACATTCCTAAAATCTTCATTTGGAACAGACCTTTCATAAGTCCAAACATGCCCTGCAATTGCAAAATTACAGAGAACAAAAAACCTTACCCACCTAAAACATTAGCTTCATTCAGGTGGAACAATAACATGAGGATATAATAATCTTTTAATACAGTCATTCAGATCAAACTTACGGTATATAAACTTCAAACGGTTGCTAAATTCTAACAATTCATTTATTAGTGAGTACATGACTTACCTTGAAACTATACAGAGATTACTTGTCCAGGGCAGAGAGAGGACAAGACAACTTTAAAGGGGTAAACTTTCTTTAAAGGGAACCTATTATGTAAAATTCACAGATGTGTCCACAGCGTGTGTAAATAATCAGTCTATAAAAGGTAAAACCCACCCAATACTTTTATAATAATCCCCATATATCATTATCAAACTCTCAGAGCAAGCTGTTTAAAATTTCCCACTACTCCTAAGTAAGAGTAGGGAAACCCCTCTCACGACTGTTGACGATGTGCACTAGATCCCGCCCAGGGGTGCGTTTTCCGAAAGCATCGTTAGCCAACTATGGTCGCAAGTTCCGTCGTTATCAGCATAGTTCAACGAGTCGGTGTTTCCTGAAACCATCGTTCCAACGAACATTCGCAAACAGCATCGCAAAGTTGTGTGGTTTGAACGACAGCTCTCGACCTGTGGTTAGAGGCATCGTTTCTATATTGCATGACATTTGGAGGTAATAAATCCTTATCTTGAGCAAAATAAGCAAGCTGACATTCAGTACAACCGGTGTCTTTTATTTAGAATACATACAAATGGAATTTACGTCTTTTAGTTTGTCAAAAGATTTGAAGTACCGTGTTTGAAGAGTGCGCATGTGCGAATGTGCATACTATGTAAGAACGAGCCAAATATTGAGTCTGGTAATAAAGCAAAACAACTGAGAACAATTAGAAATAGTCCTCAAATGACATGTCTGTAATTTATATAAAATAAATCTAGCGTTAATTGGATCTCAAACAGTTTCATTAAAAGTAGTTATCTCCACCACGTGCGAAACCAACGTGGTTGAACGATATTTTGCGACAGTGGGTTTCGGTAAACAGTCGTAACTAGCTAGTTGATTTTTCCAATGATGCATCGTACTATGGTAGTGAATCAGCGAACTACGTCGCTGTACGGGAAATGCACCCCAGGGGTGCGTTTCCTGTCGACGTAGGAAAAATCAACTAGCTTGTCATCGTTGGAAAAATCAACTAGCTAGTCACGTCTGTTTCCCGAAACCCACTGTCGCAAAGTATCATTCAACCACGTTGGTTTCGCACGTGGTGGAGATAACTACTTTTAATGAAACTGTTTGAGATCCAATTAACGTTAGATTTATTTTATATAAATTAAAGACATGTCATCTGAAGACTATTTCTAATTGTTCTCAGTTGTTTAGCTTTATTACCAGACTCTATATTTTTGGCTCGTTCTCACATAGTATGCACATTCGCACATACTGAATGTCAGCTTGCTTATTTTGCTCAAGATAAGGATTTATTACCTCCAAATGTCATGCAATATAGAAACCTCTAACCACAGGTCGAGAGCTGTCGTTCACACCACACAACTTTGCGATGCTGTTTGCGAATATTAGTTGGAACGATTGTTTCGGGAAACAGTTTTTTTCCCGAAACAATCCAATTGTTTTTTCAATTTTATTTCTCTTCCCTCAGCATCTCATTCTCCACCTCAAGTGTCACAAGACTTTTTTTGAAGTACTTAGGGTCCCAACAGTTACCATGTCAGCATCCGTTCCCTCATCCTTACCATTGCTACGGACCATTTGTTTCTTTTGTTTAGGAAGATGGCTGAGGTGCTCTGGGAATTGGAAAGTCTTTCCCTCATTCCAAGCAAATCTTGTGGGCCCAGCAACTTTTCCATTGGGGAAATGCCAACTGCACACCCTACAGTAGCAGTCTGGGTTGAAGTTTTCACATCTGTAAAAAAAAAAAAAAAAAAAAAACTTTTTATTATTTTTAGAATCAAATTACATTCATTCACCGTATGGATTTTTTTTATTATTCAAAGGTTGTACCATTTTCCTATTGACCAGAAAGACTTTTTTCAGGTGAAATTCTGACCTCGCCTCGTAGGTCGCTTGCTGTACATACAACAATCAAATAGGATTATGAAACAATTACTGTAATTCACCTTAAGTACTTTTTCATGTTCCAAAGTTTGTAGTATTTTTCTAGTGAACTGACTGACTTACTACATGTGACATTTTTGATAATATCTAATAATACTGTATTACAGAATAATATAATACTGTAATTCAAAAAGAGGTTTTGTTTGTTTCAGGTTGTAGTACATTAATAGACATGAGTCTGATCTTTTATCTCAGACAAATGACAAACGTTAGCAGATTATCATACTATAACTGGTCTAATGTTTTTTCTTGCTACATATGGTGCTTTTCCACTGCATAGTACGGTACGGTTCGGCGCAGTACGCTTCGACTCGGAGCGGAACAGTTCGGTTCCCTTTGCGTTTCCACTGCAGTAGTACCCCTTCAAAGTGTGTGGGACTGATCGTTATTTGCGCGCGCCTCTACTGCCATGACATCATCTTAAAAGCGCCACATTTTCAAACCCACAACACAGGAACAATGGAGACTATCAAGGGGATGGTGTTCCTGATTCTCGGTATGTGGTTGTTTTTAACTGCTAGACGGAAAAATGTGCAAAACAAAAAATACTGCTAAAAAAGTGTCTCGTGTCGCAAATCCAATGACACTAGTAGTGACGCTGGTAGTGACGATTCTGTCTGACCAATCAGTGATCTGCAGTGTTTCACGTCACATTTTAGTACCGGTACGGTACGCTTGGAACCTCAACAGACCAGGTACCATTTAAAGCGTCCTGAAGCGAACCGTACTGTACCGTACCATGCAGTGGAAAAGCACCACAAGTGAGCCGTACCGAACCGAACCGTACCGTACTATGCAGTGGAAAAGCGCCTATACACACATCTTCATGCTTCGACACATTCTCTATAGACTGTTGTGTTCTTGTTTTTGTTACCCTTTTGTAACGTGCTTCGATCGGGGTGAGGTAGGATGACACTGAGTAGATTGTTTATTCTTTTAATGTCAGCAGCACCGGCAACAGCCTACAACAACAAACCCCATAACACGGACTGCTCTTTTCAATCCCTCCGCCTCCAATCAGGCACTATATGTGCACAGCACTATATACTATAGACTGTTGGCAAAGCTAACATTAGCTATTTAGCCTTAGCTAGCTAACTTTGTTTCATCTTAACTAGGGGGCAGAACAAGGCCTCACAACCGAAAAAATATGCAATATTTGAGTTTATAGCAACAAGCAACAACCCATAGACTACATAAGCCCTTTTTTTTAAAGGGCTGGTTTCACTTCAGCACCAGTGGGTGTTAGGTATTAAGGGATACCCACTGCCGCCAAAGTTTCTTCATTCGTTTAAGATCTGTAACTTACCTTATCAACTGCAGCCATTTTCTCGTATCTTTCTCGTCACAGGGAAAGCGGTAGAATGACAGTTGAATGTCGTTTGTTTTTTTTTTAACTCTGATAATGTCTATTTCCGTTGTGCTGTCACTGTTGAGGTGTTCTTGGAAGTGCTCCTTCCATCGGGCATTAATGGACTCATTCTCCTTCAGCAGCTCCTTCCCATCTTTTGTGCACATTGGGGTTACCGCGATAACTTGGACCATAGATGGCCTTGGTAGCATTGAAAAAGCCTCTGGTATGACTAAAGTCTGCAAGTCTCTGGATTTCCAGAGCTCTTTAACTCTCTCACCCGGATATCTGCCTTGGCTCTGGAATTGAGCCAACCTTTTGGCCTTGCCAGACACAAAAGGTTTTCCTTTTCTTTGAAATGATTTGTTCTATCTCTGTGTCATTTTCATCAAACCAGGCCTGGTGTTTTTTAGACTTGTACCCAAGAATGGTTTTGCAGGTAGCAAGGATGGTAGACTTAAACAGATTTCAGTGTCCTTCAATGTCATCAGGGTGTTCTTGTTGGAGGCTTTCCCCAAGAGAGGCCTGAAGTGCCTGGCCTGGATGGCAGTTTCATCCAGGTTATCAAGGTTCAGTCCTGGTCGGATTTGTTTCTTTTGAGCTCTCCTCTTCCTCTTGAGTTTGGTTGACATTGTGGAGCGTATGAGGAGATGATCTGTCCTTGTGATGTTCACATAATGGCGGTCCCTGGCTTGTATAATGACATACTCAATGAGATGCTACTGTTTGGAGCGGGGGTGTCTCTAAGATGCCTTCAACTTGTTTTTCTGGCGAAAGAGAGTGTTAGTGATGATGAGGTCATACTAAGCACACTTGCTGAGAAGCTTAGCTCCAATAGATTTGATGTTCTCGACGCCTTCCTTTCCTATAGTGCCCTTCCAGAGGTGTTGAAACCTGGCACTGAAGTCTCCTAGGAGAATAATCTTATCTTCCCTGGGAATTCTCGACAAAATCTTATCTAAGCAGGCATAGAAGGTCTCTTTTACTTCCTCTTCAGAATCTAAAGTAAGGGCATAGGCACTCTCAACTGTTGCTATCTGGTTGTTGGCAAGCACCAGATGGATGGCCATGATACACTCACTAATCCCCACAGGAAGTTCATAGAGGTGGCTGATAAGCTGGTTTCTAATGGCAATTCCAACACCATGTATCCTGGGCTCATCAGCAACTTTTCCTTTCCAGAAGAAAGTGTAGCCACCTGTAGCCAGGAGAACTCTTTCAGTTGTCCTTCGTCTGCTAGTCGGATTTCAAAGTGGGTGGCAAGATCAATCCAGTATCTGCTCAGTTCTCTAGCAACGACTGCAGTTCTCCTCTCCGGTCTATCACTGATTGCACTACCCATCAGTGTGCGTACATTCCAGGCTGGCTCCAAAGTTCATTGTTTTGTGTTTCTGACCACGAATGGTGAACCCTCTGGATGAGGTAATCCAGTCGGGAGGTTCGAGGCAGGCTAGTTTAAGGGCACCTTTTCTAGCCCTTTCCCCACATGGGGTGAGCAGAGTGGATCCTAAACAGGGGTGCGTTTCCCGAAAGCATCGTTAGAAAATCGTCGGGATGCTTTACAACCGGTGCCTTTTATTTAGAATACATACAAATGGAATTTACGTCTTTTAGTTTTTCAAAAGATTTGAAGTAACGTGTTTGAAGCGTGCGCATGTGTGAACGTGCTCTATAAGAACGAGCCAAATATTGAGTCTGGTAATAAAGCAGAACAACTGAGAACAATTAGAAATAGTCCTCAGATGACATGTCTGTAATTTATATAAAACAAATCTAGTGTTAATTGGATCTCAAACAGTTTCATTAAAAGTAGTTATACTCCACCACATGCGAAACCAACCTGGTTGAACGATACTTTGCGACAGTGGGTTTCGGGAAACAGTCGTGACTAGCTAGTTGATTTTTCTAACGATGCATGGTACTATGGTAGTGAAATATTGAGCTGCGTCGTTGTACGGGAAACGCACGCCTGGGCTGCTCAGTTGTAGCTGCTCAACTTAAACTGGGGTGTTTGGGTGGTTTCCCAAAGAGGACACTTGCGTGAAGAGGACACACCCCGCATCCCCCATTCTTGCAGAGATCACTCACACAAGAATTGATATGGTTTTAATGTGAATAATTAAGGATTGTTTATAGTATCATTTTAAAGGTCTCAGGGTGACTGGTATAATTGTCTTATTCCCAAATGAGTAAAACAAACGGTAATAAGGTTTTTAAGAGTTTAGGAATTACTGGAATGTTATTCCTGAATGTGGTCTCCAGTACCAAAGGTGTAAATTCATGAATGCTAATTTCCACTGTTCTTAGCAGATGGTCAACTTCTTCCCCCAGTATATATGGTGGGGGAAAAGAGTAAATTCCAACTCATGTTTTACATATCAAATAAGATCTGGCTATATATGGAAAATGCAGCAAGAGCTCGAGGCTGCTTTTTCTGTATCAGATCAGCCCGTGTGGTTGAGAGTCTCGCGACTCTCAGCTCATGTAGCATACAATGTCGGGTAAAAGATTTTCCTCTTTGTTTCTGAACTTTGATGGTTTATATTGATTATCTTTCAATTGATTATGGAATTGTTATAATACATTTACCTGATATAATAAATTGTTATATTTGATTATTCTAACAGACTTTGACTTTATTTTCATTACAGTTAAAAGGAATAGTCAAACATTAACGTGTATTTAATGATGCACAGATATAATTGATAAATCTTTTCATTTCATGGAGTCAGATGAAACGAGTTAATACATAAGATAAAATGTATTGCATTTAATTAAAAATCCCTTTGCCATGGGAAAGACGGAACATATGTGAGGCCTTCGCCTCTGATCGAATACCGTCTTTGATTTAGAAAGCCTTACACCGGCATGGGTGGCCCAACCAGGAGCATAGCTCCAGACAGCATTGCTCTTGGGATCACAGGACCACACAAGGCTCTCCACCACCAAAAAGGTAGCAATCCTCCGGAGAAGTAGCTCTTTATAGTAAGATAATAGTTTTAGTTGAGATTGTTCTTGTTCATGCAACTCATTTGGTTTTGTCCGCTGTCCACAAATAAAAAAAAAAAATTCTATTACACTTTTATATATGCCAAATACAAACATGATGGTCACGAAAGAACATATTTTGAAGAATGTTTTAGCTTTGTACATACAAAGTCAATAAGCAAACAAAGATACAAGCTCCAAAAAGGGTTTTAAAGTTTGCATGACATCAGTTTTGACTCTGGTATATCCTATGTCTTCTCAAGCCACAAGGTCATTTTACAAAGACTTTATTGACTCTCAAACTCTCAAAACTTTAAACTTATTTAATGACAAACAAACCATTGTTCATAACAGTTTGTTTTATTTCAATTATTCTAAACAGATTATATTTTAAAAATGTTTGTCATTTTTGTCATCAAATGTTTGTCATCCTATTCGGGTCTTTGGTGACCTGGTGCGTCGATAATATAAAACTCTCCTGATGTTAGAATAACAATTACAGAAGGATAAATTAAAGCATATTTTGGAGCTTGGATAGCCGTTTGAGCAGATTGTCCTTGTTAGATGTCAAATGAATTACTTTTTTAAAAAAAACATCAAATCTATGTATTTTTTTGCCAGTAAAAACTATTAACCTTCAAATGGTCTATTCATTAATGCTGTGTTTTTGGAGATATAAAGTACTTTTGTATCCATATACCACACAATTCCTCAACTACACCATTAGCTTGCATATGAAATATTATTTTTTTATGATACATTGCATTTATGCTCTAGTACTAGGCCTTCATTTCTGTGTAAAAAATTTCAGATTTATGCCAGATTGATTTATTTTTTTTGACACATGAAGAAAAAATATTTATTTTTTAAAATTTTTTTTTATTTTTAACATTTCCCATTCATTTCAATGTGGGGTCATATTGATTGGTCACATAAATTTTTTTACATACCTTCAGAATAACCGAACCAAGCCCAGTTTTTTTGTGTGAGTGTATAGATCGATAATGTATGAAAAGTCACAAAATCTTATTCCACTGAGATGAAGGGAACCTTTTTTATTAAGTAAAAGTCGATTGGGGTCGTATAGACCCCATGACCCGATTGAGGGCTACTTACCGTAAACTTTATAGCGACAAATTTATATAAAAAAATGTTTCCAGAAGTCCCTATGACAAATTATATATATATTATTTAAATAGTTTTGCTTATTTTTATTGCTAAGTTTATAGCATAATATTTGTGTCATGCGTGTTATGCTGATTGTGTTAAGCGCAGAGTATTGGCGCTTGGAAGAACTGATAATAAGAATGTAATGTGTACCTTAAAAATGCAATGCAAAGTCGCAAGTCGCTTTTGGATAAAAATATCTGGCAAATGTAAGGTTCATCATGCCTGTTAGGTCAAACAGTAAAAAAAAAAAAAACAACAACAACCTAATTACAAGTGTTGTAAAATATAGTCACCATGCAGTATTGTAATACCGTAATATTTTACTGTACATGTAACTAGCTACAAATTGTTCCAGAATATTAAGAGCACATTCAAAAGTACTGTAATGATCCCATTATGTTTGCAAAAGGATGAAATTAAATGTTTCCTTAACCTTCGCATTTAAGACAAAACCACATTTTTTTCTTTATAAATAAAATAAACAAATAAATTAAAAAATAAAAATTTTGAACGTTCTGACCATATTCAGAAATAACAATTTTTTAACTTAAACGGAACGTTCTTGGAAAATATTTGTTTTAGCAATAGAGAACATGCTATGAATCTCCCCACTAAAATCGGTGTGTGTGACAGACATCTGACAGGAGGTGGCGAGATTTCATCAAAAACAGTCAACAGGTGAGACACCCCAACCAAAATAGATGCCTAGTGGGACGCCGCCTTAATGCAGTGCTCGTCGATCTCGCCCTCTAGTGCGACTAATGGACCGCCTTTACATGCATTCAGCAATCAGGGTGAGATTGCTTCACACACGCGCGGCGGCACATAACCCAGTCAGACCTTCACTCTCCGCGTTCATGTGCGCGCTCCTTGTAAATCTCCAACCTTGTGAAATCGAATAGGAAGACACTTGTGGCACAAGAGCGAAGAAGATCAGTGCGCATAGGATGCTGTTTGTGTTCATCAGAGCTTAAAAATATTTAAATATATTAGTATTTACTTAACGGATCTCCAAACTTTCAAAAAGACTGACGTGGACAGATGTGCTAAACCAGTTCTGAATCACCCGATCATCAAGGTGAGTGGGCACTGTTAGTTTGATTGGATGTCGGTGCGCGCGCGCAGCGCACTGCGTTGTTTGGGGGGTTTGAACTCATTTCTGTTATTACGCATTATGCAAAGCAAAGCGTATAAGCAGAGTCTGACAGAGGCGCGTTTAGGCTACATCAGAGAGAGAAGCTTATTTCACGCCTTGCGGTTATTTTTTTAGTTATATAGGCTACTGACAGTTCTGTTTGTCTATTTTGCATTTGCCGTAAGCTCTTCTTGATACACCGTGTGGTGCAATGCTGATACATTGTTTAAGAAAGCTTTTCTAAGCCGTTTTGATCTTAAAGGAATGTTTTACCCTCATATTTACTCACCCTGATGTTGTTTCAAACCTCTCTGTATTTCTTTCTAATGGAACATCTTTCATGCATAGTCAGTGGGGTCCAAATATATTTTTCTTGTTGTGGAAGAAACAAATGCACACAGGTTTGGAATGGTATGAGGGTGAGTAAAAGATTTTTGGATTTTAATTTTGGGGAGAACTAACTTTAAGCAATACAATGTGTTCTCTGTCTCACTCTGAAGACTGAGACAGACACTTCCAAAAATGACTTCTCATGACATTATCATCAAATGAGGCATCGCTGACTTTTTCCACAAGGACTGAGGCTACAGGCAAACTGGTCAGATGGTTTCCCTGCATTTTCACACTGTAATGGATGTTTTTGGGGTAGAGTTAGAAAGGCCATGGCAGGACATTGGTCACTCACTGTTGTAATGGCATGATCAACTACTGCCGGATCACTGGGGAAGACATTATTTAGACCTGACTAGTAATGAATAATCTAACATAGTGCATTTTTTTTCAATGAGCCTACCCACATTTATACAAAAAGGGACATACAATTCACTGCAGTTTCTACCTAAAAAATGAAACACAGAAACACTAGTGCACAGTGCACTATGTTATTATGAGCTCAGAATGCTTTTAACACAGTGCATGATTTGTAAACTAAAGGCCTGATATACTTCGGTCAGGGGTAAAAAGAAATTATAAATACATGACAGCAGTACGATGTTTTACCCCATTGACGGCCATGAAATGGAAGAAAAAAATACAATTCAGTCAGTGAGGCCAATCAACAGTTTGGTTACCCATATTCTTCAAAATATCTTCCTTTTTCATTTAACAGAAGAATGAAATTCAGGTTTGGACCAACTTGAGGGTTAATTTTTTTGGTGAGCTATCCAACATTTTTAATTGCAAAATGTGCAAGGAGCAACATTTTATAATTTTACGGAAATTTAGCCACAGGCACGTTTTTCCAATGAGCGTGGGTTGAAATATACATGGATAATAAAGTAAATCAGTCTCACTGGCAGTTTGAAGAGTTATTGCCTCTAAGTAGAGCAGAGAAATAACTTACTGACCTGGGGAAAGTCAATCCCACAGCCCAGAGAGCGAGAAGCAAAGAAAAAGACATAATGCAAAGGATAATGTTCACTAATAAAGACTTAAAAGGAATGGTTGTGGAATTTATTCAGACCTATTAGTGGAAAAACAAGGGCCTGAATTAAGAAAGAAAGCTGAAATATGTCATATAAATTGACACCTGCTATTGTGGAATATGCACATATTTGTCTCTGTCAGACTGAGACAGACATAAAATAACAGCATATTGGAGATGAAAGCTGGATTAAGCTCAAGATTTAAAAAAAGAATGCTGCAGAGCTTTTTTTAGATAGAAGATGTGCAGAGAGGAGGTTTGCAAGAAATGACTCACCGAGAAGAATGATGAAAATTGGTGATATGTTTTACAGGAGAAAGTTTCAGTCTATCAGTGCCACTTTATTGGTTCAAAGCAGTGCTGGTCAATTGCTATACTAGTTTAATTAAGGCATGATTATGTGTGCCTGTGTGTGTGTGTTGGGTTAATTCACAAATTGTTTGATGAAACCTCATCCGCTTCTCTCATGGGTCTTTCACATTCACTGGTTAAGAATGGCAGATTCTCACAATACACACACACACATTGCACTTTGTTGTTCTTCTATATATTTGAGTACTTTAAAAGAATATACCTAATTGCAAATTGAATGTAATGTTTTCGGAAACGTAATTTTGAGTTATTTGCATTTAAATTAAAATGTTATATATTAAAGGGGTGATGAACTGAGAAATCAAATTTTCCTTGAGCTTTTGACATCTAAGAGGTCATCATATTATGAAGGTAAAAGAGTAGCAATACTCGAGAGCATGTAGATGTGAATTTGAGAAATTGTAGAATAAATATTCACACTTGAACGCAAACATTTACACTCACAGCTCTGATGTGAAAACCTGTAAAATAAAAATCTGAACTTAAAGGATTAGTTCACTTTTGAAAAAACTTTTGCTGATAATTTACTCACCCCCATGTCATCCAAGATGTCAATGTCTTTCTTTCCTCAGTCGAAAAGAAATTAAGGTTTTTGATGAAAACATTCCAGGATTTTTCTCCATATAATGGACTTACATGGGAACCAGACGGTCCAAGGTCGAAAAGACAGTTAATTACAGTTTCAGATGCAGCTTCAAATGTCTTTAAACGACACCAGACGATGAATAAGGGTCTTATCATGCGAAACGATCGGTTATTTCAAAACTTTTTCCAAAATTGTAACGTTTCTAAGGACAAATGCTAGCCTTGCTCTATTCTGTGAGGCGCGTTTGCAACGTCACGTAATACGTAATTACGTTCAAAAGGTCACGGGCGACGTAGCCGGAAGTACAGAATCAAAATCGTCCGATATCGTTGTTTTACCTTTTAATTCCTTTTTTTGTAAACAGCGTTTGAGTTAGTTTGCACGTTCAACCTATGCGTTCAACTTGTAAACACTGACTCTGTACTTACGGCTAGGTCGCCCGTGACCTTTTGAACGTAATTACGTATTATTGCCTGCTATTTGCAAATAAAAAATTAGTACTAGTTGGATTTCTAGTTTTTAAACTATGTTAACCTCTTTAGTAAAACATGACTGCTTTGAGTTGTGAATAAACTTTTGTGTTCTGTTCTTGAGAGTTTATGGGGATCACCTGTTGGCAAACTGTACTCAGGAAGTGTTGAGGTCTACATTAAGATGCAGTATGCAAACTCTCACACACGTTTGCATCCATGCAACATGTCGACATCCCGCTGTATTAGCAAATAACTGATTAGCAATACCAGTCTGCACGTTTCTACAGAAAGTTTACAACAGTGTGCTATTCATGAAATACTCACAGACACACTGACATGCAAATATTTCTCTCTGCATGTCTAATCTTGACTATTTAGGGCTGTATACGGCCTGGCTCTTGTAGTTAGCCTGGATCTATGACATGACTTATTAAAAACACAGGAAGCACAGCATGACCCATTCTACTGTCAAGTCGGATAAACAGGAAGTCCATGTGTTTAAGAGAGTGTACTGTGTGAATATTTTAGGGTTGTTTGTACCTAATTTCTACTGCCACAAGAATGAGAGAGAGATGTGCGTGAGCAGTTATTTACTGACATCTGATGTTGGGTTTCCATGTTTTATGGGGACTTTCAATAGACATAATGATTATTATACTGTACAAACTGTATATTCTTTCCCCTAATCCTAAACACAAGGCTCACAGAAAACTTTCTGCATTTTTACATAAAACAACAACAACAACATCAAAATGTAGTATGATTTATAAGCTTTTTTCCTCATGGGGACCAAAAAAAAAAAAAAAAAAAGATCAAGGTAAACATTTCTGGTATTACTTTTTGCAGGGGCATTTGGTACCCATAACGTAAGGTTTACCACCCCACGCACACACTTAAAGAGAGTTTCTCATTGTGGGGTTTGTGAAAGAGAGAGAGAGAGTTCTGTTATTTTGCATAACTGATTTGATAGTGCTGCATTGTATTGCTGCTGAAAGATGGATAGAAAATAGCAGAGTGAAAAACAAGTCTTCCTGTCAGCTTATTCAGTTCACCAAAATTTTACAGTAACCACAGTGCAGAGGCAAGCACGTTTGATACACCCCCCCCCCCCCCCTCCTCTCATAGTTTCAGGTTTAGTGTGGGTTATTGGCATGACTCACTAAAAATTGCACTTTTGTTCTGTCTTGCCTTTTGTTGCATAGCTGTGTGCAATTAGAAACATCTAAAGTAAAAAAAAAGGAACCTTTGGGGTTTCCCATCATGTGATCATTTTATGTATTTAGTAAATAATTTTGTTTAATTCATTTTTAATTGTAATAAAATGTTATGAATTTATCAGCCCGTAAACATATACCGAAATAACCGTTAAACACAAAAGTTTTATGCCATCATGCATCACTGTCGAAGAGGATTTACCTATTGTAGAGTTAAGAAAAGTCATCATGAATATTGTAATATTTCAGCCCATTCTCATCCCAAGGCGTCATCTAACTGACGCCTTGGGAAGCATTTTGACCTGATTTTTTTGTGAAGTAAATACTAGTTAAAAACCCCAATGTAATTTTCTGAAAAAGTTAGTTCAGGCAAGAATTTAAAAAACGAAGTAAATTCCATATCAGTACTTAATTCAAGCGAGTAGAAATGAAAGTGTAAATATCAACTCAATAAAATTAAGTAAAAAATACTCAACTTTTCGGATACTGGGGTTCCCATCATGCACTGGACATTGAATAATTAATGAGGCTCATTTTTCACTGGTTTCCAGCTGTATTTGCACTGTTTTATCATTGATTTTTGTTGTCAGTATTAGTAAATTGCCATTTTGTGACATTTCGAGTAAATTATTTGTTTAAAATGACACATTCAAACACAAAAACAACCCATCAAATGTTACCGCCATTGTGAATTGTCTACCAAGTATTGAGGTGTTTGCATTCACTTGAGGCTTAATGTCTGACATGATGTATACATAAATTACTTAGATGACCTAAGTAAAGCGCATACTATAAATGACTATTAAAGCTACAATACCTAAGATTTAGATGCCGCTAGAGGGCGCTACATTCAAAACAACAACAACGGCTTTGCTTGATGACGACGTGGAGAAACGCGGAATGATGGGAACTGTTGTTTTCAACTCCACCGTGGATAAATCAGTCAGACAGGAATCGAAAATTAGTTGTCATGGATGAGGTAAAGTTCGATTTCTATAAATGTTGCGTTTACATGCTTGTTTTTCCTTAAACTGAAATAACCTCAAGAGAAGTCAGGTTTAAAAATAAATTAGTTATCACAGATGTTACTGTCACTGGACTAAGCTATGGTGGAGAGGGTTGAAGGGGCAGGTCTCTTGCAAGGAGTTGACGTGGCTGGTCCTCCTTTTTGGTAACTTTATAAAAATAAAAAATCATGTACATTTGACACATATTCAACCACAGCTACAGTTTAACAAAATGAACGTTAAGGGGGTCGCACACCGGACGAGAAGCTCAGCGCCGCTTCGCGCCACATATTTAAAATTCTAACACATCATTATCTATAAGTGTACACATACCGGCGGCGCCATTCGGCGTCTGTCCGCGGCGCCCGGCAGCAACGCCTCAGGACCGTGTTCAAAATCCTGCTGCGCCACAGAGCGCCATTTACATAGTTTTGTATACAATTTTAATTATTTTTGTCTCAAATCGTTGCTAATGGATCCTGACTTCGCCCTATGCTTCAATATGCATTTAGTTTTGCATTCATTTACAGAAATCAGCTGCTTGAATGCAGGGGCGCAACTACCCAGTTTCAGAGGGGTATGCAGCAACAATTTTAGCGAATGGCAAATCTTTGTAAATTTACTAGCATTTTCTGAGTGAGATAGTTTAGCAAGGTTTTTTCAAGTAAATCCTACTCCAAATTTTTTGCAGTTTAGCTTCAATGTCCGACGCTTTAGGCACCCTTTAGCGTCAGTTAGATGATGCCCTAGGATCGCGTGTACCCTACCCCCACCCCAGACCTAAACCTACCCGCGTCATCTAACTGACGCTAAAGGTAAAGCGTCAGTTAGATAACGCCCTATGATCGCGTCAGTGACGCTAAAGGTTGCCTAAAGCATCGGATATTGAAGCGTGGTCAAAATTGTCAGTTAGATGATGCCTTGGGATGAGAATGTGTTGAATATTTTAAGCACAACATGCCAGTAGACCTGGAAGATTGTAAAACGAGTGGTTCATTCATCCGTAAGATCTTACCTTCATACTGTGGAAATACAAACTGGAAGGCAGAATACAACAAGCACAGATAAGGTTTTGGCATAATTGGTTCTTTAAAATTTTACTTAAAAATTTTATGTAAATTGAACTGCCAAAGCATTTGCAGCATAAAAACAATCTGCAGTGTAAAATTAAGCAATACTGTGAAAAAAAACAACAACATGTTAACACATGAAATGCATATCGTTATATCATTTATTCTCTGTGCAATACATACATAAACAGTGACTTCCGCCTTTTGTTAAGCTGCCAAACTGTTCCATTTTCAGGGCAACAGGAAGCATCTGCACTGAGATAGAACGACCAACAGAGAACATTCCCTCTATCTTTCCTGCACACACACACACACAAAGCAGCCTGGTCTTATTGTTAATGCGTAGGTATGAATACGTAATGTGTTGGTGCAAAATGTACAATTTTGTTTGAATAGATGCTGAAATGGACAATATGGACATACTGACAACATTTAAATGTAAACACTATTTTATGTATTTACAGCTAAAGAAATACAATCTTTTATTTCATTAAGATATTTGTATAATTGCCATTTTACCACTTTAGGTAAATTGTAGCCTACTAGCCCCAAACCCTTTTGTACGTCTAAAAGTTGTTAATACGTACATTTTATGGTTTAGGGCTGTCAATATTGTACATTTCACTGTGTATGAAAACATAATGAAATGTACGTGTGGTAGAAGCACACGTTACTCCAAAAGAGGCGATTCCTCAACACTTAATAGCCCTATAGTGTCTACACTCTACTCTACACTCTCAGAAAAAAAGGTACAAAAGCTGCATATTAGCACCTAAAAAGTACATATTAACACCTAAAATGTACATATTAGTACCTAAAATGTACATATTAGCACCTAAAATATACATATTAGGACCTAAAATATACATATTAGCTCCTGAAATGTACATATTAACACTAAAAATGTACATATTAGCACTTAAAATGTACATATTAACACCTAAAATGTACATATTTGCACCTAAAATGGACATATTAGCTCCTGAAATGTACATATTAACACCTAAAATGTACATATTAGCACCTAAAATGCACATATTAGCACCTAAAATGTACATTTTAACACCTAAAATGTACATATAAACACCTGAAATGTACATATTAGCACCTAAAATGTACATATTAGCACCTAAAATGTACCTATTAACACTTAAAATGTACATATTAGCACCTAAAATGTACATATTAGCACCTAAAATGCACATATTAGCACCTAAAATGTGCATATTAACACCTAAAATGTACATATTAACACCTGAAATGTACATATTAGCACCTAAAATGTACCTATTAACACTTAAAATGTACTTATTAGCACCTAAAATGTACATATTAGCACCTGAAATGTACATATTAGCACATAAAATGTCCCTATTAGCACCTGAAATGTATTAGCACCTAAAATGTACATATTAGCACCTGAAATGTACATATTAGCACATAAAATGTCCATATTAGCACCTAAAATGGACAAAAGTTTACCTTTTGAAAAGGTACAGCCCCAGTGACAGTTTTTGTACCTTTTTTTCTGAGAGTGTAGCACATGAATAGATTCTCTATCGAGTTATTTATAATACTGTATATTTCGACCAAGGCTTTTTCTCATAGCTTTTCCCTCTATAAAATGAAGTATTGGGAACAAATAGGAAACAATGATTATACTCATCATTTCAAAGTTAAGTCATCTTTAAACTGGACTAATTTGGCTAGTCAATATTACACACTTGAGTGTCAAAGATAGCATCCAAGTGTGTAATAATGATGGCAAACTTGTATTATTCTGTTTTGAAATGAAGTGGAGCAATTGGAGCCAATTCTATTGAATCATGATGTGAGAGTTGAAAATCGAACACCCCTGGTAAAAATACACTTGAATACTCATGAGATCAATTTGAACAGAGAGCCACAAGATTCACAGAAGGCCTTAGACAAAGACTATGTTTACACACATGTTAACATACACCCTAGTGATTATAACGATATTTAGACAACTTTATATTTTAGTATTTGACTTTTGTATTTTTGAACAGTTTGTAATGATCTAATTGATGTGATTAAGCTCATAATCATAGCAACCATGATCTTAGTGTATGCTGATTTTAATTGTAATAAACAGACGTGAAGTGTGCATGTGTTTGTGACTTGCATGGATGACAGTAAGCAGACTAAAACTGTGACCAGTAAAACATCTACTGTACGTGAGTTCATCATTTGTACTGTGCATTGGGATTTGTGAATTGGTAAAAATAACAATTCTTGGTGATTAATCAGAATAATGAAAATTGCATGTACTCTAATTATTGGAAATAATAATTACATTCAGTAGTTCCTAGCATTTTTTGACTTCAGAAGGAAATAGCAAAGTGACCGAAAGGACAATCATAACAGATCTTCCCACATAAAGATCTTCCCACCCTCCTCCTCATCCACACACTGACACCCAAACCCCACCCTCAGGGCCTTCTTGTCAGTTATTGGCTGGAACAGTTTGTTATGTTTCGTGGATGGGTAGCCGCAGTTTGTCTTTAGCCCTATTCGCACGGGATCTTCCCACATAAAGACAATGTTCGTACATGGCTTGAAAACCGCAAAAATCACGATCATTTTTGTAAGGGTCAAGAACAGTTTTTAATTGTAGAACAGACGCAAGTTCTCTACATCTCCTGCATAACTGTACAGCTTGAAATAACTGTACAACTATTTATTGTAAGGCTCCAATAAAATTATGAATAAAATGTTCTCAATGAGTAAAATCAGCTACTTATTATTATTATTTGTATTATTATATTTAGATTAATATTAAATAATTATACATTTTAGTTAATTATTATTGCTCCAAAACACATACACACACTACCCACACTAAATGCAATAAAGTTGGCAGATTCTGCCTACAAAAAGGCAAGAGAGTGAGAGAAAACACCTATACATACATGACTGTTTGCCACATAACAAAAATAGGCGTTTCCTGCAACACAATGGTCTCCTCTGTGGTCCAAGCCGCCGCACACTAAAAGTAAGCTCATTTTCACTCACTGTTTAGAGATGCTGCTTCATTTGTTCATGTTTCTTATGCATTGGGTAGATGCATAGATAAGAAACACGACAAACATAAGAACCCCCCCCCCCCCACACACACACACACTGTTTTTCCCAAAATAACCCAACTAGAAAAATTCAAGATACTTGTTGCTATGGACTACGTTGGTGAGAGTATAAGTGTATACAACTATACACTGTGAAGCTTACACTGGAGATGAATCTAAGAGAAAACAGATTTCACGTTTAGTGATAAAATTTTTAACAGTGAAAAAACAGTGTTTTGCAGAACATCACATTTATATAAAAATAGTAAGGCCTGTAGTAGTAAGGGAGATATAATTAAATTTTCAGAATGATTTTTTTTTTTTTTTACAAACCAGTTTTCACAACAAAAAAGCCACTTGGGCTAGAATGCCCTATCATAATTACTGTAGTTAACATGTTCTGAACATCACATCCTTTGGTTTTCCATTAAATGTAATTTAAATAGGTTGTATAAAAATATTTGGACTTTATTTTCACAAATGAATAAGGCTAATGAACAACTTGTTTCTTGGGATGTTATTATTATTATGTAATACAGATTGATGTATTTTTACTGGCACATAGTAACCAGTGCAACACAGCTAACCTGCTGGTTTTGTTCTGGGTAAAAGATGGCAAACAGAAACTTGACCAATCAGCTGTGAGAGCAAAGTGTGACAACTCTGATGCAAGAAAATTATTATTACCTTTGTATGTCTTGCTCCAAATAAAAGCTTGTTTTACAGTTATTAGAGATTGACAAAATATCACCGCTTTAACTGAGATTCATTTTAAAGTCCCCATGTGGTGAAAATCAAGGTTTAAATAATATTTTATATATCTATGTGGCGTTTTTAATATGCTTTAAGACAAACCATGTGTAAATTCATAAGTCAACACCATTGCTGAGTATTTTCTCTTTAAAACTGCAGCGAACCAAAGACAGTCTCAAAAACACGGGTTGAAATCGCTGGTGCTTCTGACATCACAAACTACCTTGTAACCAATCACGTCAGTGTTTAATCATCAACGAGTGAATCTCTGAGCTGTTGCGAGTTAAGGCCAGCTAATTTGCATATTCATAGAACCGCGTATACTAAATGAGGAATGGGTGTAGAGTTATATTCAAGTTATTTTAAAGGTGCTCTAAGCGATGTCGGGTGACGTCACGTGACTTCTTGTTGACGTTTAAAGTATTTTCAAACAAAATGTAGGCTAGATAGACCCTCCCTCCTCCTCATCCACACACTGACACCCAAACCCCACCCTCAGGGCCTTCTTGTCAGTTATTGGCTTGTTATGTTTCGTGGATGGGTAGCCGCAGTTTGTCTTTTTGTTGCCATTTGTGGAGCCTGGGTTGTCTGCAAAGACCGCATTTTTTTTTTTACAGTGCGTTTAGGGGACAGGCAGCTAGCAGATAGTGAGGAGATGTTTGCTGTATGTGACAAAAAAAATGTTTTGGCCTAAAAAACGTGTGAATTCGCTTAGAGCACCTTTAAGGCATGAAGAATTTTCTTGTGAATTTGGTGATCAAAGATGAGTTTGATGAGATAAAATGTTTGACTATAGGGGTACTTTTAAGATTTTTACCCTATTATTGCTTTAACGTTCTTTGCGGTGGGTGATGCTTTGAACATCAGCAAAAATACCGTTTGCAGAGTTGTGTACCATTATAATTCTAATTTATATATTTAGTTTATATAATTCAGTCATCATTTTAGTTTAATGATCAAGGACTTTTAGCTTGCTTCTCTTTGTTTTCCTGTTTTATTGTTCCATGTTCTTGTTTGTCATTAGTTACCATGGTTATTAACTTTAGGATTAATTAAATCTCACTTGTTTGCGGTTGAGTTTGTTATCATATGTTTATAACCCCTTCAGTTCGTTTTAGGGTATGTTAACACCATTTTTAACTAATAAAATAAAACATTTTTATGCGTTTTGGCCATTCATTTATACGACAAAGGCATTTTGGGGGTCTGAAAATGCAAGTTTTTGAAAACGGGTTTCAAGTGCAAGGTTGGGATTTGAGGCTGACTCGGAGCAGGGTGGTTAGGTTTGGATAGTGAGTTTTGGAGGCGGAGCAATGAAGAGAGAGGTGTGTTTGTCTGGGTTGATTTCAAATATCAACAATGTCCAACAGCGTTTTTTTGAAATACAGCTCACCCCCCTTTTGAGCATAGATCTAAACTTAAATGGTTGCAATTCATGAATTCTTTGAAATACAGAACTAAGTTTGTCTTTTTCTTAAAGATTTTTGAAGAAGTGAAAGCATAAATAGTTATAGAAGTTTGCGTTTACTGTAAAGCAGATGTACTGAATTTTTTTAAATAAAAAATATACATATTTGACTAAATATTTTGGACTCTAAAATTCCACTGGATAGGATTATATCTAAATTATGATAATTACTAAAATATGTGATATGAAATATGAAGAGCTAGTGATCTCTATAAACATAGGGATCTAGGTCAGTCATAAAAATAAAAGAAATGTTTTACAATACAAAAATAAAATATATCATATATCTTTATTTTTTTACTATCTGTGCACTGTTGTTGTACTGGAAAGATTATTCTGTCACCAAAACAAATTCCTTGGGTGTGCAGACATACTTGGCAATAAATCTCTTTCTAATTCTGACTCTGGAATATGGATAATCTCTTCATTTTCTGCAGAGAAATGAATCATGTTTCACACATTTATATCAATAAGCACTGCAGTGTTAATCATAAACACAGAGCTGAAAGAGACATTTACAATGTCATATTATATAAAGTAGCAAGACCTGTGAAACCACTGAATCCTATCTAATTTAATTTAGATTAGTTTAATTTTGTCATCTTGAAACCCTGAGTTTGGAGTCATGAATTTGTTTTGTAGCCTACAACATTCCTCTAAATAGCATGTGGAGTCTCTCACTTCTCTTTCTCCCTGTTTCTTTCTCCACTGAGGTTTCTTTAGGTGAGACAATGATCTAACTTTGACAACAAAGATAAAACATCCAATAATGAAAGTGAGATTAATAGTTTCCATCATCATGGAGTGAGTGTTGTTGAGCTATCATAGCTTTACCGCTTCAGTGACCCATATCACACTTGTACTTGTAGCCTGAAAGACAGCTTCTGTGTGAGTGATGTTATTTCCTCCTCTAATGAGTGCCTTGTGTCTGATTAGATCAACATTTCTATTGTACAGAGTCACGAGAGAGATAGAGAATAAAATAAAGACAGACAGATGATGTTGTATTCTCTCTCTCTCTCTCTCTCTCTCTCTAAAAAAAATGCAGTCAGACTTCATTCTGTTAGGTTAGATACTGTACTTCAACCCCTTTTTCTGTTAGGTTAGATCTTTCAACCCCTGCGCCGTCAGGACACACACTCTGCAGGAGGGACTGAAATATTCAAAACACCTCTGCCATAAAACATCGGACAAACACACACACACACTCACCCATAACGTTCCAATAAATCCCTGTGAGGATCAATAGTTCTGGGGTTCTGTCACCAAGCAACAGAAGCTTCAGAAAACAGCTGCTTACAGACGATCTCTCACAAACACACACACACACACACACACACACACACACATGCATGAGTGTTTAAATCCCCATGAGCATCAGAGACAAAGGACAAACAAGTAAGCTGGTTGATTTAGAAATGCATCAAATGTTACATTTCTATCCTGCTAACCGGCTTCCTAAGGCATGGTTCGAGGAACACACCTAGAAATGGTATACCTTCAGTTACGTTATACCTTAAGAGTCTTCGTAGCGTGCCAAGAGACAACGTTATTGGGAAAGTCAGCCCTTATCTTTTAGGCCATGTGTTTGATTTAAGGCCTATCACGTTTTAATCTAAGAGTAGGCTAACTTCAGTTAAAATGTAAACAATCAACGAAAGGTTTGCTCTATGAACGCAATAAGTATTTTTTTAAAAATGGGTATAATGAGATGACATTCTAATCACCCCTTTTCAGCCATCGAACATTAAAATTGTAAGCATTGACAAATTACTACAACAAAGCACTTACAATCCTGAAAGCTTGATTATTTTCACAGCAGTATTACGGATGTAATGTATAAATATCACAGTAATGTATGCCTGTATGTAATGTTTCCTTATTACACTGCTAGGTGGAATACTTGTTTTTGATTGGTCAATCGCGCCATCCAATGGCATGTTTTTCCCAGATAACAACCGCTGAAAAAAGATAAAACCGGGTCACTGAAGTCACTAGCGCTATACGCTTGCTAGGTTTTATTTCTTGAAAGTTTTGCATTTGGTGAGCTAATAAAATATTAATATTGTGATTGATTCGCTCGACTCGCTCTCTCTTGTTTCAAGGGCAGCTGCTGCCATTTTCTGACTATTGTTTTGTTACACTGTTGGATTATAAAATACAAAAAGGGATACGATTTTAAAACTCCATAATTATTTATGTGGCAAAATGCTGTGTAATAAGTGGTATGACTGTATACCGGATCTCTTAAATTTCCATCTAGTTTGAACTTGCCGCGCTAGCAACTTCTCTCTCCGCGGAAGCTTTGCGTTTAAAGACCTAATTAAATATTTCAAGTCGGATCAATATTTCGTATCTAATTATTTACTTATGTGTAATAAGGTGAAGAGGACCCTGGCGTGAAGCAGAGGGGTTTTGCATCGGCCTGAAGGGTTTACCTAGCCTGGCTGCGCCCTCCTACGCACTTCATTCACTTCACGCTCAATTTAATTTGCCTTCAGTACTGCGTCTGGGACTGCTGTGTATCCTTAGGTTTCCAGAAATCAATTTTTTGTAGGACCAATCAGCGAATAGAGGGAGTGGCTGAGGACCATGACGTTGATGTAAGCGCGTCAGTTTCAGTTCAGTAATGGCAGCGGAGAAAGACGTGAGAAAAGCTATTCGGTCCGTTGTTGGAAAAGAAACTGACGAATATACAGAATTTAAAGCCGGATTGTTAACGTCTCACCTCTTGTTGCACAACGGAGGACCAAGTGAAGGAGGCAGAAAGTTTGGAAGTTTGTGCTGGGCAGCTCGTGCACGATGACCGTGACATTTTGGACGAACGGTTTAGCCTGGTGTTCGGAAGCCCCGAGTCCTGGCTGCTAAACTATTGTTGAAGATCCGCTCAGGAGTTATGTCAGTCGCTCATATTCCCAACTGTAAATGTACTGATTCTTGTGATGAATAGAACATTTTGAGCCCCTTTGTGTACTCGTGCAGGAGGTTGGTGTGTCAGTTTTACATGTTGTAAATCATACAAATTGGTTGTGATTTTTTAAAATAATTGTCATAAATAAAAATGTGAAAAACCATACTTTGAAGATATTTGATTTTCAGTTTTAGATGGCAATGGTTGATTTGTTTTAATAAAAAAAAACTAAATGCCACATAAAAATGTACAAACACATACTTTGAAGACCACAATTAAGGTAATTAAGAAACAGTAAGACGTAATATGAAAAATTGTTGTTTATTACACATCTGCAGATAGAGACAGACTGATCATTCACTGTAGCAGCTACAGCATTTGTGGCAGATCAGAAAACGACCACAGCGGCGTATTTGTAATGACTAGACACAGCTTCCACCGTTGAATGAATATATCACTGTCCTTCGTGTCAAATATACATTTCGAATTAATAATTGTTCCTAGATTAACAAAACCTGCAGCGCTCGTTGACTGAAATCCTATTGTAAACATAATCCTCTGATCATTCGGACTTGTTGTTTCCAGCCATTTCGGCGCCTGACATACGTCACTCACGACCACACGTTAGCAACTGGCTATGGCAGATCGTGAGTGACTTTGGGCAGATCCAATAGATTTGAACTTTAATAGTGAAACCGCCTACAAGGAAGGAAACTTTTCTCAATGAAGTGATTCCAGACTCTATGTGGAAATGAAATGTACTAGGTTGAACCAGGCTAGGGTTTACCTACTTAATCAAAAATGTTCATTAAGTGGCACATTGAGTGGTAATATTCCAAAGTGATTCTGTCATTTTAACCTACAATAGGACTAAATGGTTTAGCTCCTTTAGAAGCGTTTCCGTCAACACTGCTAATTGGGATTAGATGTGAAAAGGGCAGAAAATCAATTTTTAAAGCATCCGTGTGAAAACAAACCTGGAAAGAGACGTGAGCATTAGGAGAGAAAAACAAGAGATTCTTAGTGCATTCCAGTGAATTATTTATGATGGGACATATAATGGTTTTAACCAGGAGAGCAGACCATGCCCAGCTTGTTATACTGTTACAGCGAAATACAAAGGGGGGGGGGAAAAAGAAAATAATCAGCAGGAAAAGAATGCAGCGACTGAAAATAGATCTTGCCAGATATATTCTTGTAACATTAAAATACCAAGTGTTACGTTTTTCTCCTGACTTCTGAACATAAAACATGATTACAATTTTACAGCTCATCAAACTGACGGATAAGGATTATTTGCACAACTGTATGATTTGAAATGATTTGTTTCAGTCTTTTGAGGGAACTGATGATCAAAAACACTCGTTAGGAAAAAGGTGGATTGGTTTACGGTTAGTCAGTTAATTGCGGTCTGTGAATGGTTATAGAAATTTGCAACACAGAACATAAGTTAAATGGATCTTTTACTTCATTTTATTTTATTTGGGGAAGGGGGGGGGGGGGGGGTTCTGTAAGGCAGACTTTAGCTAGAGGCGATCCAACTCACACACGTCCTAAACACACGTCTACTGAGTCGCTTTTATATGGAGACTATTTCTCTTCTGTTTGCATATCCTTCTTCTCCTCACCTTGTCACTCCATCTGTTCCTTGCCCTGCACTCGTTTTCTCAGCTCTTCTGCTACTATTATTCTCTTGTCTCTCTCTATGAGGGCTGTAATTGTAAGTGTCCACCCACATCTTTGAAGTCTACACATGCACATATTCACCATATAATGAGATCCTATATAAAACACACTTCATGTAGCTTAATGGAGGCTTGTGTGTGTGTGTGTGTGGCCGTGTATCATTACCCAAGATTGGTTGCACTACTGTCAACAAGAAAACAGATTTTCCATGTATTTTCTGGGGTTTCTGTCAAACAGAGTACTGAGGCTAAATTAGCCAGTCAAAGCTCAAAAACATTTGGTTTGCTTGGAAAGTGAAATGGCTTGTTTGAAATATTTTTTAGATGTTCCTCTTATTAAATTACACTGATTAGCTTTTCTTAGTTTTATTCAAGTCAAAAATGTTGCGTAAATACATTATTTATCATGTCCTAAATATTTAAGCAACCTGAATACATTTATTTATAAAAACTAAATATATTTGTATGACTTTTATCAAGAAAGAAATACCGGTTGCTCTTTATGGTTACAATTCCAGGTTACAACTTTTTTGTAAACCTTTTGTTTATGTGGAATTCTCTGTACACTATAAAACATCCTGTTATTTTTTACAAAACAAAAAAGCTGGCAGCTGTGGTTGCCAGAATATTTTGGTAGAAAAACTGTAAATTCTACAATTTAAAACTGTAATTTACAAAAAAATTAATTTTTAAATATACTTTTAAAAAAAAGTAAATAAAAACAAATTACATTTTAAACCAGTAAATCGAACAATATGCTGCATTTGCAAGGCCACAGTGCTAGTAAAATCTGTTTTGTACTTTTTACATCCACCATTATAAAAATAAAGAGAAAGAACTTTGAATTTGATGGTGAATTTAACGGTAAAAGAAAAACTGTTAATTGGTTAACAGAAAGTTTCCGTACAGTGAATAACTGTAATGGAACTAACCATAAATTTACAGTTTTTTACAATCACTTTGTTACTATTTTCAGAACCTTGATGTCATTTTTCACAACTCTAGACACAAAACTCACAACCAATGATCAAAATGCACATTTTTCAAAACTCTAACCATTTTCTCAATTGCTTGGATACGATACACATAAAACTTAGATCATTTGTTCATTCAACAAAAATCACCTGTTCAATATGACACAACTTAACATCAAAGTATTACTATTTCAAAAGGCAATTCACACATTACATTTCAAATGAGTGTCTATTCATTTCCTTACAATGGTCTAACTATCAATTGCTCAAAATGGTAAGTAACTGTTACAGTACTCTTAATGCATAGTTGTATGGAAACAGACACAATCTTCCATGTTTACAGTAAATCATGAAAGTTTCAAGATAAGGAGATTCATTGTCACCAATTACCATGGAGCATGAACCAATTCGACTACAATATCCATGGATGTAGCCTACCGTAATATTACAGTTTTTTTTTATTCGCTTTGGTACTATTTTCACAAGTAAGGTGTACATTTTCAAAACTCTTAGTACAAAAATCCAAACTCACACTTGTAACGCAGCTAGTCATTCTTTCAAAACCTGATGTAATGCTTTCAGTCAGTTGCACATGTTTTCAGTCCACATAATCATTATTTCAAACACAAGATTATTGTAATATGTAACGAGAACATTTGGTTTAATCACTGAAACACAACAATATGATCTTCTTTCAGTTTAGTACTTTTAACAATCAGTTCATCCAACAGCAAACAATGCAAGATACATGTTTCAAATCAGCCTTAGAAGTGCTGAAATGAATATGTAAGGGTTAATGCCCGACGAGGTGTCCATTGTCAGGTTTTAATGGACGACGGCGAGGCGTAAACCGGCCGACGCGCAGCGGAGGACGGTTGCCTCCGCCGAAGTCCATTAAAACCTGACAATGGACACCTCGGAGGGCATTAACCCGCTTATACCATGGTCACTTGCCAAATAAAACATTTTTAAAACATTAGTTTAGATTTTAATTAGGCTAAATCTAGTTTTTACAAATAATAACTTGACTGACTGTTTATCTAGCAACCGGAGATATTTATAGTCCGCTTAGCTCGTATCCCTTCAGGTTCACAAATGCATTTTTTTTTTTCATGAAACACAAAGGTAGGCATAGTTTTTTTTTTTATTACACATAAAACAATTAATCAAACAACAATAAAAAAAACAATTAGCCCTGAGCTCCAGCGATTTGCGCTTAACGTTATAGAGGGCAATAAATTAATCAGATCAAAGAGAGGGTCATTTGCCTCAGGCTCCTTAGGCTTGAAACGCTGTAACGTTCAGCCTTCTCCTGCCTTGGTTGTCTGGACAGCTGCGTAAAACTCCCGCAGGGTCTCATTCAGGGGTGCGTTTCCCGAAAGCATCGTTATCCAACTAACAGTTATGGTCGCAAGTTACGTCGTTACCAATAGAGTTCAATGGAGCAGCGCAGCAGCGGTGTAATTTTCTCCGTTTTATTTACATTTTTTCTTTCTTCAGCAGCATACCAGTCGTCAAAGTTGCCATATTCTCCATAAATGTTAAAAGAAATAGCACGAAGTCGCTCATTGTTGTATTAGGCTATAATATCTAACGTTAGATGATAGAGCATGTGACTGCCTGTTGCTATGGTTACTCACAGCTGTTGTAGGCAGCGCATTTATTTATTAATTTCGAATGGTAAACAGGCAGTTTCACCAGAACTACTTTACTAGGTGTCCTCTATCACTTTTTAACGGACACCCTGCAGCCAATCAGAATCGAGTATTCACCCAGACCATGGTATAAGCTACAGTAATATACTGTAAAAGACAGATTACACAGTTTTACTGTAACATTAGGCAATACACTTACAGTACCCAACATTTACATAATCTATAATTTCAAAATATCCATCATATATGTAATCAAGTGAAGGATCAATGAAGACATCCTCTACAATCATTTACAGTATAAAGTGGCCAATTGTGGTTACCACTATGTGAAATCAATTAGCTATAACGAGTATTCATCATGTGTGGTTACATGTAATTTAAATATTCAAACAAACACACATTTTCTTTCTGTAGTTCTCAAAATCCATATACTGTATATTGCTGAAATGAAAATCTATAGGTTTACCAAATGATTAATTGATTAGCCATTAAGATCTGTTGGATTAAATAATAGACAAAAGTATTAAACTAAACAAAAAGAGATGCAAATCATAAGTTTGATAGTAAGAGCTTTATGAAAGGCATACTGTGAATGAAACAATAATGTAGGATGAAACACTTATTTTGTGTTGTGAAAAGGATACTTTGTGATTGTGTGAATTGTATTAACACAGTTGAAAACATGATGAAATATTTGAAAAAAGTGCACTTCTGATGATCTGTTGTGATATTAGCACTAAGAGTTTTGAAAATGTACACCTTACTTGTGAAAATAGTACCAAAGCAAATAAAAAACTGTATATATTTTTGCTTTGTTTCCAATAAACCTATGTTACAGTATGATTGTAGCCTACTGTAGTGTTTTGCATCAATATATCACACACTTTGTTCAATGATTCCACTAGGCCTATACTCTTAGAAGAAAAGGTTCTATATAGAACCTTACAGTAAAAGATTCTAAAGCACTATACATACAGTATTTGGAACCCCTAAAATGCAATGTATGTGAATGATCACAAAATTCAAGATATGGGTTACTGTAAAAAAAAAAAGTAATTACTGAAATCAATATCAGACGAAGAGTGCCATTTCAGTTTTTATCCTCAAAGTCAGCATGATTACAGTAAAATGTGATATTACTGTAAGTTTCTACAACAGTTTACATGTAATACTGTAAACAATAGTTTAAGTACAACTACAAAATTGCAGAATTATGTAATATATGAATGAATAATAGCCTATAAAGAACCTTTGTGCCAAAAGGGTTCGTTTTTTTTTTGTCATTACTGTATCATCATTTTATTTTTGCATAAAAGGTCCTTTGCAGTTGAGTAAAGAACTACATATATAGAACCCTTTTTTCTGAGAGTGTATATCTATATTCTCTCTACTACTGCAGGACTTTTACAGAGATGTATATTTACTGTACATGTAGTACCATAATGAAACCTGTATCATCTATTTTGTTCTACAATATTTAATGATTGTACGAACAATGACACAGTGAAACTATCGGTTGCTTGTGTGTGTGTGATCTATAGTTATGTTTCAATGGTATTTCACAGTAAATTTGTTTTTTGAACCAATGATTGTGCAAGTGCAAGATTTCTTTTAAGATGTGAACGCGCAATGCAATGTTTTGAACATTAGACAGCCTGTGTTACATGTGATAACCGTTTTTGAGTTTTGTGTCTAGAGTTGTGAAAAATGACATCAAGGTTCTGAAAATAGTAGCAAAGTGATTGTAAAAAAACTGTAATGTAATTGTACAGTTTAATTTTTGGAAGTGAAAAATAACAAGTCATTGTAAAATTTAGTCAAAAACTATAAGTTGACATTCCCAGAATTCCCTGAATGACACTTCACATTTGATGTATTTACATTGAAATAATTCAAAAGTTTCTTTTTCTAATTAGTTATACATACAGGTTTTATGTTACATAGGCTAATGTTGTTAAATCAATCTTTATTGCACTATTTTAATGTCACGTGTGTTACAAAGATGGTGTTTTGTGTTTGTGTGAATGACACTGTGCACCTTATATATTAATATTTACCTTCTCAGCTTGTGGAAAAGCAGCTTGTGATGATCTTTGATTAATCATGTGATTTTCTTATCACCACTTGTTTATGGTGATTGTCAGTCTATTAAAAAGAAAAAAAAACAACAGATTATAGTACTTCAATAGGTTGGTAAATTAACATATGACTTAATGATATACAATTTTTTACCGTAAATGTAAAAACATTTTTTTTACAGTGTAGCTTTCTACAAGCTGGGGTAAATGTAACATGTGCGCATAGTTTTATGAACACAAATACAAAACACTTTGTTAACACACATGACATTAAAATGATACAAAAAGCATTAGTTTAAAAACAAAATAAACCATAATGGACATAACTGATTAAAAACAACTAAAAAGAAACAATTATTAAAATAAAAAAAAGTGTGAAGTGTCTCACTGGAAATGTCAGTTCATGGCTTTTCACGGTCAATTTTAAGATGATTTGATATTTTTTACTCCCAAAAATGTTATATTCAACAGTATTTTACTGTAATTACATGAAATCGGTTAGATCTATTACAGTCAGTAAGGGAACGTCATGTTAACCAATTAACCATTTCTTACAGTAGCATTTTTAGTCTTGTACAGTTAAAATTACAATAATCTTTTACAGTGTGATGGAATATAATTTCTGTTTTAACGTGGAGAGGTTGATCACAATACAATTAGAGTGTGTTGCCATGGTTTCCAGTTGGCCACCTTGCTAAGTCTGCAAGACTGCAGCAGAATGTGTGTGTGTGTGTGTGTGTGTGTGTGTGTGTGTGTGTGTGTGTGTGTGTGTGTGTGTGTGTGTGTGTGTGTGTGTGTGTGTGTGTGTGTGTGTGTGTGTGTGTGTGTGTGTGCGTGCGTGCGTGTGTGTGTGTGTGTGTGTGTGTGTGTGTGTGTTCTGTCAATACAGGAAAGGACAATGAGTGATAAATGTGTGTGTTGTAAAATGGATAGACTGTGGTTTGGAGCTTGTGTAACTGTTTCTTTTTTAGGATGTGATAACTTGAGGTTTTCTGTTTTGGAAGAGGTTGTTTGCTTGACAGTCTAAAGCTCATTACAATGGGTTTTTGTATGTATGTGTGTTTATTATGTTAAATTAGTTTATCAGCTGGAACATTTGGTATGTCTGTCAGTTATTCTGTCACTAGTATGCCAGAATGTAGTGTTATGTTGTCATCTTCAGTCTTTGTTTGGTCAAAGTTATTTATGTACAGTAGAGCTTTTTAAGCACAAACACACACAAGCAAACAAACAACACAATGTTCTGCTGTATCGGCAGCTCTTTTTTATTTAAAATGAATGGAAACATGTATTTGATTCTAGTTTGCACCAGATATTCTATGCAAGCTGCTGTTAGACATGTAAGGCCAGAAATAGCTTTGTACTATCAAGTGTGAAGCAGAAAACATTGCAATGTGAAACATGCTCTTGTGATTTAGGACTTACTTTTAAAATATATAGTTAGGTGCAAACTGAATTCAGTGTGTTCAGATGCTTGATTGCATGCTAACTGCAATTAAATGAATGAAAATAAACTGCGTTTCCCCCCTTAATTAAGTAGGGCTTAAGTACAAAATGAAATGTAATTTTTCTTTGAAATATAAAGTGTACTTCCGAATGTGCTGACAAGCATTTATGGTTAATTAAAATATAATTTAATGTCATTTCTATTGAGACTTGTATGTGTTGCATTTAATCGCATCCAAAATAAAAGTCTGTGTTTACATAATATATTTGTGTGTGCTGTATATAATTATTTTGTATATATAAATACACACACATGCATGTATATATTTAAGAAAATGTGTTATTCATATATAAAATATTTACATATATATAATATAGATTATGTATTTATGTATATATACAGAATTTAAGCGCAAATAATTCTTAAATATATACATGCATGCGGTATTTATACAAAATAATTATATACAGCACACGCAAATATATTATGTAAACACAGACTTTTATTATGGATGCGATTAATCGCAATTCATTTTTGCACAGCCCTAATTTAAATATATTTGTAATTGCGCATTTTTAATGAAGAATATAGTACATTTAAAATAGATAAATTGAATAACACACACAAGCTAAAATGATAATTAAGTACTTTGCATGTGCTAGTCAACACATGACAAAATATTATTAAAACTGTAATGACTTAAAAAGCAAAATTTAAAATTTGACATTTACGAAGTGGACTTTTGAAAAGTGTACTTAATTGTATTAAGACAAATAGTCATGAAAGTGTACTTCCATACACTTAAGTGGCCTTTTAGTTAATGTTATATTATCTACAAGTACAGTTTTAAAAAATATATACTTTTAACATTTGAAATCTACAAATACACATTTAATGCAATAAATGCAATAAATTTAATGCAATCCTCTCCATATAAATTTCTATTCACAGACAAAAGAGAAGAGGAAGACCACTGGAGGAGAAGAGAAAGACAGACGGGCATTAGAAAGTGAAGGTAGAGTAGAGGAAGAAAGAGAGAGAAATGATGGATCCGTTACCTGTGGATACAGGAACAGTGGATGAGTTGGTGGACATCTGCATACAGTCCTTTGGTGAGTCTATAAAGAAAGTTTTATACATAAATGAGTTTCAAACAAAAGTTTGGGTGGAAAATTTAGACTGATGATTTAGAGCAACTGCTGTAAATTTACAAAATGAACCAGCAAACAGTAATCATGCTGTTCATTAGCAAAGCTTAGCTGGTAAAGCTGGTCAACAGCGACCAAGGAAGTCACCATAAAACATGTGTATGGTTTATTTTGTCATTAATGTTCTGTGATGTTTGTGCTTTCAGACAGTGCAGGCACAATAAAAAATCCCTCCTTTTTGAAAATGTTTTTGATGATGCATCCTTGGTACATTTCTTCTACCGATCTGTCCAAGAAACTGCTGCTAAAGTATCCTTTACGTACTAAAACCTTCTCGTTGTATGTTATTTTGCATTGTTCTAGGGCTGCAACTAATTAAAAATGAATTAATTTCAATCCATTATATTTTAAATGTTATTATATATTATATAGAAATATATATAGTGAATATCTCTATATATGTATATAACGCTATGTGCAAAAAAGGGTTAAACTATAAAATTACATTCTAAACCAAACAACTGATTTCTTGACATTTTATGGCACAAATTAAAACGACTAAAAATTATAATGAACAAAAACAAAAGCATGCACAAAACGAGGTGGGAAACACATAATTCTCTCATCTGAACAGATTCATTAGCATATCGGTATATTACATTATTCCAAATACAATCCCTTTACCTGAATGCTCTCATAAAAATATAATTAATGGTTTATTGCAGTTTAACAGAGACTCGCTTGTTGTTATATTCGCAGGACATTCTAACATTTACAGATAAGGATATAACTGTAAAATGTACGTCTCAAAAACATTAGAAACATAGAAATGTGTAATTCCAAAATCCTACAAGGCTTTGGTTATTCTATACTGTAATGCGACATGACTGGCGCATGGTTTCTGCTCATATCTGACTGATTGATAAAAAATTTGTGGTCTGATTTGATCTATTAGTTGTTGCAGCCCTACATTGTTCATTGTGTTAATATTGGAAGCGGTTCACCAAAACAAATTAAGCACAATCTTATTTCACCAATATATTTCAACTTTATTTGATGATAGGGAATTCTTAAATCTTGCCATAAGGTGCTGTAAAACCTGATATCATTTGGATGAACCAAAGTAGGCCTACTTGACATTTAATTCCTGTTGTAAAGTTAATTATGTAGAGCTAAATTAAAGAATAAAATTCCATAAAATTCCAATATTGTATTTAGATATGTTCTCTTGAAAAAATGAAAATGTCGATGAAATGAGTTCGATAGAAAACCCTTAACAAATGTGCAGGTCACAGGAGGGCAGCACAGATGAGATCAGAGCCCAAATATGCCACCTCGTAAAGTAAGAATAATCCTGTGTCTCATTCAAATTCTCCATGGTATGTCTTATCTTCTTTTTTTCATTGCATTTGCTCTTTGGTCTTTTTCTATGTAGGTACTGGATTTCCGAATTTCCAGTAGAGTTTGATCTGAATCCTGCTTTGGCTGACCAGATTAAAGACCTGAGAGAGAACCTGAACACTGGCGGCAATGAAACACAGAGTCAACTTATTGATGTAGAGAGTGTGTAAGTATACAGACTCACAGCCAAACTTACTTTTATGTTCTCACTCTGAAAAGGTTACAGATGGCATGAAACAGAAGTTATGATAGTCTTTTTTTTCTCTATTGGGATGTACTGTATCTGAGTGAAACACCGGAGAAGAGAATGTTGCTGCAAAAGGGAGGGGAAGTTAATATGATTGAATATTACAAGGGCACGAATAACAAAAAATATATTGTGCATGGATAAAAGTTCAGCAAAAATAAATAAAAATTCCACTACTCACACTCCTGTTCAAAACATGCATCTTTTTAACAGTTTGGAGTGAAATGTGGGTGAGTAGGCCTAGTTGATGACTGATTTTGTATTATTTTTATGTTACACAGCACAGTCATATTTCAGCATGTTGGTCAACTGCCATGAATAACAACCTTAGTCCTGTCTGAAATAAAAACATTTCCCTGCTGCAGGCCCTCGTACCAATGGAAACGACAAGTTACCCAGAGAGTTCCCTCTATGTCAAAAAAGAGAAAAATGTCTCTTTTGTTTGATCACCTGGACCCTTGTGAGCTTGCTGAACATCTGACCTATCTGGAGTACAAATCCTTCTGCAAGATAATGGTATGTTTGAGAGAACAGGTTTTGATATGCTTGTTGGTGTGAACGTGCTCTAATTGTCCTCAGAATATCACATAAGTTGCACCAAAATGTGACTAAACATGCTGTCTTTCAGGGCTTGGTGGAGTGGTAAGCTGATAGATTTATTTGTATCTTATATTAAAAGTATGGATGAGAAAGAGCCACCAAAAAGATATGCCTTTACGGACTTTTTACATTCATATTCAGCTATACACACTACATGGAACGTAATATCGGCAAAAGCATAATAAGGGCACTTTAAACTCTGTCACATATAGTCCACACGGCATTATAATAACTGAAATGAGCCTGTTAAAAACAGTCTATTATTTTCTTATTAAGGAATTACACTGTGTAAAAACACCACCGAAGGTTATCATAATGTGATTCCATAATGATTTAATCTCCGTAAGTCCTCGCATGTGGTCTGAATCTGACCATTGTTTTATGTGTGTTCCAGTTCCAGGATTACCACAGCTTTGTGATGCACGGCTGTACAGTAGATAACCCAATTCTGGAGAGGTTTATTACACTCTTTAACAGCGTCTCACAGTGGATTCAGCTGATGGTTCTCAGCAAGCCCACTGCACCGCAGAGAGCTGCCGTGATTGCACACTTCATACAGGTCGCGCAGGTCAGGATGACTACAGTGTGTCCCATTATATATGAGGTGTCTTTAAAGGGATACTCCACCAATTTTGCATATTAAACTGTTAGTGGACTCTCAGTGGGTGCACTTAATCGCTCTGGCCCTCGAAACACTTTGATAGCGCTTGCTTGATTGAATGAACTTGCACTGTTCATTCAGTAGGATCCAAGCAGAGAAGCAACAAAACACCTCCACGTTTTCCCTACAGTTACACGAGCAGTGTAACTGTTTTATTATTTACTACACGAGTAGTGTAACTCAACCAAGAATGGTGACACAAAATAAAACTTTGAGCTTTTATAAGCGTGTAAAGTGGATAATTATAATGTATGGCGGAATACCACAGCAAGTGCTTGGGAGCACTTCGACTCGGTGCAGTAATATCATCACTCGTGAAAAATCCTCTCCCTTTTCGGAACGATGATATTACTGTGCCGAGTCCATAGATATATATGCGCCGAATCGAAGTGCTCCCAAGCACTTGCTGTGGTGTGTAATATACTCGTGTAACTGTACGTATTTAAAGGGATAGTTCACGTTGAAATGAATTTTTGATATGTTTTAGCTTACCTCAAGGGCATCCAAGATGTAGGTGTCTTTGTTTCCTCAGTATTTTCAATTTTGACATTTTTCAGTCAAACCGTTGTTGTCTATCAGTCATACACTGGAGGCTAAGGGGGTCCACCAAAAAGCATGCACAGAGAAGTCAAAATTAAACATGATTTAATGACTCGTAAATGTAAGTACACATTGATGGCCTAAGACACGAAATGAGCGTTTTTTGTGAGAAAACGAACAGTATTTATATCGTTTTTACCTCGTGTAATCACAGTGACGTCCAAGTGATCTGAATCAGTTGTGCAATGTCCAACTGAACCGAACTGAATCAGTTCAATGTTACGCCGGAAGTGATCGCTTGCGTGTGACGTCACTTAATATTTACACAGAGATTTCGGAAGTTTTACCTTTCACTAAACATATTTAGATATACCGAAATCGTCTTCCATTGCGGTTTCCCGTATATCTAAATATGTTTAGTGAAAGGTAAAACTTCCGAAATCTCTGTATGAACAAAGAGTGATGTAGGCGTGCAAGCGATCACTTCCGGAGCATTGCGCAGACCGAAGCGCCCGTGCAGTCAGATCATTTTGTCATGGCTATGATTACAAGAGGTAAAAATGATATAAATACTGTTCGTTTTCTCCCACAAACGACTCGCTTCGTGCCATCAATGTGTACTTACATTTACGAGTAATTAAATCATGTTTAATTTTGACTTCTCTGTGCATGCTTTTTGGTGGACCCCCTTAGCCTCCAGTGTATGAATGATAGACACGAACGGTTTGACTAAAAAATGTCAAAATTGAAAATACTGAGGAAACAAAGACACCTACATCTTGGATGCCCTTGAGGTAAGCTAAAACATATCAAAAAATAATTTCAAAGTGAACTATCCCTTTAAATAGGGAAAACTTGGAGGTGTTTGGTCGCTTCTCTGTTTGGATCCTAATGAATGAACTGGGCTAAGTTAAGTGCTATCAAAATGTCTCATGCGCCAGAGCGATTGAGTACACATACTGAGACAAGAGAAGTGTATCAACTCGTCTTAGTTAAGGGTATAACATAGTTTAATATGAAAAAAAAAAAAAAAAACGGTGGAGTATCCCTTTAACTACTGTGCATTGATTTTCCGAAGTTGTAAATAAAACAAAGATTATTGGATTTTTATTTTGTTTTACAAAAAAAAAAAGCTATTTCCGTTTTTCTACTTCAAAATGTCATGTTTAATTCAGTGTGTGCTGTTTCTTTGTCATTATTTGTGAAATTTATTTCAAAGTAAAAATTGTTTTAGGTTTTTTTCAGAGTATACACCACACCAGTAATTGTTATTGTATTGTAAAGACAGTGATTTTGGACCTGATTTACAGGAATACAGTTGCTCATTTGATTTTGTTAGTGCTTGGCACTATAAATTCTTTGTTTGGTTGAAATTATAATCTACAGGGCTGGGAAATGACAGCTCTAGTACAGAACAACAAGAAGTTACTGTAGTTATAAGAACAACAGCTGCAGTCTGGAAAAATCTGCAGAAAATGAGAACATAATGAATAAAACCCCCAAGACTTCTGGTGTAGACCTTTAGTATGATGATAGCTAGTCCCATGTGACTTTTCCTCTCTTTGAATTTTTCAGAAGCACAGAGGGGCTCCATCACCCCCTGCTCTTGTTCTTCCTGATAAACCCTTGTTCTCTTCCTTCTTATGGGCCTTGAGCTCTTCCTCTTCCTAAATATCACTTTGACTACTGCTTTTTATCTTTATGATATTTCCTTTAAGGTTTTGTGACCAGAATCTTTTCATATAAAGTAGTCATTCTCTTCAAAATCCTTTCTTCTCTCAATCTATCTCTTAAAAGCAGGCTAGTAGGAACATGTATAAGGGACAAGCAATCACCAAATTTTGTATAAAAAAATTGAAAAAGTTAAAAACTATTTTTTCAAAAGAATTGTAAGATTCTACACTAATTCTGGTGCTAACCAATAAATTTGCCTATGTAGTAAATGACCAACGCGTTCTCATCCCAAAGCGCCATATAGGACGCTTTTGCAAAAGCGTAAATATCCAACGCACATGGCACCCTTTAACGTCTAATGAGACGCTTCGGTTAGGGTTAAGTTTAGGTAAGGTGTAGGGTAAGGGTTAGACCACTAGGGGGCGCCTTCTGCCCAAATATATCTGCGTCCCATTTCACGTTAAAGGGTGCCATGTGCGTTGGATATTTACGCTTTTGCAAAAGCGTCTTATATGGCGCTTTGGGATGAGAACGGGCTCAAATGACGTGCAGTCACATTTGTTTTTATGTAGTCTACCTGACAGTGGAAAGCGATGATACACTAGTAGCATTAATAATTACACTAAAATTAACTTAACATACATACTTAATCAGCTTTGTGATTTATTTTATGTATAGTATGGTGTTACAATAAATCTTTGTGTACTGTTTGCAAACGGGTTATGGTTTATTTGTTCATAATGATGAAAATAAGATAAAAATCAAATGGATCAATACAAATATTTTAGTAATCTTCCCTGAGTTTGCTAATATACGCACACCTGGAAGCTTTCAGGGCCTAAAAACTGCATAGTTAATGTTTTTTTTTATTTTTATAATTAATAATATAACAAAATATTTTGTTAACTTCATCCTCTATTTCTTTTTTTTCTTTTTTCACACCCTGTAGAAACTACTACAGTTGCAGAATTTCAACACGTTGATGGCGGTGGTCGGGGGTCTCAATAATACCTCCATTTCTAGGCTGAAGGAGACACAGGCACACATCAACAATGAAACCAATAAGGTACATACAACACCTGTGCACCAGACACAAAACCTTTACATCAGACCCAACACTTGTGTTTCAGACAAATTCAATTTCAGAATGTCTCTCTCAGATCTTCAACAGTTTGTTGGACCTGGTGACATCTTGTGGCAACTACAGTCAATACCGACGCAGATTCGCTGAATGCACTGGGTTTCGTTTCCCAATCCTGGCCGTTAACCTCAAGGACCTGATAGCCGTTCATGTTGCGCTGTCCGACTGGACAGACCCACAAAAGACTCGTGTCAACTTGACCAAATTTCAGCAACTCTATGCGATCCTGCAGGAATTAGCCCTCGTGCAGAACACTCCCCCGAACATTGAGGCCAACACAGACTTGCTCAATCTACTAACAGTGAGTGTGTGTTTTATGATGTGTATATGATTTCAAGAGGATTAGAGTGATTAGGCTAAAACTAACCAATTGACTGTTTATGTATTATTGCCAAGTTTGAGAAAATAGGATTTCCACTCTTGTGTTGAAGTTTTGACGTATTTTGTAGGCCACTCAGGTTCCCTTGACAAAAACAAAAAAACAATAGATTTTTCTTTTGAATTATTGGTAACACTTTACAATAAGGGTGCACTAATAAGCATTAATTCATGCTTAACTAATGCACAGATAATACTGAATTTACGTGTAAGTAATGATTATCTAAGCTATTCATTAATGATTACCACATTAGGAACTAATTAAGAGTCTGTAAGGTTAATGTATTAGTTCATACATGAATTGTTTTTAATTAATTGTGGATTAATTCCATAATAACTCATTTTTTTAACTAATAGTGTTAATTAATATGTTAATTACCAGAATGAGCCAAGGCCTTGTATTTAAACTTCCAGATAATATGACAGGTACACTAATATGCATTAATACATGATTACTTACTTAATTGTTAGTGCAAATTCATGTGAAAATTACTACAATTACTAAATGACTAGTTAATAATGATGTGCCTCAACAAGTAAAGTCATAACATAATGATACCTTTGCAAATCATTAGCTAATGATTAATTAAAGCAGACAACTGGAAGTTGAAGTGCATAGCTTTGACTAATTGTGGTAATTAACACATTAATTTACACTATTAGTTAATAAAATGTGTTATTAAGGAATTAATACACAATGACACATTGAATTAATAGCAATTTATGTATTACTTAATCTATTAATCATATAGACTCTTTATTAGTTGCTGATGCAGTAATCGTTAATTTATGGTTTAGTTCTTCATTAGTTATACATTAAATCATGATTATCTGTGTATTAGTTAAGCATGAATTAATGCATATTGGTGCACCCGTATTGTAAAGTGTTACCGAATTATTACAGAAAATAAGCTGTGAACAACAAATGTTTTTAAACTTACACATCATGTTCATCATGACAGTCTTCACAAATGATCACAACCTAAAAACAATCACCTGCTAAAGGAAAAAGCTAAAGGGTAATTCCACCGGTAGAGGCAAGAATATGTATTGAAAGTGGGTCTTATATGTAGAATAGTATCACACATTTCTAATTAGAGTCCTTCTTGGGCGATAAAAGGCAGAAAATGACTTTTTAGTGCTTATGGATTGTAGACAACAATCCCCATAGTGCATTGCAATGCTCAGCTCCGCAGGCCACTCCCACTACTCCGCCCATCAATGTAGACTAGAGTTGAGCTCTTCTGTGATTTTTCAGCACAGAAATAGAACAGAAAGTCATATTCTACAGGATACAGAATTACCAAATTGTTGTTAAATTCCTCAATTTAAAAAAACAACTGATGCCAAGCATGAACAAATTGCATATTCCAAAATCTGCACCACCCGTCCATCCATACACAACACGGAAAGCATTTTCAAAAACACTTTTTTGCAGTTTGCCAGAATGTTTTGAGTGTTGCCATAGAAACCTTTTTATTGAAGTCCCCAGAATGTGAACAGCTCTAAATAGAATCTTCTAAATAATTACAGTAATTGCTGCGGTGAATGTACTATGAAAATTCATGTCTAATCAAATCCATTCAACCATTTCTAGAAAGAGAAAACATGCATACAGTATGGAAGTGTTTGAGTCTTTAAACTTTGTGTGGTTATCAGAAAACAGTCAAATGGACTAAAATGAAATCAATCACACACAAATGCAGAACAGAGCAGACACATTTAGTAAACAGCAATTTAGGTTCAGAAATACTTTCTGATAAATATAAGAAATCATTAATGTCTAATCTTCCCCAAATGTTATATTAATCATCTGTAGCTTGAATCCTGAGACTTTCCTGAGATTTTGGTTGTGTTTTATGTCTAGGTGTCACTGGATCAGTATCACACAGAAGAGGAGATTTATCAGCTCTCATTACAGAGAGAACCCAGAGCTGCAAAACCTCCGGTCAGTTTCACATTTGGTTCATTTTATGCATCCCCATTTCTGCAATATTGCAACGTTGATATTTGGTTATGAATAAATGTATTTGTTTACAATAACTCACCAGATTAGATTTTATCTCATAAATTAAATGTGAAGATAAATGCACACTTGTAAACACTTGTTTTTTGCTTCCTGAATCAGAACTCAACAACTTCCTCCAGTCCAGCTCCTAAAAAACTATCAATCTTTGATGAATGGGCAGCATCGGTGAAGCCTAAAGCTAACCCTGTTATCATCAGCAAACATATCGAGAAGATGGTGGATGTAAGAGAAAAACTACACTCTAAAAAATGCTGGGTTGTTTTAACCCAATTTTGGGTCAAATATGGACAAACCCGAAATGTTGGGTTAAAAATGTAATGTAAAAATTTAACCCAACGGCTGGGTTAGTCCATATTTGACCCAAAGTTGGGTTAAAACAACCCAGCATTTTTTAGAGTGTAACATTCTTATAATTCCAATTTGTTTTGACCCACATTTACTGTATGTTCAACACAGTACATTATTTACATTGAACCTGTACTAAGCCCCGCCCCTCTTATTTGTTGCTCTAAACCTTGATTAACCATGCTATATCTAGTAATCATGTTATATCTAGTAATTGTCCAAATTGGGCAAGAAATGCATGATAAAAGGTTAAAAATCTAGGCAAATTTTTAATTGCACATGGAAGCAGTAGCACCTCATTGCAGTACACGAGATCCAGGGGGCGGAGTCGGATCCAGATCTGAGGGGTGGAGTTGGGTAGTTTTAGGGGTGGCTTTAGGGATCAGGGGGTGGAGCTGGGTAGGTTTAGGTATATGTAAGGTGGGAGAAGTTGGATCTGGATCCGACTCCTCCCAATGGATTTCATGTTCTGCAGTGAGAACCATCTTCATGGAAGACTGAACCGCGGCATAGATCTTCTTAGACATTTCCATAAACTTACACTGGAATATCTTAAACTATGTCTGTGCCATTGTTTTGTCTATTCGTGTATACAGGCAGGAGCCATCTTTGGAAAACAGTCTCGAACTGTTTTGGAAATAAGTCGAACCACGAACGACGTGCCACAAACTGTATGAAGTTCAGTGAACTCCTGAACTGTATGAACAGAGTTTGTGGTTCGACTTGTCGAGACTGTTTTCCAAAGATGGCTCCTGCCTGTATACATGAAGTGGACTATCTTTATAAAATAACTTCTTATTAAACAGTCTGGACACTTATAAAGTTCTCAATACTTAATTTTGCGTGTTGGGACCCTCATTATGTTAGAGTGGGGCTATTTTGAGCCTTGTTAGTGGTATTAACTAGCGATTTTTATTTTTCATTACTCTATGCCCTATATACTAGCGTTATATGGTAAACAGTTTTTAGAGATAAAACTCTTTACATTCGATTATCATGAAAACAAATCTCAGAGAACAGTTAACTAGGTACCAATGTGTTATTAGACCAAAGGTTCATTTTGCGCCGGAGTTCTCCTTTAATCTAAGCCCTGTCTGTGAAACCAAAACTTAGTGTTGTTTTTGAAGCCAAAAATGAAAAGACCTCAATATCAGAATTGTTTAGGGAGAAACAAAACTAAACCAGCTTTCTGCATTTTAGTTTTTTTTTTTCTGTCAATTATGATTATTTAACGTCATAGTATTAGTATGATAAATGTTGTATTCAAATTATTTAAAACACAGCATTAAAAAAAAAATACAATTACTGGAGATTATACTGGTCAGGGGACATGAGTAAATGTGTTATGTTTAAACATCTTATTTACATTATTAATCATGTTAAATTGGCACCCCTAATTGAAAGTGATAATGGTTTACCTGAATAAAACTGCTTCTGAATTCAGGGTACTTTCTAAGGCAACTATAAACACTCTGTTTCTTTCGCCTCTACTGTGAGCAGAATCAATACATTAGCATTGAATGATGTAGAGATCTTGATATTATTGATATATTCCTGTTTATGTGGAAAAGACGGTGGTTTAAGTTTAAGCATGCACTTTAACACTTTAAATAATTTAATTTCAAAGTTTTGGAAAAGGAAAAAAGCCCTTGTATCCTCCCTTTGGACCTTTTGTTATTTTTGTTCCCAATGTAAGATTCATCAGTAATGATTTTAAGGGTGGTATTAGTGCAGTGTCAATTATGTATATGTTTACTCTGACAGTAAATTATAAAGTTTATTTACAAATCACTCCATTGTGTAAAATGTATTATTGGAGATGTTAATGAAACTGTGTGTCTATTTTCTTTTCACAGTCAGTGTTCAAGAATTTTGACACAAACGGTGACGGCTTCATCTCACGTGAAGAGTTTGAATGCATCAGGAATAACTTTCCATATCTCAGCAAGTTTGGAGAACTTGATAAAAATCAGTGAGTGTGTCAATGCCAAACAAGAGCACTTTCTTTTGCACGCCATAATATAAATGTATTCACAAACTAGACTGTAAACACTTTGAAGGGGGAACTCACTAACTTCATTATGAAGGCATATCCAGAATCCAATGAATAGAGTATGATATAAATACATTTTTTATTTGAAAATATTTACACATTCACTCTTATCTTATGCCTAATATTCCAAAAACAGCTTTGCTTGTTTCTTGATCAGTCATATTTAGTTAATCGAACTGATTCAAAACTGCAAAATTTGACACAAAAGTTGAGTAGCTTGCATCACTATTATACCTACCTAGTGCTAGTCAACTCTTTTTTTGTGTGTGTAAAGTTTTGTAATTTTTAATTGAACGTATAGGCCCTATAGGCTATTGTTACTGTTGGTCTTTTTACATCATTTTTATATAACAATTTTCAAATATTAAATGTTTTTCTTACATCTTACCTCATACTCTTGCACCATTGAAACTTATTATGCTGGAATTTATGTTCGGCTTCTGTGAACGTTAATGCCCACCTTGATTGGTAATCCACACTATTAACAAGTGCTGTTAGGGCCAATTTATTATATTGGATTCTGGATAATGAAGTTAGTGAGTTCCCACTTCAACTAGTCTTAACCTTGTTTCACTGAACACTGAGGCAGACCAGCCTAAAAATGTAACTTTTCATGTAACATGTTACAGCTATCAGAACAGTGCATAATGAAGTGCAGCAAAGCAGCATCAAAAATGTCAAATATTGGGTGGAACAATCTTGCCATATCTAATTATTCTATGGTATAATTATTCAATTTCAGTAATTTCCAAAATTCTGGATAAACTGGTAGGTTCCAGAAATGTTGGCATATATATGGCATATATCCGACTAGTAACAGCAGTAACAGTTATAGACCATTTTACAAGATGTAAACAACACTGGTCCAGAAACACTTCCTGTTTCAGTTTGTAACTGTTTTCTTCATTTTTACATGTAAAGAAAACATCTTAAAGATGTTTGTTTAACTTTTTGATTCAGTTTTGTATGTTCTGTTGTTTGTATTTTATCCCAGCTTTTATGTAGAGTTAAAAAAACTGAAACAGGAAGTGCTTCTGGACCAGTGTTGTTTATATCTTGCAAAATGGTCTATAGGAGCATTTCACCCATTTCAACATTAATCTTTATTGAAAGTGGATCATATATGTAGTCGGAATGTAAAAGAATTTTTGAATTTGGTGCCCTCTTGACCGAGAAAAGACGAGAGGCACATTTCTATGTAAGACACCAACTCCCACAATGCATCACATTGCACAGCTCCGCAAGCCACACCCACTAATCCGGAACTGCGCACACATCAGAGAAATCACTCTTCTGTCTAGCAGAGGATAACATTAGCTGCCACCAGAGTTTGAAATTCATTTCACACAAAATTTCTAGTTAGTTGGCTGTGGCGAGCAGGACGATCGAGGGCGAGGGACGTAAGAGAACGGCGTGAGTGATAATGAAAGTGAAAGTGTGAGTGATAAGACGCGCCGGTCTCGCGTCTCTCACAGAGGTGCGAAAGCATAAAATGAGGAGCGACGATGGTAGATCGAGGCCTGATATTATGATGTGTTTTGTTTCTGTTGTGAGCAACGTTTCAGCAGTCGTCAATGAAGGGCTGTTGGCTTATACTTTCGTTTTGTATTTGTTCATTTTACTATAGAGAGCCTAAGTCCCTCCCCTTCCGGTCGACCACCAAGGGACCTTATTTCTGAAAAATATTGTATGGTATTCAATGGCGAGGGACAACAAATATTTCGATCTCGTTTGAACTGTGCTCTGAGTTACACATATGATGTTTGTCAATTTAAAAGAATCATTTTAAAGTCAAGAACGTCTTAGTTTGATGTACCGTTGAGGTATGAGACTGTGAAAATACGTAATTACAAAGACTACAAACCCCAAGGCGCACATTTTCTCTCAATGAAAGAAGCTAACTTTACTGAGGCTAATGTCTGTCATTGTTTCTAGTCTTACGTTATAATGGTAACGTTACGCCGTCATGCCTGAGTGTTTTGTACCAGACTGCACACACACGAGCAGCGGATCTCACTGGTTTCGCTTCCCGGGAGATGTAGTTCATTGAGCGATTTTCACATAAAACTAAATGTTATTCTTCTGTTTTATGACAAACTGCGACGTTTTTGACTTTCAGAATAATCTTTTAAATTGACAAACATCGTATGTGTAATTCAGGGCACAGTTCAGACGGAATAAAAAGATAAGTTGTCTCTCGCCATTGACTACCATTCATATTTTTTCCAAAATAAGGACCTATGAGCCGGAAGCGGAGGGGCGGGACTTAGGCTCTCTATTAAAATGTTTAAATGTTCGCCGGTTCCCGCCTCCTTCTTCCCACAACAACAAACCCTGTTAACGTTACATTGGCAAACTCATTAGTGAATTAATCCTCATTTGTGTTTATTTCTATATGGTGAATTACTGCATGATACCTGGATGTTCAGTCAGGCGAAACTAAGATGGTTCACATCACAACACAAACGTCCGTGTGCTCGTCTTATTTAGAGATTTCATTCAGGAGAAATTGCCATCGTTGAAATTCTATGCAGCTGACGGACACTATCTGTGTCCGTAGTTCACAGAGAGAGCACATACAGTATACGCCAACCCGGTCTCATCCCAAGACGTCATATAACTGACGTTTTGGGACGTCTTTTGACCATACGTCAATATTCGCCTTTTTAGGGCCCCCTTAAACGTCGGTAGATGAGGTTATGGGATCCTAACTCTACCCCATACCTAAACCTAACCCTAAACCTAACTCGTCACCTAACTGACGTTAAAGGTAAAGCGTCAGTTGTATGACGGCCCGGGATCGCCATCTACCGACGTTTAAGGGGGCCCTAAAAAGGTGGATGTTGACGTATGGTCAAAATACGTCCCAAAATGTCAGTTATATGACTTTTTGGGATGAGACTGTGTTATACACGCCAGTCCGGGCTCCTCGACCGTGACAGGCAGCCGCCTCCTGTTCCTCCATCAGCCTCAGCTGCTCTTCACTATATTGCGACTCGTAAAGATAGCCACGAACATCGGATTCGAGCAACAGAATTTCAAAATCCTCTTCTTCCATATCATGTTTAGTTTCTTCCATCATTATCGTACTTCCTATCTCCACAGCGCTTGTTAGCTTAGCTTCCAAACAAGATGGCTGATATATTGATTCAGTATCTGCAAGGGAAGTCCCACCCACTGATCTGTAATAGGCCTGTGGGGTGAGTGGGTCCCACACCCTTGAATTGAGCTAATGTTTGTAGTCTCTACACATTTGAATGAAATGTGACTTCCCGCTTATTACGACACAAAATGACGATTTTCACGTCATAATAAGCAGGAAGTAAAACACTTAAATTCTTATTTTTCCCATCTCAGGGGAAAATAATGGAATAAACCATGACCATTCAAAAATATGACTGGGTTTCTAAAGATACAAAGCTTAATGCAAATGAGTGAAGTGTCCCTTTAAGACATTATTATTATTATACAGTTATTATTATCGCCATAACTAAATCTACAGTGGTGACATGAGTTTTGGGCTGCTCCTCTTGTGATGTTCACGAAGCACCCTTTCCATGGAAGTGTATCTGTTATGAGGAAAAGTTTCCCAAACTGCTTGGACCTCGTAGACTATTTCAGAGTGTATGTCTTTCTCTCTCATTTCATCTGCTTGTCTCTATCTATTAGGGATGGAAAGATCAGCAGGGAGGAAATGATAGATTATTTTATGAAGGCCAGTTCTTTGCTCAATTGTAAGATGGGCTTCGTACACACCTTCATGGAGACTACATATGTGAAACCCACCTTCTGCGAACACTGCACCGGCTTTGTAAGTATCAGATGCTCATGCAATCATATAGAAATAGTTTCATGTTTTTTGGAGTGCCCTTGTTATGCTTTTTCATATATTATCTTTCATGTAGTATAATATAGCTGTTTGTAATTGTAAAAGTTCTGCAATGTTTTAAAGATCAAGTGCAGATCAATGGAGTTATTTTCTCCCAAAAGAAAGAACCGATTCTAAACTGAAATGAGCCATCTTTTCGTCATCTTACCTCCTGCTCAAACCTACATAGGTTTGAAAGCAGGGGAGGTTCTCGAAAAGGAGGGGTTTATAGAGACCGGATCCTTGATCAAACCATTTTAGACACTGTGAGAAAAGATTCTGCCATCTATATGAGAAAATCAATGGTTTTTCGATCTTTGATGCATGTACACATATTGACCTCCGAAACAAAATTAGGAACCTATACAAAAGCATAATAGGGGTACTTTAATTATTACACAGTGTCTTGGACAGTTTGGACAGTTTTAGAAATGAGCTCTACTGAGCACATTTGGCTTTGATCTGTTGGTTTATTTATAACATGGTGTGGTGAGTAGCTGTGTATTGAATGCTGCACCCAGTCCCTTCCATTGTGTGTATGTGGTACTTTCAGATCTACCTGTGTGTGTGTGGCCTCTGATGTTGTGTGTTTGTGATGTTTGGGCTTTCATCTATTGTTTTCCTGCTGTGATTCTCATTCTCTCTTGATCCTCCTTCTTCTCTTCTCTGTACTATTTTCAACATCCTTTCTGCATCTCGCTCTTTCTTCAAAAATAACTTTAATATGTATATCTCTCTTTTTTAAGATATGGGGCTTTTATAAACAAGGATACAAATGCAAAGGTAAGAGAGAATTGTATATGTGCATGTTTGGCATGTCTGAAAAAAATGACCAATTCCTTTACCAATTCACCCATTCAGGAAAGCTCAATAGGACAGAGATTTGAACAATATAGAAGTATTGATAGATAGCGTAACACTTCCCCAAGATTTAATTTTGTATACTACATTTTCTCATGATATCCATACACTGCGCTGTAATGAAAGTTGTAGTGGCCACTAGTGAGTCTAAATACGAAAGCAATCGCGCATAGGGTCCATTACAGGACTGGAGCTTTCGAGCTTTGTAAAGGATGAAAAAGCACTATAGATTTATCATTAAAGCAGCCCATATTACTTCTGAAGTCATATGTAGCTTTGGATGAGAAACAGACTTACATTTAAGCTATTAACTCAATTAGTCAGTGAGTTGAATTCAAAAACGATTCAGTGAACCAGTTTTGGACAGTATCTCATGATTCATTGAAATCTGAAAAACACACACACAAAACTAAAAGGAGATTGGGGTAGCTAGCTATAGGGTGGTTGTCAATGTTTTCAATAAATTATGACCAGAATTTCGGTTCATTCCTTACACAATGCTATTGCACGATGTATAAGATTATAGCACAAAGTCATGAACTGCTTTTATGCTACGTTAATGTTGCTTTTGTATATTTTCAAGCTTAAAAACTCCCTGTCCCCATTCTCTGCCCCCCTGAAGCAGGGCCAGATTCAAAATTAAACTAGGATTTAAAAATATCAATGATATTATATGGCACTTTGGATGAAAAACAGTATTATTTCTGTTAAGTGGTGAAGTAGCGCAATAAGCTGTTCAGAATCTGTTTTTTTTTTTAAACAAGTCACATTTCATTTTTAATACAAGGAAAGGCTGGCCAGGACAGAGAGCAGGGACAATCCTGTAATACTGTTGTGGAGAAGTGAAATGTGCTGTGTTTAGTGATGTCTGTAGAGCTGCCAACTCTCACACAGTGACCGTGAGATTCATTTGTCACTTTTCACATGCTCTCACGCCACACATCCATTTTCTCACGCAGAGAAAAGTTGCGAAGCAAAGAGCCTGACACTGACACCGACAGACAAAACAGAGAAGGATACTTTTGATATGAAACAAATTCTCAGCTCTCAGATTTGGACTATTTTATTATGAAATTCAAACAACAATTGCCGTTTTGGCGCTTTTAAATGTGACAGATCGCTGTTGCGCCTCAGTTCAAATGGCAGTTGAACCGGTCATCTCTCTTTACTAGCCTAGTTAATAGTAAATTAACACAAATGATCAATAGAGGGAATGGATTGATGACGTCACTTTCCCGCCGGAACAACCCCCCTCAGCCTGACTGAGTGGCAAAAGATCTGCTGCGTGACTTGATTTAATTGGGGAAACTGCGAAAATGTGACTAAAACGAACAATTTTATCAATTTAAACTAAATGTTGGACTCGATATAGTATTCCTTACAACTTAATAAAGATCCAGTGATCCATGGATATTGATCATGTTGCCTGAGATTTATGTTTGCCTTATTTCGTCACCGGGGAAATAAAAGCAATATAGACCTAAACATAGGCTAAAGCAAATTTGCCTGTGAACGCTTTATATAAATACAATATAGGTAGGTCTAAATCCGGGTGATCACTTATATCAATATCATCATATCATCCAGCCCTAAAACATTATAGTTTTTTTTTTTTTTTTGGTTAGTGTTTATTAAAATAACATCCAATAATGCAGAATATGCAATGATAAATATTTAATTGATGAGTTGTTAATATATATAACAATACAAAATATATATCGGTATTTTACACCTAAATTCACCATATTGACAAAAAATGATAACTGCAAATCCACTTTTCGCTGACCGGAGTCCAGTTGTTTCTGTGAACTGCAGCGATCCATTTGCTCCTCTTTCTATAGCAGTCTGTAAAAATATACCTCCGATTTTTTTGTCAAATCTAGTTGTACAGTCATTCTCACTGAACAACTAAACTGTGAGTAACTGCAGGCACTCCGGCCGACGGTGACGTCACGCGCATACCCTCTATAGGTGTGTAACGTGTGTTGATAGATACAGTAGCCTACAACTTACCGAAATGTATATGCCTCATACATACTGTAATATCAACGCATTCTCATCACATGGCGTCATATACTGACGCTTTTGCCAATGCGTATACGTCCAATGCACATGGCACCCTTTAGCGTCAATATAATACGCTTTGGTTATGGTAGGTTTAGGTCTGGGGTAGGGTTAGGGTTAGACCACTAGGAGGCGCCTTCTGGCCCATATATATCTGCGTCTCATATTGAAGATAAAGGGTGGTATGTGCGTTGGATATATGTGCATTGGTATATGACGCCTTGGGATGAGAACGACCAATCATTGTTTTTCAACCACGGAAAGAGGTCAATAAAACAGCTTGAGTAGAGTACAATGTCACATAACTTTACATTTACCTCAGGAAAGCTATTTAATGACCATAGCACACAAGTTGGTTAGTAAAATTTTTTATTATAATATATTTAAAAGGGTAGTTCACTTTTTTTAAAAAAAAAAACATTTGCTGATAATTCACTCACCCCCATCTCATCCAAGATATCCATGTCTTTCTTTCTTCAGTCGAAATGAAATTAAGGTTTTTTATGAAAACATTTCAGGATTTTCTCCATATAATGGACTTCAATGGGAACCAAACGGTTCAAGGTCCAAATGAGAGTTTCAGTGCAGAGTTTTAATGGATAAGGGTCTTATATCTAGCGAAACGATCGATCATTTAAGTGCTCAACTCGCGTATGATTGCCGTCTGTATGTTTTCGTCATGGCCGAACAACATCTACAAGGAAGAAGGCAATGGTTTCATCAGAGGGAACTAAAAAAGAAAAGGGGAGAGTGTCAAATTAAAAGCCAGGACGAGGATTAACATTGGTCCAGCTTTCGCTTTGCTCGCTGGCGTGACCTAAAAGAGGAAGGGTGCTCGACCGATGCGGATGCTTGCCTTCACACAAATGCCGTTTCCAAGGTAACTCAGATAAATTCATATAAGCAGTGTAGTATTTTCTGGTTTCACCTGAATCAAAAACCTGAAAATCACCTCATGTCAAATATAACGTTACATTAAATGTAGTGAACGTGCCTACGACTCAGTAGTTACCCACAAACACACCACATGTCCCACGGTTTCTGTAAAAATAAACCAACACACATACAGTCAGCTCAGGCCGACGGTGTTGTCAGTGTAGTGAATGTGCCCGCTGTCCTGCGCCCACATTCACTCACAGACATAATAAGCCCCACGAGGCTCACCCCGCTCGCTCTCTCTCAGCCGACTGCAAAAGGGAATCGAGCACGGCAAGACTGGCCGCCTCAAACACTGTAAGCACACACAATCTAAAGACACGGGAGGCTGACCGGTTGACTGTTTGATGACTTTAATTTGCGACAGTGCTGCGGAGCTTGTGGCCTCTAGGGACGCTAGACGTGAAAGTTACAGGTCGAGTGCAGCTAGTCATGACTCGATGGGTCAGATAAGACCCTTATTCATCGTCTGGTGTCATTTAAAGGCCTTTGAAGCTGCACTGAAACTCTCATTTGGACCTTGAACCGTTTGGTTCCCAGTAAAGTCCATTATATGGAGAAAATCCTGGAATGTTTTCATTAAAAACCTAACTTTCTTTTCGACTGAAGAAAGAAAGACTTGGACATCTTGGATGAGTAAATTATCAGCAAAAGTTTTTTTTGAACTACTCCTTTAATATTAGTATAAATTAGAATTTTGTGAAATATGTGCTCTATATTAAGCTACATTATGTTTGTTTTTTTTTACTTATATCATTAAAATAGTATAAAGTTGTTGTAATAAAAACTCGATTAGGCCTATATTTAATTTGAGATGTTAATTTTAACCTTTAATAATACCAGGTGACAGGGCTCTCTGTAGTCTATGTTTACAGCATTTGGTGAGATTTTCTTTCTTGATAAAAAAATCTACTGTAGCCTACCTAATATGTATCCAAATTGAATCAAGATCAGAATAAAATGAAATCTGAATCAAGCAATAATAAAAGCAGCAGCCTATGCCAATTATTGCACCATGTTGTCACTAAACTTGATAAAATGATGTGTAGTTAGGCTACCAAATGTTTTGACAACCACAATACACTTGGATGCAATACATTACATTTCAAAATATTTGTATACTAAATTGTGAATTGTGGCTACTACTTTTAGTATACTTTCTATTTTAAAAGTTCTTCTATATATATATATATATATATATATATATATATATGGCCTTTGTCTAAGCAATATTTTTAGGGAGGCATGTAAGAAGTGATTGTGTGAGTAAAAAGAGAAACATGCAACATGGCCAAAATAGCCAGTGTTGACATTTAGCTGAGAGAAATGAGACAATAGTGAAAATGAAAGGGTGTGGAAGAAACGAGAAAGTACTTCCCTTTTTTATTTAATCTTCATACATCTTTTGTCACGCTAGTGTTTTTAGCACTTGTCATTTGAGTGTGCCAAAATGCCTCCTCTCTTCAGACATCAACTCTCTTCTGCCGGTGTTTTGACTCCCTTAATCTTTAACTCTCTCAGTTTCTGTTGTGTTGTGAAAAAGTACACGTTGGCATACTTTTAAAAAGAGACCTTGTAATTATTTTCTTTAAAATAATATAGCCTACTTGTGTGCTAACTGAAATGCAATTAGTTAAACCTTATAGAACTTAAGAAGGCTAAATCTTTACATGTAATTTCATACTTCTATTGTAATGAAATATGGTTGCCGAATACTGCACCGAAATCATTTCTCATAAGCTAAAATATACTTTACCCTAATGAGGTTAATCTCATTTCTATTGAACCATATTTGTCATTTACCACCTCTCTCTCTCTCTCTCAGTTTGTGGGGTGAACTGTCATAAAGCATGTCATGGACGTCTGACGATTGAATGCCGCAAAAGAACGAAGAGCATCAGTCATGAAACACCCCCATCATTACAGTCCAGATCCTACAGCTTTCCTCTGTCCAGTAATGCTCAATCAAACCTGCAGAACACAGGTAAACATATTCTCACACACACTGCACATAATTGCTGAACTTAGAGAAGCTTAACCCTCTCGTTATCTTCGGGGTCTTTTTGACCTGCAAATGACTTCTGGTAAATTTTAAAAATATGTTCTCTTTGTCCAAATGGTATGAAAGTTTCTAGACCTCGTAACACTGTAGATCTACCAAAAAAAAAAAAAAAAAATTCATCATCAAAATCAGAAACAACAAAGAAACAACGCAGATCAAATAGACAGAAATGATTAAATAATAAATTATTTATAATAAATAAGGTAGCACACTTTTTTTCCTACAATGCAAAAAAATAATCCACAATACACACACACACACACACACACACACACGCACACACACAGTTATACATTTGTAAGGCAATACTATGCATACTGCCTGCAGTGTACTGACGCATAAACACCTGCAGTGCAAATGTGTAAACGAGACTGTATGTGATGATCACCAATTATTGTTCCTAGTTGTTTGATTTTTTCCCCAATTCACTGTTTTTTTTAACTAATTAGATTTTTTTTACTGCTTTATTTGCTAATTTGTTATTGCTGTTCAGTTCATTGCATTTTGATGTTCATGTATTTTTACTCAATATGTAAAATAACTGTTAATTTCTGTAATTTTTTGTTCTGTTACAGTTAGTAAAATTGTAGAATTAAAATTGTAGAATTATATTAAAAACAGATGATTGAAATAAATTATAAAATCTAAAGACTCCAATATTTGGAGTCTTGCTCAGTTTTGATTCTAAGCATAATGTAACATTATCAAAAAAACTTTTAATTTTAACTTTTGTTATAATTGTGAGTTTATAATATTTAGATATGAATCCAACTGGAAAAACTTGTGAAAAGATATGTAGTTTGGTTCACATAACAAATAGCTTATGGTGGAAGTCTATGGCCATCTAGTGGTTAAAGTGAGTTTTATTTTTTATTTTAAAACTGCATTTTCCAAAAAACTTACATTAAATCATTTAAAATGATCCATGTTATCCCCATTAATTAAAGTTAGAAATCTTGGTCTTTTATAAAGTAAAGATGACATAAAATGCTGTTTTTTTTTTTGTAAAAAAGACTATTTAAATAAATATTTAATTATTTATAGAAATTTAAAAGATATCAAAAATCCTCCAAAAACTGTACAAATGATGAGTGAAAACATTAATAAACAGACTAAAATTACATTTGTAATATATATATATATATATATATATATATATATATATATATATATATATATATATATATATATATATATATATATATATATATATATATAATTCTGTAACAAAATTAAATGTTATTGTCTGGGGTCCCTGGAGACCCCAAACATAATGAGTGTAAACACAAATGAAGATAATCAGAGGGTTAAAGCTTAGAAATAAAAAAGGTAATTGCGACTTTTTATCTCACAATTCTGAAATTTTGCCTTGCCATCAAAAGTTTACATCTTGCATTTTCGCCTTCCGTCCGAGTTTATAACTCTGTCAGAATTGTGAGATATTAACTTGTAATTGTGAGGGAAAAAAGTCAGAATTGTGAGAGAAAAAGTTGCTATTACTTTTTATTTATTTATTCCGTGGCGGAAGCTTTCGGGCGTTTAACAAACTCTCTGTCTATTTTTGTTTATTCATTGGACTTCAGTCATCACAGAAGAGGATGTTGAGGCAGCTGAACAGGGTGTATTCGACTGTCACCTTTAAACTGGTAAACCAACATTCTGCTTGACTGATCACTACATAAAAACATTTCTCAGAAAAAAAAAGACAATAGCTATTATGCTGAATATAAAACATTACACATATTGTATTGTTAACTTAATATTGTTTCCTGTAGTACAGATTTTCGTGCTGGGGCAAATTTCTTCCAATTACAGCCAATCAGAGAGCTGATCAGAGTCAGAAAAACAATCAAATTTGGGGATCGACTGTGTTCACCGTCACATCATGCCTGACACATCATGAGACATAGACATGCTGCTATCTGCTGGACTGAAGCTGCAACTGCTGACCAGATCAATCAACTCTTCCTTTTAAAGTCTGAATGTAATCTCAAACATATCTCAAAATCTCAAGCATATTTGTAGGATTTATCGTTATGGTGTATATTTTACCCAGGCTCCTAAAAAAAAAAAATAGATGAAAGATATGATGAAATTTATCATCAACTTAATGAAGAGTAAGTTATTTCGGTTACCATGTTCTGAGTTACAGAAATGAACATTCACTGAAATAATGAGATCTTCTAACATCACCAAAGCAGTTCTGGCTGAATTTCAATTTCAGTATCTGGTATTTGTGTTTATATGATTGCACCTGAAATAAAGTTGATATTATGCAACCAGTAATGTTCTTTAAATCTTTGAATTTATTACAATAAAATGTGTGAAAATATCCCAATTAATTTATCTTAAGAGAGTTAACTGCAATAAAAGGTAGTCATAGATATTCCAGCTGTAATTGGTGCATCAAAATCTTCATCATCCGATTTGTGTAAGTTGTAAGTTGTCCTAAATTTTTTTTAAAAAATTGCATAAAAAGGCTCTCCTTTGATACCATAAACATTGTGCAAGAACAAGATTTTGAACAGAAACCATGGTGAGCTATTCACCCCTGACATTTTTTTTTTTTTTTTTTTTTTACTTAGTGGGTCAATTGTATTTTTTCTTCATCTGGGAAAGGAATATGCTGGTAAAAAAAAATATCTTTGGGTCACATGGATATCTGAGCATTAAACATTTAAAGAATTTGAATTCATTCAAAGGGTTAAACGTAATAAGCTATGATCGTTTGGATGTAACATGGCATGCTGAATGGTTAAAGATCTTAATGAGGAAATACATTAAGTTTTTTTTTTTTTGCTGTTCGATCTGATGAAATAAAAATATATATTTGTTATTTAATTATATTTTGATTTTGTAGTTGTGGTAAAACACCCCTTTAAAAAAAGTGTGGCTCTGTTTCACACCACTATAGGTCAATATCTCACATTTGAGAATATCCTTGTTCTCTCTCTTTTTCAATATATGTTGGTTGCAGACAGTTGCTGTTAAGACGAGATTTCCAAAATTCTTCCAATGATCTGAGAAACTGTCAATATTAGTCTTGGAAATCAGACTCTTATGTGATGTGACATAGGCATGTATTGTATGCATATTAACTAATATGTTCTATTCAATATCCTGTTATGTTGAATGTCTTGTTTTTATATTTACAGAAAGATCTGAGAATGCATTTTACATTTAAGTGAATTTGTTGTGTTGCACACTGAAATATTGTTTGTTCTGTAATACAAAATATGAATTTTCCTTGGTAATAATTGAATGTATTTTTCTCATGCAACTACCTTTTAATGTGCCAGTCTGTAGGAATTTTTCAGTGACATAATAAATATTCCTATATCAAAATATCTATGAGTAACAAAATTACATGAGCCTCTCTTCTTTTCTTTTCTGAGTCTAGTCATAAAAAATTATTTACAAACTTCTCACACTTGCATTATTAGGATTTCTTACGTTATAGCGCCCCCTAGTTTCGGAAATTTGTGTCATTACTTATGGCTTCAAAACGTCCCGGGTTACGTATGTAACCCTAGTTCCCCGAAGGGACGGACGCTGCGTGTAATCGCAGTGGGAACGCCCTCAGTGTGACGTGTCTGAAGCATGAATGAAATCAGTCAATGGAGAGAATGAGCATACTGCGAGTGACGTCATCGACCAGGAAGCTATAATTATCCCCTGAGCACACAAGCCGCCAGCTTAAAGTTACTGAAGCAAGCGACCCAAGGGAGTGCCGGGAGAATGGCAGGACACGCAGCGTCCGTCCCTTCGGGGAACTAGGGTTACATACGTAACCCGGGACGTTCCCCTTCAGGGACTACCGCTGCGTGTAATCGCAGTGGGAACGCAATACCCACATCCCCATACGACCAAATCCATGTCGTGTGTCATTAGGAGACACAAACCGACGAGAGAAACTGAGCCCTGGGAGTGGAGCTAAGGTCAAGGGAATAAAAAACCTGATGAAAGTGTGCGGTGAGGACCAGCCTGCCGCATCACAAACGTCCTGAAGAGAAGCTCCTGTAGAGGCAGCCATAATCCTGGTGGAATGAGCCCTTACAGCCAAAGGTGAAGGCTGATGGGCCGAACCGTAAGCAAGCGAGATGGCCTCGACCACCAACTTGCTCATCCTTTGCTTAGATGCAGGACACCCTTGCTTAGGTGACCCAAGAACAGACAAACAGTTGTTCCGATCTTCTCCACAAGATAGCTCTGTGGGCATAAGCATCTAACACCCTAACGGGGCACAGCAAATTAAGTTTCTCCTGGTCTGACGCCAGAAAAGGCGGAGGACGGAAAGCCTGCAGAACTATAGTTCTGACTGAAATAGTTAGTACCTTGGGAACATAACCTGGTCTCGGACAGAGAAAGGCCTTAACCGAACCAGGAGCAAATTCCAGGCACGAGGGAGCCACCGAAAGTGCTTGAATATCTCCTATTCTAGACGCCAGAAAAGGCGGAGGATGGAAAGCCTGCAGAACTATAGTTCTGACAGAAATAGTTAGTACCTTAGGAACATAACCTGTTCTCGGACAGAGAAAGGCCTTAACCGAACCAGGAGCAAATTCCAGGCACGAGGGAGCCACCGAAAGTGCTTGAATATCTCCTATTCTTTTTAGAGATGAGATAGAATAAGGATAGTCTTTAGAGTAAGAAACTTTTCCGAAACTTCCTCGAAGGGCTCGAAAGGAGCTAGGGAGAGACCTTCTAAGACGATGGCCAGATCCCAAGCTGGTACCCTCGTACAAACTGCAGGCCTCAGCCTCAAGGTGCCACGAAGGAAGCGAGATATCAGTGGGTGTCTCCCTAGGGAACCTCCACTTGAAGGGGCGTGGTAAGCAGCTAAGGCCGCCACGTACACCTTCAGTGTGGAGTGGGATAACCTAGTGGAGAGACGGTCCTGCAGGAAATCCAGCACTGTACCAACTGGGCAGTTAACTGGGTCCTGCTGGTGCTCTCCACACCAAGAAGTGAAAAGTTTCCACCTCGCGGCATATAACTTCCTCGTGGAAGGAGCTCTGGATTGGAGGATGGTCTTCAACAACCTCAGTCGAGAGACCAGAAGCTATGAGCAGGGCCCCCTCAGAGGCCAAGCCCACAGTCTCCATAGTTCTGGGCGGGGGTGAAGGATCAACCCACTCACTTGAGAGAGTAGGTCTCTCCTGATCGGTATCTCCAGGGGACCGTCGAGGAGAAACATTAGGTCTGCAAACTACACTCGAGCCGGCCAGAACAGGGAAATTAGCAGAAGACTGAGCCCGTCCCGGCGAACCCTCTCCAGAACTCCCGGGAGCACAGCGATCGGGGGAAATGCGTACAGACGTGACCTCGGCCACGGATGTGTTCAGCGCATCCAACCCCATCGGGGCTGGATGGCTAAGAGAGAACCACAGCACAGTGTGATGTTTCTCGAGAAGCAAATAGATCTACCTCGGCACGACCGAAATGTTTCCAAAGGAGTTCCACCACCTCGGGGTGAAGACTCCATTCCCCGGGCCTCGGCCCCTGTCTTGACAGGATGTCTGCACCCCTGATTTAAAGGGTTAGTTCACCCAAAAATGAAAATTAAGTCATTAATTACTCACCCCCATGCTGTACCAACCCCGTAAGACCTTCGTTCATCTTCGGAACACAAATGAAGATATTTTTGATCAAATTTGAGAGCTGTATAACTGCCAGAACGAGACTTCCTTAGATTTCCACGACGCATGCGCGAGAATTGCGATCTGAAGTGGTGTAAGCTGGTGTAAGCAGATCGCAATTCTCGCGCATGCGTCGTGGAAATCTAAGGAAGTCTCGTTCTGGCCTACAAGGAAGAAAAGAAATAGTCGAATAAACTCGTTATTTTTGTTTGTTTTTTCGCACAAAAAGTATTCGCGTTGCTTGATAAACATATAGTTGAGCCACGGTAGTCACTTGGGATATTTAAACATTTTCTTCATTGACTTTCTGGGCCGTCAAGAGGCAGTCCTTTAGGAGCCAATGTGGTAGTTATACAGCTCTCAAATTTAATCAAAAATATCTTCATTTGTGTTCCGAAGATGAACGAAGGTCTTACGGGGTTGGTACAGCATGGGGGTGAGTAATTAATGACTTAATTTTCATTTTTGGGTGAACTAACCCTTTAAATACCCCGCCTGGGACCATAGAAGGATCTGACATGTCAGTTTGTAAACGAGAACGCAGACCCCCCTGATGGTTGATAAGAGACCACCGATGTGTTGTCTATCCGGACAAGAACATGGTGGCCCCTTAGGTCTGGGAGGAAGTGTTTCAGAGCCTGAACACCGCCAACATCTCTAGGCAATTTGTGTGCCACAGACGATGTTGGCCCTTCCACAGACCCTGAGCCGGGTGACCATCCATGATCGCCCCCCAACCCGTGAGAGAGGCATCTGTCGTTAGCATAGCGCAACGACAAGGAGCTCCTAACACAGGGCCTTGGGACAGAAACCAAGTATCTTTCCTCATGATCAGGGCACGATGACACCGTCGCGAACTCACGATCATGCAAAGCGGATTTCCCCTCGGGGAGAATTCCTTGGTTCTGAGCCACCACTGTAACGGTCTCATGTGCAAGAGGCCAAAAGGTATCACGTTGGACGCATCTGCCATGAAAAGTGCCATTCTTAAAATTAGTTACTCCATTTGGATTCGTCCTTGCCTCATCGTTACAATTTTGGCCCACGCTTAAGAAGGACAACATGCTAGTTCTATACAGCTCTGTCAACTGTCTTTAAAGCTGCAGTTGGTAACTTTTGTAAACAAATATATATATATTTTTTTACATATTTGTTAAAACTGTCGTTATGTCCTGACAGTAGACTATGAAACAGATAATCTGTGAAAAAACTCCTCTGGCTTCACCCAGTGGTCCTATTGCCATTTGCAGAAATACACCACTCCCGGTCAGAAACAAACAATCAGAGCCAGGAGAAGTGTCTTAGCACTGTCAATCACGCTCGTGTACGCGCTGATCACACCCCTCTCTTGCGCAGCGCGCCGTCGGTCAAACCAAATTCAAGATTGCCGGTGTGCTGCAGCTGTGCTAATGGCAGAGAAACAACCTAAACTGCCAATTTTTCGGGTGGCACCTGCTCATAAAGCAAAGACAAGTAAAAGGCAAAAATGATGACGATAAACAAGCCAAAAAGAAAGAATTAGACAGAGCCCATTGACTCATAGCCGCTTTACATGTTGATAAAATGTCACGCACTGTGCAAAGCAACAATAGCGGTAGATATCAGCAACTACCTCGTCTAACAGATATAGTTTGACTTTACAAAGTTCGGAAACGTTACACATTACACAAACATAGCCACTTAACTTGTATTAACTCACCTTTGACGAAGTGATCACTGCATACACGGGCATTTTTCCATTCGTCTCCTGCCGACCGCAGACATAGGTTTGCAAGACGTTTTTCGGCGTTTCTTGCATTTTCCCCCCTTATGAACAACAACGTTTGGTACACGATAAAAACTCCTTGTGGTTTGTTCGATTTGAGTAACCATAAATGGCGCAAAACATAGGCATTTTGAGTTTGTTATAGTGCTTTATAAATACAGCAAATCAGTTCCTGCCCTCCATTTGCATTTCGCGCCATGGAAATGCAGTGGCGTGACGTCATATTAAAACAAGCTATTGAAACCTGCTAATTCACCGAATTGTCATGTTGCCCCTTGACCACCTGGCCCCTTAACCATCTTGAGAGCAAAGACACCTATTTGAGACTGCGTTTTCTAGATTTTAGTTCTGCTTTTAATACAACCATTCCATAAACATTGATACATAAACTTGAGACTCTTGGGCTGAGTTACTCACTGTGAAACTGGGCACTTGACTTTTTAACCAATAGAAGACAGTCTGTAAAGATCCATAACATAAATTCCTCCCCCATTGTTCTTAACACCGGCTCACCGCAAGAATGCCACCGCAAGCCGAAAGTACAGAGTCAGTGTTTAAGTTGAACGCATAGGTTGAACGTGCAAACTAACTCAAACGCCGTTTACAAAAAAAAAAAAAAAAAAAGGATTAAAAGGTAAAACAACGATGTCGGACGATTTTGATTCTGTACTTCCGGATACGTCGCCCGTGGCCTTTTGAACGTAATTACTAATTACGTATTACGTGACGTTACAAACGCACCTCACAGAATAGAGCAAGGCTAGCATTTGTCCTTAGAAAAGTTAAATTTTTGGAATAAGTTTTGAAATAACCGATCGTTTCGCATGATAAGACCCTTATTCATCATCTGGTGTCGTTTAAAGACATTTGAAGCTGCATCTGAAACTGTTATTAACTGTCTTTTGGACCTTGGACTGTCTGGTTCCCATTGAAGTCCATTATATGGAGAAAAATCCTGGAATGTGTTCATCAAAAACCTTAATTTCTTTTCGACTGAGGAAAGAAAGACATGGACATCTTGGATGACATGGGGGTGAGTAAATTATCAGCAAAAGTTTTTCAAAAGTGAACTAATCCTTTAATGCGTCAGGAGACGACTGGCCAGTTACAAGAATGTTTATTTATACATTGCTTGGGAACTGAAGGTCAGCGATTGTTGTATACTTCACCAAACCAAGGAGAGACAATGCTTGACTTGTGTCTCGTCTTTCTCCAGCCTAAGGAGTACACCTAAGGAGGATGTCATTAAGGAGTATGACATTACTGTGTTGACTAAAAATGAACTTGTGAATCTACCGACTCAAATTCCCTCTCTATCTGTTCCTGAAAAACATTTCCTCTGCAATGATCTATCTTCTAGACAGGTGGGTTCATTATTATTATTATTTTCATATTTTTTTCTGTCATTATACTAGCTCTTGGGGTATGAAGTTTAGCTTCTGCCTTGACAAGTTGTTTCCAACTGAAGACCTCATGAGATATGGCTTGAGTGTAAAAAGCTGTATCTTGCACATGTAACTTCAATCAGGTTCCTTTAATAAGGGATTGCTCATTGCTGCATTGTGGTTATTACTAGAATCACGAGAGGAATCAAGGGTAAACCACATCCAAATTTTTTGGCCTTTAAAACATCTTAAAATGCACATATGTAGATCAGAGAAATCCGAATTTTCTCAGGGAAATCCAAACTCGCCTATCCGCCCTACCTGAAGTTTGGGACCACAGTGGTTATAAAACTCAGCCTTTGCATGGTAATGAACCTGGTCAATAGTGAGAATTAGATCCTAAAGTGTTATTATTATAAAAACATAAAAATAAATCATACTACCATTGGGGGCTTAGCCCCCCTATAAAGTAAATCCTAGTGTCACCCCTGATAGAGAGTAATAAAATCCAGCAGCAAATCCAAGTTGCCGTACTGGAGGAACAAAAGCAGCTAATAACCTTTAAAGTTAGGGAATTGGATATGAAACAAGTCCAAGATATAAGCAAGAAAAGGGCTAGTGACTGTATTACTAAAATTGGAGAGAATGATGATGTTGAAGCTTACTTGCATGCCTTTGAGACCACGGAAAAATGGCCAAAATGTTAGTGGGCCAAAATATTGGGAACATTTTTATCTGGAGAGTCACAGAAAGCCTTCCTACTGTAGGTTTGTAAGAGCCCTACCCCCTGAAGCTAAATGATTTGTCTTTCACTCCAAGAAATGATAGAAGCAGACAGTTGAAAAATACCGAGCCAGTGAAGACATGCTGAACACAAAGTTCCCAACCAGTGTGCAGCTCCAGCAAAAGTTGTTCCCTAGAGCCCACTACTCCCAGGTGGGCTACATCACAGGGGAGAAGGTCCAGCCAGCAAGAATCCCAAGTCGAAAGCACATTGTATAAACTGATAATGTGTTACAAGTGTGGGGGAGTAGGACACATTTCATGACAATGCAATCAGATGGATGAGCCTTTAGTATGTCATTGGCTGAGTCTTCAAGTGGTTTGAAAAATAACTTTTTGCTTTAAGCTATGGCACGCCCTCTCATGATGCCACAACACACACACCCAAAGAGAGAGCGAGAGAATTCTGAAGAGGATTTATTTGCTCCGTAGGTAACTCAACCTCACAGTGAATTCCCTGCACAATTAATTCCATATTGCAATTTATTTGTTGTTTGTTGCACATTTGTTTGTTTTTAGTTGTCCCAATAAAGTTATTGTTCTTGAAATTATATTAAAAAGTGTTTGTCTCTTTTGTAAAAATGCTGAACAGGAAAAAAAATGGCTCTTTGGTCAGAAAAGAGGATCCCCATTCAATCATGGGGATCGCAAGTCGAGTTAGCTGAGGTGGAGCGTGAGATGGGTATTCTCGCATCCTCTCCACTGACTCTTCTGATCCAATCGAGGATCTAGTGCTGTCTGCATTAGATTCTGAGGAGTTAAATGTGGGCATGCATACGGGTGTATCAGCAGGGTAGTTTTTTCACTCTTCCGCATTTGAGGAGCTGCTTGAGGTTGTGGTCCTGCCAACATGATGATTCAGAGCCACACACAGGCTCATTTAAAATATCGAAAAAATGTACCTCCTCCATTTGGCAGCATAGCAGGTACAGACCAGCTTTTCACTGTGCTTCTGCCCCACCAACTCTAACTTAAAGGGGTCGGCTATAAAAGCAACACGTCTTCGGCCCTTTCACGACAGCGCCTCCGATGCCACTCTCCTCGGCGGAGGACCCTGATCTTCTTTCACAGGATACACATCAGCTGAGATAAACCAATGCACTCATTCTCTCCTGCCTCCTTGTAATGGGACTTCAGAGCTATCATCTCCTGCCTGATGTTTTAATTCACACCGCTCTATGGTTTTTGCAGTAAGGTATTTTCATACTTTTTCCCTTGTCTCCTCCAAACCGTTCTGCACTCATGCTGACAATGAATGTTAACTGTTGCTTCAAATATGGTTGACATCTTCCTCACACAGAGAATTCATGCTAGCTGCTGGCTATTTGATCTGAAATTAATGTTAGAGAGAATTTTCTTGCAACATGTGGAGGTTCCGGTGCACTATGGGTCATACTTTAGTGTTGATAGATACTTATGTCTCTACGAACATTTTGTCAGACATCCAGTAGAGGCCGCTTTGCCCTACCTCTTTGAGATCTCAAATTCTAAGGTGGTATTACATGTACTTCCCAATGGAAATAAGCATCCAAGATAAGTGAACTTCCCCACATCAAGTGCTATATAACTGAAAACAATGTTTGTTGGCATTTTGTGACATAGTCACAGTTTTGTTTCCAAGCTTATTTGATTGTGAGCCCAGAAAACATCACAGGGGCACAAGAAACAGTCAAGCAGAGTCTTTTGCTACTCTGTTGAAGATGCGCACAATGCAGTATCATCTGCATATAGAAGTTATCTAATGACAAAATGTGGTGTTTTAGTTCTTGCTCTGAATTTAGATCATCTGAAGAGGTTTACATCATCCCAGGTCAGAGGACTTTCTCCTGAGTGATTATCCAATTCTTCAAGGGCAGGCTTGAATACATAGGTTAAATAAATGCCAAAAGAGAGGACACGGCCTTGTTTCACACCTCGATTAATATTATTATGAAATCTGTTGATAGGTCACCATCATAGTGTTGCATTTTATTACGAAATGATTTGATAAGTGGTAGAAGGATGGCAGGGTAGCCAGCCTTATGCATGACCATAAAAGTAGCCTTTCAAAATCAAGATAGAGTGGCTGATTATTTTCTCTTGTAATTGTCTCAAATATCATGTTTGTTGTGAAGCGATTGGGCTGAAATCCACATTGAAACTCAGGATGTATAACCTCAGCTAGCTGGTGAAGGCAAATCGATAAGACACAGACCCGGACTTTCCTAGAGCTCATCAGTGAGATTCCTCTGTAATTGCAAACTTTACGGTCCCTTGTTCTTGGGGTGGTGTTCTTTGCATCCTTGAAATCTTGGTGAACATGCTTAAAGATATCATGTAGATATCCTGTCGAAGCAGGGGCTGAGGCCCGGAGAGTGGTGACTCCACCCACAGGTGGTGGAGTCCATATGGCAGAGGAATGGCCGAGCGGAAGTGCAGTTGTTCGTCTCCAAGGAGTCGACCCACTGTCCCCTCTTCGCCCTCAATCCTCCAGCTACTTTGGAGCATGACGCAAGGGTGCAGACATGGTCAAGGCTTTCCTCCAATAGTTTTGTTCTGCTTTTTTTATATAGAAATATCATGTGTAAATAATTTATAATTACAGTATGAGCATCATACATTATATATTGAATTTACTTGACCGCTAAACCAAGCTTGGTAAAATATAAGCAAACCAGTAAAGTAAAGTAAAGTAAAGTACTTTATTTTTATGAACGATATTTACAGCTTATCGAAATGCTCTGTTTGTCGTCTCCAAAGATAGAAGGAATTTACCTCTCATTCAGACAAAGTCAATCGGCAAACCCTTCTTTATACTGGCGGAGGTTGTTGAAGTGGGAATCCTTGAAGTGCTTCAGGTCACTACATCCAAAAACCGAACATTTTGACTTGCCCTCTCGTAACTTCTGCATCATTGAGCTTGGACTACAGCTCAGACTACAAAATCGGAGCGAGAAATAATAATGGCGGATTGCTCAAAGTGTTGGACCGGTAGTCAATGTCCTCATTTGACAGTTCCGCTGCAAATACGGTGACGTGATAGTTCAAAAAACGTCATAGAAAACAGAAAAATCTGAACAGGTTGAAAAATATGACCAAAACAGAATATAAAGATATAAACAAAGCACCTGAAGAGAATAATTTCATCTTTTAAAAAAGGGGATGTCCCCTTTAATTAATGATATCTGTTTACCCTAAAGGGGTTGTTGCTGCTCTCCCTGCTCTTATCCATGCAAAGCTGCATGGATGCACAGGGAGTTCTTGCCCAGAACAGAACCATACCGCCAATCCTAACTGTATGCAATTGCCAATCATATTTGACAATAGTGGTCCTGACAGAATTGTGAAAATTATACTCGGAATTGGTTTTAGTCATTAGACCAAAGCAGAATGACATGCAGGTCAGAAGAAAATGAAGGAAAATAAAGAACTGCTGTTATAAAAATACTCAAAAATGACCAAATCTGCAGTTTAAAAGCATTCTTAGGGGCAATAACATCTTGCAACAATGCATTTGTTATCCTCAAACCTGCAGCAGTACCAACAATGTCCACTAGATGACCATATAATGACTCTAAAAATGTCTGGGTGCATTTAGGACTGAACCTAGGACACCAGACTCCACTTTTGGCTGCTCGCCATATGCCCTTTATACAGTTTATTCATCCTTTTTAAATATTTTATTACCTCTCTATTTTTTGTGTGTATTATCTCTGTGGACTGAAGCCACACCCACAACACAATTTACAGGACAAGAAAGAAGCCTCAGTAGAAAAAGAACCTTACTAATTCACAAAACTGCAACTAGACAGGCTCCAGAACAGTGTTATTTTAATATTTTTCATATGTTATTAAAGTATAGAGTGCTGCAGCGATGGTGGATTTGTGTAGGCAGATCTAAAAGTTAGCATCATTCTTGGTTCATCAACAAAAACCCAAATGCTTTTTACACTTTTGGATTATTACAGAAAATAAGCTCTGTGACCAAAGTGTATTATTCTTTCAAGTTTCATTGTTAGAACATTTCAATGCAAATCAATGCAAATTAACCTAAAGAATATCGGCAGAAGTAAAAAGCTAAACGTAGACTCACGACTTCAACATCACCACCATTAAGCTTCCAACCCGATTACGACCCTTTTTAGTCTTTATTTCAATTTTTTCCCCTGATAGTTTGAGCTAGAATAATTTGCACCTGTTCAGAATCTGTTCGCCTGATGGCGTTTAATGTCCCAGACATCTTTTCAAGCCTTTTTAAAAATGAGTAAAAGCTTTAAAAAAAACACAAGAGGTGATTGCTGATGTCATAGAATAAAATGTGGAAATATCTTGAGCTTGTGTTAACCACAGACCTTATTTCAGACATTTAACCAAAAACCCATAAAAAAAAAAAATCGTCTGACTTCAGGGTGATGGAACCGGATATGCTAAAGTTGAACCTGTTTCTGCCTCTTGGCCTACAAAAATAAGTCATCCCTGCAGCACTAATAATTAGTAGTAGGCTACTTATAAAGTACATATTATTCTGCATGACATACATCTGCCGAAAACCTAAACTTAACCAAAAACTACCTTACTAACTAGTAATGAGCAGTAATAAGGAGTTTTTAGAGCAGTTAATAGTTAGAATTGGACCCTGATCTAAAGTGTGACCATAATTTTATTTCAGCTTCAGTTTTAGTGAAGGATAATAGCGCAGCTCCAGAAGAGGTCTGATTGTGGTTCGTTCATCTGTAAGGTTTAAATAAGAAAATGTAGGAAAATGGAATTTACATCACCTATTAAAATAACACATCTATATGATAGATACGTTGAACCAACAACAAGAACTCATCCTCTCCTTTCTTACAGTAATATTGTTTATCATGAAAATCATTTGGCAATCAAACAAAAAGGCTTTGTGTGTGTGTGTGTGTGTGTGTGTGTGACACATCGACCAACCCCCCAAATCACTCCTCCCCTACTTCCGTGGTGTTCAGTTAGTATCAGGGAGGGTCACCCCACATTCTGCTGCCAGATGGCCAAACCATAGTAGAGTCCCCTTGCTGTAATACTGAATCTGGAGGAGAGCCCTGGTCATTATACCACATCACAAGCGAATGACTGCGTATGTATGTGCTGACATGAGTCACAAGTGATTAGGGTTATGCACACACACAAGCACAAGCACAAAAAGACTGTGAATTGCATATTCGCTCTTAAAAATAATGGTTTAAATGGTTTAAAAAAAAATTTAAAAAAAATCACTAAGAATTGTATTTTTTATTTTTTTTCTAGGGAAATCAAAAATGGTTCTATTGAATCATTGCAAAAACACTCTTTTGGAACCTTTACTTTCGGGAATCATTTCCACTCAATACAAATCTAGTCTGTATAATCATCCATCCATTAGTCTAGAAAAAGGATTACTGTAGCTACAGTGAGGAGGCTGAGGAGCCAGAGGGCAAGAGAGATTCAAGCAAAGCGGGTGAAGGAGATAAAAGACAGGAGGGGGTGGAGAGCTATAGCGTATGCGGGGCGGAGGAAGGGGTCGGCTTTAGGTTGATGTGAATGGGTATTAAAGGCAGCATGCTAGAGAGGGGCAGAAAAAGACGGAGAGCAATCCAACCTGCCCCTGTAAGAACAGAACGATGGGGGCATAGTGAGCTTCTCAGGGCAAGCTGTCAAGGGTGGATTTTGCATTTCTGCAGTGAAATATTTGGCTGAAGGAAAAACAGCCTTCACTGGGGGAGAGAGAACACAAAAATGCTAGCATGAATTGATGTGTTTATGTGGAACTGAAATGAAAACTGGGAGGTAAGAACCATTTTTTGTACTTAAAACCACACATCTTGCTATACCACACCATTAAAAATAGACGTTCCAAATAGGTCGTGATAGAAGATGTCATGAGTGAACAGTTCCCAAAACATATTTTTAATTATCTCTTAAGAACGTCATAAAGAACCATAATTGAAAGTTCCATGAATGTAAAGGTTCTCACAGATTTCCTGTAAAGAACCTTTAGCGTGTACATCCCGTTCTGCGTTTGAATGCGTGGTTTTTCTGAAAGATACAAGTAACACTGAGACAGAGAAGAGGATGTGTCAACACAGTAAAGGGAAACACATTGTGTGAAGCAGAGGAAGTGATGTCTGAGGTTGAAACTGTGCTCTGCTAGCTTCACACCACTACACGTCATTGCTGGCTTGCATTCGCAAACATGCACACTCACACACATGCGCGCAGACCGCTGTTCTGACACAGACACCGAGCCACTGCAGATCTTTGCTGAGGATGTGCTCTAGATGATTGACAGAGATTATGGAGACAAAGAATATGAGAGAATGAGACAAATAGATTAAAAAAGGTAAGGATTTTTTTTTTCCCACATTTTGTCTCGATTGATAAAAAGGAGGTCTGGGATGTTTGATTTGCACTGAAGTTATTTCCGCAAGCGCTGCAGCTGATGGTGTACAAGGTGGCAAGGAAAATGCAAGATGCACTGTAGCGTCTCTATCAATCTCTTTCTCATTTGTTTGGTAGGATGGGGGGAAGGGTTGATCTCTGAGCTCTAGGGATACGTTGATAATAGATGAGAATGGAGGGAGTGGAATACAGAGCGATAAAAGAATAGGAAGAACATAAATATTAAGCATGCACAACAAAGGGTACGGCTGCATGGCATTTCATGGCAGCACTTGACCCTATGCAGTTGACGTACGTAAAATGTGGATAACTGCACAATGGCATCTTGCCTTGTCACATTTATTAGGCTGTAATGTGATGGTGCACTGAGTCCTTTCTCTTCCTCTGCCTTCTCAGGTGCTACAATAACACATGTGCTTGTTGGGTTCATTTGATTGTTTTTGCGCAGAATTAAATCATTACTTATAAATAATCTACAGTGTGTGAAGTTGGACCTGCTTCCAATGCATCAGAGTATATAAGGACCCTACATAAAAAAAATAAAAAAAAAACTATTTATAGAATTGCACATTATTACAATTAAATTAAAAATATATTATAGTCTAAATTTTAGGGCTGTCAAATGATTAATCGCATTCAAAATAAAAGTTTGTGTTTACATAATGTATGTGGGTGCACTGTGTACAATTATAAATACACACACATGCATGTATATTTAAGAAAAAAATTTATATATAATATAAATTATATATAAATCTATATACAGTATATACATGAAAATATTTCTTAAATATACAAGCATGTGTGTGTGTATTTATATATAAAAAAAAAATAACACAGTGCACCCACATATTTTATGTAAACACAAACTTTTATTTTGGATGCGATTCATCGTTTGACAGCCCTACTAAATTTATATTAAATGCAATTAGTTGAACTTAAAGCGTGGTACAATGCCCATTTTTACAATATGTAAAATAAGTGTCTGGTGTCCCCAGAATATGTTTGTGAAGTTTTAGCTCAAAATACCCCACAGCATCTTAAAACTGTCCCTTTTGAGCATCAGTAAAAACGTGTTGTTTTGTGTGTGTCCCTTTAAATGCAAATGAGCTCCAGCACAGAGGGCGGAGCTTCAAGAGCTCGTGTGTGTTAGCAGCAGCTCTGATTACCTTGCAGACACATACTAAAATGTCAGAGAAACTGTTCTGCTTTTTATGTTTAAACTGGAGTTGGACAATGATGGAGAGATTCAAGAAGAAATGACAACACGTAGAATGCAACAGGACGTTTCTGAATGGTTAGTTGATGAATTCATGCTGCTGATATGGAGTTAACTATCTTCAATTAGCATATTCTGTCATAATAATCTATACAATCGCTTGTGTGGGAACTGTTGTAAGATGCTTACAGAGTGGCATGCTATTGCATTTGTGTTACGTACTGTATTGCGTACTGTATTACATGATGGATGCGACAGCTTGAGCAGACTCACAAATGTGCTCTACTACAACAACTCTTCCTCTTCTCAACATGGACTGCATGTTCCCAGGCCGGGGTTTATGTACATTTTAGGGTTAGCAATGTCACTTACCCAGAAGGAATGTCGTGTAGTTCCTACCAGGCGTTTGTTGTAGTCCTTAAAAAACGGTTTCCTTAAAAGCAAATATCTTTCTTTGCTTTGAACTTTGAGCGTTGTATCTTTGCAGATGTTGTTTATGCTCAAACAGCAACATTACACACTAGCCTAACTAAAGTTATAAAGGTGAAATCATAATCAACCATCCCTTTAAGTTGTGCTTTTTTTTACCCACTTAAATACGATTTAAATACATCTTTATATGCAATTTCATAATTATTGTCCTTGAAATATGGTTAAAGTATGCCGATGAATGTACTTGTAAACTACTGTCATTTCTATTGAAACTTGTTTGTTACGTATCTAAATATATTTTTAATTGCACATTTGTGGGCCTCATGATGAAGTTACAATTTATTACAATTAGAAAATATTAGTTCACTTTAAAAAAAACTTTTGCTGATAATTTACTCACCCCCATGTCATCCAAGATGTCCATATCTTTCTTTCTTCAGTCGAAAAGAAAGGTTTTTGATGAAAACATTCCAGGATTTTTCTCCATATAATGCACGTTACTGGTGAACAAACCGTTCTTCGGTGCAAACTGCAAACTGTTCAAAGGGCTTTAAACGATTCCAGACGACGAATAAGTGTCTTATCAAGCGAAACGATCGCTCTTTAGAAAAAAACAACAACAAATGTTAAGTTTTACAAGCTCAAACGGTCGCCTTGCTCTGTTCTGTGATGCGCGTTCGTGACTCTCCTATTCAAACTCGTTCATCAAAATGAACGAATCTTTTCCAATTCGTTCATTTCGTTCATTTAATGAACCAAATGACATGAAAAAGATTCGTTCATTTTGATAAACGAGTTCTATTTAAAATATTATTTTAAAAAAACTATTTAAAATGTATTATTAAAGTAAAACGGAATTAATTTGACCTTTAGAAAGTGCATTTTTAAAAGTGTAGCTACCCGAGTGTGTTTAGAAACATTCATTAACGTGTACACTCAAGTGGCGTATAAGGCTATTTCATTAATATATTATTGATTCGAAGTAGGCCTACACAATAGTATTCAATAGAATTAAGCATATTTTTTCGCAATAGCATCATTTTGGTTATGAAAAACTATGAAGGTTTTATCCTTTATCTGGGCTGCAGGATATAATGTCAGAATGTATCACTTTAATTGAAACATTTGGCACATTTGAAACAAGTTTTCTTATACTGCCATTTTCACTGGTGCTTACAGTTGCATATAGGGAATCTGGTTATTGTGGCTATTCAGCTGTGATGTTGAGATACAGAGGCAAGTGGAAGTGTACAACATAATGTGTATTTTCAGACTGGTCTTATTGTTTATAAATGCAGTATAGGTATTCGTATGTAATATATAATACATATTTAAAATACTATTTTGTACATTTGGGTAGATGATGAAACAAAAAAGTCCTGACAGCATCTACAATGTAAACAGTATTACTGATAAAAGGGAAATATTCATGAATCGTTTATATTTATATATCATATATATTTATATAGTTACATTTTTGCAGTTTTAAAGATACGTTAGATCCCTTAACCTTATCCCCAAACCTAAACAAAACCACATACAGTGAGTTTTTTGTTTGATGTTGTTTCAATACACCGGTATGAGAATTTAAAAATATATAATATAAAGATAAATGTAACAGACAGACAGGTGTAATCATAATGATTTATGGAATTATCCAAAAATGGCAACAAAAAAAAAAAGTTGTAAAAAAGTATACATGTGTGGCATTTAAAGCAAATAATGTTTATACAATTACAGAAATTGTGTTCATTTCAAGATTTGATAGTGTTGTTTTGTTTAAAATGATGCAATCTTTGAAACCATATAGCACCAGAAGTCACACAGAACAGAATGTAATGTTATAATGACAAAAGAAATGAGTCAACTGTGATAAATAAATGAGTCAACTGTGATAAATAAATGTGATTGAAAACATAATCTCAGTGATTTAATTCCATGAATTAAATATTCTTAGATTAAAATTAAGGTTAAAACGTTTAGATTGTCAATGTCAATATTTTACTTTGCAAACACACATAAATGTATATACGGTAATATACCACGTTGCCAATGTATTAGACACAGATACAGACTTATTTAAGGTCTGCATGTATATCTAAAAAAACATGACACACATTATCATGTCTGATGAAATATTTTTCAGGCGAATTATAATGCAAGAAAAACAAAACATCATTCAACATTAGTTTGTGTGGCATTTCCTTGGTGCAAAGAGCCTAAAATCAATACAAGCGCTGTGAGTGTCTGTGGGAAACTCGGAGCTTAATGTCACGCACACCAACTTCTGTGTGAAATAAAACCATCAAAGAGCAAAGAAATGCAAGATTATGCTGAAAATATGAAAACAAAAATGCAATGATCCATTTTGGCAAAGAGAAGCGAATTTCTTTGCTCAGACATACAGTATGAAAGTGTGAGGTAAGGAGAATGTATCCTTAAAGATTATTCAACTAGAAAAAAAGCCCAAAAAGTGGATGAATATACAATCTGTAATTTTTATTTTATTCCATTACACTTCCGCTGCCCTGCTCTAACTTGCAAGTGAAGCTAAATATAGTGTAATGTTAAAATGGAACACTTAAATATTAAATGCTTTGACCTAAATGATGGGAAGCTATGTCGATGTATATGCAGGTCCTAATGCATGTACCCTAAGAGCTAAGGAAGACAGATTGCATTATCATTAGAGAAGCTGCACATATATCCCACAATGTCTGATAATGCCCCCAAAATCTATCATCCTTTGCTGTGCTATACAGTATGACCATGGAATCATTCATTCAAGTGTTATTAAACCCTTCAAGCATAAGATAAAACTCAAATCGGGTGAACAAACACCCGAAACGCGCACACAGTGCTGCAGAGTTCTCTTTCGCACTTGCAAGGACAAAACTCACTGTAATGGTTGAAAAGTGTTATTTACATAAAGAATTGTGAGAAAATAGGATGTGTCAGATCCGAATCATGTGAGTCAGGTCTTAGTGACAGCAGCCTTATAAACATTAATGTTAATCTAAGAACAGAAGACTAAAGTAAATCACTCACTGCTCTTGACTGAATAACTTTTGTAGCTTTAATAATCCATATTCAGTTTATAATTTATATATGCAGTGTTTGATTAGCCTCAATTTCTGCATATTTACAGTTTTTTGTGCATTTTAGCAGGGCAAGTTACAATTTATGAACTGGCCCACATTTTTTAAAGCCTATTAAATGTTAAAATTGATAGCTTTCCATTTAATAGAGACATCAGTATCAGTATTAGTGATACAGGCCTTCATTCGTATACTTTGTAAAAAAGTTGCCATTTAAACATTTTTTTTAATGTATCTATATGTCTATATGTTTCTTCATTTCTAAATGATTTTGGATATTCAATGTGAAATTACAATATAAAATATATAAAAAATGTAAAAGTTAATATTAGGTGCAATTAATCACAATTAGCTAATTCATAAGGTTTTTTTTTTTTTTTTTGCAAGAATAAATCACTTAAGATAAAGATGGAAATATTCCATTAAAATAAAAAACAAACAAAAAAAAACATTTTGATTTCAAGGTGACTTTAATTATTGAGAATCTGATCATCCAGATTGGTAACTGACTAACGCGCACATGGTAGTCCAGTTGACTTTAGAATATTCATTATTTAAAACATTTTATATTTTGTCGAAGTCATAGCCTTATGGACAAAGCTCTGTCAAGTCCGGACTCATGGTCTCTTCTCGATCCCAACTGTTTTCTCAAAAGCAAAAATGCCTATATATATATATATATATATATATATACTGTGTATATATATATATATATATATATATATATATACTGTGTATATATATATATATATATATATGGGTATTTTCATATTAAACATATATATATATATATATATATATATATATATATATATATATATATATATATATATATATGAAGAGTTCAGATGCAAAAGCCTCTAAGTGCCATTTGAAATTTTCTTCTTAATGATGATTTTTATCAAGCTGGTATATTTAAGTTCAGTGATTTCACTTAAATGGCAATGATAATTACCTATTAATTGTTATTTAAGTGAAATTACTGAACTTAAATATACAAGTTTGATAAAAATCATCATTAAAGAAGAAAATTTCAAATGGCATTTAGAGGCTTTTGCATCTGAACTCTTCATATATATATATATATATATATATATAATTTGAAAAATACCCATTCTCATAAATACATGAATGCCTGATTGACTTATGTTTTTAAAACATCAAATTAGATCCTATATGTATCTTCTTAAAAAGTTGCTTAAAACTGTTGTATTATGAAGAGAGGCTGGTGAGATTTAAAACTCACATTTAGGAAACATCTTTAAGATGTTTTTGATTCATAGTAATAAGATGTCAATCAAATGTTTGTTCTCAGCAGATGCTTTCCAGATGAAAAGCACTTTGACCGATATATTGGTAATGTCCAATCCGTCAAATCTTTAAGAAAGCGAGAAGGCCTTAATCAGGATGAATATTTGCCATGTCGTAATTATTGTGTAAATTGTTAAATCACTGTACTGTTTTTTTTTTTTTTAAATGTGCTTAAAACTAGAAGAATGAGGCCAGGGCTCAGCTTACCTCTAGCTCATTAATATTGATTAGGCCAAGCAAATGGGCGATCTAGGAAGGTCAAGCAATGTCTGCGTGGTCTAATTAATATACATAAGCTAAGATTGTGTAAATTCACTTCTCATGTCCTACATTTTTAGCAGGTAAATAAATGCTTCAACACTATTTGGCTAAAGAGATGCAAGTGAAAAAAAAATCACAACATGTAGATTACACTTCTGACAAGACATTTCCAAACTTTCTTTTTATCCTAAGGCTGGCTTAAAAAAAGATAGTTTACCAATATTAGCACATGCATTAACTCTCAAAATAAAATAAAATAAAATAAAATACAAGAGCAGATTCATAAGTTATTTATTGCCGAATGTGTGACAACATACACTCTTAAAACACTCTTAAGTTGAGGATTCCATGAAGAACGTTAACATCTATAAACCTTTCCATTCCATAAAACACTTTATAATGGAAAAAGGTTCTTTAGATTATTAAAATGTTCTTCAAACCATAAAAAAGTTTCTTTGCGGAACCCAAAACGATTCTTATGACATCGCTGTGAAAACCTCCTTTTCTGATCTTTATTTCAAAGAGCGATTGTCTAAGTTTATGCAGTTTTAAAAAATAGTAAGATGAGGGGAGAATGTAAAGTAGGAAATGATTCAGTCGCAGGTGCAAAGACAGAGTGGTATGGACAGAGTGGACAGTGTAACAGAAGTATAATGGATGTAGTGATGGAGGAAGGCTTCTCACTATATCCTTTCTTGTGTGTGTGTGTGTGTGTGTGTGTGTGTGTGTCTGTGTGTTTCATTAGAACGGTTGTTCTTCCTGCCTACTTGGGCAATAAAGTCCCATTTCTGTAGACATCTTAAACACATACACAAACACACACTGTTCACCCTTGCGAAAAAATAAATAAAGTAAAAGTCAACTTCATTGTATTGAATGTGCACATCCTAGTTGAAATCTTAAAGTATATTTTGTTTGTACAAAAAAAAAAAAATACTTTAAGATAATTTAATATTAATAAAAATAAAAGGCCATGTAGACTTTCATGGCTGTTCTTAACACACTAGAAGGTGCACTTTGTAATAATGTCAGATTAACACATTTTAAATCATTGTTTTAATTAACTTTAGTCGTGATTTAAAGTAGTACACTTATGTTGATGTGTTGACTAAACATAAAGCACATGCAAAGTACTTGATCATAATTTGTACCAAATAAATGTATTAAACTTATAATAAATGTACTAAATTGCAACCTTATTAAATATGTGTGAATACAAATGTATTGAAATGCATGACATACAAATACTAAAATAGAAAAAAGTATATTTTCTTTAACCATAAATGCTTGTCAGTACATTCGACAGCACACTGTTCAAAGTTAAATTACATATAAAGATGTACTGAAGTCCTATACTTAAGTGAGTAAATTTAACATTTAAACTAAGACAGTTTTGTTTAATTGCTCTTAACATGCAGTTCAAAAGTTCAATTCAAGTGAAGTGAAGTGAAGTGTATTATTTGAATAATAATACTTTTTTTAAAAGTATACTACTTCTTCTTTTCTCAAAGAAAATGGACAAAGACTGAGGAAGTCACCTGAACTCAAGCATAGAAAACAACCAAACAATTAAGGAATAAAATACTCTCATTTGAATTACTCAACTTAATTCCATTGTGTTGTTTTGTCGAGCAACTTCCTCTTCCTCTTTATACAAAACTCATAAAACACTTGCCATTTCAAATGCAGCCAAACGGATTTAACAACTTTACATTCTGCATCAATCAACTGAATAATTTTAACTTCTCAAATGAGAAGTGGTTATGTCTGATATATCTCCTCTCCGTGTCTTTGTGTACTTTTCACATCATTTCAACCTTTTGAACCAAGTTGAAAACTTCCTGCTTGAGGTTTTGTTTTTGTTCTCAAGTTTGCGTTGGAGGAGGAGCAAAAATCGTTGACCTTTTTTTTTTAAAGCATATCCTGAATGTGGCCTGATGGTTTGCTCATGAATAACTGAATAATGTTTTAGTCAACCTCTTTGTCCTTCCAAGATTGTGGTTATTCACTACACTTTCTGACTCCTTTTTGTCAGTCCTCTGCTATTGTTGTCGAGCAACCATATTTTTGACACTCAACACAAAATAGCATTTAATTTTTTATTTAGTGTTCAGTGTCATGTGCTAAAAATACAGTGTTGCCTCAAGCACGGGTGACCTTGGACAAGTACCAGGGGAACGTGGGACAGCAATGTTTTACTTAGGTTGTTCTCTGGACAGAGAAATTAGATACTAATGAACCACACAATATCAGGAAACTTGTGAAAAAGAAGTGTATTATACTGAATCTGTTCTTCAAATCTTAATTAAATAAAAGGCCACTTAGGTGTACTTAAAGAGCACTTTAATGGCTATGTTTCAGTACTCTTTTAAAAGCTGGTAATTATGTCAAATTAAATGTTTTACTTTAAAGTAAATTAAAAATCATTATGTATGCTTTAAAGAAGTACACTTAGTTTATTGTGTTAACTAACACACTAAAGCAAATACTTTTATACTGTATACTTACAGTATATATTTAAAATAATTTTATTCTATATTATTTTATTCAATATTTAGTTAATATATTTTAAATTATGCATTCAAGTTGATAAAGTTATGACATTCAAGTTGATAAAGTTATTTTAAAGGGTTAGTTCACCCAAAAATGAAAATTAAGTCATTAATTACTCACCCCCATGCTGTTCCAACCCCGTAAGACCTTCGTTCATCTTCGGAACACAAATAAAGATATTTTTGATTGAATCTGAGAGCTGGATCAGTCCTATATAGACTGCCTAAGGGACTGGCTCTTGACGGCCCATAAAGTCATTAAAGAAAAGGTTTAAATATTCCATGTGCCTACAGCGGCTCAATTATAAGTTTATCAAGCGACGAGACTACTTTTTGTGCGAAAAAACATAAATAATGACTTTATTCCACTATTCCATTACTTCCTTATGGGCGCATGCGCGAGAACTGAGACGAGGACGTAATCATTCGTCTACTTCTTGTTACCGGCTGCTCACCGCTTAGGAGTTTTACCGCCCCCTACCGTATAAGATGATGTGCTGATATACCTGGAAGCGCAAAACTTTCTGTTTACAAGCAGAGGAAGATGCGCGCTGTACATACGCTTTTCAATTTGCGTATTTTCCGCACTATAAGGTGCACTTAAAAGCCTTTAATCTTCTCAAAAAACGACAGTGTTCCTTATAATCCGGAGCGCCTTGTATATGGATCATCATTTTATACGGTAGGGGGCGGTAAAACTCCTAAGCGGTGAGCAGCCGGTAACAAGAAGTAGACGAATGAGTCTACGAATGAGTAGACGAAGTACGCAAATTGAAAAGCAAATGTACAGCGCGCATCTTCCTCTGCTTGTAAACAGAAAGTTTTGCGCTTCCAGCTATATCAGCACATCATCTTATATGGTAGGGGGCGGTAAAACTCCTAAGCGGTGAGCAGCCGGTAACAAGAAGTAGACGAATGAGAACGTCCTTGTCTCAGTTCTCGCGCATGCGCCCATAAGGAAGTAATGGAATAGTGGAATAAAGTCGTTATTTATGTTTTTTTCGCACAAAAAGTATTCTCGTCGCTTGATAAACTTATAATTGAGCCGCTGTAGGCACATGGAATATTTAAACCTTTTCTTTAATGACTTTATGGGCCGTCAAGAGCCAGTCCCTTAGGAAGTCTATATAGGACTGATCCAGCTCTCAGATTCAATCAAATTATCTTTATTTGTGTTCCGAAGATGAACGAAGGTCTTACGGGGTTGGTACAGCATGGGGGTGAGTAATTAATGACTTAATTTTCATTTTTGGGTGAACTAACCCTTTAAAGACAACAGAAGTGATGCAATTACAAACAAAGATGTACTTAAGTCCCAAGTGGGCCAAAAAAGCAACAACATTAAATTACTTGCTTTGAAAAGGAATTTAAACTAAAATATATGCACTTAAATGTCTGAAAACATTGCATTCCGTTTACACTTAAGTAAATTAAGTGTATTATTTCCATAATAAGTGCTCATTTTAAAAGTATACTTAAGTATACTTCTTAATTTTTCCTATATCAACTGGATTTTTTAAAATAAATCTATAATGTAACTAGTCAAAAAGTGTCCTAGTAGCTTAACTTGCCTCAGGTTAGGGTTGAGACAAGTCAATGTGTAAGTGGGGTTACCTGGGGTAAGTTGAATAAATTATTAAATTATATATGAATAAACCAAAATATAATTTTAGGATATATTATACAAATATTGATAATTAATTTGTTGTCATTTATCCCTTTTTTAATGCTTATTCTTGTTTTCATAAAGACAGTGTTGGATTCCATAATTCAGCTATAAAAGGATTAATACGCAGGATGTTGTAATGTTTAAAGTGGTGAAACTATTCTCTTTCAATACTTTGGTTAAGTAGTGAAGTGGAATTATCATCAATCAAAAGCATTGCCTATGATTTTATTTAACTCACCGCTGTAGAAATCAGTGTTTTTTTTTTAAATAGAGATCAAAATGAGCTAAATAATTCACAGAACATCTTGAGTAAGATATCAACTTGCAGTGACAGACTGACGTGAAGTACTGTATGCTGAAAAGCAACACACAATAATAAAAATAAAAAAAACATGAAAGGGATAATTTGTGTACATTTTGTTAATTCATTGTCTTGTGAAAAATCTCTCTTTTTGTTTATTTCTAAAATGGTGAACTTATGGAGGAGAACTGTATTCATGAAACAAGAGATCCTCCCATAAGCTGAATCCAACCCCAAGTGATCACAGGAGATGCATTTGAGACGCATGTGATAAATGTCTTGGTTGACAACTTGTGATTGTATCACACAAGATGTATGTTAAGGTGTAAACAGAGCTATTAAAAAAAATGTTTTTAGCTTATCCACACAAAAATAAAATAAAAAAGGATTATGGAGGGGGATGAAAGCAATGATATATGCAGAAGAAAAAAACAAATTCAAAATGTTACAAATCAACTTTGCAAAAACAAACCTATAACTGACAAATATGAGCAAACTGTATTCTGCATTGTATGAGCGCTTATATATTACAGTAAAAAGTGCAAAAGATGTGAGCATGGAGGAAACAAAGTGGAGAGAAATTACACATAGACACGGAAGTTTAGTTCACCTTGTTCTAGGCCATGCAGAATGGTATGACAGTTTCATCCTCTCAGTCTACATAAAGGTCAACTGGCATATCACATCACTTCCTATCAAACAGGAAGCAGGCCCTATAATAAGGGTGATGGTCAAAATTAAACTGCCTCTCTGAAACAACCCCACTACATTCCATACATTTACTCTGCTTTCCATTGTTCCTATGTGTGTGTATAGATTGTATATATATATATATATATATATATATATATATATAGGTTAGTGTATTGTGTGGAGCTTGAAATTAACATAATGCTTAATATTTAATACTTAAAATTATAATATTTATATATATAATACAGCTTTCATTTGTAGTCTTTTAAAAAGGAATCTGAAATAATACAGTAAGTGCAAAAATATGGATTTTTCGATACTGAAATATTTGAAACACTTCCATACTCATTACAACCGAATTTCCATAGAATTTTCCATAGAATAGATAACGCTTTCTCGCTTTCTCTGCCCTGTTTACACCTAGTATTCAGATGCGTTTATGTTGATCGGATCATAAGTAGACAAGAGAGAGCCACATTCTCGTTTACACCTGGTGTTTTAAATAGTCTCTTTTGTCCACTTTCAACCACTTCTGTCCTGATTTCTCTGAAGGGAGTGTCAATGAGTGGGTAAATATATGCAACGCATTCTCACCCCAAGGCGTCACCTTTGACCATGCTTCAATATTTGACGTTTTAGGCGCCCTTTAGCGTCACTTACATGACGCGATCCTACGGCGTCATCTAACTGACGCTAAAGGAAAGCGTCAGTTAGAGGACGCGGTTAGGTTTAGGTGTGGGGGTAGGGTACACGCGATCCTAGGGCGTCATCTTACTGACGCTAAAGGGCGCCTAAAGCGTCAGATATTGAAGCATGTCCAAATGCTTCCCAAGGCGTCAGTTAAGTGACGCCTTGGGGGTGAGAATGGGCTGATATATGTCTGTAGGGATGTATGTCTAATATATGGATAAATGTATGTGTCACCAATACGTCTTCGCTTTCCCATTCCCGTCATGTTGTTGGTCACAAATCACAATAACCCCGCCCCCAGCCACAACGTAAGCATGATGTGGTAAAAGAACGGTTCTAGTCCAGCAAAGAGTTGGATGCTGCTTTGTAACCAATTTTCCTGTCTGAGAACTGGTCTCCACCCCCTGATCCCTAACCCCACCCCTAATCCTACCCATCTCAGCCCCCTGATCCATAATCCCACCCCAATCCTACCCATCTCTGCCCCCTGATCCATAACCCCACCCTAACCCCACCCATCTCCACCCCCTGATCCCTAACCCCACCCCTAATCCTACCATCTCCACCCTCAGATCCCTAACCCCACCCCTAATCCTACCCATCTCCACCCTCAGATCCTTAACCCCACCCCTAATCCTACCCATCTCCACCCCCAGATCCCTAACCCCACCCCTAACCCTACCCATCTCCGCCCCCTGATCCCTAACCCCACCCCCAATCCTACCCATCTAAGCCCCCTGTTCCCTAACCCCACCCCTAATCCTACCCATCTCCGCCCCCTGATCCCTAACCCCACCCCCAATCCTACCCATCTCCGCCCCCTGTTCCCTAACCCCACCCCTAATCCTACCCATCTCCGCCCCCAGATCCCTAACCCCACCCCTAATCCTACCCATCTCCACCCCCAGATCCCTAACCCCACCCCTAATCCTACCCATCTCCGCCCCCAGATCCCTAACCCCACCCCTAATCCTACCCATCTCCGCCCTCAGATCCCTAACCCCACCCCTAATCCTACCCATCTCCGCCCCCAGATCCCTAACCCCACCCCTAATCCTACCCATCTCCGCCCCCAGATCCCTAACCCCACCCCTAATCCTACCCATCTCCGCCCCCTGATCCTTAACCCCACCCCCAATCCTACTCATCTCCGCCCCCTGTTCCCTAACCCCACCCCCAATTCTACCAATATCCACCCTCTGGATCTCGTGTACTGTAATGAGGTGCTACTGCTTTAAGTTAATTTATATTTTGGATAAATGTATATATCCTAATATCCTAATTTATATTTTGAGTAACTGTTAACTTGTATTGTAACTACCTCTGTTTCCTGATGGAGGGAATGAGACGATGTGTCGAGCACTGACACTAGGGGTCGCACCCCTGTCAGTAAACTTATGTCTTCCCCTGGCCTAAGCAGAGCTCCGCTTCTGTCAGTCACTGTGTTTGTAGTGTGCTACATAAGTCTGTGCGATATATTCTCCACAAACCTCTCCTCGGGCAGGATGTGATCTCCGTAATGTTCTTTCTCCTACCGAGGAGGAAGAGCACTTCTCTAGTGCTAACTTCTAATTTAAAAGAAAAAAGAGAAAAGGTCAAAAGACTGACTGAAGAAAACTATTCCCATTGTAAGTACTGTCCTTTCTGTTCCCGCGTTGTTCGATGGACTACACGTCTTACGTGTGGTGTTGGGAAGGTCACAATGTTGAGAGTGCCCTTGTTCCCCGGCAAGCTTACTGGTCTGCACCACCAATACCTTGTAACTCGTTTCAGCTGTTGTGGTGCTTTCCTAGTGTCAGTACTAAACACAACGTCGAAGTGACCCTGTCACAACACTGAACTCCCCACTGAATGGCTGGCACACGTTCTCGGCTCCTCAGCACAAACCTGAAGGAGTGGATGCACGCCATCTTCTTTTGTACCCATAAGTCCGGGGGAGTAGCACAAGCAAATTCCACTCGCCAATACTCATTGACTTTTTCTCAAAATATGAGAGTTTAATACAAATATGAACATTTGTATTTCCATGCACAGTTTGGATGCTGCATCTTCAGTAAGGACAATATTCAAGCCCTCAATAATGAAACCGTTTAAGCCTGTTCTCTGTTTAATCCATCACATATAGAGAATTTAAAACTGTAAGAAGCACTGTGCATCTTAGCAAGCTGTGTATTGTGGCAACTTGATATGGTTTAAGTGTTTTACAAAGGCCCATATGGGCCATTGCAATTTACAAAAGCATAACAGTTTGGCATTTGATGTGTGTTGGGACATGAAGGGGAAAAAAACACAGCAAATAGATATACTGTTGTTATTAGTAAATTATAATTTCAATTTGCAATCCCTATGGTCAACAAATCCTCAGTAAATGATGTAAGTGTTCTTAAAATTTTCAGTAATCAATTCAGCTAGTTATTTTATTTCCACCTATAACTTAAGAATGACTTTCCATTACTTTCCATAAGTCCATTTACAAATAATAGGCCTAGATAAAGCTTATAAATCCATACACAAATTATTTATTTTCAATTGAGATATCCCATGAGCCTCTAAGAGCTTTTTTGGTCATGTTTGTTTCCACAGGTTTGCCAGTGATAAAATTAGGCTACTCAGTCAACACTGACCCTATAAGTTGAGTGGTAGATCTTTCATCCTAAATCAAATATAGCTTCTAACCAAACAGAATAAAAAAAGGATTATACCAAGAGGTAACAAAGCTATGTGCAACTTCCTGCACAATTCATGAATCTTTGTGCCCTGTTGCAAATGTTTAGTGTCAATCAGCAATGTAGATTCTTAAACAGCATTGAGAATTATTGTCTCTTTTTTATGTGTAAAAATGCTGTTGGTAAACAGTATTAAATAGAATAAATTTGCTTCCTTTCTCTCTTGTTAACATATATCAATGTACCCATCAAATGATTACTCTCTCAAACAGTAAACGACCTATGTGAGTTAGAGTTGTGGAAAAGAACAGAGTTAAACAGAGTTAAATTTCCATCTACTTTCAGCTCTCAATTAATCACACTTAAAACCCACATTAAAGGGTTAGTTCACCCAAAAATGAAGATTATAAAAATTATTCATAACACAGTTTAGGATATTTTAGATTGAGTCCGTGAGTTTTCTGTCTCTCCATTGAAAATGTATGTATGGTATACTGCCCTTGTTCAGAAAGGAAATAAAGATCATCAAAGTAGTCCATGTGGCATCAGTGGGTTAGTTAGAATGTTTTGAAGCATCGAAAATACATTTTGGTGCAAAAATAACAAAAAACTACAACTTTATTCAGCATTAGGCTATTCCAACCCGATCTCGCGGGAATTCGTACGAATTTTACGAGGTGGCTAATTCGTAACAATTCGACAATACGACATCGTACGAATTAGCCAATTCGTATGAATTCGTACGAATTACCTACCCCTGACCCCGCCCCTAAACATAACCGTCACGTGGGTTTAGACAAATCGTACAAATTCATACGAGTGAGGTCGTATGAATTAGTACGAATTAGCCACTTTTGAATCACTCGTACGAATTTATACGAATTGGTCGTGAGATAGCGTAGGCTATTCTCTTCCGGTTCTGTTGTCAATCCACGTTCCCGAGTCCGCAGTAATGCTGGTGACGTAAGATGCTGCTGATGTGTCTGGTGCGTTCATGTATTCGGGTTCAAATAAATATGGCTGGGCAAAAAAAATGCAAGTCTTCCCCTGTCTCGAAATCCTTAGACATGTTTGCGAAGAGTGTTTGAAGACTGTAAACGCAGCTCGGGTGTACTGACAACACATCAGCAGTGTCTCACGTCATCAGCGTTACTAAACATGGATTAACAACAGAACTGGAAGAGAATACAATGCTGAATAAAGTCGTGGTGTTTGATATTTTTTGGACCAAAATGTATTTTCGATGCTTCAAAAAATTCTAACTAACCCACTGATGTCGCATGGACTACTTTGATAATGTATTTATAACCTTTCTGGACAAGGACAGTATACCATACATTTTCAATGAAGGGACAGAAAGCTGTCGAACTAAATCTAAAATATCTTAAACTGTGTTCTGAAGATGAACGGAGGTCTTACAGGCTTGGAACGACATGAGGGTGAGTCATTAATGACATAATTTTCCATTTTGGGTGAACTAACTCTTTAACAGGTGATGCACTTGGAAGTGAAAACAGTTGAGAGCATACAGAGGCTGCGTAATAATATTGACACTATTAAATATTTAGGATGTTTGATAATGCATCCTAAATGTTTTATGTAGTGTAAACATAAATTACAAAAAAACGAAAAATGCCACACGAAAAAGGACCAATTGATTAGGCGGTAGGCTACCAGAGGACCTGAGCCTTGTGCAAATGTCTCTCAAATGATCATACCAACAAAATTTAAAATGACTAAAGTCAGAAAATTTGGAAGTGAAACTGACACTTAAATATGTGGAGTGAGAATGGGGTCTCAGTTCTTTCTCTTATCAGAAAGAGGAAACTGACGCACTACAAATAATGTTCACACAGTTCACACAAATGCTTTAGTTAGTTACTTATTTACAATATATGACGGAGAAGCACTGGGAATTCTGGCATTCGTTTCTGCTGCATTTGTTCAGTGTGTGTTTACCCCTAAATCTGCAGGAAAAAGTCGTCTATTTCAAGAAAGGAGAGTGTGAAATAAGATTTGGACGTGTGAGCGAGCGAGTGTGTGTGTGTGCGTGTGTGTGCGTGTGTGTGTGTGTGTGTGTGTGTGAGAGAGAGAGAGAGAGAGAGAGAGAGAGAGAGAGAGAGAGAGAGAGAGAGAGAGAGAGAGAGAGAGAGAGAGATGAAACCGTCAAATCCTCGTCGTTCACCTTTAAAATACATCACCGCAGTGCTCGCGTATTAGAGCTTCGCTGGCGCGCGCATCGGAAGGGCTCGCTGCACCACTGCACCTGTTCTCGAGGTTGCAAATCACAGGAAGTCGCTGTGCAAAAAACGGCATATTCGTCGACCTAGGTTTAGCATTAAAGACGTCAGTTCGACAAGAATTACGCGAGGGGAAAGAGAGACTAGACAGCTGTCAGACATCGCTTTGTTGTTGGTGAGTTTCATTCGACACCGCTATTTTTAATGCGAGTGACACCAAATGCCACTGATGCAACCGGCATTAAGACAGTAGCAGCGTCATGTTAGTGAGAAAGGATGTGCTCGTTTGCTTCTTTGTTCATTCGGTTACTTCGTCCTGTTCCGCTTGGCATGTAGCAGCCAATGATTCATATCGTGCGAGCAGCCTTTGTTGTTATTATGAAATTAAACTGCTCAACTAAACACTGATGTTATTGTAAAGCGATATTTTAGAAATAATAATAATGATGTAGATTTGTTTTAGCGTAGACGAGTCTGTTCAGAGGCAGGCAGATTATTAACTGCATTCACACAGCTCTCACAGCATCCACACTGCCCTCTTTTTAGCGAGATTTGGATGAAATGTCTAGTGCATAGATGCTCATAAGAAAGAAACGGCACATCAGCACAAAAACGATGCTGAGAGAGGCATAGCCTACCTCAGGGACGGTTCTAGGGTCAGTGGATATTCAGGGTTTATCCCAGACATCTGGGGATGCGTATAGAGTCATCCATTGAGTAAATGTTGGAACATGATGTGTGGCCTAATAGCTATGGGCCACTTCATATGTTTTTATTAGTTCCAAACACTAGGCTAAATGTTACTGGAGCTAAAATAGTCTTAACAAAATTGTGAGGGTAAAAAATCCAACTTTGCGAAGTTCATGGCATAATAAATGATTTTTTTGGCACTTGATGGCACTGATGGCACTTGTGTTTAGCTGCATATTGTGCTTTATGTTTATGATTGGTTGCTTTTACATCTGACCAAAACGATAATAGCCTACATTTTTATGCAGGGCAGTGCACAGACATTTTGTGTCAAGTGCTCAATTAGAACACCTTTAAATTACTTATGTATTTATTTATTTATATATATTTTTTTTTCTTTCTTGGCATTATGCTGGAATTGGTAAATGAGCAAAATCATTGTTGAGCATTTGGCTACACTGACAGTTATGTATACTACTATGTAGTATTACTATTATTACTAATCTATTAATTTTAAAGTGCAATTACAGTTGCAGGAATTATGCTATAAAATTAGTTTTTAAATATGAAATGAAAAAAATAAATTATAGTTTTCTGTATATTTTCAGTATTTTTACATTAAATAAAACCGCCAGTAGGTGGCGGCAAGTTTTAATAAGCGAGTCAAAAAAAAAAATCGTTTGCGGATTCGTTCAAAGCAGCTGATTCATTCATAAACGATACGATACTAAATGTACAATACATTTTTACAATTTTAAATTGATATCAACTTTGTTTGTGGAACTGTTTTATTAAAGTCAAAATATTAAAATTGCATTTGCAATTGAGCTGATATTCGGGAAAACATTAGGGCTGTCAAACGATTAATCGCAATTAATCACATCCAAAATAAAAGTTTGTGTTTACATAATATATGTGGGTGCACTGTGTATAATTATTATATATATATATATATATATATATATATATATATATATATATAAATACACACACATGATATATATTTAAGAAATATTTTCATGTATATACTGTATATAGATTTATATATAATTTATATAATATAAATATTTTATATATAAATGATTTTTTTCTTAAATATACATACATGTGTGTGTATTTATATATATACAAAATAACACAGTGCACCCACATATATTGTAAACACAAACTTTTATTTTGAATGCGATTAATCGCGATTAATCGTTTGACAGCTCTTGAAAACATCACGTTTGTTCGTGTGATAGGCTAATGCTCAACATGATATTTTTTTATTAATGTTGGTGGTTTTCGACCCTGCAAAGCTATTTTATGCCAATGCCAGACTCGCTTGAGTTAATGTAGGCCTTAATGTCTATTAGGCTGACTCTTTGTAGGCAGATATTGCAATAGTGCAATAATAATTTTAAATAAAAACTTAAATATAAAATAATTAATTATAAAATAATAATTATATATAATATGTATGCAAAAAAATCCACTTATGATGTAGAAAAGGGCATTTATTGGGCAGGTGCTTGAGCACCACTTGGGGTCTGTCCATGTGCCTTAGTGTCCATGGCAACTAGACATTTTATCCTAAAAAGCTCCCATGCATTGTTGATAGTATATTCAGTTTGCACTAGTGCAATTTTAGATATTTTTAATGCAGTTTTTACTTGGGATATACATATTTTATACCTGTATTGGCATCTGCACAAACATGGACTTTGCTGTCAAACAAATCCAATATTGTGCATCACCCATGGGTGTTATTGTGTCTATTTCCAATTGTGTGTGTATGTGTGTATGTATTCTATATATTTACACTTATTCATTTAGCTGACGCTTTTATCCAAGACTTATAATATATGTCAGAGGTCGCACGTACGCCTCTGGAGCAACTAGGGGTTATGTGTCTTGCTCAGGGACACATTGATGTCTCACAGTGGATTCGAACCTGGGTCTCTCACACCAAAGGCATATGTCTTATCCACTGCGCCATCACCACCCCTATAGGCTAGGTTTAACTACTGTAGGTTTTAAAGAAGATATTTGGCCAGTTTTTGTAGAAGTTAAATAACAAAACAAAAAAAGTTATAGAAGTTTGAATTTATAAAAATGTAAAATGTAAAAATGTTATTTTTCATATTGAATATAAAATATATTTTTTCAAAATCTGGTGGATTCTAAAACTTCAAGAAAATCAAATCCAAAATGCTGAACAAGTTATGTTTCAAATTTTAGGTTGATATAAAATGAGCTTTCAGTAAGATTTTTTTCGGGCAAAGTACCAAACCTTTTCAGGTCATTACCCATATGTGTTTTGAGTGATATGAACCTTTATTTTCACAAATTTCATTTTGGAAAAAAAAAACTGTTGGTTTAACTTAAAAAATTAAGTTATCGGAATCTGAAAAGGAAAAGTGGAATTGTACAAATATATACAGATGTGTTTTACATGTAACAATTCTATTTTAAATTCAAATCAAGCTGTCTGAAACTTACTTAACTGTAGATATCTATAATTTTAACTATGATTATTGATTAGTCAAAATGACATTGACAGTTGTAACTACAATCTCATTTTGAGAATTGACAGACAAAGTAACTGTAATTAACTGTTAAAAAAAAATACAACTAGTCATAATTCAGTTTTGAGTAGTCAGAATTATATTTATACTAGTCAAATGAAAGATAGGCCTATCTGAAATGATTACATTTAGTGAGAATTATTATAATTAGAAATAATTTTTAGATCTTAACAAGTGAAATTATGAGTATTATAGATATCATCAAATTCATTATTACTGAATGTAATTAAAGACATCCACAAGAGTAATTCTTACTAGCCAGAATTGCATTTTAGAGCTCTTCATTCAACTCATTATGGTAATTGCATTCATGCTGTAAAGCATTGTGGGCAGTGAATAAGTCCAAGATATAAGTCCTTGTTAGCAGGAATTAAATCAGTTTGAGTCAGAGCATTAACACTTGAATCTCATGTATATCTTTGAGTCATTTGGACTCAAATTATGAATCGTACAATAGTATTTAGTTTTACATTGAAAATGGATCGATGGATTGAAGAATATTTAATAAATAAATATGTTTGCCAATATCCAAAACGGACAACATCTAGGCATGTTTTTGAAAGAAAGAGATGCAAATTAATAAACAATAAACAGTTGAGATCAAAAATATTGATTGATTGTGTGAAAGTGTTTTATCTGTATTTTATTTATTTGCATGTTTGCTAATTAAGTTTTTTATTGGTAAAAATCCCATAAGAGAGCTTTTTTTAAATACCTTTAAATGCAGTTGAATGCACATGAATTAGATTTGTACTTGTCAAAACTGGATTACATTGGTGACACATTGGTGACATTTAAAGACAAATTTGCCTGCCATAGTATTCAGGGTCGTTTGACCAATGTGTGGCATAATAAATTAAATGTCATTTTGATTGCTGAATAAACTACTGTACATGTGCCAAACTTTATGTGTGACGCTACATCTGACAGAGTAGACTGTAGCTCTGAATAATTTTATTAAAACAAAGTTAATTTATCATGCATATGTCTTGGATATTAATCCTCTCCATCCTTTACTCAAGAATGTAGAGATAGAGATTCTGAGGATGAAGAGGATGGGAGCAGACCAAATCATAAGGCAAAAAAATCACGCAACATGGGCTAAAAAAAAAAACAGGCAAACAATGTTGCATATTTTATGAGTACTTTCCAATGTATTGGCAAAGTTTGCAGGAAGCCCCTTCCTTTTGTGAGCAGAGCAGCTATTGTGCAGGCCAGCTGGGTGGATGTGGTCTGATGTACGGCATAGTCTGTATGCTATTTTTGACTGAAAGGAAGTGTATAAAAATTATGACTGTTGTTTTTACATCTTATTTGCGCTAGCGTTTAGATAAGCCTCTGATTTATTTTTTGTGCAAGACATATGTGTATTATTTGTTAAATTTAATAGGTGTCAGGTATTACATGCCCAATTACACACCTACATGTAGGCCTATACATTCAATGTGTATTTTGCATGTATTTTTTGCTGTTGTCTTTGTACTAATTGTGAGCAGCCCCTTGGTCAAAACCAGCTCGCTTTTACATTATCATTAGTATGTCAGTGTGTATTTCAGGAATGGGGCACATTTGGTTACATTTTAATTTGGCAGTTTCACCAAAAAAGAAAGCTGGATTAGAGATGATTAATCTTTTTGGTAAGTGGTAAGGAGACCAACCAGCTGTCTCTCTCTCTCTCTCTCTGTGTGTGTGAGACCTAGAGTATAGTGCCACTGGCTAGGAAAGGTTAACACTTTTTGAGAGAAATTAAAATTTAAGTAGGTGGAATTACTAACCCTAACCCTAACCTATGCAGTCAGACGATGCACATAATAACGTATAGACTGTACAGCAGAATTTACCACAGAATCTAATTTACTGCCTTTCAACCCAAGCACAAAGTGAATTTTACACAAAATGCTATAAACATGACATTTATTATCATGTACAACCTATTAATAACCTACATGTCATTGTGTTTCAGGAATTCAGTGAAGGATGCAGCCGTGGTCTCTAAGGGCACAGAGCTTGTGGTTGGCCATGAACGTAGAGTCACGACGAGGTGTACCTGACTCAGAATAAACCAGACTGGGAGTCAATAGGAGGTCCAACTTTAATCCAAGCTGGGGTTTGGCCTATAACATTAATGATTAGAGTACTGTTGTGTATTAGACTTTAAGATGGTTAATGAGAGATTGAAATCCTATCTGGAGCCTGTGCGGCTGTTATTTTATTCCAAGGAAGAAGGTTGCGCTCAACCCTTCTGAATATTTTAGTGAATGAGGAACCTATTGAACGGAGTTCGGCTGGCAGTGCTGGAGAATTTAGGTGTTCATGGCTAGAACAGAGACATTTGTGTCCGTCACTTAAGTTCCTCAAAAACTCCTGACTTGTTCACACAGATGCAGTAATTTGGTGGGGAGAAGTAAGAAAAAGGGGCAAGGTGATCTGAAAAGTAAGAGCTTCCCACAACTCCAAATCATCAGGGCATCATGCAGTCAGACGATCTCTTCATCCGCAAGTTCCGCAGGCAGAGTCCCCGCCCGCCCCTAGCGAGAGTGAGCTTTGACCCCAAGCAGGATGGCGGTAGTGTGCGGACACGAGTCGTGGCCGAATGGCCCCCCAGGAGAGAGCCAGAGGGAACAAACTGTGACAGTGTCACACCCAACCCAGCTGCACTGAATCTGAGGACAGTTGGTCGTGGACACATAATGCAGCGCAGCAACAGTGATGTCACCCTTGGTGATTTGGATTCAACGGGGCAGGTCGGGAGGAAGTCGCTCCGGGCAGGTGGGGACAAAACTCTGACTGCGGGGCAGGGGGAGTACCTCCACCGAGAATACGGCAGCCTCTCCTCGTTGGAGCGACAGACACAGTGCGTAGGTCCTGGTGCCGAAGAACAAGGCGCTCTCAGTCCCAATGCCTTGCGCTTCAGAGATCCGTTTCTTCTTTTGGGGCTGCAAGAGGCACCTCCCGAGGTGGACGGCTTGTATCAAGCAAACTGTTCTCCAGCAGTAGACACTTCAAAACCAGTCAAGCCCCCGAAACCAGAGGGGCTCGGTAAAAAGGCCAAATCTTCCCCTCCGCACGCCACTCAGTTTCCCTGTGAACAAGTCCCAGGCGGTGCTTGGGTGCGCAATTTTGCACACTATGACGTACAGAGTATCCTCTTCGACCTGACGGAGGCTGCCACTAATCGGGACAGCATTGGGCGCAAGAAGAACATCACATCTGGTGCGTCAGCTGCCTCTCAACTTCGTCCGCTCTCTCAATCCACACCTTCCTCAGTTTCTCAGGGTGGAGGGAGTGGCACGGGAAGTGGGATTAGTTCGGAAGATGTAGAACAGTCTTTGCTGGATGAAGGAGATGGGAATGATAATGATCTCCTGCTCAGCTGTCCTCACTTTCGGAATGAGATGGGTGGCGAGGAGAGCGTGGGCCTTGGCCTGCACAGCAGGTGCAGGTGGAGGAGTCTTCAAACCCCCAATGATGCTGTTTCAGTATTAGAGGAGCCCAGGGAGAGCCACGTCCAGCCCCAGGGGAAAAGTAACTACTTCATAGAGCATGCAGACCTTGGGGCTCGTTACTATCACAAGTACTTTTACATGAAAGGTGAGGATGTGTAGCGAACCACTTTGGCTTGTTTGCTCTTTTTGAAGAAACATCATATACTCGTTTTCATCGCTTTGTCTAATTTACTCTCAGAATAAATGTGATAAAAATTGTACTTTTTGGGGTACAACAGCTTGGGCTTTAGCCTTAAAAGAGTGGTGCCCAATCCTTTTCCTGGAGATCTACTGTACCTTCCTGCAAAGTTCAGCTCCAACCTTGATCAAATAGCTAATCTGAAACAGCTAATTAAGATATTCTAGACTCTAGAGCACTTGATAATTGCAGACAGGTGTGTTGGGGCAAGATTGGAACTGAGCATATCTTAAGGCAGTGGTTCTCAAAGTGGGGTCCGCGGACCCCTGGTGGTCCGCGAGCTAAAGCCAGGGGGTCCGCTAAATAATTTACAACCTAACGTTTTTTTCCATGCTATGAGTCATGTTTTCTTTATCATCTGAAAACATGCTGTTTATTCCTAAGTAACTTATATAATGCATTTAACATCAAACAATACAAAGTAGACACTTAAAGTTTTCTATAGATAGATAATCTATGTCTTTGCGTCAAGTAGACTATTCGCTGCTGTTGATTTTGCGGGACATGCGCCAGAAAGGAGACAGAGAGACGGCATGAACCCGCATCCGGTTCTTTTCTGTATTTTTAAAAGGCATGCCATTTTGTAGTCATTTATAATGTAGCCTATAGCCTACACAAATAAAAAAATGGACACTTTACCGTTTCGGATGATGCACTCTTGTCTTATCTATGACCATAAATAAGAGTATTCCTGTTTCCACTGCTGAGGAAAAATTCCCATGTAATTGCGCGCCGGCGTCTCGCGTGCGCGCACAAAATAGTCAGTTCTAGCACTGCTACTGTAGATTTGACATTAGAAGTCTGATCATTATCAAAATAAAAGTGCATAGTGACAGGGCCGTACCCACAACTGAGGTTGCAAGGATGCACATCGCGATGATACTGACCTTCTCGTCTGAGGTGCTTCAGCAGACTAACAACGATAGCTCGTCAATGTCAAAATGTTTGAGTCGGAGTGAACTCAAAGTTCCCCGCACGACGTTTGAGTCAACGGTCATAAAGTGCGAGATAAGATGTAGGCCTTAATTAACATAAACTAAACAGCTGTTTTAGATAAAAGTTTTAAAAAACGACTGAAACAATCAGTTTGCAAAGTATTAATCAAGCTCAACTTTAACAAAGGAAAAAGCAGGTCAATAGAAACATACTGTGCCCATGAGATTAACATTATGGATTCATATATTTAACATATACTGTATGTTTTTTTTAGCTAATTACAGTAGCTCAAATTAACAACGCACGCACCTATTAAACATAATGCCATTATCATTGTATTTATAGGCTTATGGGCTTTATTTGTGTGCAGAATAGGCCTAATTATTGAAACATTTCTCTTTTAAGGCCATTCCTGATTGGAATATGTGATTGTGTTTCGTGACATCTTGACAAAAAAAAAAAATGTATGCCACTGACTGACATGCTTCTACTAAATCTATAGTTATCCAATTGTGGGGCCTTAAAACACCTTAAAATGCACATGTGTAGATCAAGAACATCAAAAATTCCTAAGTGAGGGATCCTAAGTGATTCCTAGCAAGATCACTTTCGTTACCTCAGTAGGCTATTTAGAAATTCCTGCATAGTACCCTGGGTGGAGACCATTCATTTTGTGCAAAAATATTTCATTTGCCGCTCACACATTAACTTTGTGCTCAATAACTGTTATAAATATGAGGGGGGTCCTTGGAATTTTTTTTCCCCTGAAAGGGGTCCCTGGCACCAAAATGTTTGAGAACCCCTGTCTTAAGGTATATCTTCCAAACACGTGCATGTCTCCTTAATCCAACACACCTTCACATGATTCAGATCATCAGCTCATTAGTAGAGACTCGAGACCTGAAATGCATGTATCAGACAAAGGGCACATGCAAATTGTGCTGCGTTGGTAGTGCTCGTGGGACGTGGTTAGAAACCCTTGCCTTAAAGGGTACTACTAAACACTGTAATGCATGGTTCAGATTACAAGATTTTAGCCCGATTTGATGTAGGATGTCGTGGGGATTCGTAAACGACAACGGGCGTCGGGACGCAAGATTCAATCGTATCATCTCGTATAGTGTGTCATAGTGGGCAACAACCTACGTCACGTCTGTGATACTTCACGACCTCACGACAAAAAGACTAGCATGTTTAATTTTTTGGTTGTCAACGACGGTTCCGTCACTTGTATGAGGCTGACCAATAGGAGCACAGAAGCTTTTCCGTACACAACTTTCAAAAATGGCGAAACAAAAGAGAGACGATGTTTAAAACTAAATGTAAAAATATATAAGAAAATAGTATTTGACCTTAAGTTCTCTTTGGAGGATTGACAGCCCATACTGTCCTCTTCGAGCAATCCAGGAACTTGACCATTGTCAGGTTTTCTTTGTTTATTTTACTTTTTTCTGAACATAGGACAGCCAATACAACACTCACCGCTTCATCCATTGTTTGTTTATGTTCGTTTCCGGAAGTCACTCGCTACTAGTTTCGCCTTCTCAATGACATCACGCGCGCCGTTAAAGATGGCATGCGATGACTGGTCAGGAAGCAACGTGTAGTCTGACATGTGTCTTGTCCATGCCACGACAATATTTTAGGGGTCAAAATCGCGTATGACTATCGTAACAGACAAAAAAAAAATTGTGTAATCTAAACCAGGCATTAGGCACATTTTGCTCCTGGAGGGCCACCTGCCTGGAAGTTTCTAACAAAGCCACTTGAAGACAAGCCTGCAACCTTAGCCATAAAAAAAGCATAATGCCTGCTAATGCTGCGGTACTTAGTCAAGAGGCATATATTTTTTAAAGGATGTCAATGGAAGATATATAAAAATATGGCGGGCGCGCCAATGTGTCTGGAGTGGTGGAATGTGGCATCTTCTCATACCTGTACATATCTATGGTGTGCACAGATCTGCACTTCGAATTCTAACTAGAAAAAGTAGCCCATCGGGTATCTTTAGGATACTCATTCGAACATGCTATGATTTGGGACACACTCATTTTAATTTCAAATATTATTTAGGGCGCATAGTAGACAAATTGGGATACAGCACTTCTCTGTTTCTACTAATCTTGAAGACCTTGATTAGATGGTCCAGGTGTGTTTAATTAGGGTTGGAGTCGAACTCTGCAGGACAGTGATCCTCCAGGAACTGAGTTTGACACCCCTGCTACTAATATGCAACATTTAAGGGTAGATCATACAAGCTGTTGGTAAAGGTGCAGCTTTTGTACTTTTTTTTCTGACAGCGTTGTAACCATGTCTGTTATTGCTTTTGTCAAGCCAACATACTATACTGTTATTGTATTCCTCTTGTTCATTTGTTCATTTCCCCTTCACATCAAATGTGATACAAAAGTTTAGAGCAGCAGAGCTCTTATAGATCTTAAGCGGAGAGGACAGATCAACAATTTTGATGACTCATTCTCCGCGACTATTATTCTATTTTCTGTCTAATCAAATGCTAGGATAGGATTGCAAAGGATGCAATGCGCAAATATAACAAAATACACATTTCACTACAAAAATTTCACTGTTTTACTATGTAAACAGTTGCATATTAAATTTTAAAGGGGGGAATCTTTTATCCTTAATTTCTATTACAACTGTGGCTGTAACAAGCTGTAAAGTGCAGCTTTGCCAGGCTTTGTCGCAAGTGCTATTGGCTATCTAGTTCTTTACATTGACAAATATGTTCATACATAAAGACATCAATTAACGTTTGGTCATGTATGCTTAGTCATCTCTATAATGAGCCTTTAAAAGTTTCACAATCATAGTTTTCTCTTATTCTAATGTTTAATATTCTGGAGTTTGTTTATATTGTTTTCACTTTCACTATCTATTTATTTATTTACAGCATTTTGTATTAAATGTCAACTATTAATTGTTACAATTTTGTATGAATTATTAACATATTTTCTTTCTTGTAAACCAGACCATCAGAATTTCTTTGGCATCGACGATCGTTTGGGGCCAGTGGCTGTCAGTTTTCGTAGGGAGGAAAAAGAGGGATCAAGTGGGGCCCAGTACAACTACAGAATCATTTTCAGGACCACTGAAGTAAATACAAAACTCTCTCACACACAGAATAAGTCAAAAAATACATTTTCCTTCTTACCACTTATGTTGCTAATAATTTACACTAGAAAAAAATGGTCAGAAATTAGACAATTTTCCACTCTCTGTCTTTACAGTTTTTAGTTTCTTAAGGTTTTGTTTTTGTTTAGAATTAACGAAATCACAGGGAAATTCATAAACAAATGTACCATTTCATTTATTTTTCTCTTTTACGAAAAAAAAAAACAAAAAAACAAACTCATAGCATTACATTATAACTCTAACTCTAAAAGCACCTGTACTCAGGCCATAACTCAGTACTTTACATAAATTAAGATATGTATTCAACTTTTGACAGACAGAAAAATAAATTAGTATCTTTTAAAGAAACATTGCTATATGACCTCTTAGGAGGTAGAGGTTCATTTTAAAATTCAATCTTTTTAATGAGGTTTTAAATCTGCACCTTTATATAATTTTGAATACATGACTAATATAATCAACCTCAGGAAAAATAAAGTCTACATTATTTGTTTGGCTCTCATTAACTGTCATTTTCCTGCAGCTGAAGACCTTGAGAGGTTCAATCCTGGAGGAGTCTGTTCCCTCCGCAGCACGTCACACCACGCCACGTGGCCTTTCACCCAAGAGACTGCTGGAGTTTATTTTGCCTGATCTCAACCTACATTGCCTCAGACTGGCCTCCAATTCCCCTAAAGTCAGAGACACACTCCTTAAACTGGATGAGCAGGGGGTAAGTGATTTACATTGAGCTGCTTTCTTTATTTCTGGTGACCTTACAATTGGTGTTTGAAGGGTACTGAAAAGCTAATAGAAATAAGGTGCGTACAGAATGCATGCGGATATACATGTATATATTGTACTCTCTTAGAAGAAAAGGTTCTATATAGAACCAGTGGCGTAGCCAGGGGAGGGGCCATGGGGGCACTGGCCCCTCCTGAAAACTGATTGGCCCCCCAGTGTGCCCCCACCCTTCTAATTGTCTGTCACTCAAAAATTCAAATCATAATATTTCAGCTTGTAGTAGAATAATTCATGATTCCGCGTCGCGCGATGCTTCTCAAAACCACACGGTAAGTTGATATATTTTATACACCTTATTATTTTTTTAAGGAAAGACGATGTGTATTCACCCTGCTGAGGGGAATGTGCTAAAGCCTGGAGTGGAGCGAAAGCACGTTCCTCTCTCCACTCTAAGCATTCTGTAATCACTTCGCTAATGGTCCACTCCGGTTTTTCAATTCCCGCTCAAGGAAAAACTGCTCCATGTTCACTCAATTAGTCTTAGATTTTGAGAAGTACATGTCAGGCTACTGCTCGTTTGCTGCGGTCGTATGATAGAAAACAGAACGCGGGTCAATATTGGTCGTTTCTCAATACCAGGCAAGAACGCAAAATTCGGAGAACGAACTCCCGAGGACGCGAGTCCGGTCATTCTGCTAATGGAATAGCGCGTTCTTGATCGCGTCACTCAGCACGCGGCTACTCCGGTTATCTCTTATATGGTATAACACAACTTTGCTTCTTTTCATCAACTAAAACGAAATACATATAAAACAGCACTCTGCCTCATTTCATTTATAAATGGACATATTATCATGAACAGATTAACGGCCACAAAAATGTGGTTCAGGTAACCTTAACTCACATTGACTATCTTCACTGCATATATTTATAACACGAAATATAAAACACAACCCTGCTTCTTTTTGTTTTCATTTTAAAAATGTGAAACATTATTGATCATTAAAACTGACATTTAACAAACAGACAGGGTTGTATCGTTTTATTGTATTACACACAGTGAAGAGAATGTATAGTAAAAACATAGGCCTACACATATAAAGAATATTTTATATATTTTAGAATATATAAAATTACACAACCCTGTCTCTTTTGTTAAATGTCAGTTTTAATGATAATATCCCATTCAAAAGTATAAGTAGCCTATAGGTAGGCTATAATAAGCTATACAATGAGAAAACAAGTAAACAATTCAGTTAAAAGTCAGCTCTCTAATGGGATACAAAGTTAAAGTTAAATAGCCTAATATAAAGTTATGAAACTTCACTTTTCCCTCAGCCAGTTAGCATTGTTTGGTCTTATAAGATAAATAAATACATGCACTGAAAAGTTATGAAGATGGTTGATTAGGCCTATTTGTCAAGATAAGTAATTGTTTTTCATGGATTAAAATAGCTTTTAAATTACGCAAACTGGCAATATTAGATCGGTTTAAAACATCTCTCCTTAAAACGCTATTGGTCTCGACTATTTAAATAAAGTTACAGGAATATGACTTGGCCTGAAAAAAAAAAAATCAGTCAAAAGAATTTTTTTTATTTAATCCCTGCATCCAGAAACATTCTCAAATAAAAAATATAAAAAAATATAATTAAATAAAAATGCATGATTAAATAGCAAAATAAATAATTAATACTACTGGATAATTAAGTCACTGTTTCTATGATCCACATATATTACATTGAACTAAATCATACCTTTTTAAAAAAGTAGCTATCTAACAAAGTATTATATGTGATATTTTACAATCAATATGCTCAAGACTAATTAGCCTTCCTCGAAATAAGCAGATTTGGTCTATTCATCAATGCAAATTTACTGCAACTGCTGAAATGCAAATTGATTAGGATGTGGGGGAAAACATGTATACAATTTTATTACAGTTTTATGAATTCATTAATTGTGTATTTATTATATGAATGATTAATATAATTATGCATTTATATAAATAAGGCTGTTCTATTATTATTTGTGAGTTTGACACTAATTCATTGGATTATTTTATTTATTACAGTTTTTCTATCACTTTTGTAAAGTGAAAAGTTAATATAAATTGTATTTTATTGTTTTGATTTAGAGCAGTAAATAACTGCTATTAAAAGATAACAGGGTATCACTGTTTATTGCTGATTTTAAAGCTTACTGAACTTGAAATGATTTGGATATCTACAGTTCTACATAAATACACAACATAAGAATGGCCCCTCTGTAATAATTGTGGCCCCTCTTGTGCCCCCCAGTTGAAAAAATCCTAGAATCGCCCCTGTATAGAACCTTAAAAGGTTCTATCAGCACTACATGTATGGAACCCCTAAAAGGTTCTGTACAGAACCCCTTAGGCTTCTTTGTAACCAGGAAAAATGTTCTATATGGATCCTTTTGGGTTAATTCATTATCATTTGTTTTGTCCTTTCCGGATTAAATATTTCATGTTATTAACAAACAACAAGACCCTAAAATGTATTTATGAATGCATGTGAATGATCACAAAATTCAAGATACGGGGGTTAGAAAACGTATTTTATCATTTTATGTAGTTAATCAATATAACATGAAGAGTGCCATTTCAGTTTTTCTCCTCTAAAATTAGCATGATTAAAATGTAATATTAAGTTACTACAACAGTTTAATAAACAATAATTTAATTATACTAATTTAATTATTGTAATTTAATTACTACAAAATGTTGCAGAATAATGTAATACATGAATGAATAATAGCATATAAAGAACCTTTGTGCCAAAAGGGTTCTTTCTTGTCATTATAGAACCTTTTTTAACATAAAAGGTTCTTTGGAGTTGAGTAAAGAACCCTATGATTCATATATAGAAGAACCCCAATGAACCCTTTTTTGACACTGGCAATCAAAAGTTTGGAATAATTAAAAATGTTTGTCTCTTCTGCTCATCATGCCTGCATTTATTGGATCAAAAATACAGTAAAAACTGTAATATTGTGAAATATTATTTATGAGAATTATATAATTCAAAAGATCTGGTTTCAATTGTAATATATTTAAAAGTTGTATTTATTCATTTTATGGTAGCGCTGATGCTGTTTGCTGCTTAAAAAAAAACATTTCTTATTATTATCAATGTTGAAAACAGTTGTGCTGCTTCATATTTTTTTGTGGGAATCGTGATACCATTTAAAAGTTTGAAATAAAGATATTTTAATAAACAATAGAAATTAATACTTTAATTCAACAAGGATGCATTCAATTGAAGTGACGGTTTGGACATTTAATGTTAGAAAATAGTTGTTTAAATTGTTTAAATAAATGCTGTTCTTTTGAACTGTCTCTTCATAATCTTGAAAAAAAAAACACATATTTTGTGTGTTTCCACAAAATATTAAGCAGCAAAAACTGTTTTACACGTTGATAATAAATACTGTTATTAATAATCGAGCACCAAAAATAATTTTGAGTAATTGAGCACTAAATCAGCATATTATAATGATTTCTAAAGGATCATGTGACACTGAAGTAATGATACTGAAAAAATATTTAAAAAATCATAATTCTTCCAAACTTTTGAACACCTTCCTGTGTCAATATATATATATATATATATATATGAAGAGTTGAGATGCAAAAGCCTCTAAGTGCCATTTTAAAATTTCTTCTAAAACGATCATTTTTATCAAGCTTGTATATTTAAGTTCAGTAATTTCACTTAAATGGCAATGAAGATTACCTATTAATTGTCATTTAAGTGAAATTACTGAACATAAATATACAAGCTTGATAAAAATGGTCATTTTAGAAGAAAATTTCAAATGGCATTTAGAGGCTTTTGCATCTGAACTCTTCATATATATACAGTATGTGTGTGTGTATGCATGTGTTTGTAGGCTTGAAAAGTGTTGTTATCCTCAATGATACCATGTTTTCGAACAGACAATAAAAAATAAATGTATCATCTAGAAGCTAATTTTATTAACATTGCATACTGCATATCACATAGATGACAGCTAATAGAGAGACTAAAGATAACAAAACTTGAACATATACAGGTACTATACACTGTTAAAGGAGTAGTTCACTTTTGAAAAAACTTTTACTGATAATTTACTCACCCCCATGTCATCCAAGATGTCCATGTCTTTCTTTCTTCAGTCGAAAATAAATTAAGGTTTTTGATGAAAACATTCCAGCATTTCTCTCCATATAATGGACTTCATTGGGAACCAAACGGTTCAAGGTCCAAAAGACAGTTTCAGTGCAAACTGAAACTAAAACTTTGTTGTTTATTTATTAAATGAGCGATCGTTTCGCTTGACAAGACCCTTATTCATCGTCTGGAATCGTTTAAAGCCCTTTGAACAGTTTGCAATTTGCACTTAAAGTGTCTTTTCCACCTTGAACCGTTTGGTTCTCATTAAAGTGCATTATATGGAGAAAAATGCTGGAATGTTTTCATCAAAAACCTTAATTTCTTTTCGACTGAAGAAAGAATGACATGGACATCTTGGATGACATGGGGGTGAGTAAATTATCAGCAAAAGTGAACTACTCCTTTAACATGTCTGAAAGTGGCATTTGAAATGTGTCTGATGATTTGATTTCACAACGTTGTCAGTGATAAAGCCCGCTTTTGTAGTTACGCTGCTTGTGCATGCAGTGTGAAACAGTGTGAAACAGGCTTAGTGAAAAATGAGGAAGAATGGTGTTGTGTGTGTGTGTGTGTAGAAAACTAGTTGGATAAGCAACCGTAGTTCCATCATTGTTAATGTGTGTGTATGTGTGTGTGTGTAAAGTTGAATTTCCAGCGTAAGGTGGGGGTTATGTACTGCAGAGCAGGACAGAGTACTGAAGAGGACATGTATAACAATGAGAGTGCTGGCCCAGTGTTTGATGAGTTTCTGGACCTTCTTGGAGACAGAGTGCGACTCAAGGCCTGGGAGAAATACAGAGCTCAACTAGACACCAAAAGTAAGAAAAAACCTCAAAACACACACACACACACACACACACACACACACCATGTTGGGTTTATGGGGACTTTCCATTGACATAATGATTTTGATTCTGGACTAACTGTATTCTATCCCTTAACCCTAAGCACAACCCTCACATAAAACTTTTTACATTATTACACTTTCAAAAACATAATTTAGCATGATAATATAAACTGTTTTCCTCATGAGGGCCAAATAAAACTACTCACAAGGTAAACACTTCCGTTATTACTGTCTTTGGTTTTACGAGTACCGAAGACATTGTAATTGTAATTGCTTATTTTTTTAAAGAAATTAATAATTTTCTTCAGCAAGGATGCATTCAATTATTCAAATATGAGAGTAAAGACTTCTACTTGGTATGAAAAAAATCAAGTAAATGCTGTTCGTTTGAACTACTCTATTTATAACAATTTTTTAAAAAACTTTTTGAGCAGAAAATCAACATATTTAATGATTTCGGAAGGCTAATGTGACACTGAAGACTGGAGTCATGATGCTGAAAATTCAGCCTTGCATCACAGGAATAAATTACATTTTAAAACGTATTCACAAAGTAAATAACAGATTTTGATTTGGTGCGTAATAATAATAGTGTTTGTGTGTTTGTTATTTGCAGCTGACTCCACAGGAACACACTCACTGTATACTCGCTACCAGGATTACGAGATCATGTTCCATGTCTCCACCATGCTTCCATACACATCCAACAATACACAACAGGTAACTCCCAGAACCAGTGAATATCCCTTTAAAATAGGACAATGAAATGAAACAGCAATAGAATAACTATTAGGAACTGAAAAGTATAAATATAAATGTGTTGAATTGCTTATCTTTTATATATTGTTTGACAATATATAATATTCAATTGTCACTTTTTGAGGGTTTGCAAAAACGCACTGCTTTGTGCCTGGCCCTTTAAATGCAAACGAGCTGCTGCAGTGGGCGGGGTTTCAAGAGCTCCTGTGTCTTAGCAGCTGCGATTTCCTCAAGCAGATACACTAAAATGACAGAAACTGTTCTTCCTTTAATGTTAAAATGGAGTCAGTCAAATATGAAGAGACTCGAGAAGTGACAACATGTAGAATGCAACAGGGTGTCTTTGAATGGTTCATTGATAAATTTATGTTGCTGATGTGTGGAGTTAACTATCTTAAATTAGAATATTCTGTCATGTAATCTATAAATCGCTCGTATAAGAACACAGAGTGACTTTCTATTGCATGTGAAAAGATGGATGCTAAAGTTTGAGCTGACTCACAAATGTACTCTTATACAACCACTCTTCCTCTTCTCAACATGGACTGAGTGTTCCCGGGGGCGGGGTTTATGTACATTTTAGGGTTGGTGATGTCCTGTAGTCCCAACCAGCCGTTTGTTGTAGTCCTTTTCTTTAAAAGCAAATATCTTCCTTTGCTTTGAACTTTGAAGGGAGCATTGTAACTTTGATAATGTTGTTCATGCTCAAACAGCATCATTACACACTAACTAAAGTTAGAAAAGTGAAATCATACTTTACCACCCCTGTAATTCATATTATTTTATCTGCAAGTACAGTTTTTTAAATATACTACTATAAGATTCGAAGTACACAACGCAAGTACATAAGTCACTGCATTTAGAATGAAATAATTGGAATAATTCACTACATTTAGAATACAAACTTTTCTTCCAAGTTAACTAAGTTTCTCTTTTCTCTATTTCTCTTCTAGTTACTGAGGAAGAGGCACATAGGGAATGATATTATCACAATAGTCTTCCAAGAGCCAGGTGCTTTACCCTTCACCCCCAAAGCCATCCGTTCTCACTTTCAGCACGTGTTCATCATTGTCCAAGTACACGAGCCCTGCACCGAGAACACCTATTACAGGTAAAAGAGTAGACACATAAAAAAAAACACATAAAATGTTAACAAAAATGTAAAAATATCTTTATCTCCACCTTTCTCAGAGTTGCTGTAACTCGTTCCAAGGATATCCCGCTCTTTGGTCCTTTCTTCCCTAAAGGTGCGCGCTTCCCCCGTTCTCCTGCCTTCCGAGACTTTCTCCTTGCCAAAGCCATTAATGCAGAGAACGCAGCTGAGAAAGCGGAAAAATTTCGTTCTATGGCCACACGCACACGGCAAGAGTACCTGAAAGACCTAGCGGAAAACTACGTCACCACAACACCCATTGATTCTTCCACCAAATTCCCGCTGCTTTCACTGGGCGGGAAGCGCAAAGAGAAGTTTAAGGGAGCTAAAGGCGCAGAGCTTCATAGCGCAGGCGCTTTAGTGTGGGCCGTCACGGTCGTTCAGGACGGTGAGAGCAACGGTCTTAGCCTGTCCTGCCTGCTCGGCGTGTCAGCGGAGTCAGTCGTGCTCATAGAGCGATCCACTAGAACGGTCGTGTTCAATTGCAGCTGCCGTGATGTCATCGGCTGGAAGGCTGTGACTGAGACTGGAGCTCAGGGTGGCCTTTGCCTGGATATCTTCTACGAGAGAGGCGAGGCAGTGACCATGACAATGTTGGACAGCCAAGTTGAGGATTTTAAGGAGATTGTCCAGAGGCTGGAGGTGAGATGTCATGCAGTATGCATTTCTATATTACTAAAAGTGCCCCTATCATGCTATTTTAAAGTTTTCTAATTTGTTTTGGAGGTCTCTTAGCGTCAGCATCAAAAAACACTTAAATTTTCTCATAATATACATTGCAGCATCACCTTCGATGTTCGATCAAGGATCCGGTCTCTCTAAACCCCTCCTACTCTGCTCTGATTGGTCAGATGACCCTGTCTGTTGTGTTTGTTTCGGAAACAAAACTCTATTACCATATAGAAATGTCAGCTCCTGAGGCATCCTCAGCTCTTGATACACAGTGATACAAACAGTAATGATGGCTTCGGTTTTGCCGTATCAATCCCAGTCCATGCAAAGTGTATTTGAAGACTTGTTTCAGGCACTTCAGAATATATTTTCTTATGGGAGACAATAACTCCATTTATCTGCACTTGGATCTTTAAAATTAAGAAGACATTCACAACCAGCTATATTACACGCTAAATGAAAGGCAAAATCCGAATAAGCGTAATAGAGGCACTTAAATTCCATGAATTGTTAGCACTGTGGGACGAGGGATTTGATTTCAGAATATATAGTTTGGTATATCTGTAATGTAAATACTGTTATTGTGGGCTTCGTAATGTTAACTGTCAATTCATACCGAATTATATCGCAAATATTGGTGCATCTGCTTTGTAACCACATGTATCTGACCTTCATAAAATGGTTTTACTACTTTACTGTATGCTTTAACTGCTGCAGTAAATATTAAACACAAGCATCCATGAAAATACAACAAAACTGTTGACATTTGCAAGTGTGTAAAGCTATATTGCGCTCTTGAATTAAAAAAAGACATACAATACATAAAATATTACAAAGTGGGGATTGTCAATATAGGTAAACTAATTGACCACAATTCATTTTGTGATTCCAAACATGTCAAAAACTGCATATTTTTCCCAATAAAAACAATAAATGACAAAAAAATAAATGAAAAAATATAAAATAAATGTTGTTTCTTATTCTCACCAAAGCCATATTTATTTAATCAAAATACCATAAAAACAGAAATATTGAAAAAATAAGACTGAGCTTTTATGATATGCAGTATGCCATTTTAACATGACACTTCTATGCTAACTCCCCTGGTAGCTGGTAACACGAGGCTGTGAGGCGCGTGAGATCACACCCCTGCGGGACGGAGTAGGTCAGCCCGGCTTCCTGATGAGCGAGGAAGGCTTTGTAACTGATCTGCAGAGGTTTGGATATGCAGAGAGCGGTGGGCTGCAGTTGTGGGCTCGTGTTGTTCGTCTCTGTGGCCAGGTCCTGGTGCACCTCAGCCAGGAAGAGAGGAGCCGACTCCTCCGCACGGCACAGAAGATCCACATCACAGTCATTCCTCCAGACGAGAACGGGAAACCACGCAGGTAATAGAGTTGACGGCTTATTTGCGTGTGAAAGAGGGTGGACAAAATGGAGAGATGATGTAAAGCACTCATACACTGCAGTGATTTTTAGCAAAAAGTGGGCTGACTAGTAAAAATAGTTAGCAGGGAGTGGAGGATGGATTGCTAAACTGCATATCAATCGACCATTTAAAACATTTTTTTACTGTGAAAATTGACCACATCAGAGCGCAGTTCACTTCTTTTGTATCTGACTCCCAACCTCATTTTCCCATAGCTATAGCTACATTTGACTAATTCAATGCAGTGTCCTATCCTGAACTATCGGACATAGTAAAGCACATGAAACCATCTGCAACCCCACTCGATCCCATTCCCTCACAGATTATCAAACATGCCTCTATTCAATCTATTCTTAACTCCTTGCCCCACGGTATCATTCCTTCATGGTTCAAGCATGCGGTTGTCCAGCCAATGCTAAAGAAACATAACCTAAAATGTCATAATAATTTCCGGCCGATATCTAAATTGTCGTTCATTTAAGAAAATTTGGAGAAGGTGGTGTTAACGCAGCTGCTTTCGTACCTTAATTCCACAGAGACCCTAGAGCCATTTCAATCTGGGTTTAAAACCTGTCAAAGTACTGAGACAGCCCTCAGGTGATAATTGCATTCTGGTCCTGCTAGATCTTAGCACTGCTTTTACACTTCTAGTGCATCTTGAACAGTGGGTTGGCTTTAAGGCAACAGCTCTAAACTGGTTTCACTCCTACCTCCATCAAAGATCTTTTTCAGTATCTATAGGCTAATACTCTTCATCCCCTGCCCCGTTGTCTTATGGTGTCCCCCAGGGATCCATTCTGGGTCCTGTACTCTTCTGCCTTTACAGTACATGCTCCCCCTATAGTCTAGTAGCCAGCCCATTGAGCCCCATTGTGAACCCGGAAATGTTGAGTACACCAAAGTTTTATTGCAGAAATGTGAAGTATGGGTCCCCAGCATACAGAAACTGCCGGATGCTACTTTGCATATGTTAAACAATTTTCAAAATTAGCATAATTAGCATTATTAGCTTAATCGTCCATTTTGACTAGATATTTTGCACGCTATAGCCAATTTCTACAATATGTGAGTGGTTTTAAAGGTTTTAGAGAATGCTGATTTCATTTCTGGCACTATCAGACTCAAAAATGGTAATTCTAAAACAAATTTAGACACATTTTTTATTAATTTCAGACAAAATTTTAGGTTATTTTCCTGGTAAACACAATAATTTCACATTTCAGAAATCACAAAAAAAAAAAAAATTTGTTTACATTTCTTGAGGTCTGATTATTTTTTAATGAAATAAACTGTTGCAGCTAGCTGTTGTATTTGTAATAAGTATGTTGTAAAGCAAGGGAGCATAGTCTAGTTTTAAAGTCGAAATTCACCTTGCAAATATTTTTATTTTTTTTTATTTTTATAATTTCATTTACATTTTTATTTTTATTATATTATTTTTCTTATATCGCCTTAATATTCGTAAATTACAAATTACAAATTACCATTATATTAAAATTTTGGATTCTTCTTTTTTTTAAATTCAGACTTTAACATCAGGTTTGATAAGGAAGGATTAAAAACAAATCTGGTGTTCTAAAATTTGTTACCATTATATTAAAATTTTGGATTTTTCTTTTTTTTTTTTAAATTTAGACTTTGACATAAGGTTTGATAAGGAAAGATTAAAGACAGATATTCGTGTTATTGCAGCTTTCCCAAGTTGTTGTGGAGGAACATTCTCAGAGTTTCAAAACAAAGAGAGATTGGTTTGATCAGGTCAAAATGTCGGGAAAGAAGTGTCTGTTTGCACCATGCGGTGGTAAAGATGGCGACTTTAAAATATCTGGGTCCAAAGGAATCGCTACTATGCTAATTAAGCTCGGAGACACAACCATACATGAGACTTTGTCAAACATTATTGCTACAGATGGTGCTTCATCAGCTTCTGTGTTATGTCACAAATCTTGCTACAGCTCATATACTTCTCGCTCTAGAAATGATAGCAAACGCAACTAGGTAACATCATCAGAAAATTCAATATCTCATTCCACTACTATGCAGATGATTCCCAATTATACATTCCACTTAAATCCAGCAACTCCATGCAGCCTCTTTTAGATTGTCTTGAAAGAAATTACCTTTTTTCTTCAGTTAAACGACAACAAAACTGAAGGTATTGTCTTTGGCCCCTCAAAATTTGCTGACCTCGGCCCCCTTGCACCCTATGTTAAATCCCACGCACATAACTTGGGTGTTGTTTTTGATTCCCATCTTAAGATCAATTAAGAATAATTTTCAAACTCAAGTCTGTTCTGTTCGGCTAGGCTACTCACAAACACAAAAAAATGTGAACACATTCACCAGTCCTAGCCTCCTTGCACTGGCTTCCAGTCCGGTCTATGGATACAATTCAAAATCCTGCTGATGATTTTTAAATCTGGCCCCCAGCTACAGCTAATAAAGATATCATTCATCCACATGTAGCTCCGAGGTCCCTCAGATCCTCCAGGTCCCACAATCCCGGTTTAAGCAAAAAGGTGATATAGGCTTTTCTGTTGCTGGCCCTCAGCTCTGGAACCGACTGCCAGTTGATATCAGAAATATTTGTGATTTTTTTTTAATCCAGGCTCAAAACTCACCTTTTTACATTGGCTTTCCCTGCATCTTGAAATGTCTTAACTTGCTATGTTTGTAATTGAGTGTTTGTTTTTCGATGTGGATCTAGCTTAAATCAATGATTGCAACTGTATTTTACTTTATTTTTATTACCTTGTGGCTACTGCACTTTGTACAGCACTTTGGTCAGCGCGAGCTGTTTAATGTGCTATAGAAATAAACCTTACTTAGTTTTTGGACCCTAAACTAAAGTGTGACTGAAGTCTCTTATGCTCACCAAAGCAGCCTTCATTTGATCAAAAATACAGTAATAGCATTACTGTTATTATTACAAAATATATTTAGAGAGAGAGAGAGAGAGAGAGAGAGAGAGGCTATGTCCCTAGGGAGAGAAACAGATGGATAGAAAGGGGAAGGAGCAATTGATTGAAGGACAGATCTCATTGTATTGTGAACAGTGTTTCACCAGCTGGCCAACTATCATTGAATTTTCATTATGCTTATTGATGGATCTAAACCAACACACACGAATGCATCTTGGTTTTAAAACTACATAAAAAAATAAAAAGAATCCTATATAAAGCAACTCACTCAGCATGATTTATGTAAGTCTCTGATTATATAACATACTTCAAAAAAGAGAACCAAAATAGTAGCATTGATCTTTTCACCCATGACTAACTGTGCTGAAGCAAATAAGCTGAAACTTTGAGGTTTTCACCACCATTGCTCTTCACTTTCTTTTCCCTTTTTTTCTTGTTCTTGTGTCTGACTTCAGGAGTTTCTCTGAGCTTTACCAGAAAGCCATCCAGGACGCAGAAAGCAAATCCGGAGAAGGACGATCGGGCGAAGCCTGGGTTCTGCATGATGACGACGTTGAAGGTGATGGTGATGATGATGATGAAGGGGAGGAAGAAGAGATGAAGGAGAATGAAAATAAGATGGATGACAGTGAAACTCCAAAGCAGGATCTACTTGGAGAGCAGATGGTATTTCCCGAGCCCATGGATACAGATTCGCTCCTCTCCCCACCCAGCTTGCCCCTCTTGCGGGCAACTTCCCTGCAGGACAGCATGAAGAGTCAGACCCCAGATATCACCCCTGTCTCTCTCACACGAAGCTACTCATTAGAAGGACACCCTCCATGCCAGGACATCCTTGAAGGGTATACAGATTTCTGTTCTGATTTCACTATAACAATTAATAGTTAATTACAACAACACTGTTGCAACACTTAAATCAGCCACAATTTAAAATCATTTTGAAAACTAACTTTAACTGAAAGATGGATCTGTGCTAATTAACTATTAATTTAATTCGTCACCTGTGGTAACTGGTTGTTTTGATGTGTTAGGACTCATATAAAGTTAACCCATGTTGCAAAATCAAGTTTAGGACTCAAAAAAAGTTGGTCATGTGTACCAAATGTATACTTAAAAGGAAAAGCAATAACGTTTTGACATTTTATAAGAAATCGGCTGTGGTCTTGTGTTGCGCTGTAAGGTGCATTCCAAAAAAAAATGCACTAAATTGTCTTCAATGTGCACTTGTAGTGTACTTCAAATAAAAAAAAAAATACAGTTCACTTTCATGCCTACAGTATGTTTTTTATTAAAGTGTAGTAAACTCAAATTAAACATTTCAATGTACATTTTAAATGTACTTTATGTTTTATAAAGTTTTCTCATGCTTAAAAAAATACACTTATTTTGACGTGTTGACTAACATGCTAAAACCCATGTAAAGTACGCAATTGTCATTTTAACTGTTGTGTGTTGTTTCAATATTACATTTAGGTTAGTTTATATATTAAAATGTAGGCTACTAAATTGCTACTTCATTTGAAATGTGTAATTACAAATACATTTAAAGACATGACATTCAAGTTTCAATAGAAATTACATTAAAGTATAATGAGTTTACCACAAATGCTAGTCAGTACATTCTGCTTTACTTTAACTATATTTTAAAGACATAAGTAATTATTGAATTTCATATAAACAAGTTCTTAAGTCCTAATTAAGTGGTTAAAAAAAAAACACTCTTAAGATAATTTAAACTAAAAGATATTTTCTTGTAATTACAATTAACATTCAGTTAAGCAAATGTCCGGAAACGTTACATTCGATTCACGCTGAAGTATATTATTTTAAAGTATTTCATTTCAGTAATACAATAAACACTCTTTTTAAAAGTATGCTAAAGTACACTTCTTTCTTACTTGGATAGCACTCACAAATAACAACACAAATATTAACTTAAAGAGACTTTTTTTGTAGTACAGTGTGGAACAATTGGATGTTGTAAAAAAAGCAAGACTTATATCCCAGCCTCAATCTCTTTGTTGATGACACAAATGAGCAGCTCGGTGTTTGCAGAAAAGTTTTTATTCTATTCTTTATTTTATTTGTTTTAACCAATATCTCTCTCTCTATGGATGTGTCTGTCAGACATGTGTATGATAATGTGGGGCTGAAAGGAAACAGGCACATCTATGAAAACCCTGGAGAGCTTAGGGACGAGACCCCTGACCTTATACTGGCAGTCAAACCTAAAGTGCCTCCAGAGCTAGTGGAAGAGGTATGAAATGCACACTTTTTTTTGTCATTATGACATTATTTTGTTTTACAAGCTGATAGTAGAAACTTTGTTTGATTGTCAAGGCAAGCAAGAACTGATCATGTGATCACAAAAGGCACAGATGCTTATTGAGTCAACCTTTTCCTTCACCGAGACACTATTTTGGAACAAAAAAATACCGGTAATGCCCTATCAGTGTTTCTGACCATCAGATAAAATGATCAACAACAAAAAAGTAAATCGAATATATAAAGGAGCAGATAGGTGTGTATTACAGTATATGCATGTGATGAGGGTGTAATACTGTAGGCTCGAGGACATTTTGACTTTTAGTCCATGACTAACAGTTATCAATTACGATTCAATTAATCATTTATAGGATTTCGATTTGATTTTGGAAGGATTTTTTGCAAATGCAGAATAATGCAATACTATTTGATCTGATTGCAATTAATGATTTGATTCTGTATTTTTAAGTGCACTCATAGGATTATGTAAATGATCTCCCATTGTGTCTTTATTTTAAAATATTGAATAATACTTTAACAAATGATGATTCATTCTGGGGTTTTTTTTTCCGCTTTAAACCAATTCTTGGCCGAAACTATTCACTATTTAAAAAACGTTGTAATCGATACATTAAGTATGTAAGTGAATCACTCACCTCTGCTATGACTCTTACTTAGAAACAGCATTAAAAGCATGACCAACTTCCAGAATAGCACAACAGATTTCAACTCCTGAAGCATGGCATGATCTGCTGCTGTTGTGTATGCAGGATCCTGCCTCCCACACAGAGGGCAACTGATGGATCAGCTTGTAGCTCTCAGTATTTGGAAAGTCATTGTAGTGTTTTTAGAAGGGTTTTTAACCTCTGAGATCCTTCTCCCACTCTCTCTCTCTCTTTCCTTCCTGTATGTTCACTGTTCCTCCCACTTCATCATCCATTCTTCCCCTCATAAAATCACTTTCTCTCATGCTCCCTCTATTCCCCACATTTTCTCTTATATTCATATTCATCTTAATTTTTCTTCAGTTTTAAATGCATGAGTACATTGTGAAATCATTATTTTCTGAAACCCATCACTGAACACTGAGAGTCACAGCGTTTGATCACTTGATTTACAGAAATCATTTCACTTTTAAGAAGTACTTTCTCAAATTTGAAACATTGCAGGTTCAGTTCATAATCAGGTTCAGTTCAATTAAAGGGTTAGTTCACCCAAAAATGAAAATTAAGTCATTAATTACTCACCCCCATGCTGTACCAACCCCGTAAGACCTTCGTTCATCTTCGGAACACAAATGAAGATATTTTTGATTAAATTTGAGAGCTGTATAACTACCACATTGGCTGCCTAAGGGACTGCCTCTTGACGGCCCAGAAAGTCAATGAAGAAAATGTTTAAATATCCCAAGTGACTACCGTGGCTCAACTATATGTTTATCAAGCGACGCGAATACTTTTACGAATACGACGCATGCGCGAGAATTGCGATCTGCTTACACTACTTTAGATCGCAATTCTCGCGCATGCGTCGTGGAAATCTAAGGAAGTCTCGTTTCTGGCCTACAAGGAAGAAAAGAAATAGTCGAATAAACTCGTTATTTTTGTTTGTTTTTTCGCACAAAAAGTATTCGCGTCGCTTGATAAACATATAGTTGAGCCACGGTAGTCACTTGGGATATTTAAACATTTTCTTCATTGACTTTCTGGGCCGTCAAGAGGCAGTCCCTTAGGCAGCCAATGTGGTAGTTATACAGCTCTCAAATTTAATCAAAAATATCTTCATTTGTGTTCCGAAGACGAACGAAGGTCTTACGGGGTTGGTACAGCATGGGGGTGAGTAATTAATGACTTAATTTTCATTTTTGGGTGAACGAACCCTTTAATATAAGTTAATATGTATTGTACATGGGGAACAGGACTGTGAAATAAAGTGCTACCAGTAACTATTTTGTTATATACAATTACCATAATATTTTGGTCATTTCACTAATTGATGTTTGATTCTTGCTCTGTCTAGTTTGGGCCTGATCAGGGGACTGAGGAGCTGCCATCGGTCAGTGATGTGACCATGAGATCTGCCTGCATGGAAAGTGCAGAAAGAAACTCCAGAGCTCTGAGCCTCCATAACTCCATCACTAAGAGTAAGTGTTTCTTAATGATACCACAAAACATTATGTAGTAAATGTATTATTGTAAAATGAATTGTGTAGTTAAAGGGATACTTCACTTTGAAATTAATTTTTGATATGTTTTAGCTTACCTCAAGGGCATCCAAGATGTAGGTGTCTTTGTTTCCACAGTATTTTCAATTTTGACATTTTTCAGTCAAACCGTTGTTGTCTATCAGTCATACACTGGAGGCTAAGGGGGTCCACCAAAGAGCATGCACAGAGAAGTCAAAATTAAACGTGATTTAATGACTTGTAAATGTAAGTACACATTGATGGCCTAAGACACGAAACGAGCAGTTTTTGTGAGAAAACGAACAGTATTTATATCGTTTTAAACCTCGTGTAATCACAGTGACGTCCAAGTGATCTGAATCAGTTGTGCAATGTCCAACTGAACTGAAACTGAATCAGTTCAATGTTACGCCGGAAGTGATCGCTTGCGTGTGACGTCACTCAATATTTACACGGAGATTTCGGACGTTTTACCTTTTACTAAACATATTTAGATATGCCGAAATCATCTTCCATTACGGTTTCCCGTATATATCTAAATATGTTTAGTGAAAGGTAAAACTTCCGAAATCTATGTATGAACAAAGAGTGATGTAGGCGCGCAAGCGATCACTTCCGGAGCATTGCGCAGACCGAAGCGCCAGTGCCGTCAGATCATTTTGTCATGGCTATGATTACAAGAGGTAAAAACGATATAAATACTGTTCGTTTTCTCACACAAACCGCTCGTTTCATGTCTTAGGCCATCAATGTGTACTTACATTTACGAGTTATTAAATCATGTTTAATTTTGACTTCTCTGTGCATGCTTTTTGGTGGACCCCTTAGCCTCCAGTGTATGACTGATAGACAACAACGGTTTGACTGAAAAATGTCAAAATTGAAAATACTGTGGAAACAAAGACACCTACATCTTGGATGCCCTTGAGGCAAGCTAAAACATATCAAAAATTAATTTCAAAGTGAACTATCCCTTTAATATTATAAGTTTAGACCAGTGTTGCTACTGCAGGACAATATTTGCAGTGGGATATTAAAAAAGCCCTAAAATAAGCAGTTCCACAATAGCCGTTCCACAAATTTTACTGCAGTGCCAAAAACGAGTGTGATAGTGCGTGTCAGCGCCAGTCGTGTTTTCAATGTCACCTCCGGGGCTTGATCAGGCCTCATCGGAGCTTCCTCGGGGTCAACGTCCGGGGGTTGTTTGCCCGCCAAATACCTTGGTCCAAAGCGAGCCAACTGAGGCTTAAGGAGTTGTCATGAACAGAGGGAGTCAATACCGTTGCTCTGACAGCCATAGGTGAAAGCCAACACCACACCTCATAAGCAAGAGAATTAGCTTTGACTATCCACTTGCTCACAGTCTGTTTGGTCGCTGGTGAACCTTTCCAAGACGACACAAAACAGACCAAAAACTGATCAGACTTCCTCCACACGGCATCTCTGTGGACATAAGCGTCCAGTGCTCTACCTCTCCTGGACTGACGTCTGGAATGGAGGAGGACAAAAGGCTTGCAAGACTCTAGATTTTGCAACATTAGTTGGAACCTTAGGCATTTAACCCAGTCTAGGGTGCACAAAGTTTTTAACCATAAGCATGAAGGGGAAATTCTGGTTCCTGCTCAGACGTGATAGCCAGTAAGAACATAGTCTTTAGAATCAGAAGTTTATTTGCAACAAAATCGGGGCCAATATAGGCTAGAATGGTCCTGTGGACAGACCTTCTAGTACCAGAACCAAATGCCAAGCCAGAACCCTTGCATGGCTTTCGGGCCTCATCCTCATAACAACTTAGGAAACGAGAAACCAGTGGGTTTTCTCCCCAAAGGTGTATGGGAAGAAGCAATGGCCACCAGATACACCCTCATTAGCCAAACCCACAATTTCCAAACTGGTCGGTTTGATAAGTCGTTCCCCCTGCTTGAGACAAAAAATCCCTCTTGATGGAAATCTCTGATGGAGGACCATCTAGGAGAGAGATCAGATTTGAGAAGGCACGTGGAGGCACGTGTATGACGTGACTGATGACTTCATCAACACAGAGACAAAAAGACATTATCAAATGTCATTTTTTTATGTTAAAGTATTGAAAATGTCACATTACATGCCTCTAATATTACTGTATATGGTGTACAACAGGGCTAAAGGCGCACCGGGGAAACGGCGCCTTTGATTTTATTTTCCTCTAAACCACTAGATGGCGCAAAAAACTTGCCGCAGCACTTTCCAAAACCTCCACAGTAACACTTTCTATGAAGTCCGTGCTTATAAATAAGTATAAATGGAGCTATAATTCAGTATATGTAGTATTACTATTCTATAAATCTAAGGGGGTTTTAGAAGATTAAATACAACCCGAAACTAAAAAAACAGCCCCGGCCTCTATTTGAGACCGGCCTTTATTTACCCAAACCTGAAGCCACTCCAGGTGTGTAAAAGAGACAGGCGTCTATTTGGGACTGTGCTATTATTTTAAGTTTTACGGTAGTCACGTTTGTATTATTTCTTATAATTACTTATAAGTCCTTCAGATGAGACGTTAAACTGAGGTCCTGACTCTCTGTAGTGGTCATTACAAATCCCAGGATGTCCTTCAGGAATAGAGTAACCCCGGCATTCTGGACAAATTTGCCCATTAGCCTCTCAGGGCCTCCTAATCACCCCCTATTTATACTGATTGGTTTCATCACTATCTCTCCTCTCCACTAATAAGCTGGTGTGTGCTGGGCATTCTGGCGCAATATTGCTGCCATCGCATCATCCAGGTGGATGCTATTCATTGGTGGTTTGAGTACCTACAGTAGAAAAGCGCTATATAAATGTAACAGATTATTATAATTAATTATTATAAGTCATACATTTGCTTTTTCAATGCGCATGCTTATAAGCCATTATACACTGATTTATTTGTATTAATTAGTCAGTCGTATGGTTCCATGAATGTATTTACAAAGATGCAACATGCATTGCTATAATGTTATTATAGTTCAATTTCTTTCTGTCAAATACATAAATATATTGTTATCAATAGATGTTATGTTCTTATAAATACGTTTTGTGAGTCATAATACAGTTACTAACTTTTTGTAAATGTAACTAATAATTCCTGTAAATAAAATAAAGAAGAAAAAAAAAACAGAAATAGTTCAAATAAACAGTTAAAAAAATGCTCTTTTTTTTAATGTTACATACTAGCTGTCATGAACTGCTCGGTGGAAACAGACAGTGATGATCCAAATGCAGGCTTTATTGAAAGGAAGATCCAGAAACAGGTACGAGAGAACAGGCAGAAGTCAAAACCAGGTTAGCAGTCCAGATCAGCAATCATACAATGCAGGGATGAGGCAAATGGGAAAACCAGATACAGGCAAGGGGTCCAGGAACTGTGAAACTAGAAAACACTCGGAGACACTAAGAAACTAGGAACTAGGAACTAGGAAAACGCTCAGCATGCAGTACACTTACAAAACTCAGCAATGGTACAAAGGGCCACCCAGGCATAAGACCGGTGCACT
>NW_024121155.1:15501892-15644392 GCF_016745375.1 Pimephales promelas
CAAGTTGGGTTTCCTTTGGGAATTTCCATAGACATGATTTTTATACTTCAAACTGTACATTCTATCCCCTAAACCTACAATTCATTCGGTTCACGTGACGTCCACGCGACCGACGGCCTCAATAATGCCTGCAATATGTTGAGCAGCCGAAAGAGGAACCCTGAACTGGTATTTTATTCTATACCAAAAGAAGAGAGAAGAGAAAATCATTTATTTAAAAGATTTGAAGTCTCATGTTGCTGGTTTGTGGTTAATTATATTTCTATTATAGACCATTTCACAAGATGTAAACAACACTGGTCCAGAAGCACTTCCTGTTTCAGTTTGTAACTGTTTTCTTTATTTCACATGTAAAGAAAACGTCTTAAAGATGTTTGTTTAACTTTTTGATTCAGTTTTAAATGTTCTGTTGGTTGTATTTTATCCCAGCTTTTATGTAGTGTTAAAAAAACTGAAACAGGAAGTGCTTCTGGACCAGTGTTGTTTACATCTTGTGAAATGGTCTATAGCCTACTCTCAGTGACCAACATTATACAAACAGATATCGACAGATAATGTTTTTTTTTCTTCATTTTAATTGTTGGATCTGTTTAAATGCACTTTATCGTGGTAAGTTATTAGATTTGGGGTTATTTTGAACATAACTGTCTGTCTGTCTGTTAGTTAATACCTAGCTAAATCTAATAAATATTTTTCTGAAGTTCATAAAGATATTGTCTTCGTCACATGCGATTTAGATGTTATTTTGTGTAAGTAATGTTAGCTCTGCAGATGATGCATAATCTCAGCCTTGAAATGCATATTAAAGGACTAGTTCTTCCAAAAATGATAATTATGCCGTCATTTAACTACTCACCTTCATGGGCAAATCCTTAAGTTTACTTTCCGTAGGTACGAAGGGACATTTTTGAATATGTAGCCTAATGGAGACTCTTCTTGTCGATGTAATGAAAGTGAATGAGTAACGTTAGCCTACTGAGTCGGTCGCAAATATGGCGGCGTTCTATTTGTAGTGACGTATAGGTGGCATGGATGAATAACAGATTTTAATATTTTTACCTTTTCAGAAACCATCGTTAATATGTATGAGCTGTTTTCCTCATGGGGACCAAATAAATTTCCCCAGTAAGGCCGCGCAACATATGGTTATATGGCTCCTTAAGCCTTCTTGTGGTGCTATCAGTCAATCACCCTTTTGTGAAACCTTGTTGTATTAATATAAATATGATATGATTAATAATAATTTTAAAAAAAGTGCTCTAATTTCTTTCTTCTGCAGAACATAAAGAAAGATATTTTGAAGAATGTCTGTAACCAAACGGTTGATGTACATCATTGTCTTCAATTTTTTTTTTTCCTACTATGGAAGTCATCAACTTTCATCAACTTTCTGGTTACACTGTAAAAAATATGTTCATGATTTGTAACATTTTTTCTTTTGTCAAATCAACTTAAATAATTTAAGTAGTTCAGATAACATAATATTTTGGGTTTCTGGTGATTAAAGCAATCTCCTTCATTGTATTAACTCAATTTTTCCATTTCAATGAACTTAAAATTTTAAGGCAACCAGGTTACTTCATTCATGTTTTTAAGTTAAACCAACAATATTTTTTTACAGTGTACTGACATTCTTCAAAATATCTTTATTTGTGTTCAGCAGAAGAAAGAAATTCATACAGGTTTGAAACAACTTGAGGGTGAGTAAATGATGACAGAATTTATATTTAAGTGAACTATTCCTTTAAATGGGTTAGAAAAGCACTGCAAAGTTCAGTTAATTCTATTTAATTTTAAATCAATTAAGTGTCTTTTTCAAACTGTTATCAAGCTAAAAACAAATGTTTTAAAGTGCAAATGTATGAAAAGTTGTCTAATGTTGTCCCTATGCACTCCAGCTATGTCACTGAACCGTCTCCAGACACACAGTAACGCAGCAGTCACTCAGCTGGGCTCCATGCTCTTCACCAGACAGGTGTCTGGGGCCAGGTGAGCATACATATACTATCCTGTAATTTCACTTCAAAGCAAAAATTTGATAAAGTATAGTGGATGTGAAGTCAGTGTCTAAATGATTAATCGCGATTAATTGTATCCAAAATAAAAATTTGTGTTTACATAATATATGTGTGTGTAGAGTATATAATTATTTTGTATATATAAATACACACACATGCATGTTTATATTTAAGAAATGTTTTGCATGTATATACTTGATATAAATTAAATTTGATTTGATGATTTATATTAAATATTAATATTTTATATATATTAGTAACACATTTTTTTTAAATATATACATACATGTGTGTGAATTTTTTTATACAAAATAATTATACATTATGTACAATTATATATTATGTAAACACAAACTTTTATTTTGGATGCGATTAATCGCGATTAATCGTTACCCAGCCCTAGTATATTGTTATATAATCTATAACCTTACAGTTGACTTACTAACATAGCCTTTTTCATGAAATGTTGTGAGAAGTGTGCTTGTTATCCTTATGCAACTTAAAGTTTGGTCTCAAAATACTTTCTGAAGAATAAAACAAGAGAACTTTAAGGCACTCTCAAGTAAAAAAGTTAAAAAGCCTTTATTAATATGGCTTGGTCAAATTCACCATCTAAAAAACTCCAAGGCATTCTGGCACATGCCTTCTTCTGGGAGTTAAAAGTCCTTTCTGGGGTCACTGTAGCTAGCTTACAATTATTTTTTTTTTATATATACTGTATACAAGCTGACTGATTAAATACTTTCACATCCCAAAGCTACATTTATTTTTCTTCTGTTTATATTTTCGGTCTCACTTTACTTTCCTTGTTAGTGTAATTACACATTTAATACAGAGTAATAATAATTACATGTACTTCCTAGCATTAGCATTAGGGTTTGGTTTAGGGTTAGTTACATAACATGTAATCACGCATCATTTATAGTTATTACTATAATAACTACATGCAACGTGTAACAAGGACACTGTAAAATAAAGTGTTACCATATTTTCTACTGGACACTAGATGATCTGCTGAAATATTGATTAAACTTTCTTTCTGCTGTCCACTTTCATTATTTAAAAGGGAGTCATTCTCATTCTCAAGGGTTTATCTTGTTGCATTATCCTTTTAGTCTGTCACAGACTGTGCACTATATCTGCAGTGATAGATGTGCAATGAATAAATGTGACACCATAATTTAAGCTTGAACTGAATGTCTGTGAATTTGGATAGAGCCGTGTAAAACTCTCTGAATTGGCTCATGTTTCGTTTCAGAAACTCTTTCGCCTGGAAAGAGAGACTCTATTTGTCTCCCTCGTTAATTTTTAGATGACCAGTTTAATTGATAATTTTTAGAAATCCATCATTGTGGTAATAATTAGGATGACACAACTATTTGTAACAAGTATTGAGAACTTTTGTTTTCTTTGTCCAAATTGCATAACATTAGATAAGGTACATCCTGGTTTGGTTTGTGGGTTCATCAATAGCTTACTGTAAATTATGTTTGATATTTAGGAAATCTTTGAGAAGAGACAGTAGACAGAAAAACATTTAATGTTTCAGTTGAAATAAATGATGGTGCCACTACCATATCGATACTACTGGAAATGTCAGTTTTCTGTCATCTGTCCTTGCCTTTTTACATCAAATATAAAATTCTATTCTTAATCTTGCTCAGATGACATATTTTTTTAGATATAGGCTACATGTTGCGGAACTTTTGTGTAGAATGATTCTTAGTGTAGCTAGTCATGCATGCAGAAAACTATAGCACAAGGAATGTCATGTATTTAAATGTATATTTATAATTACACATTTGTTGTAAAGTTGCAATTTAGTATGTTAAATGTTAATATTGTATTATTTCGAATAAAACAACAGTTTATTATAATCATGTACTTTACATGTGCTTTAGTATGTTAGGCAACACCAAAACAAGTGTACTTGTTTAAAACATGACAAAAAAATTATTAAAACAATGAGGTAATATGTTTTATAAGAAAACTGTTCATTTGACATTATCATAAAGTGCACTTTTTTAACTGTACTGTACTTAAGTGTGTTAAGAACTTCCCCTTTATTTTAAGGTGTCTTAGTATTTAAAGGAGTAGTTCACTTTTCAAAAAACTTTTGCTGATAATTTAATCACCCCCATGTCATCCAAGATGTCCATGTCATTCTTCCTTCAGTCGAAAAGAAATGAAGGTTTTTGATGAAAACGTTCCAGGATTTTTCTCCATATAATGGACTTCAGTGGGAACCAGACGGTTCAAGTTCCAAAAGAAACTTTCAGTACAAACTGCAAACTTGTTCAAAGGGCTTTAAACGATTCCAGATGATAAATAAGGGTCTTATCAAGCGAAACGATCGCTCATTTTTTTTTTTTAAATAACAAAGTTTAAGTTTTATAAGATCAAACGCTCGCCTTGCTCTGTCCTGTGGTGCACGTTCGTGACTCTCCTGTTTGAACTCGTTCAACAAAATGAACAAATCTTTTTCCGAATCAATTCGTTCGTTTCTTCAGCCGAATGAACCAAATGACTCGGAAATAGATTTGTTTATTTTGATGAACGAGTTCGAACAGGAGTGCGTTTGATCTTATAAAACGTAAACTTTGTTATTTATTTATAAAACGAGCGATCGTTTCGCTTGATAAGAGCCTTATTCATCGTCTGGAATCGTTTAAAGCCCTTTGAACAAGTTTGCAGTTTGTACTTAAAGTTTCTTCCCACTGAAGTCCATTATATGGAGAAAAATCCTGGAATGTTTTCATCAAAAACCTTAATTTCTTTTCGACTGAGGAAAGAAAGACATGGACATCTTGGATGACATGGGGGTGAGTAAATTATCAGCAAAAGTTTTTTTCAAAAGTGAACTACTCCTTTAAATGTATAATTACACTGTAACAGACTGGCTAATAATAATTAAACACATGTATTTACTAAGGTTAGGATTAAGGTTTGGTTTAGAGTTAGTTGCATAAAAGTAAGCATAATTTATAGTTATTAAAGGAGTAGTTCACTTTAAAAAAAAAACTGATGATTTACTCACCTCCATGTCATCCAAAATGTGCATGTCTTTCTTTACTGGGAACCAAATGGTTCAAGGTCCAAAAGACAGTTTCAATGTAAACTGCAAACTGTTCAAATGGCTTTAAACGATTCCAGACGATGAATAAGGGACTTATCAAGTGAAACGTTCGCTTATTAAAAAAAAAAAAAGTTTAGGTCAAATGCTCACCTTGCTCTGTTCTGTGATGCGCGTTTGTGACTCTCCCGTTCGAACTCGTTTATCAAAATGAACATCTTTTTTCGTGTCATTTGGTTCATTCAACGAATGAAGAAATGAACAAATTGAATCGGGAAAAGATTCGTTCATTTTGATAAACGAGTTCGAACAGGAGAGTCACGAACGCGCTTCACAGAACAGAGCAAGGCGAGCATTTGACCTTAAAAAACCTTGATTTTTTTTCGACTGAAGAAAGAAAGACATGGACATCTTGGATGACATGGGGGTGTGTAAATTATCAGCAAACGGTTTTTTTAAAAGTACTACATTAAAGTGTTACCAATGAAGGTGAACTCTCTTTAAATAAATTCACATGGCCTCTTATTTAATTAATAGGATATTATCTGCAAGTGCATATATAAACCAAATATATAATAATTCCGTCAACTTCAGTCACTTGTTCTGATGTAAAGCATATAAGATTTGTCTCTTGCGGTGTTGTTTGCTTTCTCTTGCACAGAAGAAGCTACTGAACAAAACAGTGATGTTTCTGTAGGAGAAGCAATGCGGAAATAAATCAGATGGCTTGTTCATTCATGCAAAATTTTGTTGCAGGGTGGTCCCACTGGGTGTGGAACAGAACGTGAGTGGACACACGTTCAATGGCTTCATGTCACACACGGATTCCTATCCGTGCCCGTACCTTAATGCAGCCTCCGCTATTGGAATAACCAAAGAAGACATAACATTGTGCATCAAGAGACTCGAAAAATGCCTCAAGAGCCTTAGCAAAGAAGACTCTGCAGAGAAGAGCGAGTCAGTATCTCCTGCTGAAGATTTGAAAGACCAAACCGTCCCTTAATGCTCCGGTTGTTTAAATATGATTCATATTTTCACAACTTGATATTGTGGCAAGCCTTGTGTGTGTGAATGTTGATATAGCACCGTATGGCCACAAATGCATCTGTTTGTTTTCTCTCTGTGTTGAGACTTCTGTTTGAAAGCTGTGTATCCTGACTGACAATAAATACAGATTATGTCACCATTTTAAATCATCTGGTGCTGTTTTTTTAAATTTTTTTTAAGAACATCATTTTGGTTGAATATACAGATGTAGAGGGAATTCTCAGTTCCAAGCAATATCATAACTGAAATCATAACACATTGAAAGAAAATTTACTGAAATGTAATGTCAATTTCACAAAGATGTAGTCTCTTGATATACCAAACCCTACAATTATTATCTGCAATGTATTCTTTTGTATTGATATAATAGACAGTGCTGGTAATGACTGCACTTAAAGGGATGGTTCAACCAAAAATGATCATCCCATAATTTACTTGCCCTCAAGTCATCCTAGGTGTGTATGACTTTCTTCTTTCAGCCAAACACAATCAGAGTTATACAAAAAAAGCAAGAGACATATCCATAATTATAACTTTAAACTCCAATCATTGGCTTTCGTTAATGGCCGTACGCGGAAGAGAGACATCTGACCTGATGTTACCGGAAGCCAGTGATCTTAATCTTAAAGGGGTCATGAACTGGCTTTTTAAATTTTATCATATTGTTGTCTGAGGTCAATTTATGATGTTCGCTTGGTATTTGCATTCAAAAACATAAAAATAAATAAGTAATAGGCTATTTTCTACCCTAGTTTTGAGCCCAGCTCAGAAACACTTGGTTTTTATGGGCGTCTCGCATTGAAGACTTGGAAGTAAACGCCCACTGCTATGAGTGGAAAACAGTTTTACATATTATAATGAGTTTCAACTCACCCATCAATGCACTTGGTTCCCCCAAGTGCATCGATGGGTGAGTTGAAACTCATTATGGAAATTGTTTTGAAAACGTCCAATGTTGTAAAATAGCAACCGAAATGATTCGCCCAAACATGTTTGACCAAGAGTCCGTGTGTTGCACAATTCCTGTCAGAACCAATATAGACGGCACAGCAACGTTCTTTACTCTTAATTGGTCTGCAAATCCAGTCTTGTTTACAAAACAATCCTCAGTGAAATGAAGCGAACAGACGGACAATGTTTTACCTCATCAGCTGGAAAAATAAAGTTTATCCGTGCAGTCCTATTGGAATCCAGAGGAAGCATATGCAGCGTCTGTCTTCTTTCACAACCAGGCACTGCTCAATATTTTGTATTCCTCGGTAGCTTGATCCGGTTTGTCATCACGAGGTAGACCTATGTTATTTAGCTATGCGTGTAATGCGCGAATCGGTGGGTGGGGCTAAACCGACCGTGTTGAAGTAGGCGTCGATCATCTTCTGCGGGGGTGGTGTTTTATCCTCTTTGACGTCATAGTTCCCCACTTTGAAAAACGAGTCGTTTGTTGGGGCTGGGGCTGTTAATAAAAGCTTTTATTGGACTATCAAGGACGTTTTCAGTTCTGAAACTTACAGGATATTCTTATAATATGATGACCTCTTACATGTCAAAAGCTCAAGGAAAATTTGATTTCTCAGTTCATCACCCCTTTAAACCAGTTACAATCCTCAAATATTTTGGAGGTTTCCACAGAAACTTTTTGGCCCAGTCTATTTGACGTACTTATAAAAACTCTCAGCTCTAATATAGACCATGATCCCTTCACTCTCAGAAAAAAAAATGTACAAAAGCGGTCACTGGGGCTGTACCTTTTCAAAAGGTACACTTTTGTCCATTTTAGGTGCTAATATGTACATTTTATGTGATAATATGTACATTTTAGGTCTATTGTACATTTAGGTGCTAATATGTACATTTTAGGTGCTAATATGTTTATTTCATGAGCTAATATGTACATTTTAGGTGTTACTATGTACATTTTAGGTGGTAATATGTCAATTTTAGGTGATAATATGTACATTTTAGGTGCTAATATGTCCATTTCATGAGCTAATATGTCCATTTTAGGGGCTAATATGTCAATTTTAGGCGGTAATATGTCAATTTTAGGTGATAATATGTACATTTTAGGTGCTAAAATGTCCATTTCATGAGCTAAACTGTGCATTTCAGGTGCTAACATTTTAGGTGCTAGTATGTACCACTAAGGTACCAATATGTAGCCTTTGGATACAAAAGTGTACCTTTTGAAAAGGTATAGCCCCAGTGACAGCTTTTGTACCTTCTTTTCTGAGAGTGTTGCAAGTCCTCTTTGGGGTTTCCTTTAGGCCTGCTTTGACATCGCAAGGTTGTTGCTTTTACTTCACTCTCGGCCTGATGGGCTATCCTTCTTGAGTGGAAGAATTCTTCTCCCCTGACCCATGACAGCTGGATAAAGGACATGTTTGACTGTATTAGACTTAAAGTTAAAGAAACTTACTCTCTGGCTCACTTAAATCCTTTTATAAGACTTGGGATTATCTTGGGATTTAGAATCAAATTAAAGGCCTATCTTACTCACCAGTAACTGACAACAAACAATATTTGCCAGCATTTAGAAGGATTTTTTTTTACTTTCTTTTATTTTGACTTTACCTTTTCGATTTTTTGCTTGTTTCTTGTCCATTTGAAGGTTTAATAATGGACTTACCATTGTCTTACCATTTACACTCTCATCAATGTATTCTGGATTGTCACACAAAACACCTATAAAAAAAGATTTGGAGTATTTTTTTTTTTTTAAAGAATGGATGTTAAATTTCACAAAGTGGTTGCACAATGCAGTGTTTAATAGCATCTGTTCAGTTTCGTGCCAGAGCAAGGTGCACAGTATCTGTTTTCATGTCAGAGGTGTTGAATCAGCTTCTCATGCTTCGCTGTAATGCATTTTATGTGCAGTCCAGCAGCATTTCTGTTAATGATTTATGTCGGATCAGCCTCTGCTGTTCTCTTACTCTGTCGTCTTCATCCACCGATCCTTCAGCTATACACTCCATATTCCAGCTGTTCAACAAGCTATGTCTCCTGGTCAGAAACTCTCCACTTATTGTTTATCTCACTGTTTTGCTGACACCGATTTTTCCTCCCACTTAGGCCACACTTATTCTTTTCCCCCCATCATCAATCACTATGTGTTAATGACTGCTCTTAAAGGTATGGTAGGCATTTTTTTTCATAAACACTTTTTGTTATACTGGTTAAAAATCCCGATGGCAATCGATATTATAAGTGGTCTAAATATTTTCAAATGTGAATATATCTTCTGTAGAAGTCTCTGGACCAAAAAATGTTCATCCAATCATTGGATTCGGTCCGAATGTCCTCAGAATCAAATTTATGCGTTTCTCTGGCTGCACAATCAATGCCGAAATGAAGCAGCAGTCAGGTGGTACAAGTAAGCCCTTTAAGTTGTTTACATTCATTATTATTGTAATGTTATGTGCTTTGAGACATGAGGTAATATAACCTCATGGTAATATAACCTCTTTTAACGCTTTGCAGAATCTGCACCGACACTCCGAAGGGAGGGTGGGATCTCATGCTTTAAAAGGTAGCTTGCTAATGTTAGCCTCTCTGAAATTGCCTACCCTACCTTTAAAGCTCTAACCTAATATACCTCTTTGATTTGCATATAGAACAAACAAATATTATTTTGAATAAAATGTCAAATAATAATATTTTATACATTGTTGCCAGTTTTGTCATATTCATTTCTTTTTTCAGATTTTTTCTTTGATTCACTGACTAAAATTAGCATATTGTGTTCATCAGTTGGTTTGGTTCCATATGAAGATTACATCCCAAGTCAAAATAAGTCAGAATTTTAAGTTAGAAACTCAGAATTTCAAAATAGTTAGACTTGCAAGTTATAAAGTCAGAATTGGGCGATATAAACTTGAAATTGTGAGGGGGAAGTCTGAATTGTGAGATTAAAAATTGCAAATTACCTTTTTTTTTCTCTTTTTTTTTATTCCGCCGCAGATACACGCTTCCATAATTTCCATCTTTTTTTGAGTAAATTAATGAAAAATACAAGCAGCCATGAGGCGTACTGTCACTGTAGAACACTAAATCTATATTGTTTATCTGCAAAATTACAGATAATTTTAAAAGAAGACTACTGCAGTTGTTTTACTCTTGTTTACTCTCATCAATATCTGAAGGATGTGTCTCAGTGACTTATCACCTACTTTAAGTGCTGTAAAAGCGATAATAGAACAGGCTGCTGACAATAGCATGTGTTTTTTTGCATTAAGGTAATGCTTTGTTTTGACCGTTAAATAGATGTTAGAATGCTGACGATTTTATAACAGCGAGATTGTCCATTAGAGTGCCGATAATAAAGAAAGGAAACAAAATAAAAATAGGCATATAGCAAAGCAGTATTATTGATGCCACAGAAGGTCTCTTAATGCATTATTGGTTTCTTTACTCACTAATCATTAAAGATGAATTAATCATGATTGAGTACAATTATGTAGAGTAATTGTTGAATATGACAAGAGTGCACCTCAAAAAATCTTTTGTAAATAAATATTTTGTAAAATATATGTTTTATATAAAATAAAAAAAATATATAGTACAGTATATTTGATTTACTGTAAATTTAAACTTCCATAACTTTTTCACACTTTCATTTGTTTTCACTTTAGAAATAATTTGCTGAGTGCTTTCTTTAAAACAAGACCAAACTTGGGTTTATATTCCAAAGCATTCTTGAATTACAACCGTTTAAGTTTGAATAGTGCACTTTAACCCCCATTCTCAAAAAGGGGGCTATAGGGATAACAAATTGTCATTAATTAGCAATCATGTATTTGTAGCTAGCCTTTGAAACATTTCAATGACTGGCTTACAGCAATAGCAAATCATGGTTCATGGCTGTATTTACGGATCCTTTGGCAGCTTATTCTGCTCAAACATAGGAAATACATCACCAAGGAAAGGAAACTGCACTGTGAGTGCATTTCATGGGGGCTTTGATGGTTTTTGAAATTACAAGAGGAGAAGTCGTTCGTTTTATTTTTTATTTTTTAGAAGGAATTTTCAGAATTACTCAATGAATATTGGCCATCATCATCGAGGCTGTTTAACCACCATCCACCGTTATTGGGCGCCCTAATAAATAAATAAGTCGCGAGAGGAGCTCTGCAGCCGAACTGCTGATGTCAGGCTCTTCAGTGCTGCATTTCATACTGCAGGGTGGATGACGAGTGACGACCGCGATCTTCTCCGGATTCACACATGCGAGCCTGACAAACAACATGCGGACTGTCGTGATTATATCGGCGCTAGTATTATACCTGGCTACGTTAGGGAACACGGGCAAAAGGGTTTTTAAATGTCCGCCCGCATGTAGCTGCTCCAAGGAGTCTATCATTTGCGTCGGGTCCTCGAATGTCCCGCGATTCATTCCCAACGATGTCAGTTCACTGTAAGTCCATCATTTGTATGTATTAAATCATCTCATGTATTCTTGTGCTTAAATTTAGAGCTTAGTTGGAAAATAGCATTCGAAATTCAGTCATATTGTCTTTATAATGTAGCCTAGGCTATGTAACATTATTTTGTGTTTGTCAGAATTGCACTGTCTCATGATATGGCCGGTGTTTTACAGGAGTATTGTGAATGGGACCTTCTCTGAGGTCAAGGAGGCGATGTTCTCACACATGCCGTCCTTACAGTTACTGTAAGTGAAGCCCATCTGATTAATTCTCTTGTAAACTGTGCTTCTCATTAACTTAGCCTACATTTGTAGAAGAATTTCTAGATTTTAGCTACAAAATCGCTTCGATTTTTGTATTTGCCATAAACTAAATCCTCCTTTTGCTGATTATCTTTTCCACTTTAACTGAAACACAGTTTAATTTTGTATCTAAGGTTGTTTTAATATTTACATGGTTGTAGTATTAAAGTTTTAGTCAGTGCTTCAACAAATTAAACCAAAAATATTGAGTTGGCCCTACTTGGGTTGGATAAACTGGAAATGGACTGCTTTCTAAATTTAAAATAGCTATCTTAATTTAATGATGGTGAATATTTTGACCTGTAAAAATGCATTCAGCCCTTTGAGTAAGTAGTTGCTTTACATGCATATTGAACACTTTGTTAAACATGTTTTGCCTTCAGATATTTAGCACTGGAATCCAATGCTTCTCAACTAAACACATGAAGGTGACATTTGGAGTGCCTCTTTCCCCTCTATAGCTATTAAAAAAGTCAGGGGACATTCGCTCACAGAAAATTCCTCCCGTTTCCTATTTGACACCGAGAACATAGTGTCTTTTCCATTCTGTCATTGGCGTAATATAGGATGTCAGCGATTTGAAACACTGACTTAGGGATATAGAGATATGTGCCTGCCCTGGCAAGTTTTATTTGTGTGTCGAAAAACTCTGGAGCAACACTCCATTTAAATAGCACTGCAATGTAAATTCTCAGCCTGATAATGATCATAATTGGTAATGGTTGTGATTGTAAACTCTGACAGGTTGCTGAACTCCAATGCCCTCACTACAGTAAGGGATGATGCATTCTCTGGCCTTCCGCACCTTGAGTACCTGTAAGTTTTCTTTTAAAGATTATTTATGGATATAGATGTCTATTGCAATACTGCTGCGATAGGAATGAATATGTGTGTTTGTTTACCTATTGAAGATATGCACACATTCTTTGAACGTCTGAATGTATAATAATCATTAATGTGTTCTATATATATTTACTTAAAATGCATTTATTTTATTTTTTTACTTATAGCATGTTTCTCACAGAGTTTACTTTATTAATTGGTTCAGTTGATCATCCTGGTTCCATTTCATGCAAACTGACCATTATCTTTTACTCTTACTTCTCTCTCCATACTTTAGGTTTATAGAAAACAACAAGATTGAGACAACATCAAAATACTCTTTCAGGGGACTCAGGGATTTGACTCATCTGTACGCTTTATTATAATCAATTAATGTACCGCTGCCAATTATTTGTATTGTACATTACTCTAAAGTGTTGCTGTCTCCCTCACAGGTCTTTGGCAAACAACAACATTAAAGCTTTGCCCAGAGAGCTATTCATTGATCTGGAATCATTGATAGAGTTGTGAGTCTGAACTTCAGCAAATGCTTACTTAGCATTGTAGTAGACTTTACTGAATATGATATGTTACTTGTTTCACAGACATGGCTTCGATTCAGCCAGAATTAGGCTTTAGTACAATCAGGAGATTTAAGTAGCTTTTATAACCGTTCCTTTGACAAAACATTACTGGAGTGCATCTTGAGACAAAACAATGGCACTGATATTTTAAGATATGACAGTGCAAGTTGCTTTTAATTAAAAAAGCTCAAACATGCATTTTAGTCTGAGACTAGCTTAAGCCTCGTCTGTGAAACTGGGGGAAAGTCTCTATATTTAAACCTACGGAGAGTGGCACAATATGGTTAATCTAATCATGCTTTGTTGATTGATTTTGTTCCCATGCATTTCCTTGCAGAGACCTGAGGGGCAATGTTTTTGAGTGTGACTGCCGAGCGAAATGGTTGATGATGTGGCTAAAGAGCACGAATGCCACCGTATCAGACGTCCTCTGCGCCGGCCCTGAGGAGATGAAGGGCAAAAGGCTCAATGACATGGCGAGCTTACATAACGAGTGTATCTCTACAGGTATGTGAATGAGCGTGTATGTGTGTGCATGCTTGGTATTGCGTGTGACAAACTGAAACATGGACTCCTTTGACCACAGCACATATTTCCACTGTCAACAGAGTAGCATGATGGTTTCTCATGCAGTGCATCTGAGGGCTGAAAGGTCACGCACATACAATGGAGGTCTCCTCCTTAGACAGACAGATTTCTCTAGATTCCCTGAACGTTTTCACAATATTATATATGGTAGATGGTGAAAGACCTAAATTCTTTGCCATCTTTCATTGAGAAAAATGTTTTTTTTGACAATTCTCTCATGATATTTGGCACAAAATGGCTTTGCTTTATTCCCAATAATGATACCCTCATCAATTCACCTGCTAATTGTGGACTGTTTCAAAACACTTTAATTGGATATTCTTTCATTTTTTCACTTTTATTTAGCCTCTGTTTACAGAGCCAAAATTGGTTTACATTTACAAAATAAAATTAAAGGAGCTGTATGCAAGAAATTAATTTCAATTAATCATAAATTTTCCCTGATATGTCACTAGACATTAAGAAATCATGTTCATTTCAAATACTTATATCACTGATAACAGAAGTCCGGGCAGGATATTGTCAATTAAAAAGTGAAGTCGCAGCCCTCAACTGATGTTGATGTTGTCAAGTTGTGTTTTGTTCTGATGCTCCACCCTCCACCTACCTACCAATCACAAAGTCAGTAGTGTTGCGGCATTCGGGTTGCCAGCGCTTCTCTAGTTACCTCATGTAAAGACTCTGGGTCGGTTCTGATCAGGGGGGGATTTGCATATCATAATTAATAATTGATAATTAATAATTATTCATACAGATTTGGATCAGACCGGTCTTACATGTTAATTTATTAATTTTACCCATATGCATACATGTGCATCCCCGCAATCCACCACAAATTAATTGTTATTGACTGCAAGGACCACGTTTTACAAGACAGGTAAAATCAATTAGCTCAATTAAGTTATATAGCTTGTGAAAACAAATTCTGTGGCCACTAGAATCTGCCTTCCCTGCTATATAACCAAATACCCTCTTAGGTATTTATAGTTCTGTAAAGCGTGTAGCTTTAAATCGACATTTCATTGACCCGTATCATGAGCAAGACAATCAGTCAAGGTAAGCATATTTTGTATTTAATAAAGTTCCTACTTAAGCATTCACTACGTTACAATGATACATGTATTTACAAACATTAAAACACAAACTAAGACGACGCAGAGCGTTTAGACAATGGATACGCGCAAGTTAAGTGAGTTTGAGAGAGAGAGTGAGAGAGAGAGTGAGTTGTAAGAGAGAGAGAGAGTTACGTTCATCAAAACAGTCAGTTAACCTTTCTTGACACCCCAAAAACATCTTCTTAATGCTTCTTAGAAGCTCTAAAGGAAGGTATACTTGCAAGGCACATGTGGTCTGTGTGAGTCGTGGGCTCGTTGCTCGACCCGTTCGGGCCACGTGTCGGCTAGAGGTGCGCCGGTCCGGCGCGCGTGCGTCACGTGAAGCGCGGCCGCGGCATGTTTGCGCGGCCCGTCCCGGCTCGTTCATGGCTGCTTTGTTCCGTGGGGAGTCACGTGGCGTTCGTCGGCATTTAGCGCCAGTGTTTGAAAGGCTGAGAGTCTTTGAGGTGACGTTACCCGAGGAGATAGTTCGGCAAAGTCCACTTCCTTTCCTGGAAGACGAACTTGGTAGTCCACTTGAGGAAAAGATGAAACTTTTAGACGAACAAAAGGAAAGACCCATGGTTGGATCAGAGTCCCGTGAGGTTTACATGTTGAGCGCTGGAAAGTTCAGAAGAAGAGAGAGGGCGGACCTGCGTTCTCACATTTATCACCTTGGAGAAATCCATCCCCTTCCTGTTGGCTTGAGCCAATCGGAGAGTGGATGTTGCACGCGGGAAGCTTTCTTTTGTTCCTCAGCGCGCGCTTCTCGTGGAAGGGGGTGTGTTAAATGAGGGTTTTGCAATAGCAATTTGATCTTCATTGGCAGTACAACGAATTAAAAATACACTTTACTTTACATCTCTATGCATATTCGAGTGTTTCATTCAATAAGCATTCTAGAGATATCAAGGAACATTATGTTATATCAAAGGAATATACACTTATGTTTCAAATGCATGACGAAGGTATTTTTAATTCCTATTTAAACTGTGATCAAACAAAGTTATTTCACTGTGACATGGGGAAGACACATATACATAAAAACCATTGAAAACATTTTGTTGAATGTTTTTAAACACCAAAAGTCCTTCTCTTTGTTCAAAAACATTCCACACATTCCGATGTGTGGGGGAAGTGAAAGGTTTGTGTGTGTGTGTGTATGTGTTGATGTAACTCGCCTGGCCAAGATTCATTACATCTCCCCCTTTTCGTTAGGTGAAGTCCTTGTGTGACTTCATCGAACGACACCATCGCAATGGACGGATGGCAGGTGAATCATGAGGGTCAGGTGGCAGGCGGCGGCTAGGCTGAGGTAGGGGCTCAGCTTGCTGAGGTTTGACGCAGTCTCCAGCGTGGTACCCTCTTCCTGAGGGTCCCGTGGTGGCTGTGGAGGTTTGCATTTCCTTGCCTCTTGTGCAGCGTGGATGTCAAGTGTCAGGGTGTGGTTGATTACCGTAGAGGTACCCAGTGCAGAATCAGCTGCAGTCCAGGATTGGACTACCGGTGAGGCAGTTGTGCAGTGCAACAGGTGTGCAGTTGAGACACAGCGGTCACTGGGGACAAGTCCAGTTTGGCTGGACCCCTTCTATCATCGTTCATAATTCCAGTTCTGGAATCAGGGTGAAATCGTGGGTTTCGTCCTGGCTGGGACTTGACTCAGCTCGGTTGCAGCAGGGTAGCTCGGGTCTTGGAGCAAAGGCTGCTTGGTGAATTTTAGCAAAGTCATTCTGGCAGACAGTGAACAGTTGTCTCGCTGGAGCTCACTTGTCTGGTTCAGTAGAATGCTGTGTGCGTTGCGGATTTATCACAGTTCCTTTCAATTTCTTGATGGTCTGTGAGGAGGCACTCTGTGTTGTGAGTTACCTTTTGGCTGTGGGATTTCAGTTCGTTTGGTTGCTGGACAGGCCGGTGTTTGACTGCGTACTGACAGCAGCGGCGTGGGAGTCCATTTAGCTCTGCTTGCGTGGCAGTCGACCATATGCTGTCTGATGTCAGACCCGGCGGTGAGGCGGTCGACAGTAGCTGTCCTCTGGTTGGCTGGAGGCACAGGAAGACGACCACAGCAGCATCCTGTAACAGAGACAGGGGAGAGAGAGAGAAAGGGAGGAAAGAATTCAGCGGCTGTCGGCTGGGACAGTCTGATGCCTTTGAGGATGCCGAGATGTCCTGGTGCTGCGGTGTGCAGCCCACATGGTGCGTGACTGGGCATACACTGGCATATCCCCCTTTCTGCACCGTGGCAGCACAAGCCGTGGCGAAGTGATGTCACGAGGTGCATGAAACTGAGTTGTAGGGCCGTTGAGCAGCATGTTCTTGGTGTGCTGCCTGATGTGTCCGACGGCAGGCTTGGGAGGTTGGAGGGGTAAAGAGGTGGTAGTTTCAGAGTTCATTTGGTTAGTCAAAGTCTTTAGTGAGCTGAAAGGTGCAGAGTAGCAAGTTCACCTCTCCATTTGGTGCTGAGGCTGTGCCTTCATGGCTGGCTGCGGGAGTTCTTGTGACCTCTGTGACCTGCCAGTTAGGTTCTCTTGACCTGTATGACTGGAGGGGGAGGGGTTCTTGAACTTGAGCTCAGGCATTCAGTTGTTTAAAGTCTATTAAAGGCTCAAAGCGATCTAACAGATCTTGGGCAATCAGAAGTGGGTACGTGATCGTTCGTGATCGGTACCCTGGGTGAATCAGGCTCATAGGACCAAATGGATGAATGGGAGCAACCTGTTTTGAGCCAGAAGTTGTTTTGGCTGTAGGGTTTTCATTCAGCTCACATGTTTGGGCTTTGAGAGTGCGTTCTTGACTCTTAGCTTTAGCGGTGAGTCTTTCGAAGAGTTGGGCTGACATTAGCGTGATGTTTGAGCTAGTGTCTGAGAGGCCTTCGAGGCTCAAATGATTGTCTCTCGTGGTGGCTATGTAGAGTCTTTTGTGCCACCCCCTTTTGTTTAGGGTTCCCAGAAGTTTAGGCATCTGGGCTGGTGTTGTGATCGATGAGCGGTTAGGACCGGTCTTGTGTGGGACACCGGACTGTCATGCTCAGGTTGTGCAGCTGTCAGTTGTGGTGGCTGCTTGGTGTTGTCGCTTTGTGATGCGACCGTGAGCTCTGTGGTCTGATGCTGACGAGCAGTGTTCTGGGTGTCTGGCTTGGGTCTTGCGCTGAGACATAGGATGTCTGACTTGTCTCCTTGTGATGTCTCGTGCAGAAACGCTTTCAGCACCTTCAGGATTTCTGCCGTCTGTGACGTGGCTGCACTGTTGTTATCTGATGTGTGCTCAGACTTGTGCTTACCAGTGGCGTGTTGAGAGGGTACCGCTCTGGGCTGGTTGGGCTTGAGTCTCTTGGTGCTGGGCGGTCCATTCTGGGTCGCCGGCTGGCTTCCAGAAATGTTTCAGAGCTCTTGCTCTGGGGCGTTAGATGAGCACCATGACTGTTGTGTTGCCCTCTGCTGGCCTGGAACGGTTTAACTCTCAGTGAAGGTGTTTGTGATGTATGGGGTGCCTTCTAGGGGCAGCTCTGAGTCGTGCTCAGAGACAGGTTAGTCTGAGGGTTTTTACACAGTCTTTTCGGACAAAGCCTTTGCTTAATGTGAGCTTTGCGGGCCCAGTCTCGTAGCTGAGGTAGACAGGCTACAAGCACAGGCCAGGGTGCTTATCGACTAACTCACTGTGGGATGCAGGTTTTAAGGGAACAAAGTTCTGAAACTGGTATCCTTTTCATACCTGATGGTTTGCTTCTCGAAGTAGGCTTGCCGAAGTCGGTGGAGTTTCAAGTCGGTCTTACTTGATGTCCACGGTGGTGATAACCCTTGGTCTGATTCTGGATCAGGGAGTTAAGCGATCAAAGCTTATTGCAACAGCTGGTAGTCCATTTTGACAGTCTCTGTTTGACGATCTAGGAAGCTGTGCACCTCGCGACTGGACGTAATCCATATCAAGCAGAATCTGTTTCATGCAGTCATGTTGGTTAGACAGTTTGCAAGTGAAAGTCTTGTCTGCATGTCGTGGGTAGATGCAGGGTCCTGAGTGAATCTTGGGACCTTTCTGGTTAGCTTTGTTGCATCCTTTTTGGAGCCATGCCGTGGTTTGGGGCAGTGGTTCCTTGGCAGGTTGAGGTCGGTTTAAGCAGGGGCTCTGTGGCATTCTGGCACACTTGTTGTGAGTGACTAATGCATGGCCCTAAAAGTTCAGAACTACTGCTTAATAAGTTAGTTAAGTGTTTAGCATAAAGCTAAGTGTCTCTTGTGTCCTTATCTTAGCTGTGCATGTTAGGGCTAAGTCTTGTGTGGTTCCGAGCGTATTTCCTGGAAAGGACATATCCGAGATGAAATAAATAACATAAGGTGGTCCTTATGACTAAATTATTTCTCTGGACTTAGCTGGTGGTCCACTATGGCTCGACGAAGTGAACAATAATAGGAAAAGGACCGCTTTCTTATTTAAATCCTGCTTATTATCGACCCTCAGGACTCTAGTAGTGCCCTAGTAAATTGTTTAAATTACTTGCGTTGCAGGGTCACAAACGAGTGCATTGGTTGAAACTAAGCCAAAATAACAAATAAGGGGGTCTCCGTTTCCTTTCTGGGCCCTATGGGAATAGAACCACACTTGGACAAGAGAGGAAATGAAATTAAATCATATAGATGACCTAAGGGAATAGCTGCTTGCTATTATCATCAAGGTCGAAGGAATGAAATAATCAATGAGGCAAAATAAAATTAAAATTAAAGCAAAAGGAAATAAAGTGATCAAAACACGGGAATGATCTGAGGTCAAGAGTGTTCAGTGGCATTAGTGACTAAACTTTGGATTTGCTTTGATCAACACTATAGTGGGTTGTAGCGGTTGGGTGTTCAAAACCACATTGTGTGTCCCTCCAAAGCTTTAGTCAACATGCCGATGAAAATTCCTACGGTTACACGCGTTATTCTGTAGTTAGTCACGCAGTTTTCATGTAGTTAAACTTAAGTTTAATTAACAAGGCATCTGCGAAGTTCGCCCTTAACGGTTAGCAAGGAGTATTCCTAACCCTGTGAAGGTAAACTTTAGCTAATAAGAATGGTAAACATGGAAAGTGAGTAATTTAAAACCCTAACTGGTGTTGAGAAAGTATTCTAGAATACTTTGCACTGTGGAACACGAGCGGTGAGTAAGGGTTCACGTAAATGATGCTAACTCTTAACTGTGGAGGTTATTCAGCTTAGCCTAAGTTAGCTTGATGCTAAGCTAGGTTAGCTTAGCCGGAGTTAGCTTAGTGCTGGGTTAGTTTAGCTTAGCCTAAGTTAGCTTGATGCTAGGCTAGCCACCCAGGCTGGTTTGCTTACAAAAGTGACATTACAAGGTAACACTTCCTGTGACAAGTTGTTGTCATGGGAACCAGAGCGTGTCAGAGCAATTCAACAGTATCTGAAGAATGTCTGTATATTTTACATGAATCATGCACGTTTTAATGGGTTAAAAGGAGGCGCCTATACTTTATGATTTTCAAGAACTTTGGTTGCATTCAGTAAAACGCAAATGTGTTTTGGCATTTGCTGATTTTCTCATGGAACTCTGTTCTTTACTTTACACGTCTTCTATTTGTTTACAAAGTAAGGAAATAGATTTGCTGCAAGTCAAAGCTTGTCTTGTTCTATTTGTTTACAGAGTAAGGAAATAGGTTTGCTGCTGAGTCAAAGCTCGTCTAAGCATATATAGGTACGTCTCTCTCATGCATGAGTGTTAGCTCTTCCGCGAGTAACTTGTTTTGATCGTTTAGTGGCTTTCTGCTTGTCGATGCAGCTAAAATTTAGGTGAATTACATCAATCTAACAATAACATTAAGGCCTTTACTTTGTAGAAAGGGGGAGCGTCTCCCAGGTCTACCTACATATAACTCTGTCCTGGGCTTCCTTCGTCAGGAACAGGTTTAGTCATACCGCGATTTGGATTTCTTTTTAACCAAAGCAGAATAGATATCGGTACAGATTACAAGCTGCTGAGGTGATACCTTTGTTACACAGACTTACGCTTTAATGCTGAAGTTCTTGATATCAGTTGGGACTCTAAGGCTGTTTTTTTTTTTAAAGTAGAGATGTCAATTCCAGCTATTTGTTTTATCTGCATTTAGATAAGCCAGCGATCAAGATGCGTGTTGCACGTTGCGTTTTAGTTGGGTCGCGATGATCGAGTGCACGCCTGTAGGTTAACAATAGTTTAAAACTCGGGTGGTTTTACTACACTCTGTCGTCAGGGTAACGTACTGTAGGCCCTGTTTGGAGATGGTGTTTTCTGTAACTCTTCACTGTCACAAAACCTAATGTTTAACGGTGGTGATTTAAACAACATCTAGAAACTGTCTGTTTCAAAAGAGTCGTGCATAGTCCGTCGGCCGTTGAGGCTTACATGCCTATCTCAGATTCCTTTAACTTAGTAAAATTCTAATTCTACAAACGCAGAGTCTTGCACGGTGTTCGTGTTGTGTGTCTTCTGGTTCTGCAGTTCAGAATAATTTGGGTTTTGAGGAATTTTTACTGGGGCTTTCACGCCTCGTTGAGTGGGCATGGTGTGGGGCCGAGAGAACTATGGTGACTGACGGGTTTTGGAGGGAAAGTTTCTTGAAACTGGCGTCCTCCTCAGTTACAGGTTCGTTGTAAGTTCCACAGAAAACTCGTTCGGAGCCGGTGGTGATGGTACAGGCCCTCCGGGGTCTGTCTTGCTGGGTGTCGGTGTCGTGTTCACCGGTTGGAGACAGCAGGTGAAAGGTCACTGTCTTGTAGATTGTCAGAGATGTTGTGGAAGGCGGGCTTTTCCACCCCCCTTTTTCAGCTCTTGTGCATTGGCTGAAATGTGCAGACTGGTCAGGGGAAGCTTGTGGTGTGTGTCCTCCCCTTTCCAGTCATGCTGCAGTCTATCAGAGTGTTGCAACTCTGTGGGTCAAGTTCGTGTTCGAGATCTTGTCTCTGCTGAACGAGCTTGTGGGTGGTCGCACGGGCCTCTTGCGCAGGCCGTGGCTTTTGAGTCTCTTTCAGTTCAGTCTCTGCTCTTTGCAAGAGACTTCACTTTGTCGGAGTTTCTCGTTGAATTCTTTTTAGTTCTTTTCTCTGACTATTCTTCTTCAGTCTATGTAGAAAATTAGACAGGGCAGTTTGAAGTCTTTCCACTTCCTTCGGTAGCTCGGGGTAGTTGTCATCCTCGGCGTTACAACCTTGTGCTCCAGGGCGATGCGGCTCCTTTCGCGGAGGCGTGCGTGTGCGTTGAGCTGGTGAGCGAGGTTGTGACGTGTCTGGCCCAGTCTTTGTCAGCTGCTCTTGGCTCGGGGCTCTGAGTCGCTGGTGGCTTTGGGCAGGGATGGAGATGTCATGAATCTCAGCCATGTCTCCAGGTTGTCCCAGGTCGTCCCAGCGGGTTGTGGGACTGTAGGACTGGAACATACTGGCTTCACTGTGGACGAGAGGAACACAACACACACAGACAGACCAATGCCAGTTCGACTACTTTTAACGAGCTATAATACAGGCTAAGCCGTGTATGAGAATTTTGGTTAACTGATGCAGACAGTTAAACCGTTTGGTGGGACAATTTGGGTAGGTCATCATGGGTCTGAATGAAGGTTTTTGACAGGGCGCTAGCTTAGGGGTCACCTGTTGGTGCTAACGACTTGGTTGTCAAACTATTCTTCAGCTTTCCTTGGTGTGTCAGAGAGGTTCTGTCTCTAGGTGAACTGAAAGGAACAGAGCACAACAGAACAGAGCAATGGCAATCTAGCAAAGTTTGAAGTAACATGCAACCATCAGAGATGGGGAGGTCTGTACTGAAATGGCAGTAGTACACCAGCAGTGTTAGAAAGGGGAAGAAGAGAAGGCCTAAGCCTGTTTGGAGCCGGTTTGTGGCTCGGAGAGGAGGAAGCCAACCACTTCAAATTACCAGGGGAATCTCTAGGTTCTGTGGCAAATAGTAAGTGGATGGGTTTTAATACCTTTTCTAGTTTGCCTGGGGTGAAATGAGGTCATTCTGGCCGGAGTCAGCATCGTGGTTGGTCCTTCTGTCGCCCCACACATGACAGCAGTGTCCCGGGCCTTTCGGTGCATCTGTACCGAGGTGCGCCCTCTCAAGCAACTTGACCTTGAACACAACCGGCGGTGCCAGATTGGTGATATCGTGTTGCGGGCCGCACCAACAGAAGATACAGAAAAGTCCGAGACTCGCGCTCAGTCAGTGATGGTGACGCAGATCAGACGAACCAGCTCGCTGGACCCCAGGCAGAGATGACTGTCAAATCATCACAGCACGAGAGAGATTTCTACTTGCAAACACAAAACAGAATGAAGAACAAGTGTACTTCAATGTGAATTAAAGCTCCTTTATCTAAATCAAATTGAGTGTTTTTTGTAGAAAAATCAAAGGCAACAGCTTTACTAAAATTATGGTATAAACAAAAAGGAAATTATGACAATGTTACTTATCAGAATAACCTAGCCTCCATTCAGGAAAGGGATAGAGTGCCGCAATGAAGAACACAGGAGGAAGCGAGCTGTAGTGGCGGGTTTTGGCCACTAAGGGTTTTGGGCCACTTCCTGCTAGTGTTTCACCGGGCTGACAGAGAGCTTGATTTAAATTGCATTCAAACTGATTTAAACACAATTCAAATTGAGCAAATGCATAGGGGTTAAGTAACCATTAGATTAGTAAGGATACAGTTGTACCGAGACCAGATCAAAATTATTAAAAATAATTTGAGGAGGAAATATAGAAATAAAGCCATAAACAATTCCCAATGGGAAATGAGAGAATTAATTCAAATTAACTTCGAAATTTGTCTGTTTCAAACCAAATTTGAATAAGTGTAGGAAATTAAAGGTTGGTGTCATATTTGATGATAATCACGATTACGGTGAGGGATCAGTGATAACCAGAATACAACCAACAGAGAGAGCCATGCAAAAACAGAGTGATGTTAGCTGATGACTTAGCAAAAGGGCTGCCACAAGGGGGCGCTTTCCTCTAAGTGGTCATCAGAAGCTGCTAAGACTTAATTCTGAATTTTAAATTCAAACGTGGTTTGAACCAAATTCAAAACAAATGCACACAGTCAAGGTAAAGAAAATCATGTTATTACAACGAGGCTGTAAATTGCACATGCATTGAAAGTTAGAGAAACTAGTTCAAAATTTCAGTAAGAAAATAGGAATTTTCTAACAGAGAATTTTGAGGAAAAGATGACCTAGCTGTTAGTGTCCACACGATGGCGCCACTGCGCTCACACGGGGTAAAGTCAGGACACCGGTGGAAATTTGATACTGCAAAGCACTCAAGGGCGCACCCTAGTGTCCGGCAGTAGTATTACAACCAGCCCCCTGACCCGGTGATTTATTCAGAGGGAGTGGAGCGTTACCACCCTCCCTGCTGTATAATCACAAATATTACGGAATTTTAAATCTCGACGGATTTCTTTCCGGTACTATATTTTACAAGCACGTTTGGCAGGATTTTTTTTTTTCACTGCGTTGTGCAAAAGAAAACAGGAATTACTCGTCTGTTTCAAAACTCCAAATAACATTTATCACAACTAGTATTAATGATTGGAATGTTTTCAGTTTTGGATTTTTGGTGCTATATTTGTTTAAAACACGTTCGCAGGTTTTCTTCGCTGCATTGTGCAAAGGAAAACAGGAATTACTCGTCTGTTTCCTGCTCCAACAGGCATACATCAAATAGCACTTATGATAATATGCTTGGCGGTTTTATACATTGAGTAGCTAAGTCAATGTTTTTTCAACCAGGAGCTTATCGTTACTCTAACGATTATAATATAAGGCCTTTTAAGAACAGTAAAAGAGCATCGTTTTACCGATCTTGTCTTCGACTCTTTCAGAAGATTATCGTTCATTCAGAGGAGTTATAATTATTAAAAATGTTGTTTATGCGCAGAGGTTTCTCTTCCATCTGTGCCAGAACAAGTTTAATACTATGGAAACTGCAGTTTATTTTTAACAATTAACAGTGACTAAAATGTTTGAACATTTAGCAGCTTGTTAAATGTGCTTGACTGAGGCGGCTTTCGTGCCCAGCTCAATCATATCGTGAGTTCGCAAAGCGTTCACTCCGATGCGCGCGTGTAATATTAAATATTACATAAACAATATTAAATAACAATATACACATTAGCTTGAAATTGATTGCTCATAAACAAGTTTGAAATGCCCGCATTCTCCACCATATTATGTAAAGACTCTGGGTCGGTTCTGATCAGGGGGGGATTTGCATATCATAATTAATAATTGATAATTAATAATTATTCATACAGATTTGGATCAGACCGGTCTTACATGTTAATTTATTAATTTTACCCATATGCATACATGTGCATCCCCGCAATCCACCACAAATTAATTGTTATTGACTGCAAGGACCACGTTTTACAAGACAGGTAAAATCAATTAGCTCAATTAAGTTATATAGCTTGTGAAAACAAATTCTGTGGCCACTAGAATCTGCCTTCCCTGCTATATAACCAAATACCCTCTTAGGTATTTATAGTTCTGTAAAGCGTGTAGCTTTAAATCGACATTTCATTGACCCGTATCATGAGCAAGACAATCAGTCAAGGTAAGCATATTTTGTATTTAATAAAGTTCCTACTTAAGCATTCACTACGTTACAATGATACATGTATTTACAAACATTAAAACACAAACTAAGACGACGCAGAGCGTTTAGACAATGGATACGCGCAAGTTAAGTGAGTTTGAGAGAGAGAGTGAGAGAGAGAGTGAGTTGTAAGAGAGAGAGAGAGTTACGTTCATCAAAACAGTCAGTTAACCTTTCTTGACACCCCAAAAACATCTTCTTAATGCTTCTTAGAAGCTCTAAAAGAAGGTATACTTGCAAGGCACATGTGGTCTGTGTGAGTCGTGGGCTCGTTGCTCGACCCGTTCGGGCCACGTGTCGGCTAGAGGTGCGCCGGTCCGGCGCGCGTGCGTCACGTGAAGCGCGGCCGCGGCATGTTTGCGCGGCCCGTCCCGGCTCGTTCATGGCTGCTTTGTTCCGTGGGGAGTCACGTGGCGTTCGTCGGCATTTAGCGCCAGTGTTTGAAAGGCTGAGAGTCTTTGAGGTGACGTTACCCGAGGAGATAGTTCGGCAAAGTCCACTTCCTTTCCTGGAAGACGAACTTGGTAGTCCACTTGAGGAAAAGATGAAACTTTTAGACGAACAAAAGGAAAGACCCATGGTTGGATCAGAGTCCCGTGAGGTTTACATGTTGAGCGCTGGAAAGTTCAGAAGAAGAGAGAGGGCGGACCTGCGTTCTCACATTTATCACCTTGGAGAAATCCATCCCCTTCCTGTTGGCTTGAGCCAATCGGAGAGTGGATGTTGCACGCGGGAAGCTTTCTTTTGTTCCTCAGCGCGCGCTTCTCGTGGAAGGGGGTGTGTTAAATGAGGGTTTTGCAATAGCAATTTGATCTTCATTGGCAGTACAACGAATTAAAAATACACTTTACTTTACATCTCTATGCATATTCGAGTGTTTCATTCAATAAGCATTCTAGAGATATCAAGGAACATTATGTTATATCAAAGGAATATACACTTATGTTTCAAATGCATGACGAAGGTATTTTTAATTCCTATTTAAACTGTGATCAAACAAAGTTATTTCACTGTGACATGGGGAAGACACATATACATAAAAACCATTGAAAACATTTTGTTGAATGTTTTTAAACACCAAAAGTCCTTCTCTTTGTTCAAAAACATTCCACACATTCCGATGTGTGGGGGAAGTGAAAGGTTTGTGTGTGTGTGTGTATGTGTTGATGTAACTCGCCTGGCCAAGATTCATTACACTCAGCTGCAGATACAAACATGTCGGAAACGGGTAAAAAAATTATAACGTTGCGAAACCCCAAAAAACTCGATATGAATCCGAAATACTTTGTTACAAAGTCCGAAATAAATAATTAACAGAAAAAACTCACTGTGTAGGACTTGTCACTTGCAATTGGAAGCTTCTTTTAGCAGCTTTCATTCCTGCTGGAACCTGCAGCATATCTGGCAACCTTGAGTCATGGGGGAAGGTGGGGATACACCCTAATATGAAAGTGATTGCAGTACCAGTTTTGGCCATTATCTTGCATACAGCTCCTTTAAGTTGATCTGTGAAAACATTGTACATCTTGCCTTTATACTTTTGTCAAAATTAACAAATGATAGATTCTGGATTTTATTGCATTTTACAAAATGTCCCAACATTCAGAAAATGGGGTTGTACTTCATTGACAGGTTTCATTTCTTACAACGAATATTTTCCTTGGGTATGTTTTCAGGGGTTTCGTGCAGCTAATCATGAGATACAAAACCTAGTAATTAAGCTACTAAGTAGTAAAGTTACTAAGGCTACGTCCAGACTAATCCGGATAAAATATTTTTTCCTCCATTTGGCCTTTCATCCACACTGAGATGTTTTTTCCAATGAAAACTGAGCTTTTTGAAGATGCTCTCCCAAGTGGATACGTTTGAAAATGCCATTTTTGCATTGTAGTGTAAACTAAAACGATGATGCATGTTTAGTCATGTGACGCATATTGCACCATATTCTGTATTTATATATCATGGTTATAACTAGGGATGCACGATATATCGGCCAGCATATCGGCATCGGCCGATATATGTTCATTTTTAATGTTATCGTTGTCGGCCTGGTAAGAAAATGTGGCCAAAATATTAAAGCCGATAAATAATCTATTATTCCCTTCAGCTGAGACACTTGTTTAGCAATGTTTATGTTTTTGAAATTCTTGAAATATGATTGAAATCTCTTCAAAAAATGAAAATACGGTTCGGTACAACATGTGCACCGCAAATCTGTCATATCGGCTATACAACACTATAATGAGAACATCAGTATAATTGTGTGCTTGGGACATGGATTTAATTGGGAGACTTTTGTTTTTGTAATCAGGCTCTCAAAATTAGATAAAAATTTGGATTTAAGTTTATCGGCAGATATATCGGTTATCGGCTTCAAATATAAAGAATTATCGGTTATCAGTATCGGCCAAAATATTCATTATCGGTGCATCCCTAGTTATAACTGCATTGTTCTGCCTGCTATTCACTTTCATAGTGTTGCTAACAATAAATGTTACTTCAAATTACTGCAAAGACTCATAAAATGTACTCACAATTGCTCTCCAGCTGCAAAACACAAGGGCAATTGCCCTTTTATAGCATACATGAAATGGCGATCCAGTGGGACTGGTAAGCACCAGTGAGTAGTTGGATATTTTAGAAGAATAGCATGAGAACTGTATTATGTCTGGTCTCTTGGTATCACCTCAGGGAGCTTTATTATTTAACACATGCTCAGCATGGTGATTTAATCCACTTTTGGAAAACTCTTAAAAGCGCAAGTGTGGACGCAGAATGTTTTGAAATGAAAATGGCATTTTCAAATATATGTGAACATAGCCTGAGATGTCATTTTACCATATGTTGGACAGATTTCATCCCTCTCCACTCTGTGCCTACGGAGTCTCTGTCTGTGGACACCTTCTCCCACAAGAACGACGTGTACGTGGCCATCGCTGCTCCTAACGCGGAGAGCTGCATGGTGCTCCAATGGGACCACATCGAGATGAACTTCAGGAGTTATGACAACATCACAGGTGCATTCATGGTAAACCCATGATATGAAGGCTTGTTACTGATGCAACAAAACTCATGCAGTGTGTTTTCTTTCATCTCAGGTCAGTCCATTGTTGGCTGCAAGTCTGTGATTATCCAGAACCAGGTCTTTGTCATTGTCGCTCAACTCTTTGGTGGCTCCCACATCTATAAGTTCGATGAAGACCAAAGCAAGTTCACAAAGTTTCAGGACATTGAGGTATCTAAGATTTCCAAACCGAATGACATTGAGGCCTTTCAGATTGGTAACGACTGGTTCTTCATCATCGCTGACAGCTCTAAGGCTGGTCTGTCCACTCTCTACAAATGGAACGACAAGGGCTTCTACTCCTACCAGTCCCTTCATGAGTGGTTTCGTGATACAGATGCAGAGTTTGTCAATTTAGATGGTAAGGCCCATCTTATCCTTGCGAGTCGTTCCCAAGTTCCGGTCATCTATCAGTGGAGCAGGAGCACTCAGAAATTTGCTTTGCAGGGTGAGATCCCTAACATGGAAGATGTAGTTGCTGTCAAGGCCTTTTGGATCAAGGAGGAGCTTTATCTAGCCATGACCCGGTACATCGGGGACTCCAAAGTCTTGCGTTGGACTGCTAAAGAGTTTTCTGAGGTTCAGGCCCTTCCTTCAAGAGGCTCCATGATCCTGCAGCCTTTCTCCTTCAAAGAGAGGAACTACCTGGCTCTGGGAAGCGACTACACCTTCTCGCAGATCTACCTGTGGGATGCTGAGAAGAAGGTTTTTGAGCGCTTCAAGGAAGTCTACATCCAGGCTCCACGTTCCTTCACCGTGGTCTCCACCGACCGGAGGGACTTCGTATTTGCCTCCAGTTTTAAGGGCAACACACAGATCTATGAGCATATCATCATTGATCTGAGCCTTTGAGTGCTATTGGACACAGTTATTGAGGCACGTCTGCTCAGCAGCAACCCCTCCTTTGACAGTTGGACATTTTTCTGGGCAATACAGTTAATGGGTTTTGTAACAAGAGAGGTCTGGAAAGCAAACGTAATATGGAATTATCAGGTTCATAGTTGTTTTACATAGATTCCAGGAAGGCCCTGACGTTTTTCTGTTGTACTATATTATAATTGTTATATATGATGTATAACAAATCTTCAGCATTGCTGAATCAGAGCATTTGTTCCGAAAGTATGGTGCAAGGACTGCCTAAAAGAGTTGCACTTGTCACCTAACAACCTAAATCACTCTACATAACGATATACACTGTACCTTTGAGAGCCTTTCATATCTCTGTATGCAACAGCTGATAGCATGCATGATGTGGCTGCAACGACATTCAAAAAATACAATCTTCAGAGCTGGCATGCAGATCGACTAGTGATACAGGTGACAAATGCAGTCCTATTATCTTTAGAAATATTAAGTCATATTTTACCTCATCGTTCACCATTTATTGAAATCATCTCTTGTGATGATCTAAGTTGTAATGTCAAGTAATTAGTCTGTTAAAAAGATTTGCCTTTATCACATTTAGCCTATTAGGATCTGTTCAGAGTGAAGCAAATCGAAACTTGCAGAAATGTTGGTTTATGTGGTTGGGTGTATTGAATTCAAAAATAAAGCCTTTTGTCAATGGAAAAAAAAATATGATCTATGCTTAAATACAGCAAAATTGTCAAAAGAACAAACCTTTAAAACCATCATAAATCTAATTAATATAGAAAATGACTTAATCTTACTCATTAACTTCAACAACTGACTTTTGGAGTCAACGATTTTATTTCTCTGTGCAATGAATGTAAATTTTTATTTGAAAGGTGCAGTAAGCAATTTCTGAGAAACGCTGTTGAATCCATGTGTGTCCACTCATGAGAGCGAGCAAGAGGGAGATTTAAATTAGACTTATTTTATCTTATCTCTGATCTTTTAATCTCGTTCTAATCTTTTTTCAAGTTATTTCTTTAGTTTCAGCAGAGAATAATTAAAATGTTACATAATAGCCAAATTCCCCAACACATCTACTCAACGTTAATCACATTTCGAATAAGAAAAAAAACAGCCAGGGCCAATTGTGACAAACAGAAATTATGAATAAATTGCTTAGCTGTGTCTTGAGGCTATGCAGTCTGTTGATTCACCTCATGTTTTTGGAATTGTTGTTGTGTTTTTTAACTTGTTAATTTGTTTTTAGTGTTCTGGTGTCGTGTCACCGCTTCCCGGCTCAGTATCTTACAACAAATATAACATTACATTAGTATTATAGACTATATGTTGTATTTTATTATCTTTGGTTTATCAAAAGGATTTTCCCCATCATACGGATACATTTTAAAGCATTAACCATCTATATTACCACATTCAATGTTATGGAAAAGAACCACCAGGACAGAAATTCACGAATTTATAAATGGTTATAAATTAAAAAGCTACAATTTGGGATCAGAAATGCATCACATAACTGTAAAAATTTATATTTTTAGAAAGCGCTTGTTTGTGAGGAAGGTTGGGAATTATTGTATCCAATATAGCTGTCACTTAACAGTGAGCAGACCCAAAGACTTGGGAGGTGAACTGATTATTTCTGTTTCCATGCGCGGTCAACACAAAATGAACGATTTACTCTGTCTTTTTATGGATTTGTTCAAAATAAACAAATTGTTCATGATCTACCCATCACTAATTTGAAGAGAGACTGTAGAGAGAGATGAAGGCCTGAATACGGATGCAGAGATTGTGTTGTTTCTGCTCCATCTGAGTTAAATTGGTTTTGATTTCACAGAACCAAGATATGCTGGTGTTGTATTATTATTGGTATGTTTGGTTCTACTGCCATCTAGAGGACAGACATAGGAAACACACCTAATCACCACAGGAAAGACATGAGGGTGGGTCATTAAAGACATCATTTTCATTTTTTGGGGAACTAACGTTAACACTGGGAAGTGGCGTAGATGACGGAGGAAAGACATGAACTTGCATCAGCCAATGTCTATGGCCAAGGTCAGTTTTGACATGCCAATACCGGCGATAGTCCTATCTCTTCGGAATAGAAAGTTTGTTCGATTTCTGGGAATGGCACAGGTAATTAAAACCACTTAACATTATAGACTATTTGAAAGCCGTAATTCTAACATAGTTATTATCACTTCTTTTTTTGCATTTATCAATAGCAACCGCACCAGTCTTTTAGCAACTTTTAATTTAAACTTATAACAAACATCACGCAAACAAATTATATTAGGCTAAATGTCACATGCATTCGGTGGCTATTTTAAAACAAATCCAGCTAGCCTACTCTAAATGAGCGTGCTGTTATCGACGTCATAATGTGCTTTAGCTACTCGTTTAGACTGTGCAGATTTTCTCTTTCTCTTGTAACACTGCAGTGATGGGCCTATGTATTATCTTAAAATTAATTATTTTAAGAATTTATTTATTAAGTGAAGTGAGGATCTCACATCACAGCCTATATATATATATATATATATAATATATATATATAATAATATATATATATATATATATATATATATATATATATATATATATATATATATATATATATATATATATATATAATATATACATACAGATGTAACTAAACTTTGAATGTGCAGACCTATGTAAAAGTTTTAAAAAACTGCATTGAAAATCCCTTTGTAGTGTGCCTACTGTACATTTGTGAAACAAACTATTGCAAAATTGTGAAAATAGCTAAAGTTGTTCTGTTGTATAAAACTGGGGATAGACACATCTTTACAAATTATAGGCTTATTTCTTTACTTTACAAAATTCTAGAAAAGCAGTCTCAGTGAACACTGAACAGTCTCTCGCTGGGCAGACGGGACGTGAACAATCTCTTTGGGCAGACGGGCATTTCCTCCTCCTTCTCCGTCCGTGACAGCGAGAAGTAGGTCCTGAGCTGTCCCTCAACGGCCCATGATCAAAGGGGGGCCAGGATGGAGCGTGGTGTTGAACCACTTCTCGACCCTCTCGTCCTCCCTTACAACCTCCACGGGTCCCACGAAAAATGACCAGGCGAGTCCCCCGAAAATCTCTCCTCTCCTCCTCTCTCCTCTCCTCTCTACAAAGGCAATAGCTCTATCAGACTAAAAAATGGGACATCGGCAAGATTTGAGCTGCAAATAGGCATTCGACAGGGCTGCAGAAGGATTTATCCTTGAAAGGACGAGTTTTGATGACAAAGGCAAAAGGTTTATCCCATCTCTTTCAAAATTATCCAGCTAAGCAATATCAATATATAAAGCTGTTGACACAATCGAACACAATTTTATGTTACGCACTCTATAATTATTTGGATTTGGAGAAAATTTTATTAATTTTGTAAAATGAATTTATAAGGACAGCTCAGTTATATTACCTCAGGGTACATCTTCAAGAGTTTCAATTGACAAAGGAATCAAACAAGGTGGTCCGACCCATTTCTCCCCGGCTCTTTATTGCTCCAGTGGAAATGCTTTCTATTCTCATAAGAAATTCTGATTTAGAAAGATTGCTTTTGTAAAAATATTGAAAGATTGAATTTTTATTTGAAGAATAAGGATATAATTCCTTCACAAAGGCTTTGTGAATTGTAATATTGGGTAAATGCATGCGAGTTAGAAACTCCATACACCAAAAGACAAGGGGTTACATTACTATGAAATACATTGAAAGACATCTGAGTTATAGTGGGAGAAAGGAATATGGTCTGCAATGCATATTTTAGATAATACGGTCATGTCTTTTGAGACTTTCTGTTTAAAATTTCATTTATTTGACAGAAAACATTAAAGCAATCCCACAATCTATAACTCAGATGTCTTTCAATGTATTTCATAGTAATGTAACCCCTTGTCTTCCTAAACTTTTGGTGTATGGAGTTTCTAAGTCGCATGCATTTACCAAATATTAGAATTCGCAAAGCCTTTGTGAAGGAATTATATCCTTATTCTTCAAATAAAAATTCAATCTTTCAATATTTTTCCAGTGCTGAAGTTAAGATCTTAAAAACAAAATATCTTTTTAAATTTCCAGTTGCACCAAAAGCAAAGGAAATGCACTTTAAAATTCTGAAAAAATAGGGGGAAAATAATTGCAAAGTAGGCTACATATAATTCAGTGCAGTGCAGAGTGTTCTTATTTATATTATCAATTCATTTTAGTTTTTTTTTTTTTTTAAATTCATATTATAGGCTATTGCATAGGATACTGTTGCATGGTCGACAGTATTAATATACAGGAAGCTGCCAAACATTTCAGTGTACACCTTTCGTGCGGTAGATGACGTACAGCATAGGCTACAGTGTGTAAAACCAGGAACATCTTACCTCTTCTTTTTTTTTTTTTTTTTAAATCGGATACCAAGTAGCCTATTATCCAGGTATCAATGATAGATAGCCTATAGCTACCAATAATACCGATCTCTTTTGATTTGATTTTTGATATAAGGTTTTGCGCTTTCTGGGAATAAAACAGGTAGGCTATTATAACCATTTAAGTAAGATTATATTTGAAACCTGGCTAATTTTAACATTTAATGATCAAACTATGTTTTTAAGCATTTATCAGCAATCACAGATCATTGCCTATCCTTTTGCAACTTTTAATTTGAACTTATAACAAACATCCCATAAACCAGTTATATATATTAATGTCACATTTCCATTCGTGGCTCGTGGCTATTTAAAACAATTTCAGATTTCTCAGGCTATGAATGAGCGCACTGTTATCGACTGCATGTGCAGCAGGTGTTCAGAAGTGCAGGAGGCATTGTACAAACTATATTATTGTAACAAATGAATTCATAATTTAAGTGAGGATCTTTCGTTAAGTGAGGACCCATCACCGAAAGTATCGATTCTTCGAGATCGGCCCGCCCATTCCGACTGAGTTTCATTTTCATGAAAACATGCAAATGTAGGCCTATTTTAAAGTCTATATTATTAGAGACATAGTTGTAACTAAACATTGAAGAGGGGGAATGACAGGAAAAGTAGCGCGTGTAAATACGTTTTATATGGAGGCTAGCATTTCTGTAACAAACGGTTACACAAATAGGCTATGCAGACTGTAAAACATGAAACATTGATACTGTTCCTAAAGCCAGAACATTTTTCACACTAGTTAAAAAATGAATAAATATAAAAGTAAGCGGAGTGTATATTTACACAGTGCTGCAGTGCAAATAGTCTGCATTGTTAGTAGAAACTATTTACACTAACTGTGCCCACGTAGGGAGTGAGCTCGGAGCATATCAAATTAATTAGTATGTTTATACATTTTTTTAAAAATTGTATACATATTTCATTGACAAGATTTATGTATTTATTATTCATTGACAAATATTTATTTCCTTTTTTTTTCATTGACAATCAGAGTGAAATACTGAGATTAATGCATAGGCTATGGTATGACAACATATTGACAGAATTTAAAGATTTCCATCTAAACAAAAACTTACTAAAAACAAAGTAAAGATTAACACTGTGTCTATTATCAATGTAAAGAAATAATAAAAGAAGTAATAATGCTACTCAGTGCCTGAATTTCAAGTGTTTAACATCGTTTGACAGATTGTAACGAGTATTTGAAGATCCATGGGAACATGCCATTCCAGTTACAAGTAGTTCCGGTTCCAGTTTCAGCAATACCTAGAAAAACAGACCCCCTAATAAAATTAGAGAAAAGAGATTATACTTATAAAAGCAGAGACAGCGATGGATGAAGTCATAAAAAAAAAGCTGCAAAAGTTTGATGAATCACTGAGACATCCAGCAGGCTCAAGTGCAGTGGAGAGTTTATGTGAGGAGACTGCTGCCCTATCAACATGCAGCAAGAAGAAGAAGAAGAAGAAGAAGAAGAAGAAGAAGAAAAAGAAGAAAAAAATCCAGCAAGAAGTGGGATCACAAGAAGGTGAGCTGCAAGATAAAGAGGATCCGTCATTTCCAGACACTGTCATGAAATCCATTGAGGAATCAAACTCGAGTGTGCAACCGTTCACACAGCCTGCTGAGAACTCAAACAGGTGGCATCAAAACAGTCATCCCCAAGTCATCACCAAGCTTGAGAAGCTAGCTAAAAGCTTCTCAACAGGCTCCAACAGGCATCCAACAGGCTCAAGTGCAGCGGATAGTTTATGTGAGGAGACTGCTGCCCTATCAACAAGCAGCAAGAAGAAGAAGAAGAAAAAGAAGAAAAAAATCCAGCAAGAAGTGGGATCACAAGAAGGTGAGCTGCAAGATAAAGAGGAACCGTCATTTCCAGACACTGTAGTGAAATCCATCGAGGAATCAAACTCGAGTGTGCAACCGTTCACACAGCCTGCTGAGAACTCAAGAAGGTGGCATCAAACCAGTGTTCGCTGGAGGCCCAAGCTTGAGAAGCTAGCTAAAATGGATGATAACAAGACATATAAGCCAGGAAGTCTTACTCTTGTACTCAACCCTGAATTTCTGATTGCTAGGGGAAGTGATGGAACACAAGTTTTTCTTGGTTTGAGGGATGACGGCACAGAAGTGGCTTTGAAACGAATGGATAAGTTTAATTACCAAGACCTCAAAAATGAGGAGGAATTTCTACGACATCCAGACCTTGATAGTCCCTCCATTGTGCGATATGTGGACTTTACAGAAGATGAGCATTTTGGATACCTTGCTCTTCAGCTTTGTGAGTACACACTGGAGGAATATATCCAAGAGCATTTACCAGATGATAACACTGAGAGAAGTTTGGTTTTGAAGAAGCTGGTGAAGGAAGTTCTCTGCAGCTTACAAGTTTTACACCAACCGAAAACTAAAGTGCTTCATCGGGACATCAAACCCCAGAATGTTCTGATTGGTAGGAGTTAAACCTGAGAAATTTAAATTATCTGATTTTATTTTCTTCCAATACTTTAAAACTTCTGTTTTGTTATAGATATAAATGGAAAAGCTAGATTGGCTGATTTTGGCATAAGTCGTCGATTGAACCAAAGTCAAACAACTTTACGAACAGGCATTGCTGGAACTAGATGCTGGAAGGCAAAGGAGACCATAAATGAGGAGGTCACCATTGGGTACAAGAGGAGCTCCGACATTCAGGTGATCTCTCCTTTCTTTTAAGTCAAAAATATTGTAATTATTATAACTAAATTAAATAATTAAAATATATTATTGAAAATCAATTATTGACTTAAAATTAATATTACAATTAATTTAAATTGTATTTGATGGAAAATTCTAAACTTAACACTGTAACCTGTTTGAAGGTTGCTGGGATGTTGGTGTACTATATTCTCTCTAGAGGACAGCATCCATTTGGTAAAGGCGCATATTGTGAAGTCAACATCCTACAAGGAAGATACTCACTGGAACATCTGGATGATGAAGTAGCGAAGGATCTCGTCGAGTGGATGATCAATGAAAATCCAAACAACAGACCAACTGTGGAGCAAACACTTGCACACCCCTTCTTCTGGAATGATGAAAGGTAGAATATTACATGGATTTGGTAATGACATTTGTCTAAACCAGCCAGAGTGGTTCAGTACTACTCATAGTACTAACTTAGTAGGATTTTACATCTACTGTATATACTTTTTTAATCATCTGAAGAGATTGTGCTGTTTTTGAAATCCTGTCAGGAGAGTGGAGTATTTGAAAAAAGTGGGGAACCAGAATGAGACCGAGAACTGTCGTAATGTTGATGAGGAACTCCTTCATGCCATTGAAAAATACACAGAGGGGAAAAGCTTTTCTGAATGGAAAACTAAAGTAAGTCTAACTTCAGTGCAGACATATTCAAACATATTTATATACATAGGTAAATATAACATTTTAAATATAATTAAATAAATGAAAATAGTAACAACTTAGAATATGATTTCATGTCTTTTAGATTTTCCTTGTTACAAATAATTTGAGTGTTGTTAAAGGCCTGTTTACTTTAAATAAAATAAAGCGAAAGTAATGAAGTAAATATTTATTTTGTCAGTTGCGGCCTGACATTGTCCAGAAACTGGATGGAAAGAAGAAAGGCTATCCTGAGAACACACTGGGCCTGCTGCGTTTTATTCGCAACCTACACGAGCATTAGTGAGTTACATGTGACAAGATGTGATGCACATTTGTTAAATAATTTAGTAGTATTGTGTATCAGACCATGTTTTTTGGTGTCTCTTTTCTCTACATAGTCCAGAGGACGCAGAGAGCATCAACCTGATGGATTCATTCCCTGATCTGTTTGGGAGTGTGTTCAGGTTTGCAAAGGAGAGAGGGTGGAACTCCAGGACGAGTCTCAAAAAGTTCTTTAGCTCAGTTCCATAGATTTGATTGTTGTTATTTTTAAATATGTACATTGATTTTGCATCATGAATGTATTTCATGATTGATTTTTAAATAAAGACAGATGTAAGATGAGCTAAGGTCTATTGTTGTTCCGGAAATGAGGCCCTGACAGCTGAAAAACAATGACAGATACTGTAAAAAATGCCAGTTGTACATTTTTAAACAGGATAATTTCAGTTCTTGTTTTATCTTCTGGAAAATATGTAAATATCTGTTACAAAGCAACCTTGGCTGTACTAAGCAAATGATCACAATTACAATTGTGAACAATTATCATACAGTTTTATACATGTTTGGTATCATTTGAAATGTCTCAGTGCGACTAAATGTATCATTTCCAAAGAGGTAAACCAAAAGGTAATAAAGTTCTTAATAGTTTAGAAATATCTTGCACACAGAAGGTTGTGACTTCACGGCAAATGGTCACCTGTTCTCAAAAGGTGTAACCTCTGAATGCAAATTTCCATTGTTAGCACATGTTTCTATGTGAAAGAGGTTTTGTGAAATGCAGCAAAGGGCATAGGGCGATTCTGTACCTCAGATCAGCCCGTGAATGCGTCACCGAGCATATGTATTTCCTAATGTTTGGTTCGCATCTCTTCTCATTATTCCTTTGCATTTGATGTTTTGTATTGATTATTTTGAAGTGATTATATAATTGGAATGATACATTTACCTGACATAATAAATTGTAAACATTTGATTTTATTCTAATAGACTCTGACTTTATTGAGACTATTGGTGCCGACAATTGCGATCTCCTTCAACTACCTCAGTTCAGTTCTCGCGCATGCGTCGTGGAAATCTAAGGAAGTCTCGTTTCAGGCCAACAAGGAAGAAAAGGAATAGTCGAATAAAGTCGTTATTTTTGTTTGTTTTTTCGCACAAAAATTATTCTCGTCGCTTGATAAACTTATAGTTGAGCCACTGTAGTCACATGGAATATTTAAACATTTTCTTCATTGACTTTCTGGGCCGTCAAGAGCCAGTCTCTTAGTCAGCCTATGTGGTAGTTATACAGCTCTCAAATTTAATCAAAAATATCTTAATTTGTGTTCCGAAGATGAACAAAGGTCTTACGGGGTTGGTACAGCATGGGGGTGAGTAATTAATGACTTAATTTTCATTTTTGGGTGAACTAACCCTTTAAGTTCATTGAACTGGGAAAAGTGAGTTAATACAATGAAGGAGATTAATTTAACCATCATAAACTCAAAATTATATGTTATCTGAACTAAACAAATTATTTAAGTTGATTTGACAAAAGAAAAAATGTTGTGATTCCTACACTGTAAAATTTTTTTGTTGGTTTAACTTAAAAAAGTAAGTAACCTGGGTTGCCTTAAAGTTTTAAGCTGATTGAACTGGAAAAAAGTGAGTTAATACAATGAAGGAGATTAATTTAACCTTCAAAAACTCAATAAATAATAAGTTATCTCAACTAAATAAATTATTATAAAGTTGATTTGACAAAAGAAAATATGTTGTGATAACAAAATATTTTTTTACAGTGTAGGCCCAGTCCACACTACTGCGTTTTCGTTTAAAAACAGAGACCTTTTGCTACGTTTGCACCTCCCTTCCAGACTAAAACGGCGAAAACGCATTAGTGTGGACGGGGCCTTAGAGATGTACAAGGAGAAATACTCAATCATCTGATACAAAAGATACTCAGTGTCATGATGCAGAAGACATCTGAACAGAAACTGAGTCCAAATAAGTCTATGTGAAGTTATGCAAAAGTCTATTGCCACTCACACATCCTGATTATTCAAGACTCAGGATCAAGTCTATAACAAGTCTTATTATAACAAGTATAATAAGTCTATAGACATAAATGGAAAAGCTAGATTGGCTGATTTTGGCATAAGTCGTCAACTGAACCCAAGCCAAACAACTTTACGAACAAGCAATGCTGGAACTAGATGCTGGAAGGCAAAGGAGAACATAGATGAGGAGGTCAACTCTGGGTACAAGAGGAGCTCAGACATTCAGGTGATCTCTTGTGTCTTTTAAGCCAAAAATATTGTAATTATTATAAATAAATTAATTAATTAAAAATATATTATTAGAAATTCAATTATTCGCTTAATCGTCTACCGATTTGGAGTGCATTTAAGAGGTGATTTTAAAAAGGTTTTAGGCTACGGCTGGTATTATTCACATTATTCTTTACACAATATATAATGACTATTCAGACTATTAATTTAAAACAATGAACAAATGGTAATCACTGTTCATCTCAAATGGTTTTAAAATACTTTTCCTTTATTTTGTGTTCGCCATCTACTGGTTGGATATGTACAATGCCTCTCTACAATAATAATAAAAAAGAAACTAAGTTACACTTTTATTGCATTGCATTATTCATTGTTTCATAAATTCGCTACTAGAAATTCACAGTTAGCTACTCGCCACGCCCCCACTAATATTCTGAACACTGATGCTGGTTCAGTGTTTCACAAACCCGGATCTTGTGCACCAGCTGACCCAGAGTAAACAGTGGTGGCTGAGAGGAAAGGTGAAGTTTCTGCCTCTCAATAAAGCCCGCGCAAATACTAGCTTTAGATTATAATAACATTAAATATTAACGCCAAACACTGGAAGAAATGAATTCGTCCAAACGAAGTGAAAGTGACTGGCAAGGTTTAGTGAGCGAGGTGAGTACTGCGTTACTAAAACACGGGTGATGATGATGATGGCTGTTGCCATATGGTGCTGCATCGCTGCCAAAACCACCTGAACTTAATATTTTATACAAAATCTAGATCAAATGTGCTTTTAAGTTGTTAAAAAGTCTCTGAATTTTATGTTGCCTATGTTTAAGAGTGCCTCCTACTTAAAAAGCGAATTTAAAATGTATAAATTACGTGTTCTGTTTTATTTTATTTATTTTACACTAATTACCTCAGGTTTTCCAAGACCATGGACCCGGTTCGTTAAAGAAAAGACGGGGATAAATATATTTAATTTTTAGTTGTTTTTGCTTATTGTAATGCTTATTTTAAATCATTGAACACTTAAAGGGTTTCGTTAGGTTTTATGGCACTTGATAAATACATGCTTTATAAAATGAACACATTATTAATTTATTTAACTTTTAACTGCCTGGCCTTTTGATACATGGCAATTAAATATTTAAAGCCTTATTATAATGTTTGTATTGTTGCTACATATTTTTGTGCCTCACCCTCACATATAGGCTATCAATTAAGATTTTAAGTTTTTTAATATAAGTCTCTTTTGCTCACCAAGGCCTTATTTATACAGTAAAAACAGTAATACTGTGAAATATTATTACAATTTAAATTAACTGTTTTCGATTTGAATATATTTTAAAATGTCATTTATACCTGTGATGGGATGCTGAATTTTCAGCATCATTACTCTAGTCTTTAGTGTCACATGATCCTTCAGAAATCATTCTAAAATGATGAATTGCTGCTCAAGAAACATTTCTTATTATTATCAATTTTGAAAACAGTTGTGCTGCTTTACATTTTTGTGGAAACCCTGACTCTGATGTGACACTAAAGACTGAAGTAATGGCTGCTGAAAGTTCCACTTTGCTATAACACGATTTAATTTTAACATAATTCAAATAGAAAACAGTTATTTTTAATTGTAATAATATTTCACAATATGACTGTTTTTACAGTATTTTTGATCAAACAAATGATGAATGAAATGAACTGTGAGGATAAGAGACTTCTTTCAAAAACATTATTCCAAACTTTAGACTGGTAGTGTACTGGTTCACACTGGATTCTTGTATCTGCAGTTCTTGATATGCAAACGTAAACTGGAGAGCAAGAAGGAAGGCCTTCTCATTCTGTCCAAAGAACTGGACACTTGTCAGCAGGAGCGAGACCAGTACAAACTGATGGCCAACCAGCTGAGAGAGACACACCAGAGCTTGAAGAAGAAATACAGAGAACTAATTGTGTGTCATCTAATCAATTACTATTATTATTATTTATATTTAAAAGTGATGATTTCTTGGCTATATAGTTCATCCGTATGCGTTCTAATGTATTTCAGGATGGAGAATCTTCACTTCCCCCAGAAAAACGAAATCAGGTCAGCTGATTTAGACTTTATTTTTCTTGACTTTTCAGTTCCTTGCAGGTCATAACTTTCTTTTTCTCTTTGCTTTTCTGTCTTTCCCTTTCTCTCAGGTGAATTTGGCTCAATTGTTGATGGATTCGAGGGAGAGAAATAAGCAGCTCGTTGAAGAGGTGAAGGAACTGACTCAGAGACTCAGTGAGACCCAGGGAGACAATAAGGTACCCATAACACAACTCAAATTAGCTATATTTGCATCCAAACTCGAAAAATTGGAATATCATATAAAACATTTGCGAATAAATCAGTTTCCATCCCATGTGTTCAAGAGAACAAAATCAGTTGTGTACAAGTTTTAATGAATTGAGTACAAAAGAAAATATTTTTTCCGAAATAGAAATATTTTGTAGCATTATAAATGTCCGTAATGTCACATTTGATCAATTTAATGCATCCTTGCTGAATAAAAGTATTACCTCAAACTCAAAATTACATCAAATTAAGACCTCAAACTTTTGAACGATAGTGCATAATGTTACAAAAAGTTTCTATTTCAGATAAATGCTGTTCTTTTGAACTTTTTATTTATCAAAGAATCCTAAAAATAATTGTACACAACTGTTTTGAATATTGACAATAATACTAAATGTTTCTGTTTGCAGCCTTGGTGAGCAGAAGCAACTTCTTTTAAAAAACATTTAAAAATCTGATGATAACCTTTGAACGGTAGTGTACAGTATATGTGTCCTTTTCTTATCCCTGTTGTGATCTTCTCTTCATAGCTGTTAAGAATGACCATCACAAAACAGAGGCTTGGGGATGATGAAGTCGGGTTCAGACATTTCCCTGTTCATGAGCGTGAGGATCTGGTCAGGCAACTGGAGAAAGCAGCACTACATGTGCGTCTTTACGTTTTATATGATTCCCATCCTTATTTATTGCACTTCTCCAGTTCTAGTGAATGAAAAAAAACATATTTTTCGAGTTCTTTCCTGTATGCTAATCATATATTTTCAATGTAATGACGGTAAATCAAATATGGCATTTTGTACGAATATCTGCTGGTACTGTTTTTTAAGAGAGAAGAACTTGAATACAGTCTGAAGACGGTGAGCGACGAACTGCAGGATATAAAGGCAGAGAGGACCGTGTTCAAGGAGAAAGCTGAACGTCTCAACCTTGAGCTGAACCACATCCTTGGAGGCCAGGAGAAGCGCATCATAGATGTGGATGCCCTCTGCATGGAAAACAAGTGAGGGAGTGTTACTGTAGCTTAAAAGATCTTCATTATGTTTAATAATTCAGTGGTTTTCAACTTGTATGACAAGGCCCTTTATTGTCTGCAACAATATTTGATGACCCACTCATGCAGGCCAGGTTTCTAGGTTTCATCTGATGTGTGTATATATATATATATATATATATATATATATATATATATATATAATTTTTTTTTTTACAGTAACTAAGAGCGTCCTTAGATTAAAATAAGTAACTAAAAAAAATAATTATAATTAAAATAAGTTACAGAAATCCCCAAATTTAAATAGCTGAATGTTTTTCAGGATTGTTTGATTTTTCCAGGTGTTTGTAATATACTAGATATGTGTTTCTTTCTTATCTTTTAAAAAAAATAATTTTTACTCACAATGAATTCGCCTTTTCTAGATGTGTGGAACACTTCTTAACAAATGAATTTGACCTTTAGATGTTTATAAATGACTAGATAAAGGATTTTAAAAATAATAATTTTACCCTTTTTTAACCAAATAATTTGACATATTTTCGAGATGTGTATAATTTAATAATAATATAAAGAATATTTTAAAATAATTTTTACCCACTTTTTTTTTTAAACCAATAAATTAGTATTGATAATCACAATATTTTACTCACAATATTTTGGAGCTTTGCATAATCAGAAAAATATTGATTCTTTATAAAAATGCATATGGCATTCTAAGATTTTATTAATTTGCATGACATCTAGAAATCAAGAACTACAACAGATACTAAGGGCATGAATTCAAATTAGAATTAGCTTGATTTTGAGTTAAAGTGTTCAAACTGGTTTTTGAATCATTGTAGGTGGTTTGCTCATGGTTTAAGGTCTCAAACTAGTCCCACCAGCAGCTGATTGATCATTTAGATCAGTCATGACTAGCTACACTGTAAAAAAAAAATATTTTCAAGATTTGTTATCACAACATTTTTTTCTTTTGTCAAATCAACCTAAATAATTTATTTAGTTGAGATAACTTATTATTTTGCGTTTCTGATGATTAAATTAATCCCCTTCATTGTATTAACTCACTTTTTCCAGTTAAATCAACTTAAAATTTTAAGGCAACCAGGTTACTTGCTTTTTTAAGTTAAACCAACACTACTTTTTTACAGTGTAGTGACCAGAAAGGACCAGCTGGAATCCATTTAAAAAACATCTGAAGCTGGTTTTAGTTAGAAATTTAGCAAGGTTTTAGCAATTAAAACAACAAACCCGGAGATTTCGACTGAATGTGTTTTGTAAGCAGTTTCAGTAGATGAGATGTTTTTCCACGCAACAAAAGCTTTTGTCATATTGCAGATACTTGCATGAGAGATTAAAACAAGTTCAAGAGGAGGTCAGCCTGTTGAAGAGTAACATACAGAAATATAAGGTACGGCTGAGAAGTCTTTTACTATTGTTCCATTTTTATTATTATAATAAAATGGAATAATTTAATATTGCAATATTTCTCTGTATTTGCAATATTGCTGTCTTCCTGAATATCTTGTAGACTGCTCTGGATCGAAGAAGAAATCCTGAAATCTCCTGCAAGTCCAACAGCAGCGCTCTTACTGGAGTCCTTTATCCTAAACAAGGTGCTCGAGTCACGTGATTGCTTTTTTTCTTAGAAGGCTTAGAAGCAAAGAAATGTTATACAGCATATCAAATGACAGCATACACTTGTGTGCGTTTATTCACTCAAATACACCTCTGTTCCTGGTGTTTGCAGTGCAAGGGTTGCTGTCTGAGGAGAATGGTTGCAGTTTACCAGCCACACCTCAGTCCATCTCAGACCTGAAGTCTTTAGCGACAGCCTTACTGGAGACCATTCACGAGAAGAACATAATCATTCAACACCAAAGACAGACCAACAGGTTTGTGTGTAACTATATTTGCACTCACAGTTCAGAAATAGCCTGTACACTGAAAAAGATTTGGTGTAGATAGTAAACAATTAATTAATTAATTAGTAACAAATTTTAGGCGGTAACACGTAACACGAATTAAACATATTTTGTTTGATCACTATCTTTTCTTGTAAAATGTACTCCAATAATCTTTATTTACAACTTAAAAAAATAAAAGTTCTACCAGTGTATTTTTAAAAATCGACATTTAAAGGGATAGTTCACCCAAAACTGTAAATCCTGTCATCATTAACTAAACCTCAAGTTGTTCCAAACCTGTATGAATTTCTTTGTTCTGCTGCACACAAAACACGATATTTTGAAGAATGTCATTAACTAAACAGTTGATGGACCCCGTTGACTTCCATTGTAAGGAAAAATCAAGTCAGTGAGGTTCCTCAACTGTTTGGTCACCCATTCTTCGATATATCTTCTTTTGTGTTCAACAGAAGAAAGAAATTCTAACGACTTGAGGGTAGGGCTGAACGATTAATTGCATTTGCGATAAAATCGCGATATGATGAAACGCGATTTCGTAATCGCAAGAGCTGCGATTACACTGGTCACGTGACAAGCGAGAGAAAAGCAGTCTGCGAGATAAAGCATCAACTTGCCACGCTACGCGGTCAGGCGTTCAGAAAAGAACAGTTTATTTTTAATGTATATTGTGTTATTTATTCTCTCCTCAACAATCCTGGATCGATTCAGAGAATTTCAGAATCGAGTATGAGCTTATAGTTTTTAAACACAGATGCGTGATGACGCTGCGCGTGCTTTAGAAACGAACCGGGTTCTGAATCTGCTTGCTTCTATTTTCTCGCTCTCTCTCTTCCTCACTCACACACACGACACCGCTCGAACCTTACAAAACATAGTAGCTAACGTTATTTCATAAAGTTCGGGACTGAACCGAATTACAAGGACATTCGCAGGCTTCATTGAACAGGTTTTGCCACTTTGCTTGATGTTATAACGTTACACTTGCAGTGCGCGTTCTCTCCCGCGGGAAATTTCCTTACAAACGCTTCACAGAGGCATTATTTATGTCTTTTGGAGTGCAGTTGGCTTATATATTAAAACCATGAAAATCACTGGGAAGGCTGCTTTCATTTTAAAATACTAACGCGTGCTTTGTGAAGAGCGCTCGTGCATGCGGCCGTGAGCGACTCATTGGTAAATGTACTTGCATGTCAAAATGCTTTTATGACGCGAAATTGATGCAAACACGGTCAGTTATATCTTAAACCAACAGGACAAACCACATTTACAATTTGAAAAGAGATATATGCATTAGTGTGAATGCAGCTTATCGTATTTAAACTGAGGGGAAATCACTCCAGCTCTTGAATGAAAAACATTCAGACAGCCTACTTTTAAATACTGAGACCACTCTTTCTTTATTGCTTGTAATGTTTTTTTTCTCTTTATTTACTAGCTTTTATATTTGTAAGCTATATTATTTTATATAGCCTATTTAAAATTCTTAACATGTAATTGGTTTAATTAAATGTTTTTTTTTTAAAGTATGTGCTTTTACACATGTAATTAAATACATATTTTAAGAGTTATTAAGATTAATTAATAAGAAAAAAAGTAGATCGGCTCATGAGCTATCTAAAGATTCCCATCCCTACTGTATAATGATTTATTGCTTGTCTTTGTTGACTAATACAGAAGGTAAATAACTTTTTTTTTAAATCGCATATTAAATCGCAATCGCAATATTGGTTAAAAAAATCGCAATTAGATTATTTTCCAAAATCGTTTAGCCCTACTTGAGGGTTGAGTAAATGATGACAGGATTTACATTTTTGGGTGAACTGTGCCTTTAAATATCTTACCTGCAGGCTTCATACACAAAGTGTTGAAAGAAAGATGTCTCTTATTACATACATAAATATGTATTGGGTGAATTTATCGTGCATTATAGAATTCTGGGAAACAGAGTAGCTGATTTGGAGAGGAAGTTGAAGACTCTGGAAATTTCGGGACTTTGGAGTCTCCCAGGTAAGTGTTTCTTGCATTTTGATTGTTTTTGTGCTTTCCATGTTCCATTTGTTAACATCTATTATTACTAGAAGTCTGTATACCCTTACATTATTGGATATCTAATCCTCTAATATATTTGTGTTTGTTGGATAGAATTGTAGCCTTAAATGCAATAATGATATTCCAGTCTCTAGATGGGACTCAGCAAGTTGTTTGATTTGAGGTGTCATTCTTCTCTGTAGCACAAAACGTTATGGTTTAGACCTTTCTAATATCAAATTAAAAGTATTTAAATGCACTAAATTACAACTTGATTACAAATGTGTAATTAATTACAAATACATGACACAATATTCTATGGAAATGACATTTAGTATATTATATCCTGCCCCAGTTTCTTCCATTTGTATTGTTCACCAGGCAAATCTTGCAAGTCTGGTCACTTAGAAAATTAATGGGTGCAATTCTCAAAGTTAGACTTTGGTTCAAATCCCAAAACCATAAGCATGAGCAATAGTTGAAGTGATGGTTGACTTGGCAAGCACCACTAATGAAACGATTTTAGTTTAGTTTCAAGGACCTCATTTAATTTTATATGGGCCATTTAATAAGTGTCTACATTGACCTACTTTTTGTAAAAAAAAAAAAAAAAAAAATGGGCGTACAAGCACCAGTACAAGAGAAGTACTTGCAGTCGCCGTCCACAAGAGTGTAGTAAAGCACCGTCACTGAAGCACAGATCACATGCTCACATGTCATGAGGCTGTCATTCTACCGCCATAAAACTGACAAGCATCCATTACTGAAACGGATTGCCCACATTACAAACACATTTGGGGAATGTGGTATTATTAGGGAACTTTGTGGATGAGAGAGAGGATCACAACTCAGTCTTTGAAAGTGATCGAATGGCAGAGTTGGTGGCCTTGCAGAAATAACCGGGGGGAAATCAAGTTTAAAGTGCACTCGCAATTTTTATTCCCTCATTAAAGAAGTTTTAACTCTAAAGAAATGAAAAGCACTTTTGGTACAAAATGTTTAAAGTCACTCACATGAGATGGATACTAATACTAAAAGCTGATTTAGTGTGTGCCTCCATGCCAATAGGTGTCAGTATAATACATATTGGACACTTGTGAAAAAGAAGTGCGCTTAATTGTATTGAATGTGCACTTGAAGTGTACTTCAAATCTTAAAAGTATGTTTCAAAAATATAAACTTGCTGATAATATGATAGCAATAAAAAGCCACTTTAGTTTAAGAGACTACATTTCTTAACACACTTAAGTATACTTTTTAAAAAGTGCACTTAATAACTAAAGTATCCAAACTAAAAGTTTTACGCTCAAGTACATTTTAAAGCATTGCTTTTGCCGTGCTTTAAAGAAATACACTTATTTTGATGTGTTGACTCACATGCAAAAGTATTTGATTATAATTTGAGCTGTAGTGTGTTATTCAATATTACATTTAAAGTTAATATTTTTCAATGTAAATTGCAAATCATTACAAAATGTGTTGTTCTAAATACATGACAATCAAAGTATATTTTAAGATATTTATTTTAAGAAGTGGGTCAAAAAAGCACTCTGCAGTTTAGCTTATTACATTTCATTTCTGAAAACGGTTACGTTCATTTATCAAATAAATATATATTTTTTAAAAGTATATTAATTCTGTTATAAATAATATTTGTAAAAGTATGCTAAAGTGTGCTTAACTTGGACATAGTGAGTGCATTCGAGAAAGAAAATAGAAGCATTTTTTTCCAGATCGTAGACATCCCTGTCCTTTTTTTTCTTCTTGTTGTCTGTTTAGTTGACAGGTTGTACTTGTTTCCTTGTTGACTACGGCAGTCCTGTCAGAACAGCCTGTCTGACTTAAACTCCTTTTTCCCTTACGACTCTTTTTACCTGTCATCGCGATGGCAAAACAACAAGTGAGAGAGATCATTTCTTGTTTGAAATATGCCAGAAGTCACCATGAGAGGAAATCAGCAGTCTTCTGCAGCGACTTCAAGCCGTACGATGTGACGCAAAGCTCGGTTTGTCCATAAAACTAGATGGTTTTGTTCCCCAGTGTGAGGCAGGGACAAGCAGTGAATGAATGGATGGATGGGCATCTGCCAGGTGGGGATCGCCTCTCATCCATCCATCCTGTTTTGCACAGCGGGCCGTGAAGCAGCCGCAGTGAAGCTCCATGCTGTTCGGCATACAGAATTAGCCCGGCTTTTTAATTAGCTCAGAAGCCGGTCTCCATAACACAATAATGACCTTTTCAAACAAAGGAAGTTGAGCTCAGAGCTGCTTAAGCGTCATTTCAGTGCCTCTTAAAAATAAACCCTCTCTTGAGATCTTAGTAGTCCAGGGGAACATATGGAGGTGCACGGCTGCTGTCAATCTAGGATCATTTCTGGAGATTTACATAAAGTGTGCTCAAAAAGTTTTTGGCCACTCAAACCACTCTTAAAGGGATACATTTTGTCATCATTCACCGGTATACTCACACTCATGTTGTTCCACACCTGTTTGACTTTTTATGGGACACAAAAGAAGAAAAAATGTTGTTTCGGACATCATCGACTCGTTCATTTTTCTTTTATTGGTTTAATATTTTGTTTTCTAAATGCAATTTCGCTTTTAACCCTGTGAAGCCCGACATATTAAATTATAGTCAGAAAAAAATAGTTTTTTTGTTTTAATGCAATAGTTCATTGAACTTTTTGACAATCTAAAATAAATGTAGAGCTTGAAGATGAGAAACACTTCAATTTTAATCAGATGCTCAGATTGAGCAAAAATATTTTTGGCCAAAAATGTAAAAATTCTGATAGCTTGTAAAGTAAATCAATGAGATATTTATACCATTATAGCAGACTACTTGCATAAAATGCTTATAAATATCAGTTGTCACTCTATATATTCCTATAATATGTTTTAGTAAGATTATATTTGCTTAGTTTTATGATCAAAGTTCTGCAGTTTTTGTGATTGGGATGATGATGATTGAGAGATGAACAAATAAACATTCCACAAAAGCCTGATGGATCATATTTGATACTCGCATTTTAACATGATTTTAAAAATAAAAAAAAAATAAAAAAATGTATAGATACTCAAAGTAAATTTGCTTTAGTCTAGTAAGTGTTCATTTTGAAATATTAATGGAAAACTTGATAAAAGACACTGAAGAGGACATTTTTACAATTATACTGAAAGGCTGTTTACTTGCTAAAAAAGTATAAACTATTAATCGGACAAAAAGAAGGCATGTAGAAGATTGTGTGCAACAGGTTTCTCAGCAACATTTTGATTAAATTGAAAATAGTCCCTAGAAATGTGTATATTACATTTTATACATTATGCTTTGCGATGTTAAAGGTGCTCTATGTGGTTTTTAGCGGCCTCTAGCGGTGATATTTCAGAATGCAACGAGAGCGCTCGTGCTCATGTGCGTGCTCGATCTCAAGAGCGAGCACTCACTACCGGCCTATTAATTTCATGTTTCATGTAGCTAGTTTAAGTTTACCTTGCTATTTCACTTGAGTTTACCAATATGTTGTACTAAAATGTTGCCGAGTTTTCGTCCGGAGTTGATCAGATTCACGTTTTGCCTGACGCGCTTCAGCAGATAAAACTTTTTTAGTTTTTTTATATTTATGTGGAGTTTGTGTTGGAGTTTGTGTTGTGCTGGAGGCAGGACGTTTTGGGGTGTTATCAGACTCCATATCGTCAGCTGAAGTGGCGTTGGTCGCATAGACTGTATATAAGGATAGAGAGGCTCGGGATCGCGCATGCACGTCACATCTGATGGATTTCGCAGGAAATCCGACCCAGAGACCTCACATATAAATATGAATATTGGCCTTCAGAGGTAATAGCTAGGGATGGGTACCGAAACCCGGTATTAAACGGGCCCCGGTGCTGAATTTTGAAAGACCGCTGTATCGATAAGCTCGGACGTTATCCGTTCTGCTGTCGGTACTGGAGAAATTAAGTAAATACACGTAGGTTACAATTTATTCCTATAAAGACGTTATCTTGAACATGTTTATCTCGCCAGCCATTTCTATATATAAACTATATTTTAATTAAACCATTTGTCTGTGATGCAAATTTGCTATTCGCAGTTCAGAAGAGAGAGAGAAGAAGAGAGAGCGATCTCTCACGCAAAGCCACAGCACGCGCAACATGACAGCCCTTGCTTAATAAGTGACAATGAGGACAGAACTAAACATTCAAACGAGGTTACTCTTTAGATCTGGGATATTATTCTAATTTTATTTTAGATTTCGGCTTCCAAAGATTATAAGAAGATATTTGAGATACACCCGTTAAAAACGAGAGGCATGATCTGTCCAGCGCAACTTCCTTCACTTCACAGCACTGCACTGTCAGTTCTTCCTAAACCCAAACGTGCCGTCAGAATCAGCACGATCGGCATTTGTTGGAAAATGCTGTCTCTACTGTTGCTAAATCATAAAATACCTATTAAAAACACAAAAACCTGCGCAAGTTCACAAGGCGGTGCGCGCTCCGAAACAAGAAGAGTATAGCCTACTTTGGACTTTGTGTCCTAAACTATCAAATATACATAAGAATGTCAAAATGACCAGCTCTGAGATTCACTTAAACACAATTATATCTTAAATGGACCTAAATAACAGGGAGAAAATGATGGTGCTTCAGGTACCGATTAGATTTGCTCTCGGTCTTAAAGGGGCAGCAGTCTAATAAATCTGCTGACGATTCAGCCATTAATGCAAATCAAACAACAAAAGCACTTGAATGAGCAACTTTAGATTTATCTAAATCTATCTATCTAATCTATCTATGATAAACTATACAGTGCTATTTTACATTTGATTACTAAATTAGATTTATTTTCAGACAGAATATATTACCTAAAAAGTAATGTTAGTAGGCCTTCCGGAAATTAAAGCACTGTGTATATAATTTGTATCTTTGATTAATTGTATCCTATCTTTTGTATATAAAACAATAAAAGCCTGCACACTACTGCATAACAAATAGATTTTTTTTTCTTCGTTTTGTTAAAGCATTACTTTTTTACATTTTTTTTTACATTTCAAAATATACAGTAAAGTTAATTATGTTCTTAATTCTTAAAAAAACAAACAAAAAAAAAACACCCAAAAGAACCGATAAGAATACCGTTAAAGTACCGGATCGATAAGCAGTATCGGTAAGAGTAGTAATACCGATAAAACCTTAACGATACCCATCCCTAGTAAAAGCAAAACCCGAAAAGTGGATCATTGCAATGTGTGATTACAACCCCTTCACACGGGGGATATAAAAAAAGGATTCATTTTTTTTTTAAGTTACATATAGGACCTTTAAATATGACTTTTGAGTAACCGAATACTTTTTGTGGCAACAATGCTTACAACCATGTTCATGTTGATCTCTTAAGCTCAGAGCTGCTTTACGCTGCCGTGGTTCCTATTCACTGCACGACTCTTGTTTATTATATTTCATACCACAGTGGCCCTAGAAAGCAGTGTTTAAACTGATCAGACAGTGGAAGCATGGACGCACTGGTTGGCCAGTGTTATGATGGCACCAGCATATAGTGCTCAGTCCCCTGTGGGCAACATATGGCATTAACCTGTGATGCATGCAGCCAGTACTAATGAAGACAGATGAGGGAGCTGTAGTCACTTTCTGTGTGTGAGTGTATGTGGCCAGTCTGAACCTTTTCAGTCTCCATATGTACAGTACCTCTATAAAATGTCACCTTTTGTGTAGGAGAGTGGTGTAAATTTTTGTGTGTATACGTGTATATATAGATATATAAAAAATATGTATTTATGTGTATATATATATATATATATTCTAAATCTATTATAATTTTAGTAATTTTAAAGTTAAAGTTTAAATTTAATTTAAAAAAAAATTAGATATTTTATAATTTTTTATAAGGCTTACTATCCAAACTTTTTTGTGCTACTTTTATGCCACATTGCATCTTTACACATTACAGTAGACACACATCCTGCTCAGAGCAGTCATAAGCCAGCTACTCTGTAATAAAATTAAACTTACATTACGTTTACAAAATATATTTATGTTTTATTTGCAATCTGTAATTATCAATTTATTTGTTTAAATTCAGCATAAAATTATTGTACACATAATTTGATGTGCCAATTCTTGCCATTTTTTTTAAATAAATATTATTTGACTTGATTTTATGGAAATCCATTACAAATTGTGTACACTAATAATTATGTAATTTGTTTATCATTTTATTCATTTTATGAAATGAAATTATTATACTATTACACTATTATTATACTATTTATTATTATACTGTATTATTGAAGTTGTTTTTATTGCTTTAAAGGTGCAGTAAGTGATTTCTGAGAAACTGTTGGTATTGAGATCAGCCCAATCAAACACCCTCCAAAATGCACAAACACACAATGCAATGTCTCTTTATCATAGCTGAAGCTGAATATGACGAACAAACGACAAGGAAGAACAAAAAATGAACATAGAGTACACAAATTTATAAAGTCAGGGGTTGTTTATTGTTGGTCACAAGAAGCACACGAGCTCCAGACGAACAATGACACTCAAAACTGTTCTGTTACTATAGCTAACATTACAACACCAGCATATCTTGGTTCTGTGAATCATAGCAAAACCATTGTTACTCACGCATGGAGCAGAAACACACAACCTCTTCATCTGTTTTCAAGTCTCCCCGATTCGGTCTCTCCAGTGCTGGAAATCTTTTCTAATATTAACGTGGGTCCTAAAGCTCTTGCCTGATCATAACCCTTCTTTTCCCAGTGATCTGACCTTTTCTCTTTTGTAATGTCTCTCAGCTATCTCTCTTTCTACAGTCCTTCTTCAGATCCCCCTTGACACTTCTTCAGATCCCCCTTGTTGTGGAGCTCAGTCTGATCCACCTTCAACGGAAATCGCTTACTGCACTTTTAAGTGTGTTGTACAACTGGTTATATCAAATAGATTAACTCTCTTCATTGTCTGTTGGTAATTTGCATTGATAACACACAGTCCTTTCACCCTGTAAATGATGTCAAGCTCCTCTCTGTGGCGTTCAACAGGAGGCAGAGATGCCATCACTCTGAGTGCCACTCCTTTGTGCCCTATTGACCATCCGCATCAGCCGGAAGCACAAAAAACCACTAACCCACGACCTCCTGCAGGTGAGCTTGTGTAATTGTGTGTAACCAAATCTGCCATTTGCTAATCATCCCGCCAAGAGGTTGAAGAGCTGTAATTAGCTAATTCTCTGACCAGCCCACCCCTATTGTCCCTTTGCTATCACACCTATCCTTCACGCACACTCTCATTGGTCAGGCCAGATGAATGCCCAATCCCTTTCAAATGTCATGGCATTTGGCAAATGCTAGTGAATTCTCGTTCGCTGACATTCACCAACTTTTGGGGCGTGTTTTGCGGTCAGGACTGCCCCATAAATATGGATGCTTCTATGTAAAGTGGTATTTCTCGTTTCTATTGTCCCACAAATAAGCTGCATGCAGTGTTTAACCTTTTAGCTGAATGCTCTCAAATATGGGTCAGTAATCCAGCAGAATTGGCACCAATGATGCAGAGGAGAGGCAGAACTAAGCTGTTGCCATCGCTGATAGGCCGTCACACTCCTTTTCCCAGCTGGATGCCTTTGTTGTGTGTATTTTATTTGCTGGTGTGCTATTTGAAACTTACACATGCTTTGCCTCTATGTAAGGATTTTGAGTGATTTAATTTTACATGATTATCTTATATTTTAGTCCTTGGCAGGGTTAATATAGTTAGCTAAAATGTATTACTTGAAATAAAATAAACATTAACTGAAATTATTTAAAAATATATATTAATTTCAGTTAGTTGCCAAGGCAAATGTCTAATTTTAATTTAGTTTAGCTTCACAATAAAATAATAAATAAATATAAAAATAATAAATAAATAAGTATTTTAAAAAGAAAAAAGAATGAAAAACTTCAAAATCAAGATGGAAATAAAATAAAAACTAATCACGGGACTGTTTTCACCTCCACAGCCGACGAAAAGCAATCCGAAGGGACTCATGTTCATGGATGAGCTAATGTATAACAGTACATTTGTATGAAGCAGGGCAGCGTCGAGAGCCTGGGATATTTTACTAGTGCTGTTAATCATATAGTTTATCATGCTTATATGCTGCAGACTGCCACTGCCGCCACTTTAGTTTTGTTGTTTGTTTATTTTATGACTAAAGTTACGTTTAACATCCACCTCGTCATTAAAAATATGTTTTAGTGTGCTGAAAGTGATGTTATAACATTACTCTGTGCGTTGGCTCTGTGGCTGGTGTGAGAGACTTCTTGCCCATTGCCGTAAGTTAGATCGATGTTAAAATATAATTTGAATGAAACAAAAAATATTTGTTTTATATTTTATCAGGTAGAAATGGCTAAAAAATGAATTTCTAAGGGTTAATCCTGTAATCACAAACATTTTTGTAATTAACATTTCAAATTATTTGTTTTAAATTATTTTTATTATACTACCACTCCTGTAAATGAAAAATTTTGAAAATATCCAGCTTTGTCATTACAACAGAAGAACCAGTAAATATTGTCTCAAAATATGGGGGCTTTAAAGGTGAAGTATGTAAGTTTATTGGATCACAAGTAGACAAGGAAGACCCAGTCTCTTTTGTCCACTTTCAACCACTTCTGTCCTGATTTCTTTATGGCCGGTATTTCAAATCTTTCGATCTATTGGAGAAAATGAAAATATCAGGTATAAACGAGGATGTGTCTCAGGCCCTGTCCACACAGACACGGGTATTATAATAACCATGACTTTTTTTTACGCGGTTCGGCCGTTTGTCCACACGGAAATGCAGTATCAGGACACTGAAACCGAACATTTTTTAAAACCCTTGCCGGGGTTAGGATTTTTAGAAACGCTGGTTACAGTGTCTTGCGACGTAAGAGTGTGCACCGTTATCCGCCGCGTTTGACGTCAGATTTGCGCCTACCGGAACTGGTAATAACTTTTTGTTAGGCTTCTGATTGGCCAACATGGATTTACGGTTAAAGGGTTAGTTCACCCAAAAAAGAAAAAAGTTCCAACCCCGTAAGACCTTCGTTCATCTTCGGAACACAAATTAAGATATTAAGATCGCTCCTGCATACTAGTTCATAGGCTTCTTGAGGGAATGACTCTTCCTGGCATCGAAAAGTCATTAAAGACATCGTTAAAATAGTCCAAGTGACTACAGTGGCTCAATCTTAAGTTTATCAAACAACGAGAATACTTTTTGTGCGCAAAAACAAACAAAAATAACGACTTTATTTCAACTATTCACTTCCTTCTCCATGGACCTGTAGTCAGTTAACGTAGTGTGATTGCGAAAAGGGACGTCACACGTAGGCTCACTATTGGCCGACTCTGGTCATGTGTGTGTGATGCGTGTGACGTACAATAACAGAAGCTTACGCTATTAAACTAGTAACCTGACTCGCGCAGAGGGAGAAATAAACGAATAATTGAAATAAAGTCGTTATTTTTTTGTTGTTTTTTGTTCTCGTCGTTTGATAAACTTAAGATTGAGCCCCTGTAGTCACTTGGACTATTTTAACAATGTCTTTAATGACTTTTCGATGCCAGCATGAGTAATTCCCTCAAGAAGCCTATAGACTGTATGCAGGAGTGATCTTAATATCTTAAATATCTTAATTTGTGTTCCGAAGATGAACGAAGGTCTTACAGGGTTGGAACAACATGAGGGTGAGTAAATACTGACAGAACTTTCATTTTTGGCTGAACTAACCCTTTAAGGGTTATATCGCCACCTGCTGGTGTGGCATGCTCTTGACCAGGCTTGATAGTGTGTTTTTGCGTTTTCATGTAGACAGAGACCGAGCATATGTGGACGGGATTTTTTTTTTAACACTGGAGGAAAATCTCTGGTTATAAAAATACCTGTGTCCGTGTGGACAAGGCCTGACTCATATACTCGTGATCCGATTAACCAGAACACATCTAAATACCAGGTGTAAACGGCCTTTGATGTGTCCAATTAGACTGCTTCAAACAGTTGTGGCACATTATGTAAAAAAAAATGCATCCAGTGCAGATACTTTGAATGGGTTTATTATAAGCGAGATGCTCGTGTTCGCTCTAGACAATGGCACATAGCAACATGGCTAAATGTATTCTTAATATGTTGGACCTTATTGAAAGTTGCCTATTCTTTCCCGTAAGAGCTGTATACGAGAAAGGGGCATTTGCAAAGTTGCTTTATTTTTTTAATTCCGCTAGGTGGCGCTAGTGTCACAAAAACTACACACTTCACCTTTGACTGGCACCACTAACAAAATCTCGAACGTGATCTCTGGACTTTGTCCCTCATAGTCTGCCATTTTCAAAGTGCACTCACCATGGTATGAGTTCTTAACTGAGCTTCACTACTATGGTAAACGACACATTTGCCTCGCAGGGCTCCATTCTATTAGCATGGCACTAACACAATGTCCATTAATCTTCTTTGTCTCCGTGATTGGCTCAGATGACAGGACAGGAAGAGGAGGGCCATCGCCATGGGAGCAGGACACAGCTGGCAATGACAGCTTCCCGAACATGTGGCGCGGCTCCCGCCCCTGTCCAGATGGAGGCGGAGAGGAGGTGGACACACCTGTCACCCCTGACAACAGGGAAGAGATCGTCTTGTGTGGGACAGACATTGTGAGGCAGACTAATGGGCAGGTCAGGACCGAGGTGAAGGAGGGTCCTGTTGAAAAAAAGACAGGCGTCTGCACAAAAACGTTTTCCGGTCGGGAAATGGAGGGAAGCCCAACTGTGAACGAGGGTGAGGTTGTTTTAGGGGAGCTGTGCCTGATAGCGGAAGAGGCTGAAGATGCAGCGTCGGCTCTGGCTCCAGCGACGCAAATATCTTCAATTACTTTCGACCAAACCGCCTGTGAAAATGTCAACTTTCAAGCCTCTGTGGGAATTCAAAGAGCTTACTTTGAAAATATTTTGGAAGGTGCCTCCATAAAGAAAGAGCCGATTGAACCAAGTGACTCTTCTATTCTATAATATGAGGTGGAACTGAAGGTCTGAAGACGCTTTCCTTGGAAATGTCCTTAAAATGTGGTGATTTATTGGTCAGATACAAAGCAGCTGAATAAAAATCCATAACACCATACAGTATGCAACACTGAAGCCAAATAAACAGCTCGATTTTTAATGTTTTGTCTGTTTTACTGCAAAAAAAAATATGATCTTATTTAATTCAGGAAACAAAACTTATTAACCCTTGTGCTGCATTAGATTTTTAACACCGTTGAGTGCATTAAGGACCAAAAATGGCCACATATTAAACATTGCCTAAAATATTATATATTATTATTATTATTTTCCACTTTTACCAAGTTAAATCTTTTAACCAGCATCAGTCCTCATCATAACTACCAAAAATGTATTCAATTTCAGGATTTTAACCCTTTAATTACCAGTTTTGTTTGCGAAACCATCGATTTGTATAAGAGGAAAAAACTCAAAAATTCAATTATTTTCAATAAACTAAATGCAAAGAGAAAACTTTAGATTTGGATTATCACAGTCCCACTTTGCAAAAAATCCCACTTAGCGCGTTAGAGACCAAAAATGGCCACCTATTAAACATTGCCTATTGCCTAAAATAAGGTGCATTTCCACCCATAGGGAATAAATATGTAGTGACGTCATCTGGTGGAATACACTATATAATGCAAATATAATGCTTTTGCTTCAAAATGAAAGGATGTCTTTGCAAAAATTATGTTTCATGTATTACTGACAGCCTCAGATTTAAACAACGTTTTAATGGGTTTCAATGGGCCATTTTTGGTCTTTATGGTGCTGAGTGTTACTATTTGATCTGCACAGTGTGTGTTATACATATTTTGCAAAATGGGATCACATTTTTTACATGTATCCAAAAAGTCACATTTTTGCCAAATTTCATACCATTTGCATTAAAACAGCCAAAATGGTCAAAGAAATTAAACTGCAAAAGACCAAAAATGTCCCTAATGCAGCATAAGGGTTAATTTTGACCTCCATGAAAATACTTATAAAAGTCTATGTATATATTAGCTCATGATCCTTATAAGTTACTTCTTTCTGTCTCTTTTACACACATTCATCGATGCTTCTTGGGAAGCAGCATACACACCTCAGAGTGGACTCAGCTGACAGCTGCTGCTGACTGCAAATACATGCAAAGGCAAAGTTTGAACTGCTTGTTCTGCAGAAGAGAAGCTTTTTCTTATTTAATCTCTCTCAGTATTACACGTACACCGGCACATCGGGCGGCATGATGCCAGGCAGCTGATGCGGCATTAGGAAGGACTTTTGGGAAACAGATGGGAGTCAGAGTTAATGGAGTTATGAGGCTTACAGTCTCTGCAGGTTTGAGGTTAATCTGGTTACCCATTTACTAGTCCAAGAATAATGAAGCAGGACGAAAAAATAACAAAATATATTTTTTCATTAAAAAATGAAAGAGACACTGTTAATTGTGGCCCCCTAGTGGTTAAAATAGAATTGCGTGTTTTGGACAGAACATTGTTGTGGTTGTGCTGCTGCTCGGCTCCACTGAGCGGATGAATGTGGTCTGAGGTGCCGGTGAACACGTAAATCAAGTTTTTTGTTGTTACAACCGGTGATTCTCCGGAGGTTTGTTGTTTGTTTTAAATGATCCATGGTAATAAAAAAAATGTCAGGCTAAGAAAACATATTTTCAGCTGCTCGCCGGAAGCTATGGACCCTTTCACATTTACGGGTTTCTCAGAAGTGGACGTCGTCATAGTTGGGGAAACTTCAATAGACCTTATGCCCCAGAGAAACAAGCTCACAGTCACCTTTAGAGTTTTCTGTTTGAACTTCTGTTTTTGTGGTATTCTGTATATTGTAACAAGTCTAAAGACTTGTTTTGTTCTATATCAGGTGTGATCTAGGTCCATATATGTTTTTTCATGTGTTCTGGTTGTGTGGGGCTTTAATGCGTGGGCTATTCTTCTGAAGAACAATTCTGCAGTTATGTGTGGGTGGAATCTTGAGAAAAGAGTTCCAGAAGTTTGAGGTTCGCTGGACTATATGAGGCAAGCGCAATGGCCGCACAAGTGTGCATGTTGACCCTTTCACGCTTACGATCACACCGGTGTGATTTGAATGGTCATCGCTTCACGTCATCAACTGCTAAATTCAAATTTGCTCACATGCGTTGGCTGGCGCTGAGCCAGAGACGGACGCACTCAGTGCTGTCAGTGTTTTCAACCACATAATGTTTATTTTAGGATATAATAAGTACTAATTACACAAGCACTAACAAAACAATGATTTTGAGTTTGTAAAATACACACTGATGTCTAGGAAGCTGCAATAATAATCCTTTCAGTTATAATAAGACGACACGTTTTATTCATATCAGATACATATTGTGTAAGTAGCTTAAAGGAACACTCCGACTTTTTGGGACTTTAGCCTATTCACCTTACCCCCCAGAGTTAGATAAGTCCATACATACCTTTTTCATCGCCGTGCGTGCTATAAGTCTGTTTGACGCACCCACCACTAGCCTAGCTTAGCACAAAGACTGGGTGTGAATGGTTGCAGCTTTCATACTAGTTCAAGTTCAAGTTCATTTATTTATATAGCACATTTAAACAGCCGCTCAGACAGACCAAAGTGCTTTACAGAACACAGAATTAAAAACAAACAAACAAAAAAAAAAAGAAATAAGCATATCCCACATAAAAGGCAGCAAAGCTACCAGTAGCCTTGTCAAAGACCCAGTTATAACATAATAAAATACTTAAAAGGAGATCAGTATGCTAAAGAGAAAAGGTAGGTTTTCACCAAAGATTTAAAAATAGACAGGTTTGGGGCCGTTCGAATCTCTAGGGGCAGGGTGTTCCACAGACGGGGCCCTGCCACAGCAAAAGCACGCTCCCCTCTGCGCTTAAGTCTGACACGAGGGACTACCAGCAGAGCCTGGTCGTGAGATCTTAGGCTTCTGGACGGAGTATAGAACTAATCCAAATGACTAATCCAAATGAGTGGCAAAATAACGCAAACGTTTTCCTATTTACATGTTGTGATTTGTATAGTCACAGAATGTACAAATAACAAAGTCAAATGAGACACAGACATCTTTTAACCGTATAAAACCTTGGAACTATTCTCTGAAGGCGAAGCACTGCTACTTTGGCGGAGTGAACCGCATCACCTGAGACACGCCGTGGTGAGGAGCGGAGAGTTCGCTCGGTGTTTGAGTAATAGAGTCAGCAATTTATAAATAGTAAAAGCGTAGTTTAGAGTCATGGGTTTTCGCTCTATTGTAAATAGCTGCGACTGTAAACAGGGGAAGTAATACCATGTTTCACAGAAATCCAGCTAAAAACGCTGACTGGATGAAGAAATGGCTAGCTTACTCTGGATATTTATCCAAACACACCTAAATAGATTATCAAGGGACATTATGTTTGCTCGGTACATTTCAATGGACGACTATTTTGAAAAAATGGAATTTGCCACACGGACCATAATGTGCTGAATGATACGGCCATCCCATCGATAGCACAGGACAAGTGGATCACCTGCGGCTGAGGTAAGTGTTGTTTTGTAACGTTGTAACGTTAATGTAACGTTAGTGACACTATTATATGATTAGGGTATGAATATGTTTTTATCTTGACGCGGCACAGACGCGCTTGGAAAAAAAATACGAGCGCGTTCACCGCGTTGAACTTTCACCCTGCGCGCGGCGCGCCTAGTAGCCTAAATTTGAAATAACCATGGAAATAACGAACTTGAGCGTGCAAAAGGGTACGATAGGCTGTTCAGGCTGAGTTCATTGTGCAAAAACAATTTGTGCTATTACTTTCCCCTTATTCTATCCTATAGTAATGCAATTTTACTGTATATTATTTGCTGATAAATACATTTGGTTCAGCTAATAAATTGCATTTAAAATATATTGATTCCTGTAATAATAATTATTTATTCATGTGATATTTATAAATCTGGGTGCGTTTTTGGTTGGAAATCAATGAAACATGGTACTGTATTACCTGGTCTCCAGCTGTTTATTGTCACAGCTCATAAAGCAAACACCCATGATAAACTATGCTTTTCTATCTAATGTTAGTAATTGCTGACTCTTTACTCCAACACTGAGCGAACTCTCTGCTCCTTGTCACAGTGCGTCTCAGGTGATGGTTATCACTGCCAAGTAGCAGTGCTTCGCCTTCAGAAAATATAGTATTTATACGGTTAAAAGATGTCTGTGTCTCATATGGCCTTGATATTTGCACACTCTGTGACTATACAAACCACAACATGTAAATAGGAAAACGTTTGCGTTATTTTGTCACTCATTTGGATTAGTATGAAAGCTGCCACCATTCACATCCAGTCTTTGTGCTAAGCTAGGCTAGCGGTGGGTGCGTCAAACAGACTTATAGCACGCACGGAGATGAAAAAGGTATGTATGGACTTATCTAACTCTGGGGGGTAAGGTGAATAGGCTAAAGTCCCAAAAAGTCGGAGTGTTCCTTTAACATATGTCCATTCTTCTCCCAGTTCACCAGCCACTTACTTTCATGTATTTTGTGAGAAGTAGCGGAAATGACGTTGTAAATCCAACAGATCCGACTCTCTGATCTGTAAAACAAATTAAAATGGCGCTGCCCATTGTGCTGCATACAGCTCAACTAACGCGATCGTTATGAAGATGTTTAAACAACAAAACCCATCCACTTGCACATATTTGACAATCGGAAAATCAGTGTTTCATGCTAAAGCTAATACATTTGTGAATATTTTTAATAAAAAAGGAAAAATGACATAAAAGCAGATCCTCATTCATTCCGCGCTCTGTTTTGGTTGTGCTGTGTCGCGTGACAAGCAATGACGCGTCACCATGGAAACATTAAAGTGGCAAGTTGTAAATAACGGTCGCCTTGAAAAACTCATGCTGGGGGGGTCAGTTAGAATATTTTAAACTTACGTGGGAAAGGGTTAATAAAAGAGCATTAAAACCATTAAACAACACCAAGCAACTTCTCCTCTGCGGTCGCCCTACAGGTTGGAAGCGGAATTGTCCATTGCCGCTGTCGTAAATAATTTAGCCTACCGCAGCCTACAGTCACACACATGCTCGTTGACTAGCTTTCGTCAGGCACACTCGCAAGGTGTCTCGCTATGTATGTTATGCGCGAATTATGTTCTGTCTCGCATGCGCGCTCTAGATTCCGGCAGAAACTATTTTGCAGGTATCAGGGAGGGAGACGCTATCAATATGCGGGAAACTCACGGAACTTCCAGGAGGCATGTGATATCTGAATGGCAACAGACAATTTGAGGAAGTGGTGGGGTAAGTGACGTATGTCGTAAAGAAGTCGAATTTTGTAGCTACCCGAAACCCGAAGTTACATAGTGCAAGTAAAAGCGATACAGACCACGTCAGGCTATTGCAGACGTGTGATTTAACCTACTGTAAGCCAATGTACCATTACAAAGGTCTTGGAAATATATTATGAAGATTGAAAAACTACATCGTGTTACTTTAAGTGAGTCTATCATTTTCTCGGTTCGCTACAATATGTCTATGGCATCGCTGTCGCAGAGTACAATAAGTAAATCCACTGCACCAGTTAATTAGAGTTAACAAAAGTTATCATCAGTATTGGAACGTTTGAAGCTGATGTCATAAATCAGAAGACAAAAGACAACATGTCAATATCCATGGATCACTGTTGTAAGGAACACTGATAATTGTTTGTTTTCCCCATGTTTTTGCAGTTTCCCCTATTAATTCCAGTCAGCCACTCAGTCTGACTGTGTGTTCGGGCGGGAAAGTGACATCAATGCATAACCTCTATTAGGGGTGGCACGGTTCACAAAACCCACGGTTCGGTTTGTATCACGGTTTTATGGTCACGGTTTTCGGTTCTGTACGGTTCTTGTTATTTTTTCTTTTAATCTTAACACTCAAGAAATGTACTTCAACATGTGATATATCGCTTAATTATCCACACTTTAGGATACAGTATTAAAAATATATATATTATATTCATGCAATCATGCACAAACTGAATTTGACTCTTTGACTTTAAGCACATTTTGGGACTATCTCAGAGGAAAGCTAGGTGAGATTTAGATACAGCAAGAGAAGACATTAACATGCTTTTTGTTTATTTGGCAAAAAAAGGAGAATGTGTATCACTATCTCTACAAGAACTTGTGCATTTTTATCACATAAATCTTATTTACACAAAGAAATTAACTTATCATGTATCAACTGCTAACTTTTGTAGCTCTTACCAAAATTCTATCTTTTAAAAGAAAAAGAGAGGAACTCTTAAAACACTGTCTTTTAAATGTCAATATACATGAAACCTCATTGCCTATAGATAATTAAGCTATAGCAATAGGAAAGGCCATAAACATAAAGTGAAATTTAAGTTCAGCCTCAACACAAAAACAGTATCAACAATGCTTCTATTCCCAAAATGTGAGGGTACCTTTTTTCCACTTAAAATTAAAGTGCAGGATTTGGAAACGTATGACTGAAGCTCTTATCTATACATAAAGTGCCACTGTAGCGTTATATTAAAATATCATAACATGAAATCCAAAATGTTCCCACACACCGGACTTATACCATAGATACGACGCTGGCGCATCCTCCAACTCCCTCATCTCTCCCACTTGCCATTTCTCCGCGTGCCGTGACCTGCAGCGCTCCATACTCCACTTTTACTGGCTTGTTTACTAACTTGAACCGGCGCTGCACAGAGCGATCGGTAATGACATCAAACACCGCGAAAGTGATGAATGCATACGGAGCCGACTGGTGCTAGTTTGATATTCACCGATCGCTCTGTGCAGCGCCGATCCAAGTCGAACACGTTTATGTCGCGCGAAAAGAAAACACACGTCACATACGGGCACGAGGTTACATTGCGCATGCGTCGAACCGTGAGACGCACACACGCTCCGAACCGAGACAAGCGAACCGAACGGTTCGGGTGTTTTTTCATGTACCGTGCCACCCCTAACCTCTATAGCTACTAGCTGAATCAGAAGTTCAGCACATTCACAGAAAACAGCTTCCTTGTTGCAAAATAAACTTAATAAAGCATGTAAAAGCAAGAGAAAGAACCAAAAACTTCTCGTGTTACAGTGCAGCACGATGCACTGTAGGATCTCTCCACAAGTAGGGGGCAAATCTGTCGTCTCCACCATCTCCTGTCACAGTCCCCTGCTGCCACTGACTACCTTTCACTCTGGGACTGTAAAACTTCATAACTAGGACCAAAATCAGAAGTTTGACGTGACACACCGATTGACTCCATGGTGCGCTGCCATTTCCCTGTTGCCTTATGGCAGGTCGTCAGTCACTGTCTTCCCACTGCTACACATATTCTCCAGCTGCCTTTTCTTGCTCTTTGGTCCTATTAGACAAGAAACGCTGCATTTGTACAGGTGGATGCGCACGTAGGCTACATTGTTGAATTATTCATTGAGAAACATATTCAGAAGCAGGTGATAGGGAGGTTGTATGAAATCTTGTGGGATTCATTTTACAGGAGCGCGTGCATTTTGAGCAGCCTGCGAGTACTGTTCAGTTCTTACTCATAAATTATGAAAATAATGGCTTTCGATGGAAGTGTGCTGATGGAACTTTTGTCATCCACATCCTTTTTTTTTGGTGAAGAAAAAAATATATACAGGTAAATAATCATCTTCCTACTTAAATATATAACGTTAGGGCGGCTACAGTTATCATAGGTATTTAGTTCAGAATATTAAAGTCCCCCATGTAGTCAATTATTTTATCCCTTAAAACTCATCTTTGATCATCAAAATTGCATATTTAAAAGTTTTTCCTTAAAAAAATCTAGATGAATGTAGCTTAAGATTCTATGAATATGCAAATTAGCCCCGCTTCTACTCACTCGCATCAGCTTCGAGATCGTCCACTCGTTGATCATCACACGTTGACGTGATTGGTTAGAAGGTAGGTTCTGACGTCAGAAACACCAGCGATTTTTAACTGTGATTTTGAGACTGTCTTTGGTAGTAGTTTTAAGGAGATACAGTAATAGGCTACTAAGCAATATGTGTTGACATGAATTTGCACATGGTTTGTCTTAAAGTTGCCTATAATAAAAAATGCCACACAATTAAAAAGCAGGGGGACTTTAGCATATTAAACTGGGCTTATAGGCTACTGTTGTGAATTTATTCAAATTTGTCATAAAAGCGAATGCCAATGTTTCATGATGGATCAAAAAGACACCAGAGCAGCAAGTGAAATAGAAAAGTCTGTTACACTTGATGTCATGTTATGTTAATTTGTTGTGTTACAACCAGGGTTATTAAATAAAACTTAAAACCATAAACATTTTCGTTTATTTCAATAAAATTAAACATAAAATAATTAAAACTGATTATAATAACTAAAATAATAATAACTGATGCTTGATGTTTTTTGCCCGATAGATAGTTTAATCTAAAGGCTCAAATGCTAGACTGACATAAATTGTTCTTGCACACTACTCCTTACAAAAACCAATTTAAATGGGTAATTTATTAATTTTCAAGTGGATAACTGCACACCCTCCAGTTAGTTTTCTTAAGAAATGTACCCCATCTCAGAAGGCTTTAGAGTTTAGTCCTGAGCTGCGATCTGAGTAATGGAAGCAGTAAATACAGTTTGGCTTATAAGTTTGTATCTCCCAATATTTTAAGGAGCAAAATGTTCCCAGCAAGTAGCCGCTGGAGTGACTCTGTCATCAGGCATGTGGAACTTACATAGGCCGACAGCTCACGGCTTTGAATACATCAACGCACAGTAAGATATTATAATTCTTTTCAGTTCACGATATCAGGCAAACACTAGAGTAATCCCAATTCAGACTTTATGCATAAACATTATTAGTTCAAGCATAGCACTGATCCTAAATTCAAATCTGTTCACTTAGCCCATGGCAGCATCTCACAGCAGACATTGCATCTCCCTTCGAAAATTCATTGCATCCAATTATTTCAGCAGTTTTCCCTTCAAGAGCAGTGTCCCAAACAGACTTTAAGAGGAAGCGCACGGCACATTGCGTTTTATGCCCTTATTTATATTCTGTTTGATTTGTTTACGCCTTGGGAATTGAGGCAGCTTGTCTGTCGGTGGTTGTTCAGTACATAAATCATGAAACCGAGCCAGGAAAACTTCTGGATTTCTGATATTTACTAGTGAGTGGAAGTCATGTCACTTCTGGTGGCTGGTATCTGACACTTTGAAATGTGTTTTAAACTCATCATAAAACACAAGTTGCGATAGTCTTTGCTTCCCTATCGCAACATATATCAGAGTGAAATGGCTTCTGAAAAATAAAATGAAAAAACTAGGGCTGGATTTAGTTTTGTCCTTAAGGGGGTTGACTGGATAGTTGGATGTTTGTGGTTTTCTATTGGTCGATCAGATCTTATGTGAGAGACAGGTTCTGTTAAAAAAAAAAAAAAAAAGATGTGTCAATTTTGATTTCATGCTGGTGACGTCACAGACACGACGTCCATATTTTTTTACAGTCTATGATTGAAACTTTCTGTACGGTGTGACTGCATGTGTACAAAAAAGAAACTAAATGGTACCCTAGACAGATCCGATGACTTTGAAAATCAGACACAAATGTTTCTATATAGTGAAATAAGTTCTTTAGAGCATTAAAATGTTAGTCAAAAAAAAAAAAGTTATTTTAAGAACAATTCATTAAAAAGTTGTTTTGGGAATAAAAAATATGGCTATTCCATGGCAGCATGGCTAAAGTCCCCCTTTAGAACCTTTTTTATTTTTAGGAGTGCATTTACTATAAGTATAGAGGGGCAAATGGTGGTGACAACTTTAGGGGTGCCCTGTGGTTTGAACCAAGGACCCCCACCCTGTAATGTGATTTCAAGGGGCCCCATTTTTATTTCCCCAATCACAGTCCATATAGAGAAAACCTATCTGGGACTGATGGTGTTTGCCAATGTCTGACCCTAATGCTTTATCAAAGTGGGCCCAAAATTTCTTCCCATTCAAATCTCATTTAGAGATTACCTATGTGGGTACTACATTGAGCCCATGTAGGCAGGCTATATGGGATTGATTGTTTTGACCCATGTATGACCAATATGTTTTGGCCAAGCGGGCCCCAAATGTATTTACCCATTCATAACCCATATAGAGATTACCTATGTGGGAACTACCTTGGGCCATGTAGGCAGCCTCTATGGGACTGATTGTGTTGGCCCATGTCTGACCCATACGGTTTATCAAAGTGGGCCTCGGGTGCTGCGCTCACAGGGACAGGCTCGGGTGCTGAGGAAGAGTAAGGACAGACAGGGGCTTCAAGGATCACGACAAGACGAGACAGATAATCAGAAAGGGTCTTGGCAGCAATGATGACGGGTAACTCCAGATTAGCAGAAACTGCTTGCAGAACCTCCTTAGCAGCTAGATCGGCTGCAACTCTCTCAGAAGATTCTGGGACAGCGCCTGCAGTAGCGACCTCTGGGACAGCGCCTGCAGTGGCGGCCTCTGGGACAGCGCCTGCAGTAGCGGCCTCTGGGACAGTGCCTGCAGTGGCGGCCTCTGGGACAGCGCCTGCAGTGGCGGCCTCTGGCAGAGACAAAGGATCGGAGACTCCCCTCCTTCTCTTTCTCCTAGGTCACGGAGTGGAAGTCATAGTTGGACTAGTGGCTGGTTGGAGAAGCTCTGCAGGAATCGTAACTGGTGCTGGAAGGGCAGGCTCAGGCAGCTTTGACTCCGTCGAGGATGATTCCGAGGGAGAATCCCATGAAGTCAGTCTCCCTTGTTTGCCACAGAGATCTGCGTGTGTGGAAGAAACCTCAGGAGAAGGAAAGGAGGGAGTCTGATCCCCTTGAGTGACGACAGTCAGGACCCGACCCTCTGGGACCACTGTAAGCATAGCAGATCAAAACCTTGTGGGACCCATTGGCTCTCTCCGAGATCAATCCACCACTGCTCGAAATGGGCGAAGAGTAAACTCCTCCCGTTCGGACAGAGGAGGTGGAGAGTTGAGACCAATGAAATAGCGAGAAACCAGGACCTCAGGCAGGAAGAATCTCTTCTCTTCAATGACTTGTGCATACCTCTCGAGGGACAACTCACCCTGGGGAGGGAATGCAAGTCTTCCAGCTCTACTATCAGCGATGGCTAACTGCCATCATAGTTCTCGGTCAGTCGGTTATGGTCTAGCGGGGGAAGACATACAGTCTGCTGGGTTCTTTTTTGGTCAGTACATTCTGTCATGAGGTTTAAATAGACATTTAAATAGACATCTACGTGGGATCATAATTATAAATGTATATATATATATATATATATATTCTAAGTTTTTAATGAAAGGCCGGTGGCCGAACAAAGGAGGAGAGAATATAACTTCTAATAAAAAATAAATAAAAAATAAATAAATAAATAAATGTATTTCTCAATCCAATAAATGGATGTATGAAATTAGTGGTCTAAAACTACAATTTAGTTAATAAAGGTTAAATGAGAAAGTAGCTATGGCTGTCTTAAGCGTTGCAATCTGAGTAACATAATATTTTGGTTTCTGCACAACTGTAAGTGGGACTGAGACAATACTGATAATATTTTTTGGATCTTTAGACTAACCATTTGAAAGAGGAATACTGTGGGAAGTAGTTATAATGAAAAATAAAGTTAAAATTAATGATAAGAAAACAAGAGTATTGAAGAAATAATAAAATACCATGATTTCCATAACGAGGGAACTTTAAGTGTCACTAGGTGAGAGACTCGGTGGAAGGGGGAAGTGTATTCTCTTACTGGAAACTTAACAACTCCATTCTGTCTTACAGTGAAGTAGAAGATGAAATGAATAAGATAATTCACAAACATTGGAATAAAGCAAGAGAGGAGAATAGTTACAGCAGCAACTGGGAATTTATTAACTATAAAATTGGCAAATATCTTTAGTACTGATCTGGCAAAAAAAGAAAAAAAATACGAAAAATCACCAATCTTTTCTCTAAAAATGTGATGATTTACTCGAGTGTGAAAAAGCAGAATCGGTTGAATTACAGTGCAAATTAGACAACACACAAACATAAAGCTGAAGGGGCATTTGTTAGATCGCGCAGAAAATGGCTTGAAGAGGTTGAGCAAAATTCTGCATATTTTTTCAGATTGGAAAGACAATCACTTTCAAAATAAATGATTAACGGTAATATTAGTATCGCAAAGTTCTGTGTCAAATTTTACTGTGATTTGTAAATTTTCCCAACAACATATGGATGATTTCTTTCAATCATTACCTAATATAAACCAGTTAAGTGATTTAGATAAACACTTTCGTGACGCCTCTCTCACATTGAAGGAGATGGAGGGAGCTGTTAACTGTTTAAAAGCCAACAAATCTCCTGGAACAGACGAACTCAGCTCCGAATTTTACAATCTATTTAATCATAATATAGAATCATTCTTGTTAAAGGTGTATGAGGAAAGTATATAAAAAACATTACATCCAGCCACATTATGTCAAGGATTAATAACCCTTATACCAAAATGAAATGAAGATCCCCTCCTAATAGACAATTGGCATCCAATTACACTATTAAATGATGATTATAAAACAATAGCTGCAGTCCTACCAAGACAACTAAAATATGTTTTGAACTATTATTGACGAAACACAATCAGGATTTATGCAGAAGAGACACATTTCTATACGGTTGGTAGTTACACCATTCAGAAAGCCATAAGGACTGTTAGAATCTGCACTGCCTTCATGTGAAAATTGTATGTGATGTAATGGCCCTACCTTCCCCCCCCCCCCACTATTGTCTCCTTTATTGTTTTGGTTGATATTATGTGATGTACATTTGTTTTCTCTTATGTTCCTGTTCTCTGCATTAATGAAATAAAAATTATAATCAAAACCCTAACCCCACTATTTAAAAAACCTCTAGAATTACATTGTCAACCGACTGACTGACCTGAAAACTCTGGAGTATTTCCATTGAATAACGGCAGTTGCTAGGGGTTTGATTTCTTTTACCATCTCAAAGTCATTATATATCCATTATTTTGAAAGAAAATTTGCTTCTGTAAGTCATTCTTAATATTGTACAGTGACCAACTTTTGGATATTTTCAACCATTTGTAGACATTTTAAAACTATATTGAGAAGCATGTTGCAGTAACTCACAAAATCAGACAACTAAAAGTTGACATTTTGAATAGGTCAATGAATAGGGTTGGAACTAATAGCTGCTGAACACCAACACTCCAGGACTGGAGTTGAAGAGCCATGGCCTATACTGTACCCACAAACTAAATTGCTAACAGTATTGGGACACCCCTCCAACTCATTGAATGTTTCAATCACTTCCATGGCCACAGTTGTATAAAATCAAGCACCTAAGCATGCAGATTGCTTCTCAAACGTGTGATAACAGGTCACATTCAGGAGCTCAGTGAACTCAAGCATGGTACTGCGACAGGTTAAAGAAGTGTTTGAATGGCAATAAATCAAGGGAATTTCAGGGTATTAAATATTGCTTTAATGTAGGACACAGACAAACCATACACAAGGAATATCATAACTATTCCATTTGAATCTGCTCTTCCATCATATCCAACTTTCTCATCTTGGAGTCTCAGTGCTGACCTCCACAACTTTTCTTGGGGGGAATTTCAGTCTTCTGCCACAGACTTGGAGTAGTAAGACCAATCACACCGTAAGCAATTCTCTGCCCAGCATTCCCAGTAAGTTTGCTCTCCTCATCTGAACCCATTCCCAGATCATCCTCCTTCTCATGAATCACCACCGAACGTCCCAGAATGGAATAAGGCCCAAAGAGCTTGGCGTCTGGGAGCGTCAGGAACTGCTTTATCACTCCTTGCTCAGAAGCAAAGTTGCCCATGTCTCCAGGATGATCAGGGTGGTCAACGCCATTTGGATTGTAATGAGGACCAAGAGTGATGCTGCCTTGACTGAGGTCTCCATACCGATGGATGTGCATGGCACGCTGTTGAGGATCGACGGCAGGCAAACCACGGAGGTTGATTTTTACTTCTAAATCTCCATTGGGGAAGAGCTGCTTGAAGAGGATTTGCCCATAGATCTTTGGCTGGCTAGATGGCAAATTAGGGCTGGGAGTTACTTCACAAGTGGCATAGATTACGTTGTTGAACTCCACGACTTCCGGCTGTGGAGCTTCGGTGACCGAACAAACTGGACGTTTATGGAACTCTCCTCCTTGTATATGCAGCACCAGCAATATCAGAGGGAATATTAGGATGATTTTATCCATGTTGATCTTTAACGCCTACAATGGAGAGTGGATTCATTGAAATCATGCATTTGATTTAAGAAAGTAAATTCTTTTGAAAAGAAAAAAAAAAGGCAAAGCTTTGTTTCAGGGATCTTTGATAGTTGCATTACGTAAAATAGCACACCCAGATTAGTTTGAAATAGAAAACCATAGAAGAAACTTAATATTTTTGAACTGCTGAGTGAAAAAGTATGCTTATTTGGATTTAATGTGTGCTATCTTGAAAGTATGGTAAAATAAAAATATAGGTCTACTTGCAGAAAATAACACTGAATGACAAAAAGCCACTTAAGGGTACATTCCGTACACTTTCAGTAATGTCACACCAACCAGCCAAAGTGCCTATAGCCACCAGAGGGCTTGTAGACATTAACACTAGAATGAGTCCAGGCAAAGGTTTATGGAAATGGACGAGGTCTGAAGAAGTGCTCACTGGTAGTTATCATAGCGCTCCTGCTGGCATGAGTGACATTGAGTATGTACACTTTTAAAATTTACATGTCACAATGTTAAACTAAAAGTTTAACTCTAAAGAACATCACACAAACATCAAAGATATATTACCGTAAAGCTGAAAAGTTGATCCTTAATCTGTGTGCAGACTGAACTGGAGTAGAGAAAATGTTCTTTTGCAATCACACTTTTGGCTTCTCTTTTAAGAATTCACGAGGAGCTACAAGTTAACCATGATAGTCTGTTAGCCTGTTAGTCACTAATTAAGTTCACCTGTGTTTCATTTAGCTCCCTTTGTTTGCCTGTGTGAATATATAGCACTCATTTTATTCAGGTCTTTGTTTTGCATTGCATAATGTGTTCTCAATTGTGACTCATTTATTTGTAGTTAGTGTACAATTCCACTTGATGTTCACACTTGACACCACTTCTTATAGCAGATATTCATCTCACATAAGTGAATATCTGACAGATGTTCTTTTACAAGAAACAATTTCTACAGACTCTATCCCAGACCTGACAATATTACACATAATATTATGCAAGTAGACAGTTATTTTATTGTCTTTACAGACAGAAGTAAAAATATTTGGGGGAATAATTCTTACATGACATCCCCTTACTTAAAATCCCCCTTTAATAGTGTGATTTTTTTCTTTTCTCTGTTACACTTGTTTAAGGTCCAACTTTAATATTTATTTTGAATACAGCAGATGTGTGTCATTTATTTTCAAGGTATATAAACATTTTGAGATCATGCACTCCAGACAAATTTATTTTCAGGTAATGTGAGCCATACCTGTTTTATCAAAAATCATCATGGATCTTAAAAACACATGATTTATTAACACATTAAACAAACATATTCCACAGCATATTTATCAGACCCAAAAGCATATAGATATACACTATGATGAGTAGCCTATTCATCAGTCCAACTGATCTGAAGGAAACTTCCGAAATCTCGGTGTAAACAATGAGTGACGTACACACGCAAGCGATCACTTCCGGTGCATGCGCAGACCGAAGCGGCCGTGCCTTCAGATCAGTTGGACATGGCTGTGGTTACACGAGGTAAAAGGATATAAATAATGTTCGTTTTCTCACACAAACCACTCGTTCCGTGTCTTAGGCCATTCAATGTGTACTTACATTTACAAGTCATTAAATCCTTTTTAATTTGGACTTCTCTGTGCATGCTCTTTGAGGTGGTGACCATAGACCTGCATTATATGACTGACAGACAACACCGGTTCATCTAAAAATACTGTGGAAACAAAGACACCTACATCTTGGATGCCCTTGAGGTAAGCTAAAACACACCAAAAATTAATTTCAAAGTTAATTATCCCTTTAAAGGAATTTTTTCCTTACATTACTTTTTTACTTTAAGTAGTTTTTGAAACCAGTACTTTTATACTTTTACTTGAGTAAAAAGCTTGAGCTGATACTTCCACAGAAGTATTTTTAAACCCTACTATCTATACTTTTACTTAAGTAATGAATGTGAATACTTTCGACACCTCTGAAAGGGACACACAAAAACAGCATGTTTTTGATTACCCTGAAAAAGTGACTTTTTTTAACAGGCTCAAAACAAATATCTAGGGAATGGAGCCAAAACGTCACATGCACATTCTGAGGACACAAGAGACTTTTAGAGCTTGTAAAAAAGGGCATTGTAGGACCCCTTGAAACACCTTACAAGAAAACACATTTCAATATTTTATTCCCTTTTAACCGTAGTAACAAATAAAGCTAACTGTCAGAATATACCCATTTGTTTGCATTTAGCAGGAAGCCTTTTTATTTTGAAAATAAAATCTCAGAGGTTATGTCTACCTTTAACCGTAAGGCGTCCTCCCTTGATATGTGGCCCACACCCACTGGCGTCATATTTCATCAACCAAAATTATTTTATCATTTAAAGAAATTATGCATCTTTAATTAAAGCCATTGTCAAGCTCTGAAATGTTAACCCCCTTATGCACAATACAATCAAACTAAAAAAAGCCCACTTTTCCTTATGGCCCCCCTTTACCTGCATTCACCCTACATTTATTTTTAAGAGTGGAGCCATTTACTATTGGGAGCTACGACCAAAAAGTTTCTGAAACGACAAAGACAAAAACATGGGAATGTTTAGGTTATTATACAACTTTAATGTAGAAAACAAATACACAAGGAATATCATGATGATCCCATTTGAATCTGCTCTTCCACCATATCCAACTTTCTCATCTTGGAGTCTCAGTGCTGACCTCCACAACTTTTCTTGGGGGGAATTTCAGTCTTCTGCCACAGACTTGGAGTAGTAAGACCAATCACACCGTAAGCAATTCTCTGCCCAGCATTCCCAGTAAGTTTGCTCTCCTCATCTGAACCCATTCCCAGATCATCCTCCTTCTCATGAATCACCACCGAACGTCCCAGAATGGAATAAGGCCCAAAGAGCTTGGCGTCTGGGAGCGTCAGGAACTGCTTTATCACTCCTTGCTCAGAAGCAAAGTTGCCCATGTCTCCAGGATGATCAGGGTGGTCAACGCCATTTGGATTGTAATGAGGACCAAGAGTGATGCTGCCTTGACTGAGGTCTCCATACCGATGGATGTGCATGGCACGCTGTTGAGGATCGACGGCAGGCAAACCACGGAGGTTGATTTTTACTTCTAAATCTCCATTGGGGAAGAGCTGCTTGAAGAGGATTTGCCCATAGATCTTTGGCTGGCTAGATGGCAAATTAGGGCTGGGAGTTACTTCACAAGTGGCATAGATTACGTTGTTGAACTCCACGACTTCCGGCTGTGGAGCTTCGGTGACCGAACAAACTGGACGTTTATGGAACTCTCCTCCTTGTATATGCAGCACCAGCAATATCAGAGGGAATATTAGGATGATTTTATCCATGTTGATCTTTAACGCCTACAATGGAGAGTGGATTCATTGAAATCATGCATTTGGTTTAAGAAAGCAATTCTTTGAAGAAAAAAAAAAAAAAAAGGCAAAGCTTTGTTTCAGGGATCTTTGATCGTTGCATTACGTAAAATAGCACACCAGATTAGTTTGCAATAGAATACCATAGAAGAAACTTAATATTTTTGAACTGCTGAGCGAAAAAGTATGCTTATTTGCATTTAATGTGTGCTATCTTGAAAGTATGGTAAAATAAAAATATAGGTCTACTTGCAGAAAATAACACTGAATGACAAAAAGCCACTTAAGGGTACATTCCATACACTTTCAGTAATGTCACACCAACCAGCCAAAGTGCCTATAGCCACCAGAGGGCTTGTAAACATTAACACTAGAATGAGTCCAGGCAAAGGTTTATGGAAATGGACGAGGTCTGAAGAAGTGCTCACTGGTAGTTATCATAGCGCTCCTGCTGGCATGAGAGACATTAAGTATGTACACTTTTAAAATTTACACGTCACAATGTTAAACTAAGTTTAACTCTAAAGAACATTACACAAACATCAAAGATATATTACCGTAAAGCTGAAAAGTTGATCCTTAATCTGTGTGCAGACTGAACTGGAGTAGAGAAAATGTTCCTTTGCAATCACACTTTTGGCTTCTCTTTTAAGAATTCACGAGGAGCTACAAGTTAACCATGATAGTCTGTTAGCCTGTTAGTCACTAATTAAGTTCACCTGTGTTTCATTTAGCTCCCTTTGTTTGCCTGTGTGAATATATAGCACTCATTTTATTCAGGTCTTTGTTTTGCATTGCATAATGTGTTCTCAATTGTGACTCATTTATTTGTAGTTAGTGTACAATTCCACTTGATGTTCACACTTGACACCACTTCTTATAGCAGATATTCATCTCACATAAGTGAATATCTGACAGATGTTCTTTTACAAGAAACAATTTCTACAGACTCTATCCCAGACCTGACAATATTACACATAATATTATGCAAGTAGACAGTTATTTTATTGTCTTTACAGACAGAAGTAAAAATATTTGGGGGAATAATTCTTACATGACATCCCCTTACTTAAAATCCCCCTTTAATAGTGTGATTTTTTTCTTTTCTCTGTTACACTTGTTTAAGGTCCAACTTTAATATTTATTTTGAATACAGCAGATGTGTGTCATTTATTTTCAAGGTATATAAACATTTTGAGATCATGCACTCCAGACAAATTTATTTTCAGGTAATGTGAGCCATACCTGTTTTATCAAAAATCATCATGGATCTTAAAAACACATGATTTATTAACACATTAAACAAACATATTCCACAGCATATTTATCAGACCCAAAAGCATATAGATATACACTATGATGAGTAGCCTATTCATCAGTCCAACTGATCTGAAGGAAACTTCCGAAATCTCGGTGTAAACAATGAGTGACGTACACACGCAAGCGATCACTTCCGGTGCATGCGCAGACCGAAGCGGCCGTGCCTTCAGATCAGTTGGACATGGCTGTGGTTACACGAGGTAAAAGGATATAAATAATGTTCGTTTTCTCACACAAACCACTCGTTCCGTGTCTTAGGCCATTCAATGTGTACTTACATTTACAAGTCATTAAATCCTTTTTAATTTGGACTTCTCTGTGCATGCTCTTTGAGGTGGTGACCATAGACCTGCATTATATGACTGACAGACAACACCGGTTCATCTAAAAATACTGTGGAAACAAAGACACCTACATCTTGGATGCCCTTGAGGTAAGCTAAAACACACCAAAAATTAATTTCAAAGTTAATTATCCCTTTAAAGGAATTTTTTCCTTACATTACTTTTTTACTTTAAGTAGTTTTTGAAACCAGTACTTTTATACTTTTACTTGAGTAAAAAGCTTGAGCTGATACTTCCACAGAAGTATTTTTAAACCCTACTATCTATACTTTTACTTAAGTAATGAATGTGAATACTTTCGACACCTCTGAAAGGGACACACAAAAACAGCATGTTTTTGATTACCCTGAAAAAGTGACTTTTTTTAACAGGCTCAAAACAAATATCTAGGGAATGGAGCCAAAACGTCACATGCACATTCTGAGGACACAAGAGACTTTTAGAGCTTGTAAAAAAAGGGCATTGTAGGACCCCTTGAAACACCTTACAAGAAAACACATTTCAATATTTTATTCCCTTTTAACCGTAGTAACAAATAAAGCTAACTGTCAGAATATACCCATTTGTTTGCATTTAGCAGGAAGCCTTTTTATTTTGAAAATAAAATCTCAGAGGTTATGTCTACCTTTAACCGTAAGGCGTCCTCCCTTGATATGTGGCCCACACCCACTGGCAACATATTTCATCAACCAAAATTATTTTATCATTTAAAGAAATTATGCATCTTTAATTAAAGCCATTGTCATGCTCTGAAATTAATCCCCTTATGCACAATACAATCAAACTAAAAAAAGCCCACTTTTCCTTATGGCCCCCCTTTACCTGCATTCACCCTACATTTATTTTTAAGAGTGGAGCCATTTACTATTGGGAGCTACGACCAAAAAGTTTCTGAAACGACAAAGACAAAAACATGGGAATGTTTAGGTTATTATACAACTTTAATGTAGAAAACAAATACACAAGGAATATCATGATGATCCCATTTGAATCTGCTCTTCCACCATATCCAACTTTCTCATCTTGGAGTCTCAGTGCTGACCTCCACAACTTTTCTTGGGGGGAATTTCAGTCTTCTGCCACAGACTTGGAGTAGTAAGACCAATCACACCGTAAGCAATTCTCTGCCCAGCATTCCCAGTAAGTTTGCTCTCCTCATCTGAACCCATTCCCAGATCATCCTCCTTCTCATGAATCACCACCGAACGTCCCAGAATGGAATAAGGCCCAAAGAGCTTGGCGTCTGGGAGCGTCAGGAACTGCTTTATCACTCCTTGCTCAGAAGCAAAGTTGCCCATGTCTCCAGGATGATCAGGGTGGTCAACGCCATTTGGATTGTAATGAGGACCAAGAGTGATGCTGCCTTGACTGAGGTCTCCATACCGATGGATGTGCATGGCACGCTGTTGAGGATCGACGGCAGGCAAACCACGGAGGTTGATTTTTACTTCTAAATCTCCATTGGGGAAGAGCTGCTTGAAGAGGATTTGCCCATAGATCTTTGGCTGGCTAGATGGCAAATTAGGGCTGGGAGTTACTTCACAAGTGGCATAGATTACGTTGTTGAACTCCACGACTTCCGGCTGTGGAGCTTCGGTGACCGAACAAACTGGACGTTTATGGAACTCTCCTCCTTGTATATGCAGCACCAGCAATATCAGAGGGAATATTAGGATGATTTTATCCATGTTGATCTTTAACGCCTACAATGGAGAGTGGATTCATTGAAATCATGCATTTGGTTTAAGAAAGCAATTCTTTGAAGAAAAAAAAAAAAAAAGGCAAAGCTTTGTTTCAGGGATCTTTGATAGTTGCATTACGTAAAATAGCACACCAGATTAGTTTGCAATAGAAAACCATAGAAGAAACTTAATATTTTTGAACTGCTGAGCTGCTGATTGAAAAAGTATGCTTATTTGCATTTAATGTGTGCTATCTTGAAAGTATGGTAAAATAAAAATATAGGTCTACTTGCAGAAAATAACACTGAATGACAAAAAGCCACTTAAGGGTACATTCCATACACTTTCAGTAATGTCACACCAACCAGCCAAAGTGCCTATAGCCACCAGAGGGCTTGTAAACATTAACACTAGAATGAGTCCAGGCAAAGGTTTATGGAAATGGACGAGGTCTGAAGAAGTGCTCACTGGTAGTTATCATAGCGCTCCTGCTGGCATGAGTGACATTAAGTATGTACACTTTTAAAATTTACACGTCACAATGTTAAACTAAAAGTTTAACTCTAAAGAACATTACACAAACATCAAAGATATATTACCGTAAAGCTGAAAAGTTGATCCTTAATCTGTGTGCAGACTGAACTGGAGTAGAGAAAATGTTCCTTTGCAATCACACTTTTGGCTTCTCTTTTAAGGGCTCATGAGGAGCTACAAGTTAACCATGATAGTCTGTTAGCCTGTTAGTCACTAATTAAGTTCACCTGTGTTTCATTTAGCTCCCTTTGTTTGCCTGTGTGAATATATAGCACTCATTTTATTCAGGTCTTTGTTTTGCATTGCATAATGTGTTCTCAATTGTGACTCATTTATTTGTAGTTAGTGTACAATTCCACTTGATGTTCACACTTGACACCACTTCTTATAGCAGATATTCATCTCACATAAGTGAATATCTGACAGATGTTCTTTTACAAGAAACAATTTCTACAGACTCTATCCCAGACCTGACAATATTACACATAATATTATGCAAGTAGACAGTTATTTTATTGTCTTTACAGACAGAAGTAAAAATATTTGGGGGAATAATTCTTACATGACATCCCCTTACTTAAAATCCCCCTTTAATAGTGTGATTTTTTTCTTTTCTCTGTTACACTTGTTTAAGGTCCAACTTTAATATTTATTTTGAATACAGCAGATGTGTGTCATTTATTTTCAAGGTATATAAACATTTTGAGATCATGCACTCCAGACAAATTTATTTTCAGGTAATGTGAGCCATACCTGTTTTATCAAAAATCATCATGGATCTTAAAAACACATGATTTATTAACACATTAAACAAACATATTCCACAGCATATTTATCAGACCCAAAAGCATATAGATATACACTATGATGAGTAGCCTATTCATCAGTCCAACTGATCTGAAGGAAACTTCCGAAATCTCGGTGTAAACAATGAGTGACGTACACACGCAAGCGATCACTTCCGGTGCATGCGCAGACCGAAGCGGCCGTGCCTTCAGATCAGTTGGACATGGCTGTGGTTACACGAGGTAAAAGGATATAAATAATGTTCGTTTTCTCACACAAACCACTCGTTCCGTGTCTTAGGCCATTCAATGTGTACTTACATTTACAAGTCATTAAATCCTTTTTAATTTGGACTTCTCTGTGCATGCTCTTTGAGGTGGTGACCATAGACCTGCATTATATGACTGACAGACAACACCGGTTCATCTAAAAATACTGTGGAAACAAAGACACCTACATCTTGGATGCCCTTGAGGTAAGCTAAAACACACCAAAAATTAATTTCAAAGTTAATTATCCCTTTAAAGGAATTTTTTCCTTACATTACTTTTTTACTTTAAGTAGTTTTTGAAACCAGTACTTTTATACTTTTACTTGAGTAAAAAGCTTGAGCTGATACTTCCACAGAAGTATTTTTAAACCCTACTATCTATACTTTTACTTAAGTAATGAATGTGAATACTTTCGACACCTCTGAAAGGGACACACAAAAACAGCATGTTTTTGATTACCCTGAAAAAGTGACTTTTTTTAACAGGCTCAAAACAAATATCTAGGGAATGGAGCCAAAACGTCACATGCACATTCTGAGGACACAAGAGACTTTTAGAGCTTGTAAAAAAGGGCATTGTAGGACCCCTTGAAACACCTTACAAGAAAACACATTTCAATATTTTATTCCCTTTTAACCGTAGTAACAAATAAAGCTAACTGTCAGAATATACCCATTTGTTTGCATTTAGCAGGAAGCCTTTTTATTTTGAAAATAAAATCTCAGAGGTTATGTCTACCTTTAACCGTAAGGCGTCCTCCCTTGATATGTGGCCCACACCCACTGGCGTCATATTTCATCAACCAAAATTATTTTATCATTTAAAGAAATTATGCATCTTTAATTAAAGCCATTGTCAAGCTCTGAAATGTTAACCCCCTTATGCACAATACAATCAAACTAAAAAAAGCCCACTTTTCCTTATGGCCCCCCTTTACCTGCATTCACCCTACATTTATTTTTAAGAGTGGAGCCATTTACTATTGGGAGCTACGACCAAAAAGTTTCTGAAACGACAAAGACAAAAACATGGGAATGTTTAGGTTATTATACAACTTTAATGTAGAAAACAAATACACAAGGAATATCATGATGATCCCATTTGAATCTGCTCTTCCACCATATCCAACTTTCTCATCTTGGAGTCTCAGTGCTGACCTCCACAACTTTTCTTGGGGGGAATTTCAGTCTTCTGCCACAGACTTGGAGTAGTAAGACCAATCACACCGTAAGCAATTCTCTGCCCAGCATTCCCAGTAAGTTTGCTCTCCTCATCTGAACCCATTCCCAGATCATCCTCCTTCTCATGAATCACCACCGAACGTCCCAGAATGGAATAAGGCCCAAAGAGCTTGGCGTCTGGGAGCGTCAGGAACTGCTTTATCACTCCTTGCTCAGAAGCAAAGTTGCCCATGTCTCCAGGATGATCAGGGTGGTCAACGCCATTTGGATTGTAATGAGGACCAAGAGTGATGCTGCCTTGACTGAGGTCTCCATACCGATGGATGTGCATGGCACGCTGTTGAGGATCGACGGCAGGCAAACCACGGAGGTTGATTTTTACTTCTAAATCTCCATTGGGGAAGAGCTGCTTGAAGAGGATTTGCCCATAGATCTTTGGCTGGCTAGATGGCAAATTAGGGCTGGGAGTTACTTCACAAGTGGCATAGATTACGTTGTTGAACTCCACGACTTCCGGCTGTGGAGCTTCGGTGACCGAACAAACTGGACGTTTATGGAACTCTCCTCCTTGTATATGCAGCACCAGCAATATCAGAGGGAATATTAGGATGATTTTATCCATGTTGATCTTTAACGCCTACAATGGAGAGTGGATTCATTGAAATCATGCATTTGGTTTAAGAAAGCAATTCTTTGAAGAAAAAAAAAAAGGCAAAGCTTTGTTTCAGGGATCTTTGATAGTTGCATTACGTAAAATAGCACACCAGATTAGTTTGCAATAGAAAACCATAGAAGAAACTTAATATTTTTGAACTGCTGAGCTGCTGATTGAAAAAGTATGCTTATTTGCATTTAATGTGTGCTATCTTGAAAGTATGGTAAAATAAAAATATAGGTCTACTTGCAGAAAATAACACTGAATGACAAAAAGCCACTTAAGGGTACATTCCATACACTTTCAGTAATGTCACACCAACCAGCCAAAGTGCCTATAGCCACCAGAGGGCTTGTAAACATCAACACTAGAATGAGTCCAGGCAAAGGTTTATGGAAATGGACGAGGTCTGAAGAAGTGCTCACTGGTAGTTATCATAGCGCTCCTGCTGGCATGAGTGACATTAAGTATGTACACTTTTAAAATTTACACGTCACAATGTTAAACTAAAAGTTTAACTCTAAAGAACATTACACAAACATCAAAGATATATTACCGTAAAGCTGAAAAGTTGATCCTTAATCTGTGTGCAGACTGAACTGGAGTAGAGAAAATGTTCCTTTGCAATCACACTTTTGGCTTCTCTTTTAAGAATTCACGAGGAGCTACAAGTTAACCATGATAGTCTGTTAGCCTGTTAGTCACTAATTAAGTTCACCTGTGTTTCATTTAGCTCCCTTTGTTTGCCTGTGTGAATATATAGCACTCATTTTATTCAGGTCTTTGTTTTGCATTGCATAATGTGTTCTCAATTGTGACTCATTTATTTGTAGTTAGTGTACAATTCCACTTGATGTTCACACTTGACACCACTTCTTATAGCAGATATTCATCTCACATAAGTGAATATCTGACAGATGTTCTTTTACAAGAAACAATTTCTACAGACTCTATCCCAGACCTGACAATATTACACATAATATTATGCAAGTAGACAGTTATTTTATTGTCTTTACAGACAGAAGTAAAAATATTTGGGGGAATAATTCTTACATGACATCCCCTTACTTAAAATCCCCCTTTAATAGTGTGATTTTTTTCTTTTCTCTGTTACACTTGTTTAAGGTCCAACTTTAATATTTATTTTGAATACAGCAGATGTGTGTCATTTATTTTCAAGGTATATAAACATTTTGAGATCATGCACTCCAGACAAATTTATTTTCAGGTAATGTGAGCCATACCTGTTTTATCAAAAATCATCATGGATCTTAAAAACACATGATTTATTAACACATTAAACAAACATATTCCACAGCATATTTATCAGACCCAAAAGCATATAGATATACACTATGATGAGTAGCCTATTCATCAGTCCAACTGATCTGAAGGAAACTTCCGAAATCTCGGTGTAAACAATGAGTGACGTACACACGCAAGCGATCACTTCCGGTGCATGCGCAGACCGAAGCGGCCGTGCCTTCAGATCAGTTGGACATGGCTGTGGTTACACGAGGTAAAAGGATATAAATAATGTTCGTTTTCTCACACAAACCACTCGTTCCGTGTCTTAGGCCATTCAATGTGTACTTACATTTACAAGTCATTAAATCCTTTTTAATTTGGACTTCTCTGTGCATGCTCTTTGAGGTGGTGACCATAGACCTGCATTATATGACTGACAGACAACACCGGTTCATCTAAAAATACTGTGGAAACAAAGACACCTACATCTTGGATGCCCTTGAGGTAAGCTAAAACACACCAAAAAATTTATTTCAAAGTGAACTATCCCTTTAAAGGAATTTTTTCCTTACATTACTTTTTTACTTTAAGTAGTTTTTGAAACCAGTACTTTTACTTGAGTAAAAAGCTTGAGCTGATACTTCCACAGAAGTATTTTTAAACCCTAGTATCTATACTTTTACTTAAGTAATGAATGTGAATACTTTCGACACCTCTGAAAGGGACACACAAAAACAGCATGTTTTTGCTTACCCTGAAAAAGTGACTTTTTAACAGGCTCAAAACAAATATCTAGGGAATGGAGCCAAAACGTCACATGCACATTCTGAGGACACAAGAGACTTTTAAATCTTGTAAAAAAGGGCATTGTAGGACCCCTTGAAACACCTTACAAGAAAACACATTTCAATATTTTATTCCCTTTTAACCGTAGTAACAAATAAAGCTAACTGTCAGAATATACCCATTTGTTTGCATTTAGCAGGACGCCTTTTTATTTTGAAAATAAAATCTCAGAGGTTATGTCTACCTTTAACCGTAAGGCGTCCTCCCTTGATATGTGGCCCACACCCACTGGCGTCATATTACATCAACCAAAATTATTTTATCATTTAAAGAAACAATGCATCTTTAATTTAAGCCATTGTCATACTCTGAAATTAATCCCCTTAAGCACAATACAATCAAACTAAAAAAAGCCCACTTTTCCTTATGGCCCCCCTTTACCTGCATTCACCCTACATTTATTTTTAAGAGTGGAGCCATTTACTATTGGGAGCTACGACCAAAAAGTTTCTGAAACGACAAAGACAAAAACATGGGAATGTTCAGGTTATTATAGAACTTTAATGTAGAAAACAAATACACAAGGAATATCATGATTATCCCATTTGAATCTGCTCTTCCACCATATCCAACTTTCTCATCTTGGAGTCTCAGTGCTCCTCCACAACTCTTCTTGGGGGAATTTCAGTCTTCTGCCACAGACTTGGAGTAGTAAGACCAATCACACCGTAAGCAATTCTCTGCCCAGCATTCCCAGTAAGTTTACTCTCCTCATCTGAACCCATTCCCAGATCATCCTCCTTCTCATGAATCACCACCGAACGTCCCAGAATGGAATAAGGCCCAAAGAGCTTGGCGTCTGGGAGCGTCAGGAACTGCTTTATCACTCCTTGCTCAGAAGCAAAGTTGCCCAGGTCTCCAGGATGATGAGGGTGGTCAACACCATTTGGATTGTAATGAGGACCAAGAGTGATGCTGCCTTGACTGAGGTCTCCATACCGATGGATGTGCATGGCACGCTGTTGAGGATCGACGGCAGGCAAACCACGGAGGTTGATTTTCACTTCTAAATCTCCATTGGGGAAGAGCTGCTTGAAGAGGATTTGCCCATAGATCTTTGGCTGGCTAGATGGCAAATTAGGGCTGGGAGTTACTTCACACGTGGCATAGATTACGTTGTTGAACTCCACGACTTCCGGCTGTGGAGCTTCGGCAACCGAACAAGCTGGACGTTGAGAGAACTCTCCTCCTTGTATATGCAGCACCAGTAATATCAGAGGGAATATTAGGATGATTTTATCCATGTTGATCTTTAACGCCTACAATGGAGAGTGGATTCATTGAAATCATGCATTTGGTTTAAGAAAGTATATAAGAAAAAAAAAAGGCAAAGCTTTGTTTCAGGGATCTTTGACAGTTGCATTAGGTAAAATAGCACACCCAGATTAGTTTGCAATAGAAAACCATAGAAGAAACTTAATATTTTTGAACTGCTGAGTGAAAAAGTATGCTTATTTGCATTTAATGTGTGCTATCTTGAAAGTATGGTAAAATAAAAATATAGGTCTACTTGCAGAAAATAACACTGAATGACAAAAAGCCACTTAAGGGTACATTCTGTATACTTTCATCAGTGTAACACCAACCAGCCAAAGTGCCTATGATAGCCACCAGAGGGCTTGTAAACATTAACACTAGAATGAGTCCAGGCAAAGGTTTATGGAAATGGACGAGGTCTGAAGAAGTGCTCACTGTTAGTTATCATAGCGCTCCTGCTGGCATGAGTGACATTAAGTAAGTACACTTTTAAAATTTACATGTCACAATGTTAAACTAAAAGTTTAACTCTAAAGAACATTACACAAACATCAAAGATATATTACCGTAAAGCTGAAAAGTTGATCCTTAATCTGTGTGCAGACTGAACTGGAGTAGAGAAAATGTTCCTTTGCAATCACACTTTTGGCTTCTCTTTTAAGGGCTCATGAGGAGCTACAAGTTAACCATGATAGTCTGTTAGCCTGTTAGTCACTAATTAAGTTCACCTGTGTTTCATTTAGCTCCCTTTGTTTGCCTGTGTGAATATATAGCACTCATTTTATTCAGTTCTTTGTTTTGCATTGCATAATGTGTTCCCAATTGTGACTCATGTATTTGTAGTTAATACTAGGGATGAGCGAGTACAGCATTATCTGTATCTGTATCTGTATCTGTTAACCATATGAATTATCTGTATCTGTATCTGTACTCGGACTGGGCGGGGCCTAAACCAGGAAGTGGGTCGGGTAGTCTCAAAATGGGCGGGGCTTTAACCGGTATGTTATTTTAAGCATGCAATTGATATGGGTTGATCTGAAATTGCTATATTTTTTGCTGATAAGAAATAAAACTATTTACATGACAGCATCAGCATTGAGCTTCAGATCAATAGTTTTGATCATGATAACAAACGAACTACAAAACAAGTTTTGCAACAATGAATACAACACAAGTGGCTGCAATTATAAAGTAAAATGTAATGAACAAGAGTTTTCATCTCAACTACGGCTGGGTGATATGGGCCAAAAGTCATATCCCGATATATTTAGGCTGAATTTCGATATACAAAATATATCCCGATATTTTTTCTGCAAAGTGAGAGCAAATGTTCAGTCAAAGCCAAATATGACATGTCACAAGTAGTTTTATTGAAACTTGAACATTTGCTAAATCAAATGAATAAATAATAAACAGGTTTCTTCACCTTAGGGCTGCATGATTATGACAAAAATCTTCATTGCAGATTATTCCCTTGGAATTGTAATTGTGATTTATTAATTGGTTTATTTATTTTGTTAATACAACGTTGGTATGAGCCATTACAGTCATTTAAAAAAATATAAAAAATAACACAAAGAAAAATAGGGGCATTAAGGGGTTAATATAGAAACGACAGTTACTATGGTGAATAGTGAATACACAATACTAACAAGAACTGTTTATGAAACATGGAAACTGCTCTGGTGAATAGAATGAAAATCATAACTGCATTGCTTTTATTTCGTGTAATTTACAACGTAATGGTGTTGCATGCTCGTATAGCCTAGTTTCTTTTGCACTTTATATACAGAGGCGATCCAGCGCGCGCCACCGCATTTGCGCGTGCAATTGAGTGTGCGTTACGACTAACGTTACAGTATAACGGGTGACAGGACAGAAAGTCCGTTTTGCTGAGGTGAAAGACTTTATTTCATAACATAACATGCTTTAATCAAGCACGCAAAGTGGAAAAGGAGTGGCTGGGGCGCGGGGAGCAGTGCAGAGAGCTCGGGTTCAGCACTCAGCAGCTTGCTTGGAGCAAGGATCACAGCGCAAACCTGAATAGCCTATATCGATATGCAATATGGTTTAATTACATATCACATTTAAAAATATATATTCTTTATATTGATATATCGCTCAGCCTTAATCTCAACATAACTTTTTTTTTTTTTATCCGAGCACAGATATTGACTCGAATTACTCGTATAATATTCGTACTCGACAAAAGTGCTTTATCCGTACCGGATACTCGTTTCAGCCGAGTATCCGGCTCAACTCTAGTTAATACAATTCCACTTGATGTTCACACTTGACACCACTTCTTATAGCAGATATTCATCTCACATAAGTGAATATCTGACAGATGTTCTTTTACAAGAAACAATTTCTACAGACTCTATCCCAGACCTGACAATATTACACATAATATTATGCAAGTAGACAGTTATTTTATTGTCTTTACAGACAGAAGTAAAAATATTTGGGGGAATAATTCTTACATGACATCCCCTTACTTAAAATCCCCCTTTAATAGTGTTTTTTTTCTTTTCCCTGTTACACTTGTTTAAGGTCCAACTTTAATATTTATTTTGAATACAGCAGATGTGTGTCATTTATTTTCAAGGTATATAAACATTTTGAGATCATGCACTCCAGACAAATTTATTTTCAGGTAATGTGAGCCATACCTGTTTTATCAAAAATCATCATGGATCTTAAAAACACATGATTTATTAACACGTTAAACAAACATATTCCACAACATATTTATCAGACCCAAAAGCATATAGATATACACTATGATGAGTAGCCTATTCATCAGTCCAACTGATCTGAAGGAAACTTCCGAAATCTCGGTGTAAACAATGAGTGACGTACACACGCAAGCGATCACTTCCGGTGCATGGGCAGACCGAAGCGGCCGTGCCTTCAGATCAGTTGGACATGGCTGTGGTTACACGAGGGAAAACGATATAAAACCTGTTCATTTTCTCACACAAACCGCTCATTCCGTGTCTTAGGCCATTCAATGTGTACTTAAATTTACGAGTCATTAAATCATGTTTAATTTGGACTTCTCTGTGCATGCTCTTTGAGGTGGTGACCATAGACCTGCATTATACGACTGACAGACAACACCGGTTCATCTAAAAATAACAAAATTGAAAATACTATGGAAACAAAGACACCTACATCTTGGATGCCCTTGAGGTAAGCTAAAACACACCAAAAATTAATTTCAAAGTGAACTATCCCATTAAAGGAATTTTTTCCTTACATTACTTTTACTTTTTTACTTTAAGTAGTTTTTGAAACCAGTACTTTTCTACTTTTACTTGAGTAGCTTGAGCTGATACTTCCACAGAAGTATTTTTAAACCCTAGTATCTATACTTTTACTTAAGTAATGAATGAATACTTTCGACACCTCTGAAAGGGACGCACAAAAACAGCATGTTTTTGATTACCCTGAAAAAGTGACTTTTTAACAGGCTCAAAACAAATATCCAGGGAATGGAGCCAAAACGTCACATGCACATTCTGAGCACACAAGAGACTTTTAAATCTTGTAAAAAAGGTCATTGTAGGACCCCTTGAAACACATTTCAATATTTTATTCCCTTTTAACCGTAGTAACAAATAAAGCTAACTGTCAGAATATACCCATTTGTTTGCATTTAGCAGGACGCCTTTTTAGTTTGAAAATAAAATCTCAGAGGTTATGTCTACCTTTAACCATAAGGCGTCCTCCCTTGATATGTGGCCCACACCCACTGGAGTCATATTACATCAACCAAAATTATTGTATAATTTAAAGAAATAATGCATCTTTAATTAAAGCCATGGTCATGCTCTGAAATTTTAATCCCCTTAAGCACAATACAATCAAACTAAAAAAAGCCCACTTTTCCTTATGGCCCCCCTTTACCTGCATTCACCCTACATTTATTTTTAAGAGTGGAGCCATTTACTATTGGGAGCTACGACCAAAAAGTTTCTGAAACGACAAAGACAAAAACATGGGAATGTTCAGGTTATTATAGAACTTTAATGTAGAAAACAAATACACAAGGAATATCATGATTATCCCATTTGAATCTGCTCTTCCACCATATCCAACTTCCTCATCTTGGAGTCTCAGTGCCCTCCTCCACAACTCTTCTTGGGGGGAATTTCAGTCTTCTGCCACAGACTTGGAGTAGTAATACCAATCACACCGTAAGCAATTCTCTGTCCAGCATTCCCAGTAAGTTTACTCTCCTCATCTGAACCCATTCCCAGATCATCCTCCTTCTCATGAATCACCACCGAACGTCCCAGAATGGAATAAGGCCCAAAGAGCTTGGCGTCTGGGAGCGTCAGGAACTGCTTTATCACTCCTTGCTCAGAAGCAAAGTTGCCCAGGTCTCCAGGATGATGAGGGTGGTCAACACCATTTGGATTGTAATGAGGACCAAGAGTGATGCTGCCTTGACTGAGGTCTCCATACCGATGGATGTGCATGGCACGCTGTTGAGGATCGACGGCAGGCAAACCACGGAGGTTGATTTTCACTTCTAAATCTCCATTGGGGAAGAGCTGCTTGAAGAGGATTTGCCCATAGATCTTTGGCTGGCTAGATGGCAAATTAGGGCTGGGAGTTACTTCACACGTGGCATAGATTATGTTGTTGAACTCCACGACTTCCGGCTGTGGAGCTTCGGCAACCGAACAAACTGGACGTTGAGAGAACTCTCCTCCTTGTATATGCAGCACCAGCAATATCAGAGGGAATATTAGGATGATTTTATCCATGTTGATCTTTAATGCCTACAATGGAGATTGGATTCAGTGAAATCATTTGGTTTAAGAATGTAGTATTTGAGAACATATCAATAGCTTTGAGAATGGAAGTTGCATTAGGTAAAATAGCACAACCAGATTAGTTTGCAAGGGAAAACCATATAAAATAAATTGTAGTTATTTTTAATTGCCATGTACCCTTGTGAAAAGGTAGTGTGATTAATTGTGAATATGTACTGGTTGTACTTAAACTCTTGAAAGTATAATAAAAAAAAAAAAAAGGTCTACCTGCAGAGAAAATTGATGAAATAAAAAGCCACTTACTGGTATGTACACATTACACTTTCATAACACACACCAAGCTTTTAAAGTGCACGTTGCAATGTAAAACTAAACACGCTTCTCTAAAATAACATTGTTTTTAATCTTTTTGTTGTGGTTTAAAGAACATCAATATTTTGATGTGTTGAGTAGTACATAATTCGATCTGTCGTATGTTACTAAATCAAGTTAATATTGTAAATCTAGTAAAGCGCACACACACTTTATTTGCTCAGCAAATCTCAGTAGTACATTTAGCAATAAACTTACGCAACACTTTATTTCAATAGTCCACTTTAGACATAGCAACTATTCAACTACATGTCATTAGAGTATTAGTAGACTGTCTGCTTATTATCTGCGAACACTTTTTTTTTTTTGGGTCCCCCAATAGACGTTCAACTGACTATAAATAAATAGGCTTCTACAAGTAAACTTATTCTTCTAACCCAAAGCCTAACACCTAACCATAAACTAACATACCGACGGTCTACTATAATACACTAATACACTGTAAAAAATAACCGTGATTTTAACAATCAATTCCTGTAAAAATGCTACAGTGCAAAACTGTTAATTGGTTAACAGAAAGTTTCCGTATACAGTAAATAACAGTGTTATAATTTTACAGTAACATACCGTTAAATTTACAGTTTTTGAAAGTGAAAGAGAACAAATCATTGTATAATTTACAGTGAAAAAAACATAAATTAACATTCCCACAATTCCCTGTGTGACACTTCACATTTTATGTATTTTTGTTAAAATAACTAAATTCCTCATGGTTTTATTGGGTTTTTTTATATGTACATTAGGTTTTTGTAACATTTAATGTTGTTAAATTAATATTTTTTTCATTTTTTTATTTCATGCGTGTTACCATGATGGTGCTTAATGTTTGTGTGAATGATATTTTGCAGCGTCTTCAAATAAGTATTGCATTATACAAGTATTCACTTGTGATGAGCTGTGACTGCTCTTGTAACTCTCATCACTACTGTGATGATTGTTGGTTGTCAATGTATTATAATGGTCTAAAACACAGATCAATACGTCAATAAGTTGGTAAATCAACATTTTATCAGAAAATAAAATACAGTTTATTACTGTAAATTTTAAGTTAAGTCTGTAAAACCATTCATGTTCCTACCGTATTTTTAACGGTTTATTTTTTACGGTGTACTCTAATGAGCATTACTATACATGTAGTTGAAAAGTTGCTTATAATTAGTGGAAAGGCTAAAGCGACTATCAAAATAAAGTGTATTAAATTAGATTGAGGACAATACAAGTAATTATGAAAGTAAAACGAAAGACTGTTTTAGCTAATTTTATTTAAAAAAGAATACAGTCACCGAAATGCATAAACATGCAATTAAGTATAAAAAAAAAACATCACGCAAATATATTAATTTTAAATAAATAATCCCAGATGTACTCTTTCAATATATACACCATACTAAAGTGTAGGCTACTTATTTTTCACAAGGGCACCGTAAAATAAAATACAAAGCATTTATATTTTTGATTAAACTTGTTTTAAAACAAGCCAATATTTGCAAGCATAGAGAGAAAAAAAACACATGACAAAAACAGCAAAGGTACATTACCTTATAACTGAAAAATCCGTGTGGAACCAGATTATCGCGGTCACAAAAACACTACGACACTTAATCTGTGTGCAGACTGAACTGGAATTGAGAGAATGTTCCTTTGTAATCACACTTTTGGCTTCTCTTTTACGAACTCATATGGAGCTACAAGTTAACCATGATAGTCTGTTAGCCTGTTAGTCACTAATTAAGTTCACCTGTGTTTCATTTAGCTCCCTTTGTTTGCCTGTGTACCTATGTACATCATTATTTGGCTCTTCATTTTGCATTGCATAATGTGTTCTCAATTGTGACTCATTAATTTGTAGTTAGTGTACAATTCCACTTGACGTTTCTGTTTGATACCACTTCTAATAGCAGATATTCAACTCACATAAGTGAATATCTGACAGTTGTTCTTTTTCAAGGAACCATTTCTACAGACTCTGTCCCAAACCTGACAAGCCTATATTACACATGCAATTGGACTGTTATTTAATTGTCCTTGAAAACGGAAGTAAAAATGCTCTGTATTTTCAGATTTATAGAGAGAGGAGTGCAAAGTCTTGTTAACGCCAACTTTGTTTTTCCCATCACCATCAATTCTCAGCCACGACCAATGATCCAGTTGCTATTATGTAGCTTGTTAGCCATGCCTTGGCTGTGTAATTACCTGTGTCGGTGGCAATGATTGTCTTCTGCACTTGCTGATTCATTACAGTAAATTATCATAGTCTGTAAAGGAGATGTTACAGAGCTCCTTAAATTCAGAGACTCAATTTAAGATTCTCTCAAGGGACGCCAGTACAGTTTTTGGGTATATACGAATATTGGATAGAAAATGAACTTTTGTTGCAAGAATCCAATCACATCGAAAATGTCCGTTATGAAAAAGACGCGTGCTTTTGTATACTGAATGTGAGTCAATTCACGTTTATTTAATAGCTCTTTATAAAGTACAGATTTTTTTCAAGCAGCTTTACAGTGATAATAGAAAAATTATGCATTGTGACGGTTGTTCACTGAAGTCAGATCAGTGTTGATTCAGACCCTTTGTAAAGATCATTAATTAAAAAAATCTGTACTGTACGCGCTATATAAAGGTGACTTGACTAGTGCACATTCAGTAAGCACTCTACTTTTTTTATAAAGGAAATTTTTGATGTGATGGAATTCTTACAACAAAAATGACAATTACGTCATTATTTATTCAAACATAATCATCCAGCTCAGTTCAATTCGGGGGCCTGTACCATGATGGTCAACCCGGTATCACGCTAAAACGTGATACCGGGTTGTGATGGTAGTTGAACAAACTCAGGGTTGCAGGATTAGTTTCGAGTTGACAAAACCAAACCAATCCAACCAGGCTTTAATAGGTTACTGTATATCAGTGCAAGTAAAAGTTGTGAAGTTAGTTATGCAGTTGATAAATGTATAGAGATAATTGAACATTTAAGCTCACATGTAGTCATTTTATAGCTTAATTTATAGATTCTAAAGCATAATTATATTACCTTTATATATGTATTCATTTAAAATCTGCGTATTAAGAATTCATTAACTGAAATTGCATGTGAGATCGTTTAAGGGTATAATAATTACTACATAATTTCTAAATCATACAAATTTATTATTCTAAATAAGCATTACTAAAAGCCAGATGATTTTGTCTTTAAAAATCATTTGCTATGTAGTGATCTTTAATTTGTAGTAGAAACGGATAGAGTGACATTATCGCGTCAGACATGGGTCACTTTGCTCACAGCTGATTGGTCCAAGTTCGGTTTGCAACCCCTTCGGTTTACCTGGAACATAACCTGCCCCGGATCAGGTTTGCCGTGGAGTTTAAGTTACTATGGCGATGAACACTGCTAAAAGCCAAACCACTTTCATGGTACCTAAAACCTAGGGTAAGCACAAACTAAACTGAAACATAGCTGGCTAGCCACCTAAACCGGCTTCATATAGGCCCCACTGTCAGATCAGTAATATTGTTGAATATAAAGTGTCCCTATAAAACTGAGCAGGCAGAGGCAACAGTGGTAATCAATCCAAAATCTTGTCAAGTGACAGAATGGAGATAAATAAATAAAATGTACTTGTAAAATATAATGTAATTTCTATTGAACATTGTATTTAAATATGTGTACGATGAAGTTGCAATGTATTAGACTACATTTAAAATATATTAACTTTAAATGTAATATCAAATAACATAAATTCAACACATCAAAATAAATGTTATTATTTAAAGCATGACAAAAGACAATGATTTAAAATATAGCCTAGCCTGCTTAAAATGTGAAGTAAAACTTCTAATGACATTACAAAGTGCACTTTTTAAAAGTGCAATTAAGTGTGTTAAGAAACAGTCATGACAGTAGTCTAATTATTTTATTTAATATAAAATTATCTGCAAGTATACTTAAAAAAAAGAAGCAATACATTCAGTCCGCTTAGACTATAGGCTACTTTTTCACAGACGTAACTGAAGTTTTCTTTCACGTTTGCTAAAAATATGGTATAGTGACAGCTCTAATAAATAAATATGTAGTTTCATGTAGGCATATTTTGTATGAAAATCAAATAATTGGATGTTTTTTTTAAAAAAAATGTAAAATATGTAATTTAATTTGTATCATGTAAAGTCCTACAGCTATGGCGAGTGAAAAAAATCCAAGGACACAAACTCTTGTAGAGCCCCGTGCGGTGAAAGCAGGAACCGCAGCACTGAGAGGGGGCGGTCGTTTTATTCGGCCCTAGATATAATATCGTCCGGGTCCTTCATGACTATCATCGACAACGTACATTATTTAGCATACTTCTCTTTTAATTTTGGCCAAAATACACGGAGAACTGCAATGATTAAAAAGAGGCTCGTGGTGTGTTTATCCTTGGTGCACTTGAAATAATAATAATGATGAGGTAAGAACTTCCGGTCGCCATCTTGTCTTTTAGCCGTATGTGTGTGTGTGTGAGAGAGCAGCGGCTGCGTTGGAGTAACCGATAAACTCTTTCTTCTTTTACTTTATTAATCTTTATATTGCGAGATGTCAAAACGGCATCGGTTGGATTTAGGTGATGATTATTCGTCGAGCAAGAAGAGATCTTCTGACGGGTATGTTGAGCTTGAGGAGGATTTTATCTGTTCGCTGAGGAGGGAACGAGCTGCTAGGTTGCACTAGCATACTCACACTTGTGCTGGTTTGGCTTTATAATATCAAGGATTTTGACGTCGTTGCCAATAAATAAAATACATAAAATGCACATCTGATGTCCATAGAGGTTATTGTAACACTCGGGAATGCGGGTTGTTTTCTCAGTTGCGCGCGAGTCTTTGTGACTAGTGCAGATAGCACGTGCGCTCACAATACTGCATGGGTTTGCACGCGCGTGCACAACAGCTTTTTGACGTACAACACACATTATTTACGTTTCACCTGCTTTCTTGATTCGTTAATTTCTAGTTCTGGCTCGGTGTGTAAAGAAGCAGACATTAAACCTGTGTGGATATAACGTTACACAAAGGTGTGTTTTGAAGAAGGCCGCTAAACGAACACTGGACTAGTGTATGTTGTGTAATCCTGACTTTTGCCGGTGTCGGAATGTTACGTTAGCTAAGCTCACCGGGCTCTGAAACTCTCCGCAAAGAAACTAACTAGAAAACGTAATTTGTAAATAAATAGTTGGGGTGTGAGAGTGTAAATTCTAGGGTTTTATGTGAATAAAATGGACTATTGATTGCCAACGGTTAAAAGCGCGGCCTACTGTTACACTTTGGACCATTTGTAGTTTTTAGCGGCATTTTTTGGTGATCAATTAGCTTATTATTATTTTTAAATGACTGTTCTTAGTAATACTTTAGTAGCGTTGTCGGAATAAATCGGTAAATCGGTTGGGTCGTGAACTTGTTGAACCGATGAAGTTAATCGATGATTTTCACTTGAATTGTAAAATAAATGTATTGTTTGATTATCATTCGCAATGTTTTTCTTGTCGTCCTTAAATACATTAATATAGATGTTTATATACCATTATAGATTAGTTTTGCTATTTAAAAAATGAAATGGAAACAATTTAAAGTCCAAACACGACAATACAATGCAAAATATAAGAATAAAATATATAATCGAGATGTATCATAAATGTATAACACAAAGAAAAAACAGAATGATTAAACAAATGTTATGATATAAAAGCCAGTCTAAATAAATAAGTCTTAAGCTTAATTAACAATGTTAATTATGCTATGTTAAATAATCATATATAGCAAAATAAATATCAGTGTTGAAACTAATATAAAAACATATTTGTAAGTTCACCAGTGTAGGCATTTTTTGTTTTGTTTAGGCCTATATATGATACAATAAGAACAAAATACAAACAAATGCTCACATACAATAAATTAAACAAATATAAATTATTAAACAGTTCTTTAATTACAGGAATGTCTGTAACATAACTGTTCAGATGAGTAATATGGACAATAAAAAGAATCTAAAGGAATCTTTAAAATAACACGTATAGTTTTCACTTTATAAATTGATAGATTAATGATTATTGAAATTATTCCTTCAAGAGTAGTGCTGGGTGGTATGACCAAAAAATTAGATGTTAAAAAATTAAGAATGAAATGAGATGTTCTACCTGCATGTCATCGTTAGTTTTACATGCCCTCACGCTCCCTGTTCGCACAGACTAGGGGTGCTCAGACCAGGATTTTTGGGGCCGATCCCCGATTACTGGAAGCTGTCTCACCCGATACCAATTTTCCTGGGTCTATTTGAGGCGTTCTATTTATCATGTTGCATTATTTATTGAACTCTATTTAAAAACAATGTACATTAAGTATTACATTTAAAAGAAGACAATGTATCATGAATTGACACCTGTGTATTTATTTGCAAGCAACATGTCCAGCATATTAACTTAGCAGCTTGTGCTTGGTTATTGGGAACAGATTTCCTGTAGAATACAGAAATAAAATAAAGATAAAAGACAGAACATCTGAATCTTTAAATTTAGCTGTAGATGTTAAACTAAAAATGGCAACAAAAAGGCTGTAGACAAAATAATGTTTTGAGTCAGACAGCCATCAGTTTTTCTAACACACTTAAAGGACAACCAAGGACAACAGGTAGTAAAGTGCACAGCAACAAAAAATACAAATAACTACTAACAATTTCCATATCTGACTGTAGTGTATATATCTATAACTTTGCTTTTTTTCTGGGATGCTCAGTTAGATTTTGTGGGTATTTAGAGAGGAAGAGAGAGATAGAGAAAGAGAGAGTAGGAATAGAGATTATTAGATTTATTTCTCTCCCAAAGCTTACTTCTTAAGCATCAATATTTTGTTAAAAAAAAAATTTGTTTGCTGGACCCTTGCTAAATTATTTTAAAGAGATTAAGAAAGCCACCATTGCTGGTCACATGGTTAGATTGATTTGTTCAGAGCTAGTGAAGTTGTGTGACTCGTGTCCTACCACTTCAAGGATCAATATTGTCCCCCATCAATTTTTGTAACATTGAGGCACGGATGTACCTAATACAAATGAATAAATCTCCAGTTAACTAGCAGAGCATTCAAAATCAAATCGTAATCTAGCGCTAAAATGTGTGTTTTTTTTTTTTTTAACTCAAGCTGAACGCTAGTTGCCGCTGCTATCAGTATCATGGATATAGTGTTCTGTGTAGCTCGCGCAGTCTTCACTCGGACACGCACTTCAATATATTGCAGTTGCGGACAGACTATTCATTCCGGTGAATTTACGAGGTTGATCAGAGGTGCTGCTCTGTTTGACAAGTGGACAGCGGCATGGTACACGCATTGCAGATTGATGAATTGGTTTTTCACACACCTTGTAGAATTGTCAGACTAAAAAATTGTCTCGCAAGTTTTGCGTCATCTGATCGGCTTTTCTGGTCGGCCTTTATAGAGACCACCGATCACACATCCCAAAGCAATTATCGGCCGATTAAGATCGGCGACCAATCAATCGGAGCACCCTTAGCTCAAACATTGCGTCATCAGCGCGTACAGCCATATCTCGGTCACGGAGCACCACAAACACGTCCTCCGACTCGGAATTATGCGTTTCGGTGTCAGTCGGGTACTGGCTCTCAAAGTTGTTTGTTCATTATTATTGTGTTATGTTCTTTTGAGACATGAGGTAGTTTAACGCCATCTCTTGTGACGCTTTGCAGAGCAGGTGTGTGTGTGTGCCTTCATGTGTTTTTTCAGGAGGTGTGTGGCTTTGGATGGCGATTTGTAAGGAGGTTGGGATCTTATGCTTTCAATGCTAGCAGGCTAACGTTAGCATTTCCCAGATCAGCTACTGCACTTTTAACTTCTGGTGTGGCAGAAAACTAAAACTTGGGTGTTGAATCAAAATACCTGCTTATGTGTTACTTGTCTTCCCATCAGTAAGGACCGGGACAGAGATCGGGACGATCGGTCGAAGGATCGCGATCGTGACCGCGACAGAGACCGAGACCGCGATCGGGACCGAGAGAGGGACAACAAGGGATCAGGCGTGCCCCTCTGCGTACCTACCGTTGGGATACTTCCTCTGAAGCAGACAGCCATGAATCAGCAGATCAACCCCTTTACCAACCTGCCTCACACACCCCGTTACTACGAGATCCTCAAGAAAAGGCTGCAGTTGCCCGTTTGGGAGTACAAAGAACGATTTAATGACATCCTCAACCGTCATCAGAGCTTTGTGCTCGTTGGAGAGACAGGCTCTGGAAAGACCACACAGGTCAGACAGCACAACACAAGCTAGGCAAATTTCTGTATTTATGAGTATTTCCACATTTTATATTCTATAATATATTTTATGTTCTATTCGTTTGTTATACCATTTAAGATCTTGACAAATAAGAAATAAGAGATAAGAAAATGACAAATGGGTCACCCTCCGGTCTCACGGACACGCGCACGCACAAATGGCAGCCATTGAATGTCCACAAGACCGAAAGTGTAAATGAAGTGTGCTATTTGGTACAGGGACTTAGACATTTTAGTCACACTCTTTCCCCTAAATACATTTTACAGTTTGTCTATTTTAGTCATGTGAGTGAAACACTCAGACTGTCGAGCCCAGCATCTTCCCAAATTTGTAATCAGAATCATTTATAAATCGGTTGTCCAAAAGAAAATCAATGTTTTTGGTTTGAAAGCAAAGAAAGTTAGATGACCATAAAGATTAGTATTGTAATCTTACGCTTGTTCTGTAAAATCTAAAATTTGTTATAATAAATTATTACAATAATCAGTTTATTATATTATGTTTAGGTCTGTGCAAAAATTAATTGCGATTAATCGCATCCAAAATAAAAGTCTGTGTTTACATAATATATTTGTGTGTGCTGTATATAATTATTTTGTGTATTTAAATAATATATACTAGTGTTGGGCGATATGCTCCATTTTCATATCGTCCTATCGTCAGCCTGTGAGATCGGCGATACACGATATTATCGTGAGGGGGCGGGGCTAACTTATTTGATTATTAACTTGATTATTTAGCCTACTCATTAATTTGCTTGTTTTATTAGCCTACTTCGTTTTATATACGAGAATCTTTTTTCTATTTTGCTAGCAAAGGTGGAGTGTTTATTAATAGGATCAGGTTATTTCCTGGTATAGTGAAGTAAAAAAAAGAGATCCTAATCCTTTTGTTTGTCAACGGGAAATTTACGGACACAAATTAGCCTATTCTCATGCCATTACATGCAGCATTTTGGTCTATTTCTGCACGAGATGAAAACACGTTTTAATAATTTCTTGGGTCAGAAAGAGTCGGAGTTTGCGATATGTGCCCCCCTGTGCGTTCTCTGCGCACTTCACATGCGCACTTCAGTAAGCACGAAGTACGCGGGTTAATGTGTTTTAAATGCCGATAGAAACAAGAGCAAGGGCCAAACGTCTAGCTGAGTCGATCGGTTTATACTTATACTTATGACTTGACTCTGATAAAGGAAACGTTTACATGACCACGTGCATTGTCAAGTTTATTCAACATAATCAGGTTAAGAACGTCGTCGCATGTAAACGCGCTCAATCTCTGAAAGTGAAAGTAAAAACGGACTGCTTTCGGCATCTGCATTAACGCCGCGTTCCCTCAGAGACGACGATGATAACGGTAACTATAATACTATTTTAGTGATATTATTATTAATACTATTTAGTAATTGTATTGTTTTTAGTGTTAGTGTCATTAAACGTTTTGTTAATGTGTTACAGAAACAAATACTGACGAACAACGATGCCGTTTTCATCTTGGATCTGTAGGAAATTTAATTTTGCGTCTGTTAAAACGAGCACACTTGATAATTTGTGAATGGATCACCTTGCAATTAAATTTTGATGTGGGATGTTTTTTAGTCTGTTTTAAAAACATTCTCTTAGAGGAGTCCTCATTAGTGCGTGTGTTGTTGCAATTGTTATGAGGTGATGTCGTTGTAAATTTAGGCAAGGCAAATTAATTGTAGTTCCTAATATTCATTTAATAACAATACTAGCTTTATAATAATAATAATAATAGGCCTAATAATATTAATTTAATACATTATGGTAAAACGAGCCAATTATCGTATTGATATCGTCAAGGGCATCTGCCATCGGCGATATGTCAGACTATCGTCGATACACGATACTATCGTCTATCGGCACAACCCTAATATATACATGTATATATTTAAGAAAATGTGTTATTCATATATAAAATATTTATTTGTAAATAATATAGATTATGTATTTTTATATATATATACAGAATTTAAGCACACATAATTCTTAAAAATATATACATGCATGCATAGGTATATACAAAATAATTATATACAGCACACACAAATATATTATGTAAATACAGACTTTTATTTTGGATGCGATTCATTGCAATTAACTTTTGCACAGCCCTAATTATGTTTATTATTATTATTATATTAGTAATTAGGGTTTTTCATTTATCAAAAACTACCATATTTCTTTACTGATTTGTTTTCATTTTTATAATTTCGAATAAATGTTTTTGAATGGGAATAATTAATTTAGTTATAAATGATTTTTATTTTACAATACAATATTTCATTATTGATTTGTTAGTCTCCGCTATTTAAATAAAATATTTTAAATAATAGTAATTATTATAATTAGTAATTATTATATTTATATTTTTTATTTTACAGTGCAATAGTAATATTTCTTTATTGGTTTAATGTTTTAACTTAATATTTTGAATAACAGTAATAATAATAATAATAACCTTCCCAAGAGGGAATCTGAGACTGGGACCAAATGTACTCATTCATTTTGTTTAAAGAACTGAGAAACCCAGTAGAGCATACTAATGATTTGGTCACATCCTCTTTTTCAGATCCCTCAGTGGTGTGTGGACATGGTGAGGTCCCTCGCTGGCCCAAAGCGTGGCGTCGCTTGTACGCAGCCACGTAGGGTGGCAGCCATGAGTGTGGCTCAGAGAGTGGCAGATGAAATGGACGTCATGCTGGGACAGGAGGTTGGGTACTCAATCAGATTTGAGGACTGTAGCTCTGCAAAGACCATACTGAAGTAAGTTATAGAAAACAAAGATTTAGACATCAAATAATTTTTCAAGATAGTGGAAGTTTATAGTCTATTTTGGTGACACCTGAGATGATGAAGAGAGATCAAAAACATGCCTTCTGTCTACAGATATATGACTGATGGTATGTTACTCCGTGAGGCTATGAACGACCCCTTACTGGAGCGATACGGTGTCATCATTCTCGATGAGGCTCACGAGCGCACATTAGCCACAGATATTCTGATGGGCGTCCTCAAAGAAGTGGTCCGTCAGCGGTCCGACCTTAAGGTATGTGATGCCGCTTATCTTGTATTTGCACCACCTTGTGGTTGTTTTTTTTAATTGCATATAAAGTGGGGGAAAAATATTAGAGTCGACATGAAATAGGAATTTATTTTAAGTCTATTTTCTAAATGCATCTTAATCAATATGTGATTACAGTTCAAGGTGCCCTTGTTACACTCTTGTAAATACAAATGAGTATTGAGTAATATTAAAGGGATGGTTCACCCAAAAATTAATTACCCCACGATTTACTCACCCTCAAGCCATTGTAGTTGTATATGACTTTTTCCTTCCAGACTAATACAATCTGAGATGTATAAAACAAATTCCTCACTCTTCCAAGCTTTATAATGGCAGTGAATGGAGGACAAGATTTTGAAGCCGAAAAAAGTGCATACGTCCATCATAAAAGTAATCCACACGGCTCCAGTGGGTTAATAAAGGCTGTTTGTCGGAAGCTAGTTATTTTAGTTTGTGTAATAAAAATATCCATTTTTAAAACTTTAAAAACACATTAATTCGCTTCAGAAGGCCTTTATTAACCCCCTGGAGTTGTATGGATTACTTGTATGACACTTTTATTAGTGGATGCACTTTTTTGGACTTCAAAATCAGGACCGCCATTCGCTACCGTTATAAAGATTGGAAGAGCAATTATATTTTTTATGTAACTCCTGATTGTTCAGAAAGAAAGATGGTCATTTACACCTAGGATGGTTTGAGGGTGAGTAAATCATGGTATCATTTTCATTAAATCTGTTATATGAACATGCATTCAGTGTCATGGATAGAAAAGTCATCATGCTGAGCCAGGAGAAATCATCCTCTTAACAAATCAAATCATTCTATGAGCGTCTGTCTCTCTGTATATTCTTCATCGGACTGTTGCCGATGATGCTGTTCACACACCTGACAGCTGTGTGGCTGTTTGTTTGAAGACAAACGTGGCCATTCCACTCAAATGTACAGCCAGTCGCTTTAGTGGAGGTAAAGCGACTGCTGCTGGGTCAGCCCATTTGAAAAGCCATCAGCCCAAGGAGAGCAGAAGCGCAGGGAGTTTTATGGCTGAAATGTGCTGGACCGATTCTCATAAAGCAGATGGGTAATGACTACTTGTTGTCAGGAACAAATCAAAGGTTATACATGTGTTCAGAGACTGTTAAATAAGGTCTAGGTGACTCCAAGTGATCCCTCGGCCCAGTGTCCCCATCCAGCTTTAAAGTTTAATATGCTTTAAGAGCAATTATAACGTGTCATGATGTGGAAAGGTGCCGGGTGGACCTCAAAATGGCTCTGTGTTTTTTTCCTCCATTAGAATCATAATGTCCCCAGAGAGAACGATATGTGCTCACTGTAGACATGGGCAAAGAGTAGAAGCAAGTGCTGTGTGAAATGGTGTACTTTCAAAAGCCAATTGAATCCATTTTCTCCTCCCCAGGTCATCGTAATGAGCGCCACTCTGGACGCTGGAAAGTTCCAGGTTTATTTTGACAATTGCCCCTTGCTCACCATTCCCGGCCGGACGCATCCCGTGGAGATCTTTTACACACCCGAGCCGGAGAGAGACTACTTGGAAGCGGCCATTCGCACTGTCATCCAGATACACATGTGTGAGGAAGATGAGGGAGATGTACTGCTCTTCCTTACTGGACAGGAGGTAATGTTACTGATGTCCTGGTGGATTTGTTTAAATGGTTCATGCAGAGGGGTAAACGCTTGATGTTAACCGTTATGTTTTCAAGGTTTGGAATGTGCCTGAATTTTGAGTGTTGTCCTTGAAAATGTTTGATATTTTTGGTTGAATTGCTGGAAGCTTATCCTGTAATAGTGACGTCTCACCTCATAAATATTAAAACACTATTAATAATAATAATAATAATGGCCTGGCCTTCGCGCTACTCGTATAGGTTGAGAGAAAATAAAGACAGTAGAGCTGCACGATTAATCTTGATCTCGATTCAAACACCATGCGATCTTAATTCTAAATGACAAACTTCACACTGGAACTACACTTGGTACAATAGTCAGTGTTCAGAAGCAACACCGGTTAAATCTCTTGCCCACTGCGGCACTGCCCCCCACTGTCGATTAGATTTTTTATTTATTTATTTTTTTATATAAAATCATTTAGTTCAGTTAGAGAACAAGACACTATTAAACTGAACATGTCTGCTTAATAAATCATGAGTTAAACGAGAGTTGCCGCACAGATCAGCAACAGGACTGATCATTCTTCACGAGAGTGAGGAGCTGACTGACAACGTGACTTTGGAATATTTGGTGTCAAAGCGAAATGTAAAAGTGCCTATTTAAGCATAATGAACTAACCATTCACGTAATCCGCCCTTAATTTGCGCAAATTTAAAAAAAGAAACTAAAATGTGCATGGCCACGTGTAAAGGGGAGCTTTCAGTTTATTGAAAAATTGTCGCTCTATTCTGCTCCCCTTGACATGTTAGTTTCATTTTCAAATTAACACCAATTCGTGCCACAACAAAACAGTGCTACTCCGCACCATTAGGAATGGATGCCCTTGCAAACGTGTGCATTTTACATTTGCCTTCAAATTAGCAGTGTATATATATATATATATATATATATATATATAAATGAGAAACGGATTTACTTTCACAGTCTTTTCAACCACACAGTATCGATATTTCTGTTTCAAATGTTCATAGAAGTACTGAGATAAGTTTATATTTTGACTATAAACTGATGTCTACGGTAGCAACCAAAACAGAATAAATCACCTTTTAAATTCACTGCCTTTAAATAACGAGTGTATCGATTAGGCTACATCTGATGCTTCAAAACATTCATTAAGACGGCTGTTAAAGCTGCTGTCTGTACCGGTAACCTTTTTTTTATGTTCAGAATTTACAAAATCTATATAATGAGCGAATACATCATAAATGCCGTTTTTCAAACTGTGTTTTTGTGTTATCCTGAATTATTATGGTAAGCTTGTAATAAAACGATTACACTCTGACTACTTTACACTGGTCAGGTCGGCACTGCTGCGGAGTAGCCCAGTGCCTGCATGACTCATCCGCATCATAGACATAAACAGAGAAGTAGCTCCTGCTACAAAGTGCTTCCACAAGACGTGCAGTTCTGTTTATTAATTGCTAGAGCACTAATTCATCTAGTAATGAAACAAGTGAAGTCTTTATGAATCAATCATTCAGACGGATTTTTAAAAATATTATGCTTCACCTGTCTGGATCTTACACGTTTGTTCAAGCATGATTATCCTAAAGAATACAGAAATGTTTCTTTTTACAAAAAATTGCAAAATAATATGAGTTTGTTGACATTACCAGTCATTTAAACACATTTGACAAGTAAAAGAAATAAACACAAAAAGGATTGTGCATTTTCCCCTTACTAATATTTTTTTTATTAGTAGTAGTTCTAATCATTTTTATTGAATGCGAAGTGAAACCAGAATCGTTTGGCAGAACTGGAATCGGAATATTTCATTTAATGAAATAAAGTTCAAATTAATTCTTAGAGAAAAAAAATGAAATATGAAAAATAAAACTGAAATATGGATTTAAATCAAAGCTAAAAAAAACCCTAATAAAAATAAACAACAAAAAGTACTCTTAACACTTTATTTTAAGGTGATGTAGTTACACGTAACATGTACTCACTATAGCAGTTACAGTATATATGCATAATTACAAGTAACTAACCCTAACTAGGGTTGGGTATCGAGAATCGAGTATCGATTGGAACCGGGACTAACTTTTCATTTTTCCCGGAATCGTTCAAAAGTAAAAATTTCGATTCCTAGTTTCGATATTCACAGTCCGCCGAGCGGAAGAAGAAACCGCTGAACAACACCAATGAAGAAGCGTCTACCGGAAGTGTTGGCATAACCACGCGAGTCGAACATGAGTAGCTTACGTCAGCGGTCCAAAGTGTGACTTCACTTTTCTAAAAATAACGAAATCTCGGCAAAATTTGTGACAAAAGGAGTATTTGTGACAGTAGTATTTCCTTCAGAAATACCGTTCCTTAGCAAGGTTAGCTAAACTTTTTTGACCCTGCCTCTTAAAAGAATCGGAATCGAGAATCGTTAGGAACCGGAATCGAAACAAGGAATCGGAATCGGAATCAGAATCGTTCAAATTCAAACGATACCCAACCCTATCTCAATAGTAAGTGCATGTAGTTAATTAATATTACTCAGTACTTATGAGTAAGTGCAATGCACTGTTGTTCACTCGCTGTTTGTCCAGAACCAGCTTTGGAATCAACAATGGCAGACATTCGGACCTGCAAGAACTCATTTCAGGGAGGTATATCTTGGTGACTGGATTGTTGGGTTGGGGTTGGAACTTCCGGGAGACTTGGGATGTCTGCAATGGCCACAGACAATTTGAGGAAGTGGTGGGGGAATTGACGTATTCCGTAAAGCAGTCGAATTTTGTTGTTCTTTCTTTTTGTGCTCCAATTACTACCCGAAACCCGAAGTTACATAGCGCCAGTAAAAGCGATACAGACCACGTCGGGCTATGGCAGATGTGTCATTTTAACCTATTGTAAGTCGATGTACCATCAAAAGGATTTTGGGAATATATGTGATGCGACCTGGGAAAACCCGTCGGAGGTCGCGCTGGTCCGTCAGTTTTTTGTCAAAATTGGGTTTTTATTAAATTATTATTCAATAACATCTTGTTTATCATCTTTGAAAATGTCTTGGGATAATTCACTAGTTCAGTGCAGAAAAATAGCGATTTATAATGTCCATCTGAAAAGACTTTGTTTCTCTTTAAGAACACGCAGGTGGAGTGGAGGAGCATAAATCTCCCGTTTAGCTCTCCTTCTCTTAACACTACAAAGACAGTTCACCCATCAAAATAAACCACATAACAGAATAAAGTCCAGTCCTGGGTGAACTACAACGACATGCAAGTTTTTATTTATTTATTTTTATCCAGTGTGGTGTGATGCAGAGCACAATAGAACAACAGAGTTTGAAGCTGCTCGTTTATAAGACCTTGCTCGTCTCTTAATCGTCCAATTTCAAAACGCTTTTCACAGGTTGAATTTTGAGTTTGTAAGCTTTTGAATGAGATCTAATCTATGATGATTACTAAAATATGTGATATGAAAAAAAGGCAACAGTGCCAAATCATAGCGATCAGCCGACTTCAGATAACCATAACTTTTGTCACAGACAAGCGATAAAAGAATTAAAAACAAAATTGGAAAGGGCTTGAACCCAGCTTTAATATGGTCTCAACCTGTTAGGTGTCAAATTTGACCATTTGGTGGGTTTTCCCAGATCACATCACATATTATGAAGGTTGAAAAATTACATAGTGTTATTTAAAATAAAGTGTAACCAAATACTCAAGTATATAAAAATGAAGGTTTCTTCAAAATATTGAATGAAAAAAAATAATTATATATAAACAATAGCATACTTAAATACTGCTACTAGTAACTGATTTTGAACAATGAATTTTAATTGTTGCTTTAATTATATTTGTTTGTCTTTTGCGATTGATATCACAGCTTGGATTGTGTTTGTAGTGCTACCAGCCAATCAGCGTTGTCATGAAAAAACTATCTGCTGCTCCAAAGTGATTTAGTCGCACAGAATTTATGAAGCATTAAAAGAAAATACAAATATCGTAGAAGAAAACAATAAAACCCAATTGTGGGTGCTTCCTGTTGTTTTGTCTGTGTGTGGCTTTGACTTCACATTCAAGATGCTCATTATGAGCCACATTTGTCATTTGTGACATTTTTCAAGCTGCCTCGCACAGAACAGTTAAATAGTGCAGAAGAGATCAATGCTTAGATTGATAATGGCCATGAACACAGCTGGCCTTGGCGCAAAGGCAAAAGCCTGTGAGAGATGGCAGAGAATGACCTAGATTCAGCCCTGAAATTAAGCCATTTATTATTTTACGTCTCCTGCAACCAGTGCTCACCTGAGCGCAGTGGAGGGTCAGGGACCCACCCAAATGATAAATACGGTCACAGATGGAGAATCACCAGCATTCCCTGCATATTTGTTCTCTTTTGCAAGGCTCAAAGACAAATTAACTTAATGTCTTTAGATGCTTTACATAAAGATAATGAGAAGACCAATAAATTATGCAATTAATCCAATGATTCAGAAGATTTAAAACCGCTTTTGCAAAACATGCCAGGCAAATGAACATCTTCTATGTCACATTGAGTCTGACTTGTCAAATAACTGAACATGGTACTTCCTTCATTTATGTCTCTCACTTCCCTTTTCAATGAAAAGTCACTTCTTCGCACCATCCACCTAATCAGATAATTTGACACCCTATTTATTAACGGCAGACTCCCGTCATTAGTTTCTCCTGTGGGTCTGGTCGTGTACATCCGTTTTCATTTGCAGGTGTGAGATTGATCGCTGGCTCGTTGCAGAATGAATGAATGAAGTGAGTTGCAGTTGGAGTGTCTCCACCACCATTGGATGATAATTGAGTGGAGATTTATTGATGCGCAGGATTGTTCTCTTTGCAGTGAACTAATCATTATCAAGTCCAGAATGTCAGCGGACACCAGGAACTCATCTTCATCATGAACAGATCAATTCTGTGTTTGCATATGTGATGTTTAATATGTTTTCTGCATTGTTAGTGGTTTCAGTTGTATTTAAAATTATTGTTCCAAACACATGCCCATCTTCCATTGTCCTGTCCCAAACTTGCACTATTCTTCCAGTTAAAAACATGAACTAGGGATGTAGTCAACCAAAGAAATCCTTATTCGACCAAAGTCTTGTCCTGCGCAATGATTAGTCGACTAAAAAAAAAAAAACTGATGTTTTTTCGTTGTTGTTTTATAAATGCTCAATGACAATTGTTTAAAAAAATGTTTAATCAAAACATCACAAATAAATAAAACTATAATAAATAATACAATTCTTTGAAAATTAAGTAATTTTTTAACTGCAAAAAGTGAAGTGCTCTGTCCTAGGTCTATAGTAACAGTCACAATCGTGCACCTGACCACACCACACGCTGCAAAAAATATAACTGCCACATAATGAAAAATCCCAACAAAAGCTCACGTTTATACAGGCTTTATTCTTCTTTACTTTCAAAGCTATGGGATAACTTTCGTCCTGACGATCAAGGCGTTTTAAAACACACAAAAAACCCAAATAGCCTAAAAACAATCCTAATAATAGGCTGTAGGACCGCGTATAGGTTTATTTTCGTTTTGTTGCATTATTTAGGCAATTTTCAAATGCTTCAAGTGTACAAATAAAAACGAAAACATTAAGAAAACACAATCTATTGAGTCAGCATGATATAGCCGTTAAAAGGCTGCTCACGTCTTTTGCGCGCTCAAGTTCGATTTCAAATGTAGGCGCGCGACTTGCGCGCTCATAATGGAGCAACGCGATCGCCTCCCTCCACAGTCTTGTCGTCTTTGTTTTACAATGCAGCCAGACAAAAGATTTAGATTTTCTGGACATTTTGTCGACTAAAGCCAAAACAAGCAGCGTTCTAACTGAATGAATACAGCATCCCTTATCGAGCGCGAAGCAGGAGCGCAGTGTATTATGTGTGTGCGCTAAACTGTGGCGCAGTTACAAAAATAGCCTAAATTAAAGCATTTTAAAGTTGGGGACAAAGCATAGGCTAATTATGTTTAGAATACAGTAATAAATAACTGCTTATAAAGGAATAAATATCAAGGAGTAAATCATTGAAAAATTCTTTCTATTGGTAAAAAAAAAAAATTAAAATAAAAAAATGCAGCTGGTCGACCAATAAGAATGTCAGTCAACCAAGACGGCCGATTAAGAATGTCAGTCAACCAAGACGACCGATTAGTCGACTAAACGACTAAATTTGACAGCCCTAACATGAACACACTTGTGAACTGCTTTAGAGTAGAAATTTAAGTTGTAATTCTAATTGAAAGAGACATTGACACTGTTTTTCATCTTTAAGACCGTAAAGCTGCTTGCTTTAAAGCAATCTATTATAAAGTGTTATACAACTACATGTAATGCGACTTACTAGTTGGGCTGGATGATTATTCGAACAATAATCAAAACCGAAATTCAGAGCCTATAACGACGCAATTTTACCGTGTCTGTTATTTCGGATTTTGAATCCTATTAATATTTCCGCTCCCTGTGTGTTAATGTACTTTCCCCTTAAAACATAATTACCGTGCATGTAGTCACGTCACTCCGCCCGTCCAGTCTGCGACATTGAAGCGGCAACATGAGCCCCTTTCACACGGCGGGTTGATCTCGGGAAATTGCCAGAACGAACACCTTCTCTGTGAACGCGAACATGACCCGGGAATGTTGCCAGGTTGGGGACAGAGTAACATTGCCGTGTTCAGTCCCGGAACACACGCTGTGTGAACAAAAGCCATATCAATTCTGATAGAGTCAAGTATATGTTAAAATACATATTTACAGTATAAGCCTTGCCAGTGACATGAGAAAGAAAAAAATTGTTCAATAATGGTAATCGAGGTAACTTGTTCGATGAATCACGATTATGATTTTAGCCAAAATTGTCCAGCCCTACTTACTAGACACATTGGTATAATCAGGTGCTTTCTAATTTTTAACAGCTGTTTTCTTACTGCCTTTTTGTTGACTGTTTGTTATTGAGAGTAACACATGCAGCACTTATTCACACCTTCAACTAAATGCCTCTCCTAGCATGTGGGTTGTTAACGGTATATAGCTGCAAAGGTATTCCAAGCTACTTCCCCTAAGCGAAGAACAGAAAATAATTTTATATCTAGCATTGCAGGTATTCGCTTTGGTAGCTTAATGCGTTTTTAATTAGGTTAACAAACTTCAAATGGGCTTGGGCAGTTGAAAGGGTGCTGTGCTTAAGCATTTCCCATCTTAAGCATGTGATGGGACTAATGATCACAGTGATGGAGTTGGCTATTATATTTCACCCATCTAAAAAATGATTGAGTATGCTAAAATTTAGGCCAATAATGTTATTTTAGGCTGGTCACACATGGCATAGCTCAGTTTGCTCCTTTAGACCAATTATAGGGATAGTTAATCCAAAAATTGAAATGATCCCATGATTTACTCACCCTCAAGCCATCCTAGGTGTATATGACATTCTTCTTTCAGACGAACACAATCGGAGTTGCATTAAAATAAAAAGCTTTATTATGTTATGATAGTATATTGGCTATCCAAAAAAGTGCATCCATCATAAAAGTAATCCATACGACTCCAGGGGGTTAATAAATGCCTTCTGGAGCAAAGCAATGGGTTTGTATGGGAAAAATATCCATATTTAAAACTATATGAATTAAAATAACGGCGAAAGAGTAACCCCCGATGCGATGTGTGATGCAGGATGGTAGCGTAAGCTTTGACGCCTCTTGCGGTTCATACAAATAGGTCTGGGAAACAAATTCAAACTCTTCCAACATTTCTCTTTAAAATTTCTCGTTATTGACATCTAATTCGTGATCATTGTTTTGTTTTGCTCTATCCTCTTGCGTCAGGTCACTTTCACCATAAATCAATGCATACGGCTGTCTGTCGAAAGGTAGTTATTTTTGTTTTATAAAGTTATAAATATGGATGCTTTGCTTACACAAATGCGTCGATTCGCTTCAGAAGGCCTTTATTAATCCCCTGGAGTCGTATGGATTACTTGTCTGATACTTTTATGATGGATTTTTTGGACTTAAAAATCAGGACCTCCATTCACTACCAGAGCAATGCTATTTTTTAATGTAACTTCGACTGTTTGTCTGAAAGAAGAAAGTCATGTACACTTAGGATGGCTTAAGGATTAGTAAATCATGGGATCATTTTCTATCCCTTTAAAGCACCTCATTTTAGTTTGTCCACTCTGTTTTAGGGGATGAAAAGGTTCTTTGTCTTTCCCGTTAATGCAATGAAACTGCAGAAGAAACAAATGACTTCACTCTCTTGGCTTTTCGCAAACAGCAATTATTTTTAAACCACACAATTTCTCAAAAAGAGAGAAAAAACATTTGCAGTTGTTTGTTCAACGTTGCTCGTTCAAATCAGGTCTAAATTACCACTGATTAAGATTAGTTTTCTCCTTTAGATCTCTGCCAGCTAATTTGCATCTGCAGCATGTAGATTAAAGGGTCCATTTAAAATATTTTCCTCCAGCATTGTATCATGCCCGCTGTGAGAAGCGAGGGATCTGGATTTGGCGCCTTGCTCCAGGTGCAGGCTCTTCTGCATTGGCACAGCCGCGTGTCCCTCTCTCCCCGGCGCCTTGGCAGCACGGATAGCAGTCCTCCTGACAGCTGCCGCTTCCCAAGGGCTGATGGACTATTAATACTTTGGCTAATTTGATCAATCCATTCAGATTTGCCTTGTCCTGCACTGTTGTGGCAGAGCTTTGATTAAGATGCACATGGCCACCGGCGCCATTTTCTGCGCATATTGTACCCCAGGGAGCAGTGCAGAGCGTGCGTGGACTACCATGCCTGGGATATCAGCGCACTTACGAGCTTTAATGCTTTAATGGACAAATGATCGGCTATGGCTGCTTAGATACGCTAAGAAAGAGTTTTAAGTAAAATGTGTCTGGGATGTTAAGGGCCTTTTGATGTCACAGTGCATGACGTGATATCGATAAATGCTTTATTATTACAGCCTGAAGTTTTTGTAGAGATCATTGCTTGACTGTTTATCGTCGATCTCTTTCCTGTTTAAGTCGCAATACTCGCTTTGTCCTGAGGATGGCAGGACTGCCTAAGCTGTGACTTTGAAATCAGTAGGTCCGTTCCACTTGTGACGAGCATAATGTGCTCATGCATGAAGAGACAGCTTTTTAGTAAATGCTGAGCATTCTTCATTTGTGAATAGTGAATATTTTCTCTGACTCGTGAGAGAAGGCATTTAGTAATAGTGGTCTAGATTAACTTTGACACATTCTTGTAAAACGTGTAGCTTTTAATGGTTCGTGCTTCAGTATGTACTTTTTTAAAAACCGATCTAAGCTGGTTGGATCAGTGCTATCTCTAATTTGCCGTGACGACTGTCATGTTTTTCTAGATCTCAAGCCCACAATTTTTGTGACGTTCAGCATCACTTAACTGATCTGTTGTGATTTGCTCCTGGTTATGCATCATTGGAGCTTTCTCATCTCACATTAGCCCTACTACATTGCCATCTGGAATAATAAAGCTTGCGTGTGAGTGTACACACACCCTTGTTACTGCCGCTGTTGATGGCACAGCCATAGGAATCTTACCCTAGCGCTGTGCACTCCAGGTTTCCTTTTCTCATTCGGTTGACACAACTGGCATGTCAAGTGTACCGCAACTAAACCACCCAAGCCTCGGTGATTCTGGTGTTTTTCCAGCATTGGGGAATTGATTCAGCAGTTAATGATGTTTGTAAAAGAAGCTAAGGTGGAGATTAGTGGGTAGCTGATCCAGAATCAGTTGATTTGAGTTGGACATACAGGGCATATTACACAAATGTTTGTCAAAACACCCTATTCTCCATGTTTTTTTTTAAAGGACACTGAACTAAATATGACAATTGTCATCATTTATTCATTCATAGTCATTCCAAATCTGTATGAATGAATTTTTATGTGTAACAAAATATATTTTCCATACAATAGCAACATTAAACTCCAGTGACATTTGCTGTATGGACAAAAATACTTGAAACAGCCTTCAAAATATGGTCTAATCCCAGGGGAATTGAACCGGTCACAAAAACCTAGGGGGACATTGTTGTTTTGTTACAATGTTTTTGTTTGGTGGCTTTTGGGTCCAATTGACGAGAAAAAAATAGCCATTTTCTGGATGGAAAAATACAAGCCATCCTAGACTAACCTCTCATAATAAAATCACCCAGGCTTATTGGAAAAAAAAACGGGCCTGTGAAACAATCTACAAAATATTATGTTGCTTCTTAATTGCATGTTTCATGCCACTTTCAAAGTGTCCAGTGAGTCAAAATGTATTAGTTTACACATTAATCACCGTTTGAGGTTTAGGAACAATGCTAGAATAAGTCTTTATTAATCCATATTTTGCACGTATACTGGAAAATGAACTGTAAAATGTACAAATTATTATTTTTTTATTCTTTCTACTATTTTACTATTCTACTATTTCTTAACTGTTTTTATTTATATTGATTGCATTTACACTGTATTTTATTTTTATTATTATGATTTTTTTTTATTCTAAACCGTTTTAATTATTCTGACTTCTTTAATTTCTTCCATGTAAAGCACTTTGAATTGCCACCGTGTATGAAATGTGCTATATAAATAAACTTGCCTTGCCTATTTCAAATTGTTTTTATTAAATGTTACCTGCATTTTCTTTGTAACTATTTGTTAGCAATTTACTAGCAATTTCTGAGTGTGAAATTTCTTAGGAAAGGTTCTTAATTTATTTTAGTCCTAATGTGTGGTAATTCTATTGAATTGACTTACTGAAAATGTCTGTCTTTTGGCACATGGTGTTAATTTTGCACCTGATTCTCAGTCTGTGGCCTTTAATGTCTGTCTGTTTACATTCTAGGAAATCGATGAAGCCTGCAAACGCATCAAACGAGAGATTGACGATCTCGGGCCTGAGGTTGGTGACATCAAAATCATCCCGCTCTACTCCACGCTGCCGCCACAGCAGCAGCAGAGGATCTTTGAGCCACCTCCACCCCGCAAACCAAGCGGCGCCATCGGCAGGAAGGTAAACATCCCCGCCACACATCATGATACATACATGGAACTAGAGTGTGTTTTGAACTTCTGCAAACAGCATTTTCATGAAAGGTATTGCGTTTAGTCCCTCTGTGGTTTTCTTTGAAGTATTGCATCAAAGAATCAAAATCTCAAATGTGAAAGGGATAGTTTTCCTAAAAAAAAAAAAAGACCAGTCTATCATTCATCTTTGGAACACAATGAAGATATTTTCAAGATTCTCAGAATTTTTCCCCATGCATTGAATGTCTGTTTTGAAAAGTACAAGAAGAAATGCTATAAGTGGATTTGAAACAACGTAAGGAGGGTAATTGATATACATTTTTGGATCAATTATCCCATTCACTTTGCTCAGTGTATTCAAACAATCAACATATTGATATGTGTATTGGCTCTGTAGCCTTTTTAAACCATTTAAAAAAGTAGAGGATGAGAGAATGATTCAAGTTTGTCTTGCAAGGAACAACGAATGGTGTAAATTAGGTTTTTGTTTTTTCTCCCCTTCCATCTTTAGCTTTGGTGAAGCAATGACTCATAACATATGCTGTTTTTTCAGCATATGATTTTTTTCCCCTCTTATTTTGGAAAGGAGCTTTACTCATCCTTCCATCATTTGAAAAGCGTTAGAGCAGTAATCATATTTTTTTTCTATAGTCTGTTTTGGACCGTTTGCCTTCTCTCCCTCCTGTTTTGCTTCCCGTCTGTCGCCTGACTTGCCATTTCTCCATTTTTGGCATGTTGTCTTTGATAGAATGAGATTCACTGTAGATGTTTTATCAGAGCTCATCCACTGTAAAGCGTTTCATCATCCGTCATCCTTTACTCTTAGCAGGAGGTTGTGCAGACGCAATCGTCCTTTTGTTTTCTCTATTCCCTTTTCGCTTCTCTCAAACAACCCTGACGATTACAGTACGAAAAGCACCTGGACGTCTGCGTGACTGGCCAACGATCTGACAGAATATCATAACTGATCATCAGCTATGAGTTTGCAAACATTTAGCTGAACATCTGATGAGGAGTTGATTAATGAGTCATCGCCCCAGCTTCCCCTACAGAAACCGATCCGCTTGTCATTATCGCTGGCAAAGATTACTGATGTCCTAATGAGAGAATGCAAACGTTCACTGATCCGCAAATTTCCTCATTCTTGTTCCTTCAACTTGATGGCTGTATTTGTAGCCTTAACGAAGTCTTCGCTACATGCCTGGTTTGTGTTTTGATGTACCAAACAGCATCAGTATCCGCCTGCTTCAGATATCAAGTATCTGCCTCGTCCGTTCATCTCCACTAGGGCATTGTGTCATTTCATCTCTCCCCTGACCACTTCCATGTTTAAAGAGGCTCAGGGTTTCTCCGAGGTTTGATTACTCGTAAGCCAGGGCATAAGCTGCTTCAGAAGTTCAAACAGCCGCCGCTGTATGCCTACACTGTTCAGAAGAAAATGAAAGTGAACATGGATTCACAAGGGCTGATGTGAATATGAAGGAACCCTTGTGATGCAAATAATCTTGGGAAAAGAGAACTGCTACAGAAAAAAGTAATAATCTTGAAACAAATTATTTTCATTACATTTTTCTTTGATTTGTTGCGGTTTATAGATATGATTGATTAAAAAAAGAAATGTTTTTGCTAAAGCTCAGACTAACAAATAAAAGTAACTAAAACTCTTTCCCCTCATCTACTTTCCATGAAATCAAAAATTGTTTAAATTAAGAACCTTCCCTTGTAATTTCTTTAGGTCCATGCAAGTTTTTCAACGCAATGTTTTTTTTTAACCAACCAGTGTTTCAGTATTATAGAGGTAATATTATAGTTTTTTTGTATTCATATTTTAAAATATTTCTTTGGTTTTAATTCTAGTAATTTGGTTTGTTCCTTTTTTTTCCTTTTTTTTTATTTACATAAATTCCCATAATCGGTTATTGTTTAAATTAACGATCAATTCATTGATTAATCTGTTAACCTGATCCTCTTGAAGCCGAAGCGTGAATGCCAAGTTATCATGTCACGTTATCAACAACCACTTAGCTGTTACCAACCAAAAATAGCTGAATAATAGTAAATATAGGGAATATGATCACTTAACAAGTGCTTTTAAATTTGCTGACACTATATTTTCATAGTGTGGAAAGAAACCTGTTTTACATGAAAATGTGATGTGTAATCATTGTACATAAGTCATACATCATTGAAAAGGTCTCAACTTGTAGAATAAGTACATTTGATCGTTTAGAGACCTAACTGTGACAAGTATTTGTATGAAAAAGCGCCGCTGACGCTTTTAAGCAGTATACACAATGCTTTTGCGCAATGTTTTTGTTGAACATTTTTAAAACATTAGTAAACCATGGTCTTGAATGAGCCCAAACACAACATAAGATGATGCGTATGTGACTGAGTGTCACATGCTGCTTGGCTAAACCAATAGGATGATCACGCAGTGTTTTCCAACTTTATTTAAAAGTTCAACCAATAGAAAAATGATCTCTGGTGTGGTGGGAGGGTATAGTGTGGGTAGGGACAATATGTAGAAACCAATTGAACACCATTTTACCACTGGGCTACTCTTGGATTGGTTCGATCACTCAAGATTGACAGGTCTTTATTTGCTGCACGCCATTGAACAGGAGCGCACAGTTGAAAACAGCCCTGAAAGAGCCTTTATCCACCAGGATCTTATTACTTTTTGTTTATTCTATGTACTTTTATTTTGGTGTTTACACAAGTAGTTCCAGTGTTTAGTAAAATTACTTGATTGGAAGGTTTTTTGGACCCTTGGATAATTGTTTCGAAATAAACGGCTAACCTACCTAATCCAATTCATGACTTGAAGACATAATACATTTAGAATACACATCTATGGCAAGCTCGATTCAGTTTTCCTTATGTCTGCTGCAGGTGTTTGGTGCATGAGCCGCACTCTAATTTGCTAGCTTGCTTAATCGACCATTGATAGGTTTTATCTTTGAAATAATCAACAATTAAACATTAGCATCCTTATTAGTTGCTATTGTCATTTATTTTAGTACATCGTTAAACCTATTTCCTGGAACTTAATACATTTAAGTTCCTGTGTTGGTTAACTTACATGCTAAAGGTAATTGTTTATTATTACTTATAGATTATTAATGATCTCAATACTGCCATTAGCACAGTTATTGCTCCTTGAGTGAAGCAACATTCAACATCATGGTTGTCATGCAGCCCTTTAAAGGTGACATTGTGTGTCGATATACATTTTGACATTGTTAAAGGTTTGTTGCATCCGGTTATTTTAACAAAGTAATTTGAACAAGCAGCAAAAATTGTTTTTTGAGTGTGTAGTATCTGTACAGTGTCTCATATTTATTTATTGTTCTGGCACCTTGTTTTTCTGTCCTTCTGTGGCAGCAGTACATAAGGATAGGCTCAGATTACCTTGTAAAAATGTCAACTCTTCCCACCCGCTGGCATATATTAAACACAATGCATATAAGCCACCTTTAGCAGATACGGGGATGCGTGTGTGGATTTTAAGATCCGCACCTGTGCAGTCACATCCTCCTTGAGGACAAATCCAACAGCCCTATTGCACTGCTGATGCATGGATTTATTAGATGGGATTTAACTTCATGTGACACTCGGCAGTCACATGTATGGGAATTGAGGACTGTGGCAAATTTCGGTAGCAACATTCTTGTTGATTCTTGAGTTAATTGGGATGTGGTAAGATCTCCCTTGTGCTGTCTGCAGGAATGGAGGGTTATGAAAGATTTCAGGAGACTGTGTGCATGCGTTAACCACCCAAAACAATCCTTAATGAATATCTGCTTTAGATGGAAAATCTTGCTTGTTAATTACCGTTTCTGGACAGAAAGTGGTCTGCCTCCAGATGGTGCCGAATGCGAGGTATTTAGACCCTTCTAACCTGATAGAGACCATGCTCAGGCATACCTTTGCTTGTAGTCAAAACATTTGATGTCACTCTTCACTTTAAGGATTGTTATATAACATGTCTGTTTTAAAGGTAAAGTAATGATGATGATTTTTGGATCTTCCATTCATTCAGCTTTAAAAACCTTGAGGCACTATGAAATTGCACTATTGCTGACGACATGTCTGTTTAGTTCAATATAGAAACAGACAGACGAGAATGGTCTTGACCAGTGGTGGAAAGAGTACTGAAAAAACATACTCAAGTAAAAGTACCATTACATTCCAAAAAATGTAGTGTGAGTAGAGTAAAAAGTACTTGTCCAAAAAACTACTTGAGTAAGAGTAAAAAAGTAGCTTATTTCAAAGTACTCAAGAGTAGTGAGTAGTGAGTACTGAGGTGCGGATTCTAACCCTTATAATAAACACTGTGCACTACAATTTATAAATTTAAAAAAAATGCACATACTGGAATTCACATTATATTTTGTTCTTTGTAAGAAAGATTGAAGAATATATATCATCCATCTTTTTAAAATGCATCAAATCAGTACACTCATCACCATTTAAATCATATTATTTGGGGGAAAGAGCATTTAAAATTAGGTGAAAAGCCACTGGGCCTGAGCATGTTATTGTTGCACATAAAATATCAATATTCATAACTGTGCAAAAAATTCAAAAACCTTTAGAAACTCATATGATAGTTCAGCATCACACACTAAGAGATGGGTTAAAATAAAATAAAAAAATACCCAATTTCTCTCCAAAACGTTACCAAAGTTAGTGTTTTGATAAATGAGAATCACTAATATTATCATATTACCTCAACTAATGCACTGAAAAAGGCTAAGATAGTGAGCTAACACTAATTACACACTTTTATTCCATGCTATTAAATATGTTACAATTTAAACGTATGCATTGTTCTAGAAGGGTGGCATTACATTTTACACGGCTACATTTACTGCACATTGTAATACTGATAATATAATTTGTAAGGAAAATTGTGCATTAAATAGGGAAGTTATATCCAGGAAACTTTTACAAAAGAAACAAACACAATTTGTCTCTGAAGTCTCGGCTAAGCTGTTTTATCAGCAGCATCCACACAAAAAAAAGTTCAGCATGAAAAATGTTTTTGTGCAAGTGCACTTGCCAAATGAAGACGGATCATATAATGGATCAATCAAAAAACGCTGTTTATTAACGAGCTGTGCTAATTTCTTATTAAGTAATGCAGTTCAAGTTAACGACATGGTGCACTGATTCTGAATCTGGCGGCATGGCGAGCGCGAGACGCGGCAGTGCACAGATCGTGACGCGCGTCTCCTGTGATTGTGAAGTAAACGGGAGCGGGAATTCACGCATTATGAACTCGTCTCGCAATTCCCCCAACCTCAGACCAAATGTTAGGCCATGTAGACAGGCCAGTCTACATAAATATCATATTAAGCAGAAATGTGAAATGTACCTTAGCATATTAGAGGAAGACGCTGATATCTGGATTGAATTGATGCGTGATGAATGCACTTCCACAGCAGTCACGAGTAACAGCATGAATAGGCGGTAAGTTTTCTATGCTTAATTTGAATTGATGACAGTCACGAGACCGATTACTCGATCCAATCACGTTGATGGATAAAAATAAAATTAAAACAAGCATGTAACGAGTAACGGCCACAAACAGAAAGAAAATAGCGGAGAAAAAGTACCGATACATCACTTAAAATGTACTCAAGTAAAAGTAAAATTACACAATTTTAAACTTACTCAAAAAAGTACAATTTCTGAAAAAAGCTACTTAATTACAGTAACGTGAGTATTTGTAATTCGTTACTTTACACCCCTGGTCTTGACCTATTTGCAATTGCCATAGTTTCCATAGTCACTTTTTATTCAGAGTGATTGAAGGTAGGGTTTCCCTTATCTTTTTGAATATGAAATGCGAGCGACTCTGTCTGGTCAACTGCTGTCATGTCGACATGTTTATAGATAATTACCTGAATAACAGTACATCTGATTTGATGGCACAAACATTTGAAGGTAAGGCTCTGTCACCCACCAGAGGCTTAGTGCTACTGCTGTAATACAAAAATGCACTTGTAAAAGCGTTTGTCACTGTTTGCAAACTTACACCACCAGTCAAACATTTGGGATAGTTGTGATTTCTTTAATGCTTTTGAAATAAGTCTATTCCCCAAAATGTTCACCAAGGCTGCATTTATTTCATAAAAGAATGCAGTAAAAACAGTAATTGTTTTTATTTTAATAAAATAATTTATTAATGTGATTTGTATTACTTTGAAGATAGTCTTCGGTGTCATGTGATCAAGAAACATTTCTTATCTATGATAAACAGTACTAATTTTTGTGTAAACAGATAATTTTTAAAAGTTGTAGTTAAAAAAAAGAATACTCAGGGAACTACACTGCGACCAAAATGGTCGCATATGCGACCTTTTGAAATCCCATTGCGACCCTAATTTTTAATGGGTCGCAAATGTATCACTGACTATTTTGACGGGTCTGTTTTTTTTAGTTTCTTTCGGGTTGTATTTAATCTTCTAAAACCTGTCGGATCGTCCGCTTTTTGTCCCGCCAAAGCCTTTTTTGATCGCGGTGAGTGTTGTAGAGTAGAATGACTGATGCGTTTGACAGGGCGCAAACGAGCTGAGAGAGAGAGAGAGCGCCCTGGCCGCACGCGCACTATCACGTCTTCACACAACACAAGCGCTGTTTTGCTCTCTCTCTCTCTCTATCGCGTGCATTTTATTCAAATGACATGATAGTAAAAGCTTTGTGTCTTTATAATAGGCATGCTAATCATCATATAGGCTACCATCTGAGCCTGCATGGCGGCAGGAAAAAGACGCAGAGATGTAAGACCGTGTCTCTTCCTTACACCAAAGGTAGATTTGCGGTCTGGTGTCATCACAGCTTTCCAACAGTCCTGCGTATGATTCTACATTGATTAAAAAAGAAAATCAAATGTGTTTTAATGGTAATTATTTTATACGGAAATCATGTATTTATAATTCAGATGAGAATAAAGTTATGGGTTAGTTAAAATTAAGGAAAACAAATATATTGATCTGAAATATTGCAAATTAATTTTACATTCATTCAAGTACAATTACCAAACATATATCAAGGTCATTTTGTCTTTTTATTAATTTAATTAATAAACTAATTATATAAAACTATTGTCAGTGCACTACAAATAAACTGGTTCTATGCCTTTATTAATAAAACTTAAACAACTTAAAAAATATGAGGCTTAAGACATTTATAAAAATGCCTTCTGCATTTTTGTTTTGCTTTTCACTCCATTGTACCGAAATCGTACCGAACCGTCTGAATGTCTGAACCAAGGTATGAACCCGACACAACCATGACTTCTGTACTGTTCCACCCCTAATGCAGTTTCATTATTATTCATTACTATCCAGAGTGCGGCTTACTATAAATAATTTGTGCGACCAAATCATGTTTTGCGCCAGTAACTGAAAAAGTTAGTAGCGCAAGTGCCACCAGTGGAAAAGGTTAGTGTAGTTCCCTGATACTTTTATTCAGAAAGGAGTCCAGGACTAGGAGTGTAATGATACCCATGTCACGAGATGACTCATATCACAAAACTGAATTCGATATTATTGTGAATGGATTTAAATGAATAGACTTGGACTTGGTGCTGATAACCCAATGCACGGGATAATGGTGACACCAAAATAAAAATTCATGATCTTGAAGTTGAAAATACAGCATTATTTTAGATGAATGTACTTGCACTCTGTCACTGGCTAGATTTATTTGGCATGATCAGAACCCACAAATATTCCCCCATTGCGTTATTATGCTTTATATTCACCATTTTATTATTTTATTGTAGTATTAACACAAACTCTGAAAACTTAAATTGAACAAAAGTTATTCAAATAAATGCAGTTCTTTTAAACTTTTGTTTTCATCAGAGTCCTGGAAAAAAATGGCATCATCAAACTGTTTTTAACATTGACTATGTTTACATGCAGTCAATAACCCATTCAAAACCGGGATATTAGCAATAACCCGGTCGCGAACGGCCATGTAAACACCGGCAAAAACCCGAATATTGCTCATATCCCGGATTTTAAAAATCACGATTTTATTCCTGGGGTACCCCTTTTCTAACCCGATTTTTTTTTGGTCATGTAAACGCGTATCGGCATATCCCCATAGTGATTTGTGTTCTGCGCATGTTCTATTCGCAAGGAATCTTGGTCTTTTGAGTAGAGAAACTTCTCGGCGCATACAAAAATCCGTGTGCAGTACACCGGAAGTAAACATGGCGAGACCAGGCGAGACACAGCACTGCATACTTTTGGAGCGAGGTTAACGTTACCAGCATCAAAGCGTAAACAAAGGCAATCGCTATCTGCCCCGACCTATTCATTTTCCGCGTGCTGCTGTTGTTGTCTGTGGATACAGGAAGAAGAATCGGAAATGACGCATATTGCATCTTTAGGTTGTCCGTACGTCTGGACGCTAACCGTGTGTCGCCGTTTACATTGGGATATTGCAATCCCATGTATACAGGAGAAACTCTCTCTGCTCAAGCATTTTAAACAGGTTATTCCTAGTGTTTCAGAAACCCGAATAGTGACCTTAACCCGACCATAACCTGAAAATTGGTGCATGTAAGCGTAGTCATTGATAATATATATATATATATATATATATATATATATATATATATCATAATATTTCTTGTGTGCAGTAATGATGCTGAAAATTCTGCTTTGTCACCACAGGATTTATTATTTTGAAATATATTCAAAGTTAAAATTGTGGTTTTAAATTAATACTTCAAAATATTACTATTTTACTGTGATTTTAATCATATAAGTGAACCATTGATGTCTATAAGAGACTTAATAATTTCTATCTTATGACCAGTAGGGTATGTAGTGTATGTCTCTCTACCTTGAGGTATTTTACCAAAAATGAACATTGAATGAGAGGCTCATTCAAGAGAATTGAAAACTGCACTTATTCAAGTGAAATGTTGCTGGTATTAGCCTTGTTCAGTCAGCCCACCAACTTTTTTCCAGACCACTTGCTTATGGATCATTGCTTCCTAAAAGATACAATTTCTCAACACCTCATGGTTCAATGAGTATGTCTAAGTACTTGTAATGCGTTTAGTGTTTTTGCTGTGAAATTCATTCCAATGGTGTTCACCTTTCGATAATTTCCATGGCTACCACTCTGGAATATATTTCATCTCAAAGGTCTTTCCCAGGTGGCCCTATTTTCTGAAAGGATGCAGACTGGTTAGGATCCCTCATTTCTTTTCATCGTGTCTGGAGTGCTCCGGACCCCGCTGTCATTCAGTGGTCTGTTAGGAGCACGCTCCGTGGTCATTGGGTCGTGGCCCCCAGTCCCCAGACTCCAGATGGCCTTTTTTCAGCAAAGTCTCCCGGCCTTTCTATGAATATATAGGTAGATGATTCTTTTCAGCAGCTGAATTACATCAGGTCAAAGGCTCCATGAATAGAGTAAAAAAAAAAAAAAAGAAAAAGCGTGGCTAGAGCTAAATCCACTTATAAAAGTAGGACTTAAGTGCCTGAAAGGCATTTTGAGGAGGCTGAATTACATGAAATTTATAAGCTTTCTCTATTTGTTTTCTGTTAGTAATAGAGGCCAGAAATTATGAAACTCAAATTACATTTAGCCAATTTACATGGCAAAACCTTTTTCTTTTTTTTTTTTTTTTTTTGGAGCTTGCTAAAGGTGCACTTATAATACTATTAATCCCACTTAAGGTTAGGGTTTTAAATCCACATCCTTAATGAATTAAACTTAAGTGCTTTTTTTCGCTTTTTTTTCGCAAAAAGAACTACAAAATTCGACCACGGCATACGTCACTTCCCCCACCACCCACAACTTCCTCAGATTTTGACGTTAGTGCTCAACTCGTGTTTGATTGCCGTCTATATATTTTCGTCATGGCCGAACAACAGCTACAAGGAAGAAAGCAATGCTTTTATCATTGGGAACTAAAAAAAAAGAAAAGGGGAGAGTGACAAATTAAAAGCCAGGACGAGGATTAACATTGGTCGAGCTTTTGCTTCGTTTTGTGGCTTGAGCTAAAAGAGGAAGGGTGCTCGACCCATGCTGATGCTTCCCTGAACACAAATGCAGTTTCCAAGGTAACCCACATAAATTCATATAAGCAGTGTAGTATTTTCTGGTATTCCGGTCACAATTCCAGGGCTCACCCCACTCGCTCTCTCTCAGCAGACTGCTATAAGGGAATCAAGCGTGGCAAGGCTGTCCGGCCCGCCTCAAACACTGCAAGCACACACAATCTAAAGACACGGGAGGCTGACCGGTTGAATGTTTGTTGACTTCTAATTTGTGACAATGCTGCGGAGCTTGTGGTCTCTAGGGATGCTAGATGTGAAAGTTTCAGGTCAAGCGCCTCTAGTGGCCAAAGGTTCCAAAATGTTGCTTTAATAAAATGGTTATAACCTGATCTTTCGGTGACACACCAGACTTCTCTAGTCTTTTAATCCATGACTTGCAAGCGAGAGACATTCAAAACTATTTTTCTCCATGAATGTATACCTTCTTTTGTCATTGATGACATCCTTCTACAGCTCTGGGGGCTGCTCAGATATTTTTTGTGTTTCTCGCATAGTTTTGAATTGAACACAAAGCAAATCCTTCGAAAATTATAGAGACTTAAACCTACCGGACACTTGACTCACATTCTGGTTGTGATGCATGACACTCCCAAAACTTGTGCCGGTTGCCTATGCAGTCTTTGCCTATAAAGGTCTTCTGAACCTTTAGCTCTCTTCTTGGACACTGTCATCTCAGCGCATCAAAGACAGTCCACAGTCTCTAGCTCAAAGATGATTCAATATGTCACTATACCACACATGATGAAGGCCACCTGTACTGTAAAGGGACAGAGAGAGCGAAGAAGCGAGACATGACATTAATAATACAGTTTCTTAGAGGTGTGCTTCTCCAGGGAGTGGATGATGGCTGCGTGCTGTGCACAGACACGTTACTTGCCGCCAAAAAGAGCAATAGTAATGTGTCTGGACGGGCTGCTCGGTGGAAAGCAGTCCGGCTCAGCCAGCACACTCCCAATTTGACTTGATTGCAGCAACTGTTGCCTTACTCCCCTGTTGGGTTGTATTAGTCTTCCAGCTTGTGACAGCTCACTGAAGTGTCTTTAAGGATTTAATCCCCACTGATTTTTTTGTGCCTTTTTTTCACCTCCCTCTCCAGTTACCACAGTACTTTTTTTCTTTAATTTTCTTTAATTTTATTTTTTTTACTTTTTTTTTTTTAGTTTGATCAGATCAGTGCAGAAGGGTCCAATCACCAATGAAATGTACTAAAAAAAGCAACCCTGCTGGTGTAGAGAGTGGTTGGAGATTTGAATAAATTCTTTATGCCAAGTACTCAACTTGGCCACATAACTTGTCTCACACACTTGTGCAATTGACATGAATAATTTCTCAAATTGCATAACTTAAGTGAAGTGATATTTAGGCCTGTCACTAATGATTATTTTGGTAATCAAGTAATCGGATGTTTTTTTTTTTGTGGTAATAAAAATAGACCCAAGCAAACAATAGCCTTTAAAAAGACTTAAAATACATAACAGTGAGGCAATAATCTTTGGTTCAAATATAATATCAAAAGCAAGCAATCATGGTTTTATAGAACAACAGTGTAAAAAGGCATCAAATCCTTGTTTAATATTGGCAAAACTAAATTCAATTTTAACTTTATTTAATCTTTTATATTTGGCCTCTTGTTTATGATAGAAATGCCACAGCCACTGCAATATCTTGAACAAGAATATGTGGACATCAAAACATGAAAACTCAGTGAGGGTTTAAACTTTTATTTTGAGACGTGTTTGTGTGAACGGTGTCGATCTGAGACGCACCGGCGTGGAAATAATTAATTTCCACGTGAGTTAACCACTCCCACTTATTTGCATGTCGCGGTATACACGGAATAAAAAAAATTGTTATGGTTGACATTTTCTACCGCGGTAACGATATATACCGCCATACCGCCCAGCCTGCAGGGCACATATTTAATTGAATTGCAGCCTTTGTGATTAAAAATGGTAGTATGCATAGGAGTGAGGGCCGCGGGAGGAAGGCACGAGGCCAATGGCGTGAGGCCGCACCGGTCTCATATCTCTCACTGAGGAGGGGGAGTTTTCTTAGCAATGTTAAAACGCACATCAACTGATCACTTGTTTAGCGTTCATGTAAACACTAGATTCAGATTCTCCAATCAGAATGAATTCAGTTAGATTGAAACAAAAGGTGTGCGACTGCAGAAAGCAAAAGCTAAATCCCGGACATCAACAGCCGGACATGTGCGGGAACAAGAGGATGGTAACCCCTACTACTCCGCTTTCTCCACAGAGCAAGAGCCTGCTAGCTTAGCTTAGCTTCCAAAAAAGATGGCTGACACTATGTGTACATTCTGTGAGTAAGATCCCACCCTCTATGGGCAGGTTGAGAACATGTGGGTCATCCCCTACCACTGACTGTAGTCTTTAGCCTCTGGCCAAAAAATCCTCAGATGACGCAAAATGACGATTTTTGCATCATCGGAGGATTTTTTCCAGACCAAAAATACATGCATTTCTCATCTCAGGGGGATATTAAGGTGGAAAACATGGTAATTAGAAAATACTACAGGTTTTCTACTAATACAAAGCTTAATGCTAAATCCTGAAGTATTTTGCTGGGTACTCAACATGGGTAAATTGCTGTACTCTGAATTTGATCATGGAATTGTGGCAGCCCTTGTGATATTATGCTTAAGACATTTTAAAGTGTGATGGGGGAAAAATGGACCTTAACCATGTGTAGAGAGCAGAAATATTGTAGAGACTTAAAGGTGGGATCTCTGGTTCCTTTTGGTCATTCCTTCATAGCAGCGTTCTAAAAATCAATTAGATATGCAGTGCATTTTTATTGCAACATACTTAATATACCAATCAGTAGCAACTGTAAAGCAACGTTCTAAAAACATTTAGAATACCATAGCAACATGTTCTGCAGAAATGACAAAATACTGCGTTTAAATGTTATGCATAGTCATCCAAGTCATTTTAGAGTGTCTTGTACAACTTGTTCAAAAAGTAGATGGACTTCGATTTTTGCTTTCATTAATTTTTTTGGGTCAATAGCTGTTTGGTCTTGATCTCAGTCTTGACGGTAATGTTTCACCTCTCATAGGTTGTGGTTTCTACAAACATCGCTGAGACGTCCCTGACCATCGATGGCGTGGTGTTTGTAATTGATCCTGGCTTTGCCAAGCAAAAGGTTAGTCTTCTCTTCTCTGCCTCACTTGTCTAATCTCACCCCATCATCTGTTTCTCTTGCTTCTGAAATCCCCAGATAAACCCAGTGGCGGGGCTCTGACAGCGAGTCGAGATGGAAAAGCTAGTTATTTATTCTGCTGACATTTCCCTAGCCCAGCTGCTGCTGTCATACATGTAGTCCAGTCAGAGATGAAGGATGGCTTCGCTTTGGCATATTGCTGTGGTGCAATGGTGTGCATTTATTATTCACACAGCTCTTTCCTTCTCGTCGCACAGGTGTATAACCCTCGTATTCGAGTCGAGTCGCTGCTCGTAACGGCTATTAGTAAGGCTTCAGCCCAGCAGAGAGCCGGTCGTGCCGGACGTACGCGCCCAGGAAAGTGCTTCCGGCTCTACACCGAGAAGGCCTACAAGACTGAGATGCAGGTTTGTGTAACGGATCATTACTGCTGTAGGCATCTGGGAAGCGGTTTGATTATATGCCAGTGATGTTGGTTGGGTAATTTGTTGATCAACCAACAGATGGACTCAGTGGTCAAAGCAGACACTGGTTCCTTCAAGTCTTTAGTAGTTCAAGCCTCTTTTCTGTACACACGTACATATGGAAAATATCCATATCAACTTAATGAGTTTGAATATTTCCTCAGGAGCTGCAACTTGATGGTATTCATAGAAAACATCAGCTAATTTGTTTTCCTTTTTCTTTATCCTCATTTCTCCTGTCAGGATAACACATACCCTGAGATTCTCAGGTCGAATTTGGGCTCTGTGGTGCTACAGCTCAAGAAGCTTGGTATCGATGACCTAGTGCACTTTGACTTCATGGACCCACCAGGTATAGAATAAAGTTTTGAGTTTGTTCCTCAGTGTCTGATGCTATAAAATGGTTCTGCGTTATGGGGCAGCACACTTCCTCACATAAACGGACTGATATTTCTGAGTCTTTGCTTTGATCGTATAATTGCTTTTATGCTATATGAAGACTGATGTGGAAATTCATTAAAACTGCATGATGACCAGACTTGTAGTCGCTGAATATTAACGACTGGAACATTTCCTTGTGATTGGCTCATCATCTTTTCTGAACGGTTCATGACCGTAAAGATCTCTAAAGTCACCCTTAAAATGCTGTCTTATTGAAGCTTTCTACTTCTTGAAATACTGATACATTTGACTACTTAAAACCACCTAACTAAATGTATGGATGGGTAATATAAAAGACAACATTCAGTATCATTTAGGGCTGCCTACAAATAAGATTTTTCTGGTCGACTATTTGTCATTCACTCAAGTTGTTAATCGACTAATTGCACATTTATATCAGTTTAATTACTTGAAAATATGCTGAGGAGAGTACTAAACCATAATGAGGGTTTAATAGACCCCTTTTTCGCCGACGTCACAGTTACGTCACGGCGCTAGCTGGAGGCAAAACAAAGTGAAAACTGGAGGCGGCCAATACAAACCAGCACAGATTCGGCTACATAATAAGGAGCTTAAATTATTTTTACTATTATTAAATGTCATCTTGTTGTGTTATTTGGTGCAAGAATTGATGAAAAATGAATATGCTGTATCTGGATTTTTTATTTCTAGAAAATATTCACATCATTAAAATCGCACTGTAATGTATTGTTGTCGTCTCGGCGCTGGCTCGGCAGAACTGCGGATCATACACACAAGTCTTGTACAGGACCATATAGGCATCTAAAGATTTATATGCCCTCAGTTTCTCTTTATGATCGTTTTCTCTATAAGGTAGGTGTAGAAGTCAGGCCACTCACCTGAGGTAACGTAACGTTAATCCTGTCAGATCGCCCATGCATTGAAACCGCGTGTAGGCAAGCTAACAATACTTGCTAACTAGCGTTAGTGAAGCGGCCAGAGGGATCGTTCTGCCTCCACCTAAGCTCCGCCCACAAAAAACGTTTTTGGATAGTGACATGGAGTTGGTGTTCCAGGTGAGGTCTTCTGTGATATGCACCCCCAGAAATTTAGTGCAGCTGACTCTCTCCACAGTCGAGCTGTCGATGGTCAATAAGGGGTGGTCAGCCGAGTTTCTCCTGAAGTCTATCACAACCTCCTTTGTCTTTCCCATATTGAGGGACAGATTGTTAGTGCCACACCATTCAGCCAGCTGTGCCACTTCCTCACGGAATGGCATTTCATCATTGTTGCTGATGAGACCTACCACTGTTGTATCATCAGCGAACTTGATGTGGTTGGAGCTGAACTTGGCAGTACAGTCGTGGGTCAGCAATGTGAAGAGCAGTGGACTGAGCACACAGCCTTGTGGGGCACCTGTGCTAAGTGTGGTAGTGCTCGAGGTGTTGTAGCCAACACGGTCTGACTGAGGTCTACTGGTGAGTAGGGTTGGGTATCGAGTATCGATTGGAACCGGGACTAACTTTTCGTTTTTCCCGGAATCGTTCAAAAGTTAAAATTTCGATTCCTAGTTTCGATATTCACAGTCCGCCGAGCGGAAGAAGAAACCGCTGAACAACACCAACGAAGAAGCGTCTACCGGAAGTGTTGGCATAACCACGCGAGCCGAGTAGCTTACGTCGGCGGTCCAAAGTGTGGCTTCACTTTTCTAAAAATAACGAAATCTCGGCAAAATGCAGAATTTGTGACAAAAGGAGTATTTGTGACAGAAGGAGTATTTCCTTCAGAAAGGATTATTTCCTTCCGAAAGACCGTTGGTTAGCAAGGTTAGCTAAACTTTTTTGACCCTGCCTCTTAAAAGAATCGGAATTAAGAATCGTTAGGAACCGGAATCGAAGCAAGGAATCGGAATCGGAATCAGAATCGTTCAAATTCAAACGATACCCAACCCTACTGGTGAGAAAGTCCAGGATCCAATTACAAATGGAGTTATGGAGGCCCAGCAGGTTTAGTTTATTTATGAGCTGTTGTGGAATAATTGTGTTGAATGCCGAGCTGAAGTCAATGAACAGCATTCTAACATAGGAGTCTTTATTTTCTAGGTGGGTTAGAGCCAGGTGGAGGGTGAAAGAAATTGCATCGTCCGTAGAGCGGTTTGGACGGTATGCAAACTGAAGCGGGTCGAGTGTGTTGGGCAGGCAGGCTTTGATATTATGCATGACTAACCTCTCAAAGCACTTCATTATGATTGAAGTCAGTGCTATGGGACGGTAGTCGTTTAGACAGGACACAGGTGATTTTTTTCGGTACCGGAATGATTGTTGTGGATTCAAAACATTTGGGGACGACTGCCTGGCGCAGCGAGGTGTTGAAGATATCTGTAAGCACATCATATCTGTAAGCACATCATATCTGTAAGCACACCGAAAGGCGAATGTTTGGATTTTCCTGCCCAACATACTGTGATTACCACATATAACCCCCGTAAACAACCTGTCACTCACGGACTGCGTGACTGCCGACTAATGAAATGTTGGTTGAATAAGTGTCTTCTAGTCAACTAACGTTTAGTCGACTATTGGGGGCATCTCTAGTATCTTTATGCATTTGTTCGGAAATATCTTTTAAAGGATAGTTCACCCAAAATTTTACATTTTTGTGTTAACTCACCCACAAGTTTTTGATATTTTAAAGATATTTCGAAGAATGACGGTAAATCAAACAGTTCATGGGCCCCATTGACTTCCATAGTACTTTTTTTCCATACAATGGAAGTCAATGGGGCCCATCAACTGTTAGGTCACCCATATTCTTCAAAGTATCATCTTTTGTGTTCAGCAGAAGAAATAATTTCATACTGTTTTGGAACAACTTGAGGTTGAGTAAATGTTGACAATTTTCATTTTAGGGTGAATTATTATTATTTTTTAAGTGGGTCATTATATAAACAAGGCAGTAAAATAGATTTGTAGATAAATTAATTAAAAAAACAAATGAAAATGTAGTTAGTGACTATTCATTTATATAATCCAATGTAACGATACAAAGTACTAATAAAATGATATCTCTCTCACACACACACACACACACACACACACACAACAAATATGCTGAAACTAATATAGGTCGTTTAGTTGATTTCCCAGGGTACCATAGCTTATGGATTTGTCTACCTGTATTCAGAAAGCACGGGATTAGATGCACACGAGGCTAATTGAAAACAGCAGGAATTTGTTGCACTGATGCTGCTGATGGAAGGCATTTGCCTGGTGACATTTGCCAAATACTCGCTTAAACGTTCCTTACTTTAATGTACCTTTTAGCTTTCCTTCTCATTGATTTGCCTTCAGTTAACACATCGGCACGTTCCCTGTTACAGTTCATTTGTGATGTGGTGTCCGCAGTGTAAATTACTTTTCCAGGCTGGCTCGCTGCATGGCATCTATTCTTAATTATTGGCCAAAACGGATTACTTGCCTTAGCACGAGAAATGGGAAATGCTACATCCTTTCAAAACAAATAGAAAAAGTATTTTATATATACGAGATCAATACTTGTTGATAATAACAAACTGACCACTGCACTTTTTTTAAATGAAGTTTTCCTGACTCATTGATGAAGACAGCCACAGTCTTTCATCCTATTCAGCAAACTTCTCCAAACCTTAGGCAATGCTAATTTTCAGTTAACATGCAACTGGTCATTAGAGCCAAACTCCCTAGAGCCAAAGGTCAGTAATTGAATTTGTTGGTGTGTGACCATTGTTGATGCATTAAGTAGAGCTTCCTCCCTATAATTGAATTAGTGGCGCTGCTGTTTGGAACTGCTTGCATGTCAGATGAAAAATTAGCCCTCTTTGTCTTGAATTAAAAGTTAGTTGTTGTCCAGGGGACCACAGCCACAATGTTTTTAATGCAAACCGATGGCTTTCATTTGCCTCTTATGTTGCTTTTATACCTCCAATGTAGCTAATGCAAGTATCCTATATTACTTTTGCTTATGCTTGGGATTAGAATGAGTGAAATGTATCATTTATCATAATATCGTAATTGTTGTTTTAACAATGTGCCTAGTGTCAGTGAGTGCACAAGTATTGGATATAGGGCTGGGTACCGAGTTCGGTACTTTTTAGGTACCAACCAAATTGCCTCGATACTACAGAGTATCGAAACATCTTGATTTTCAGTACCTAAGTGGTTAATCTTGTCAACATCAGTGAAACAATAAGCATGCTGCATGATTGGGTGTGGCGGAAAACACTAGTTTACGCGGCTGCCCAAAACCGTAGCTTGTCGCACACGAGGCTGTAGTGTGTGTGCGTGTAAGCGTCCCAACCCAGATGGATAAAAAATATGTGGAAATGATCCAAAGTGTACCTATGTGCATGATTCAATGCCAGAAGCACGCGATGCAATTTTTTCGACAAGATAATTGCCGTCAAGTCCGGTAACATGGTACATCTGATAAGCGCACAGACACTGAGGGTAGAAAGTTTATCCATTTTCGATTGCAAGAACTGGAGCGCGTCACAAATGAAACCGAAACTCAGCATATAGGATACTTGCCACATAAAGATGAGAAATAGGCCTATAGACGGTCAAAATATGTCTACTTTTAAACGAAACAATTAGAAATAAATAGTTTGATTACCTACTCCATATCGGTGCGCGCATTCACTACTGCAGGAATGATGAGTCAGCATCGCCATAATCATATTTACTGCCAGCACATTTATTAAACACTTGTTAATTAATAAACAATTAAAATATATCCTTGCTGTTGTTTCCCGACACATCGATAATCATTAGGCTACTGTTGCCAGTACTTTGCGGCAAGCTTCATGTGTGCTAAGCGCAAGGTATAAATCCCCCCCCCCCCCAGCAGGGCTGGACTGGGACGAAAAATCAGCCCTAGACACTTCATCCAGACTGGCCCACTATGCATGTAAACACACACACACACACACACACACATCTATACGTGCATTTATCTGCATGTAAAATTACTGATTAGATTTTATTTACTATCAAAAGCAAGAAAAAAACTTTAAAATAAAGGCTTTTATAAATTTTATAAGGCTTTTTTTTATAATTTTATAGATTTTATAAGGCTTTATTGTAAATAACTGGTCTTAATTTATGTGCTGCTTATTATTCTAGAAGAAATATTAATGCTTAGGCTATACTATATAATCTATATTTCATGAGGTGCAACATCACTGCCAGGACCTACAGAAAAAAAAAAAAAAATATATATATATATATATATATATATATAGTATTATCGTCCAATTATTGTTAAACAAGAATATATATATTTTTTCATTCTCACACACCTACTCGGAACACTTCCGCCAGCCTGGGCAACTACCCATGCCATTTTCCAGTGGCATAGTTTAATTGACAAAAATGTCAGTTTATTATTGTATTGTAATATAATATTTTTCTGGCAGCTCCTGAGACCCTGATGCGAGCCCTGGAGCTGTTGAACTATCTTGCAGCATTGAATGATGATGGGGACCTGACGGAGCTGGGCTCCATGATGGCTGAGTTCCCTCTCGACCCCCAGCTAGCCAAGATGGTCATTGCCAGCTGCGAGTTCAACTGCTCCAATGAGATCCTGTCCATCACCGCAATGTTATCAGGTAGTATGTGCTCATGTACACACATGACCCCTGCATATGAATTATTAGAGAAGAATGGCTATGAAATATGAATGCTTTGTAACTCACTCATTATCAATTAGAAGTGTGTAGAAGCGTATCAATTTTAAGTTGCCAGGCAAGTTAATCATAAACAACCTGCTTATGCTTTTAGCTGCTTGGCTGATGTCATTTTATAAAACGACTCTCAAAGGAAGGACTCACAAACAGTTTAAGTCTCTTAATGTGTCGCATTGTAAGACTGCTAAATCAGAATGGAGCTTGAGCTATTAAATGTCTGTGATGCAGAGGGGTGGGGGAGAGTAGGACATAGGATACAACCACTTAAGACAGGGGTGTCCAACCTAGTGTTGTGATATTTCGATACGTGTCGATACTGAAATATTTGAAACGGTTCCAATACTCTTTTTCTGCAGTATCGATACACCCATCCAAGCTGCATGTTCTCGGTTTCTTCCCTTCGACAGTGAATTGACACACCCACCCTCCGCTCACGTGGCTCGCTTGTATTGCGCATAATTTTAGTAATTCCCACAGGTTTCACACTCAAACCAAAAGTGCACACACCACTGATCTAAAAAAGTGCCGTTCACATAAAGCCGCCTCTCAAACAGTTTACAAATACCAAATTGACTTATTTTTCGTGGCTTGTTGCAGTCTGTTTTCCCCAATGGTATCAAATGCTATCAAATATTGATATTTTTCAAGGTATCGTAAGTTGGAAATTTCAGTATTGTGACAAAACTAGTCAATACTTTGTTTAAAGGAGGCCAGGATCTAACTGGATCACACTGCAATGTCTTTTGGTCAAACTTAAATGATCTGTGTTGCGGGTTCAAACAAGTAGTGCTGATCCAATTTTGACACGTTTAAGGTTCCCCATACACAACGGAATTGGCAGCACTTATTAGTTATCAAATTGTATTCTTTCACGGTTTATTATGCGTGTTGGGACACGTGATATATTTTAACAGACAAACTTTGGACACCCCTGGCTTAGGAGCTATCGCTTACTAGCGCTTTAGAGGTTCAAGCTTTGTTTGACACATCTGAACTGACCTGAGTAACCCTTCACACAATTCTGGGTTCCAAATCAACTCCTTTTATAATCTAAAATAAAAAAAAATATATGAAACTCACAGTTTCCTACTTAAAAGAAATCTAAATATACATTTTAAAATATTTAAAATAATTAACTTAAGATTTATGGATTTGAACTGCATATCAAATTTACTTCCATTTTGATTCCCGTTTTAACGAATTTTATAAGGAACTTAAATATAATTTTTTTAAATTTAATCTAAATTAAAAACATATTCGCCAGTCATAAATGAAACATTGTTTAACTATACTGTGAAATCTAAATGAATGCAAATGCAATTCAAATAAATAAATTTTGGCCTAAGTATTTTTGTGTAAATGGCAGCATGTATTTAAAATGAACGTCAGTCAGGTTTGACTGTGCCGAGTGACCTTGTCCCCCCCAGGAAAATGATCAGACCACAGGTTTAGCTTAATTTCCCACTGCAATAATTTCTCTCTTCCAAAAAGGCAAAACGAAAAGCCGAAAGCAGAAGCTCTCCCCCCACCCCGTCCTACCATTTGGTGTAGTCTACCCTGTGCCGTGCTCTAGCCTCAGAACTAGGCCTTTTGTCCTGTCTGGGTGAACGCTTGACTCATCCCTATGGGCGGCTATGTTGGGGCCCATACCAACCTTGTTTAGTCCCACAGTGCTTTGTGCGTCCCACCGAAGCCAAGAAGGCAGCTGACGAGTCCAAAATGAGGTTCGCCCACATCGACGGGGACCACCTGACCTTGCTCAACGTCTACCATGCCTTTAAACAGAGTACGTATACACGCACATGCACTTGCATCTTATACTCATGTGAAATGATTCCCTCCCCCCATTTTTAATTAGCCTAATTGCCTAAATCTATTACAACTAATTTCAGGTTGTTTTTGTAGGTGGCTGAAAATCGTAATTTGTTTCATCAAAATCAGTGCCTTCGAGGCACCATGGTACTAAAACTGTTCAGCGAATTATGTGCAGTTCATTTTTCACTTTAGCTTCCATATTTTCTTAAACTCTCATGGGGTTTCTTGCATCTCACTCGTTCTCTAGTTGTCGGTGCTTATTTGAAACATTCTAAAAATCATGAGAGTATGTTTGTGTTCATGTGATGCTGACAAGTTTCACGTTTCTGCACTTTAATTTGTCAATACAAAAAAGTCCAGTGAATTTGTGTAAATTGTATAAACCCTTTCAATTAGAACCAGATTACATTAATGTTGAAATCAGCAGAAACAAGAGTCTACAGTTAACACTTGGGAATCAAACCTTTTCACCCCACAAGGAAGCCATTGGTTAATTAAACCATTTTGTTTAGGCAGAATTTGCATTGGGGTTATAACATGTTGAAAATTGCAGGGCTGGCGAATTAGGGTTTTCAACCACTGTTTTTCAATACACAATGTTAAAGTGAAAAGTTTCGTATTCACAACACAATTCAGCACACAAATGTAATTAATTAGAAATTTAATTATTTGACATTTTCATCTATTTATATAGAAGTCAAATAAGAAAAATATTATGTTAAAAACTTTGTAAATGGATACATTTTTCAGTTAATATGCGGTTGTATTTTTACTCATAAAAACGGTTGTGGTCAATTCTAGAGTATCAGCTTCTAGTATGCGTTACCCACTTTTAATGACAATTAGGTATTTAATTGCTTTATACAAATGTTGCAGTTCTGCTTCTCTGCGTCTCTGAGGGTTGCATTTCTTCCAACTAAACGATATGGGCCAATAGCTGGTATGCTCACAATATTTCTTGCATTCTTAGTAACACTCTACATGTATAAATTGTTCTGTCATTATTAGATGATAATTTTAAAAGGTGACACGTAAATATTTCTGACGTCAAGCAAAGCCATTTGTAGGTTGATTCCCACGAAAGGTTCTGAGACACTGTTGAGTTTAGGGTGGTACTTTGCCAGTAGAAGATATGGAAAAGTGTGTGGAAAAATGAATTCAATTGAGTGCTGCAAAAGTTACTCACTTTACCTTAAAAATTACATATTTCAAGATTTGACAAGATGCATAATTAGCAATTTAGAAGTTTATAGATGATTTTGTAGTCCTGGTCTGCTTGTATGTTGCCCGTAACCTGGTTTTAACATGTAACCTTTCTATTCGAAGACCACGAGTCTGTGCAGTGGTGCTATGATAACTTCGTTAACTACCGCTCACTGATGTCGGCTGATAACGTGCGGCAGCAGCTCTCACGCATCATGGACCGCTTCAACCTGCCACGACGCAGCACAGAGTTCACCAGCCGAGACTACTACATCAACATTCGCCGAGCTCTAGTCACCGGGTTCTTCATGCAGGTGTGTTTGTTTTTAAATGTGACAAAAATATTCGCTTACATTTCTTTAACCTGTTAACTGTCAGTATCCTACGGAGCCCCCCTAGTCCCACTTAGACAAAAAAAAAAATAATTATAACTATCTCATGGCCTCAAGATAGTAACTTGTGGCCTCAAGATATTTACCTGTGGCCTCAATATACTATCTCGTGGCCTCAAGATAGTAGTTTGTGGCCTCAAGATAGTAATTTGTGGCCTCAAGATACTAACTCGTGGCCTCAAGATACTAACTCTTGGCCTCAAGATACTAACTCTTGGCCTCAAGATAGTAACTCGTGGCCTCAAGATAGTAACTCGTGGCCTCAAGATACTAACTCGTGGCCTCAAGATAGTAACTCTTGGCCTCAAGATAGTAACTCGTGGCCTCAAGATACTAACTCTTGGCCTCAAGATACTAACTCTTGGCCTCAAGATAGTAACTCGTGGCCTCAAGATACTAACTCGTGGCCTCAAGATACTAACTCTTGGCCTCAAGATACTAACTCTTGGCCTCAAGATAGTAACTCGTGGCCTCAAGATACTAACTCGTGGCCTCAAGATACTAACTCGTGGCCTCAAGATACTAACTCTTGGCCTCAAGATACTAACTCTTGGCCTCAAGATAGTAACTCGTGGCCTCAAGATAGTAACTCGTGGCCTCAAAATACTAACTCGTGGCCTCAAGATACTAACTCGTGGCCTCAAGATACTAACTCGTGGCCTCAAGATACTAACTCTTGGCCTCAAGATACTAACTCTTGGCCTCAAGATACTAACTCGTGGCCTCAAGATAGTAACTCGTGGCCTCAAGATAGTAACTCGTGGCCTCAAGATAGTAACTCGTGGCCTCAAGATAGTAACTCGTGGCCTCAAGATAGTAACTCGTGGCCTCAAGATAGTAACTCGTGGCCTCAAGATAGTAACTCGTGGCCTCAAGATAGTAACTCGTGGCCTCAAGATAGTAACTCGTGGCCTCAAGATAGTAACTCGTGGCCTCAAGATAGTAACTCGTGGCCTCAAGATAGTAACTCGTGGCCTCAAGATACTAACTCGTGGCCTCAAGATACTAACTCGTGGCCTCAAGATACTAACTCTTGGCCTCAAGATAGTAACTCGTGGCCTCAAGATACTAACTCGTGGCCTCAAGATACTAACTCGTGGCCTCAAGATAGTAACTCGTGGCCTCAAGATAGTAACTCTTGGCCTCAAGATACTAACTCGTGGCCTCAAGATAGTAACTCGTGGCCTCAAGATAGTTACTTTTTAGTAGGCTTAATTTTTGTGAGACCAAAAACAATTTAGGAACACAATTGGCTGTCTTTTTTTTGCCATTTATCCCAAATGATTTTGTGTGAAATAGTTTAGTTGACTACTTCTGATTTATAGTAAACCATAACTTTTTTTTTTTGAAGTGCTTTCACTTCTGCGATAATCTGCTGATGGTCTATAAATGGAGACAAATGGGTCAATCTTCAAAAATTTTCATGAATTACAACCATTCAAGTTCAGATGCTCAAAAAGGCAGAGGGTGACAGTTTACAGGTTATTGAACAATGTGAAAAACCCGACCCAATGACATTTTTCATTCCTGCTAAGGTTTTGATGCTGAGTGTTATAAATTGCAATTTGAGAATCCATGCATGTTGTTACAATTTACCCAAAATACATTTCTCTACACAATGTCCATTGCCATAAATATCGAGACCGGACCAGTTAGAATAGATCCCACTCTGTGTCAAAATGATGGACAAAATGAAATCAACTATTCTGTATATAATGTATATAGTCACAGCTGAAGTGGTTTCAAGACAGTAACTCCATTTAGACATGACCATTTATAATACAACAGCCTTGGATGATCTTATAACTTAAGGATTTATTTAAAGGGATAATCCACTTTTTTGGAAATAGGCTCATTTTACAACTACCCCAGTGTTAAACAGTTGAGTTTTACCATTTTCGAATCCATTCAGACGATTTTCTGATATTTAGAAGAATATCTGTAACCAGACAGTTATTTTGCTACTATGGAAGTCAATGAGACCAGAAACGGTCTGGTTACAGATATTCTTCTAAATATCAGAAAATCGGCTGAATGGATTCGAAAACGGTAAAACTCAACTGTTTAACACTGGGGTAGTTGTAAAATGAGCCCATTTCCAAAGGTAAAACTCAACTGTTTAACTCTGGGGGAGTTGTAAAATGAGCCTATTTCCAAAAAAAAAAAAAAAAAAAAAGTGGAGTATCCCTTTAAGTCTTAGTCCACTCTTGTTTTTTTAATCCTAAAATAAAGTACAGCTAGTTTTAAAGTAGAGCTTGATTTCTCCTTTTATTATCTGCCTGAATTAAAAGATACTGTGTCTGTTGGGAATGGAGAATCACTGAGGCTTGCTAATGTAATGCAAGGCTTTCTATCAAAGTGTGACCATTTAATGCATACAAGAAATCAAGGCAATTTTCGTCCCACGTAGCGAAAATAAATGACGTTTTTATCGAGTCGCTCTCCGGGAAGGGGGTACCTGAAACAAGTGACCTGACTAGTTGAATTACTCCTTTAATATTGAAATATTTGTCAACATTAACCTTTACTGGTGAGACAAATTTGCACCTTGGTGCACGAATTACCGGGAGTTGCGTTCCCGACGTCTCTGTTTGAGTCGGCCGTTTATTGAGACTGATTGCCCGGGTTAATCTCGACATCCTCACACCGCCTGTGTAGGTGCTTGAAGAAACGTCAGTGTGTGCGCTTTTGGTTTGCTTGTGGTTGATTTATTTGTTCATTTGCGTGTCTGGTTTTATCAGGTTGCTCACCTGGAGCGCACCGGCCACTATCTCACAGTGAAGGACAACCAGGTGGTCCAGTTGCACCCTTCCACCGTACTGGACCACAAGCCCGAGTGGGTTCTCTACAATGAGTTTGTGCTGACCACCAAGAACTACATCCGCACCTGCACTGATATAAAACCCGAATGGTAAGCTAAAACATGCAAATGCAGAATTTATTTGTGCATTGTTGGCATAGAGTAAACGTTTTTTTGCAACAAAGAAAGGAAAAAGTTTGTAAACATTCTGTGTACCGTCTCATCCTGCAGGCTGGTGAAAATCGCTCCGCAATACTATGAAATGGGTAACTTCCCTCAATGCGAGGCTAAGAGGCAACTGGAGCGCATTATTGCTAAACTTCAAACCAAGGAGTACTCTCAATACTGAACCTAACCGAACGGTATAAGGACTATACGTTTTGAATTCAGTATGCGCTGTGCAATGCTTCTGAGGTTGCACATCACACTTTGTCATTTAACATTAGATTTCTGTCGGTGTTTTGTTTTTTGTTTTGATTTGTCGTCAAGATATATTTTTTTATAACTCTTTGCTCCGAGCGCCGCCGTGCATTTTGGCACCTGATAAAAACAGTTAAATTGGTCAATTTAGGCACTAAGGATTGATTGGGAGCAAATGCTTAACAGGGATACCACCATCAACTTTTTTTTTTTGCATGAGCATTCATGTGGATGTTGACATTCCTTATTGACATTGAGAACTTCCTGCTATGTTATTGAGTAGAAAAGTCCCTGTTTATTCTGTAAAGGAGCTTTTACTTCAATAATAAAAACCCCTTGATATCAGTCATGCTCAATCAAGTTCATGCATACTATTATTTTTGTTGAATAAAAATAAAAGAACCAATTATACAAATAGTAATACTTACTGCATTAGCTTATGAGGAGGCCATAAATTGCACAAATGCATTTACAGCTTTGCAGTTGCAGTCAAAATAAAGAAGTATAGAACATGATGTTTATTAATGGTTTGGAGATTTTTAAAATGAGTTCCTTTCAGTTATTATTTCTATAAATCAGTGGTCATCTTTGTTAGGGTTAAGATTAGGACAGTCGTGTTAATGTGCTCATTTATGAGGTTAATTGCATGTTTTACAACATTCATTTTAATCTTATTCAGCCGATTTGGGATTCCAGCTGTTTC